>CM042480.1:33726540-34926540 GCA_023621385.1 Quercus gilva
ATAAGAGCGGAACAAGCTATGATCAAAGAGTCCTGTTGAAGCACGAGCTCTCTTTGGTCTCGGAGAATCTTCATCAACATCGATGATTGGTTCTTTCCCCTTGTTGCTGCCACCTTTTACAGCAGAAGTCTTGAACGGAGACATCTGTGCAAAAGAACATCCAAAACCAGCAGGAAACACGAGCACAGCAGACACAATAGAGCACAGGGCTAGATTAGATTGAGGTTAGAGTAAAACAAATGTAGTGCTCTGTGTGAAGAGTGTGCAGAATGAGTAAAGTGTATGTAACACACAATCAGTGACCAAATGAAGTGACAAATGATTAAGGAAGTGAGAGTACACAGATTGAAATCACTTGATGTCAAATAGGCACAAGCATGTCATTCGGACATTTTAACAAACACCAAGCATGCACAAACTCAAATATGACATGAATAATGCAATAACATTGTGAAAACAGGCCTAAATACACTTCAAAACGCCACAAGGGGCCAACACAGAAGCACAAACGCAAAATGGGACACAGCCCAGTCACAAGATGTGAGATAAGCGCACCCAAGTTTGAAAAACAACCCAAAAATTCGAAAATCCCCAAACATCAAAACCCTAACATAAAATCTGCAGAATCAGTGTACAAACATGAAAAGGACGTTTCAGAAATCATACCTTGAGAGAGAAAATGCAGAGAAATTCTTGATTTGGAAGGGGATTTGATGAAATGGTGATTTGGGTCAAGAATAGTTTTGAGAGAGGTTAAGCGAGGGAATGGGTTAAGGTTTGAAAAGCAATCACATCAGCCACTTTAAAACTGAAAACACGCGTTTTTCGCGGGATAGGGAGCCGCGAGACAGTCGCGAGACAATCGCGAAAGGTGCCACTGAAGCACAAAATTTTCGCGAGAAGCGCTAAGTCGCGAAACAGTCGCGAGACAGTCGCGATATTCTCTGTCTGAATTAGAAAAAATTCCAGTTTTTGCCAAACAGCATTTCGCGAGAAGCTGTTGGTCGCGAGACAGTCGCGAAAGTCTCTGTATGACAGGATGAAAAATTATTTCCCTCAAAACTTTTTCGCGGGAAGCAGCTTAGTTGCGAGCTTCTCGCGAAATAACCTCTGAACCAAATTTTTGAAGAAAAGCACACAAAAAGCATTTTGACCAAAAAGAAACACAAGAGAGTATAAAATCACTTTCAAAAACTAATAAAACTCACAAAAATCTTTTTGGATTTAATCAACAAGTTCATGGGCAATCACATCACATTTGGACATATACAATCACACAAATGAGATAGGCATTGATTGGATCAACAACTTGTGTGTTGTGTGTGAGTATCAAATGTGAAATAGTCCTTAGACCAGAGCGAAGCTTCAATGATCAATTCACGCGAGTCATACACAACTGATACGAAATCATGTGGACTATCTCCATTATAGAAATGAGTATATATGACCTCCCACACATTGAAAACATAGAAGCTTTTCATTTGGCTTCTTATAACTCATAACAATTGGTCCATTTTCATTTTGATTGGACAAATACATCTCATTTTGAGGAAGGTGCTTGAAATTTATGATATTTCAACATTGATGAGAAGCCTTTGGCTTTTTGAGCACCATAACATTTACTTTTAAAAGGAGTCGCTTTCCCTTTTTCCTAGTCAAATACTAGTGTGTGCGACAGGCTTTTGCAGCTCAATATCTCTTTTCATTTGGAGATTTACAATTGGTGAGCTCTTTTTGCAAAAACATAAAAATAACGTGGGAAGAGATATAGACACAAGTCTATGCAAGTATCAAGACCAATAAGACTGTAGACCAATCATTCATGACAGGTGTGAAGATCTATTTACAACAGTCACACATAGTTTTCAGGGTTTCTTCCACACAGAAAAGAGTGCATACGAACAAGCGAAGATCGTAAATGCACTATGCCATAAGTACGAAGGTACTAGGCCAAACTCACATGAGATATGCACACAACAAGTGATCAAACTTTTTGAGATTTTTCAATTTTTATGGGTTTTTGAATTTTTTGAAACACACCCAAAACAAAACACGAGAAGTAAGATTAACAAAAACAGGTTTAACCAAAACACGAAACAAAAACATCAGACACTGAATATGTGAAACCATAACAACAAATAGGCAACAAAGAGCAGTAAAGTTCCACACAAGAGATAGAGATCAAGGAATGATACCGACACCGATGGTCTTACGCAAAGATTCAAACTTCGGGCCATCGAGGGGTTTAGTGAATATGTCTGCTTTCTGATTGTCAGTGTTGATAAACTCCAAGTACACCGTCTTTTCTTCCACCAAGTCTCGAATGAAATGATATCGGATTTCGATATGCTTTGATTTCGAGTGTTGAACAGGATTTTTTGATAGATTTATGGCACTTGTATTGTCACAATATACACACATTGTATCTTGAGTGATTCCATAGTCATGAAGGAGTTTCTTCATCCAGAGTAATTGAGCACAAGCACTTGCAGCAGCAATGTATTCAGCTTCGGCTGTTGATAAGGAGACTGAATTTTGCTTTTTGCTCATCCATGACACCAGGTTGTTTCCAAGATAAAAGCATCCACCGGAGGTGCTCTTCCTATCATCCACACAACCGGCCCAATCAGCATCAGAATATCCGGCCAGGCATTCATTGGAATCTCTTGAGTACCAAATTCCATAATCAGATGTCCCATTTATGTATCGGATAATCCTTTTGACTGCTGTTAAATGTGACTCTTTGGGGGCTGCCTGGAATCGAGCACATACCCCTACACTGAAGGCAATGTCTGGTCTGCTTGCAGTAAGATACAAGAGACTCCCTATCATGCTTCGATAGAGCGTTGGGTCCACTTCTACACCTGCAGCATCCCTACTCAGCTTTGATGAGGAGCTCATTGGGGTGGACGTGTGTTTCTTAGAGTCTAGACCAAATCTTTTAACCAGATTCTTGGCGTACTTTTCTTGAGATATGAATATCCCATCTTTCCGTTGTTTCACTTGAAGTCCTAGGAAGTAGTTCAGTTCCCCTACCATACTCATCTCAAACTCCTTTTTCATTTCTTCGGAAAATTCAATAGCCAAATGGTCAAGTGTGGATCCAAACACAATATCGTCCACATATACCTGAGCAACTAGGAGGGACTGCTCATCTCTCTTCACAAACAATGTTCTATCAGCTTGCCCTCTTTTGAATCCACGATCCAACAAGTATGTTGTGAGGCGATCATACCATGCTCTTGGTGCTTGCTTTAACCCGTATAGTGCTTTCTTCAATCTTAGCACATGATCTGGAAAATGAGGATCTTGAAATCCCTTTGGTTGTTCAACAAATACTTCTTCATTTAGAAAACCATTCAGGAAGGCACTTTTCACATCCATTTGGTACAATTTGAAATCCATGACACAGGCTATGGACAATAGGATTCGGATCGACTCTAGTCTTGCTACTGGTGCAAACGAATCATCAAAATCAATGCCTTCCACTTGAGTATAACCTTGAGCAACCAACCTGGACTTGTTTCGAACAACCTCACCGTCTTCATCAGTTTTGTTCTTGAAGATCCACTTGGTGCCAATCACATGACTATCTTTGGGCCTTGGAACCAATTCCCATACATCATTTCTAACAAACTGATGTAGCTCTTGATGCATAGACTCTATCCAGTTCTCATCTCCAAGAGCTTCCTCTACCTTCTTGGGTTCAAATTGAGCAAGATAACAGTTATATGTCACATGATTCGCACTGTATTTTGGTCCTTTTCTCAGCCGAAGTCCCTCATTGACGTCACCAATGATATTACTCGATGGATGATTGAGAATTACCCTCGATGACGGTCTCTTGGAGGTAGAAGGTTCTTCATCTCGAGAGATTGGTGGTTGAACTTCTGGCGGAGTGAGAGGGCTAGAGGACTCATGTGTTGATCGAGTTTCCCTTCTTGGTATAGGAGGTGTGGACTCTTTTTCCGGTGATTCTTTCTCAACATCATCCTGTTGTGACATGTTGTCCTCAGCCTCTTTCTTCTTCAGATCAGATCCTTCACCAACATCAATATCTTTTTCAGATATGGTATCATCGATTACCACATTTATTGATTCCATCACTGTTTTGGTGCGTTTGTTGAACACTCTATATGCTCGACTATTTAGTGAATATCCTAGGAATATCCCTTCATCACTTTTAGGATCAAATTTTCCAGGATTCTCCCTGTCATTAAGAATATAACATCTGCTTCCAAATATTCGGAAGTATTTCACCTTTGGTTTCTTTTCTCTCCAAATTTCATAAGATGTCTTCTTCGTTCCTGCTCGAAAGTAAATTCTATTACCAATATGGCATGAGGTATTTATTGCTTCAGCCCAAAACTTCTGAGGAAGGTTTTTGTTGAGTAGCATTACTCGAGCCATTTCTTGAATCACCCGATTTTTTCTTTCAACTACTCCATTTTGCTGTGGAGTCTTTGGAGCTGAGAATTCCTTCTTGATGCCGTGTTCATTGCAAAATGCTTCAAACTTCGCATTTTCAAACTCCTTTCCGTGGTCACTTCTGATCTTGACTATAGGAACTCCTTTCTCATTCATTAGTCTCTTGCATAATTTCTCCATCTTGTCACATGCTTCTGATTTCTCTCTAAGAAAATCCACCCAAGAGTACCTTGAGAAGTCGTCAACTACCACCATAATATACCGCTTTCCACCCAAGCTTTCTGTTCTTGTTGGGCCCATCAAATCCACATGCAGTAATTCTAAAGGGCGAGAGGTTGCAATCACATTTACTTTCGGATGGCTTGACTTTGTTTGTTTCCCTAACTGACATGGACCACAAACATTCTTCTCAATTTTCCCAAACTTTGGTAAACCAACCACTGCTTCAAGCTTCGAAACTTTTGCCACTTGTTTGTAATTGGCATGCCCAAATCGTTGATGCCACAATTCCAAGAGATTCACCCGGGCACTTCGACATGCTATGCTTGGTTTGGGAATGACTCCATAACAATTATCGGTGGTTCTAAGTCCCTTCAGAATTTGTACACCTTCTTCATTCAGAATTAGACATCCTTTCTTTGAGAATTGAACTAAGAGATCATCATCACAGATCTGAGTAATGCTCAGCAAGTTCACTTTTAATCCCTTAATATATAGCACGTCGTTCAGCAGTGGCAGTCCTGGAATGTCCACCGTTCCCTTTCCAAGAACTTGTGAGTGACTGCCATCTCCAAAAGTCACAAAGCCATCTTCCTTTTCTTTGAGCGTTTTGAATAGTGACTTATCTCCAGTCATGTGCTTTGAACATCCGCTGTCAAGGTACCACAAACATGAATTAAAAACTTTCAAGGCGGTATGTACAAAAAGACAAGCATGAGAGAGACACTCTTGACCCTCGAAACAGGACTCTTTTTCACTTAATTTGTGAAGTTTTCCTTTCATATGATCAAGTTTATCACATAGGTGTCTATTTCTCCTCTCATAATTAGAGACTAAAGACTTTGACTCACATAAGCTGTTATGTAAATCATGGTTTCTATGAACAAGAGATTTCAGCATGTGACAGAAAATTCTAGCATGTTTCTTTGATTTAAATAACTGTGAAAACACGTTACTAGACCAGTCTTCAACTATGCTCATAGAGTCTTTTTCACAAACATCTTTACTACCCTTCATGATGATTTAAAAAAAAAAAACTATGCAAGAGACACAAAGAGGTCAAGGATCACACTAAGGTATTTAAACCACAATAAGTGTACCCGCTCTGATACCAATTGAAAGCTCGAAAATGTGTTGAAAAACACAAGAGCTGTTTAGACCCCCAAATTAAAATTACGGCTCAATAGATTTTACACAACTTTAATACAAAGTGCGGAATAGTGTAAAAGCGAGCGGATGAACAAGTAAGCTACTCTAATCCATAAACTAAGCAACACAGCAGTATAATGGAATTAAACAAGAGTAGGGAAGAAGGATGCAAACACAGAAAACACCAAGACGTGTTCTCGAAGAGGAAACCGAAGAACTCGGCGAAAAACCTCTCCGCCGCCCTCCAAGCGGAAATCGATCCACTAGACAATCAGTTGGGATACATGGGTTAGCAAAAGACCCTCCAAGCCTAGTCTACCCGCTATACCTAAGCCCTCCAAGCTCCTACTCCAACAAGGCTTCTCGGAACCGTGTCTTGTCCTAGTTATCCGGATCCCGCAACAAGCTCCATGTTGCATCTGCCATTCAAGGCTTCTTCCAATGCTTCCCAGCAGCACCAAAACGTCACACAGCACTCACAAGGTGTGGTAAGTGTTTGGGCTATCAACCTCTCAAAGATATGGATGATGGAGAGGGAAGGGTTGAGGAAATACCACAAGCAAATGTATAGAGAAAGGTGGGGAAGACAATCTCTAATTACCAATGTGTTTGGCTAGGGTTTTCTCTCTGAAGCATTCCTCAACAATTGTGGGTAATGATGGTATATATAGGAGAGGTGCAAAAGGTGTGACTCAAAAAGTACAGGCTGGCAGAACAGCTAGTCTCGCGGGTGTCTCGCGGGAAGGCCTTACCCGCGAGATACTCGCGAGACACAGTTGTCTCCACCTGGCCTGACTCTTCACATTCCAGCATGTGCCTGGCACATGGTTTACTTCGCGGGATGCTTGGTCGCGAGATACCCGCGAGAATTCTTCAGTTCTTCAAATGCTTGAGTCTTCAAACACACTCTCTATCACACAACCCTTACAACAAGTCCCACAACAAATACAGGGTTTTAAACGATTGAACATAATTACAATCAAATTTGGCACGGAATAAAAGCCAACAAAAACACAGTTGTAAATCACAACTTTACAGGTACAAACTTAAACAAATGCTGAATTAACTAAATAACATCATATTATATATTTAATTACTATAGAAATAAATAATTGTACCAGAGAGCCCACAAGTTTTCCAAAAGTATAAAACCATATTAACAAGGATAAAGGCTCTAAAACAGCAAAGTATGAATAACAACTATAAAAACACCCCCCTTTTTAGTATGCATCCTCCTTTTCATGTTTAAGCTCTCTCTCCCCCTTAAGCTGCTCTCCCCCTTTTTGGCACGAATAGCTAAAGGCTGTCTTCCAGCTTCTGTTGGATGTTATCTAATTGTAACTCAATGGTTCTGAGACGCATTTGAGTTTGACTGTGAAAGGAGTTGAGAAGCCATTCCAAATTAGAAATCTGCTGAAGTAAATTTTCAATGAAGTAACTTTGCCTGGGAATTTGGAATCCAGGAGGAATAGATGGGGTGCTGGTTGATTGTATAGGAGTAGCTATAGCATGAGTACATGGAGATGCCTGAGTGGATTGTTCACTCTTAGGTTTCTTGGAGGAGTGACTCTTGCTTGCTTGGAGAGAGTACAGAGATATTGGTCGAGGATGAGACAAGAATTTCTCATCTGATGAAGGACTAACACCTTCACGAAGAACAATCTTCATGACTAGACTACAGAATGGAAGAATTGTTCGTGTTGCTAAATAAGCCGATGTTTTCCCAATGATTTGGAATATATGAGCACAGATGTCAATTAGGGCACCAGTAATAAGATCACATAGAAATTGAGCCCTTCCAAGATTGATGAAGGTAGTATTTGACAAAGGGTAGAGATTGATGAACTTGATCAGCTTCAAAGTTGTCAGTTCGAGCGAAAACAATGTAGTGCTTATTGATGACCCTGTGCTTCCCACTTCATGTTCATTCCCAAGAACCTGGAGGATGTCTTGTGACTGAAGCACTCTGTCATCGTATGGAGTTCGATCCACATTATTTGGTTTGGAGATGCTAAGTACCTTAGCAATGTAGTCTGCATTTAGGGAAAATTTTGTTCCTCGTACCCAGCATTTCAACTCTACACTTGTGAATTTGGCATTGGAGTAGAATTCCTTAACCAGTTCTTCAATTGGATCCTCAAAGTTTCCAAAAAGGTTAGCCCAATCTCTGTCTTTAAAAATGTTAGGAATAAAAGTTGCCCCTAGGGTATCAAACTTGACGACTCGTTCCACAATGGGAGAAGACTCTTTGAAGATGTTTGTGTAGGTCTTTGAGTCAGTAGGAGTCCTGAATCTCTCAGTGGCAGAGTCCCTGGATGACTTAGACGATAATCGTGTCCGTTTAGCAACTGGGGTTGACGGATCATCAGTTACAATGCCTTTGCCTCTGGATGAACAACAAGTTAACTGCAATAAAGCAGACACACAGAAACAAACCAAATACAATACCACAAGAAGCAAACATTAGATTGATTAGTTTTAGTTATAAGTCACTTAAAGAGAAATGTACCCAGAATAGACCAAGAGACAAAGAAACAAGATATGAAGAGTAGGAAGTGAGCATGAACACCCTAATGCAGTAGCACACCCAAGATATGGAGGGTAAAAAAGAACACAAGACTAACCACACAATACTCATATAAACTGAAAAACCCAAAAACCGCATTCAGAGAGACCCATAGAAAACCCCAAACCCATATGCCCAAAGAGAAATGATACTATCAAAGACAATGCTCAGAACAAAACAAGCAATCAGAAGCGTTGACAAGGTACTTAGTTAACCCATCAACAAGAGAAAAACAATACTCAAACAATCAAACCCAACATTTTGGGCAAACCCATGTTCGAACCGAATATATTGCAGAACACAAATGCAACTTACAAAACAAGAGACAAAACATCAAAACATTAAGAATAAAGTAAAGGAAGGAAAAAACCATACCTTTTTCTTGGAGTTTGATGAAAACATGATGCAAAAATGAAATATTTTTCAGTGAGACATGGAGTGTTTGAGTGAGAGAATGAAGAAAACAATGAACAGTCACTGATATTTGAAGGAAAAACTGAAAAATTTTTTTTGAAAACTGACTTTAAAACGCAAAACACACGTTTTTTGCGACTGGGACAAGTCACTAGGGTAAGCCGCGAAACACTGTGAAACCAAGATTCTTGACAAATCTTCTAAGTGTTTTTTGTGACTGGAAGATCTACCCGCGAGGGAGTCGCGAGCTGAGTCGCGAAAATCTCTGTGTACCCCTCGCGACTGGACCTTCCACCCGCAAACAAGTCCCTACACTGAGCCGCGAAATATGCACAAACTCAAATTTTGAAAAGTTTTCTAAGTCTTTTTCGCGATTGGGATACTGACCCGCCAGTGACCAGCGAAAAATCTTGGAGAGGGTTCGCGACTTGGACATGCAACTGGGATAACCCGCAACTTAGTCACCAAAACAGGGGAAAACAGTTTTTGAAATTTTTGATTTTTTTGTAAAAACAAAATACTTTCCAAAAACAATTAAAACACTCAAAAATCTTTTTCAGTTTGATCAAAAAAAGATTAAGCATGTGAAAACTTATTTAATCAAGTACAATCACATAAATGAATATGGCATTCATTGAACATAGACTTGTGTGTTGTGTGTGGATATCAAGAATGAGATAGTCCTTAGTCCAATGTGAAGCTTCAATGATCAATTCAATTAAGGCAGACACAACTAGCACTAGATAATGTGACCTATATCAATTATAGAAACATGCATATATGACCTCCCACATGCACTTGATAACAATTCTTTGAAGCTTTTCATTTGGCTCCATATTTAACATATCATTTGCACTTTTTGAGCAAAGAAAATCTCATTGTGAGATAGATGCCTGAAATTTTTGATATTTCAATTGATGAGTTAGCCTTTGGCTTTTTGGGCATCATACATTTTATTTTGGTCGCTTTCCCTTTTTCCTAGTTAAATACTAGTATGTGCGACAGGCTTTTGCAGCTCTATATCTCTTTTCATTTGGAGATTTACATTTAGAGAGCTCTTTTAAGCATAAAAATAAAAGCTTAGGTATTAGCTGATTTTATTGCTGAGTTTACCTTGCCAGAGGATAAAAATACGCAAGATACATCAACACTATGGATGGTTCATACAGATGGATTGTCAATAAAAAATAGGGGTGGAGTTGGAGTTGTGATTACTTCCCCAGAGGGGGATATCCTAAAGTATGGGATGCAGCTCTAGTTCCCTGCCACCAACAACGAAGCCAAGTACGAGGCGATACTGACAGGGTTCAAGGTGGAAAAATCTCTAGGAGCCAGGAATGCATTTTTAAAAAGTGATTAAAAGTTGGTGATAGGGCAAATCAATGGTGAATATGAAGCAAAAGAAAACAGGATGCAAAGATAGTAATTGGAGAATTGGAGCAAGTGAATCCCATGCAAGTCCCATAGAGCCAAAATTTTGAAGCAAATGAAGTGGCTAGGTATGCATCGTCAGAGGACAAAACAAGCTTACCAAATTTAAAGCTGGAAAGAAAAATTAAGAAGTGAACTACAGATTCACACTCCTAAATGACGTACTCAACAAAAGGGGCATCTCATCCCCCAACCTAAGGTGAGTTAAACAGGACAAAACTAGATATATCCTAGAAGAAGTTCACGAAGGTATATGTGGAGATCACTTGGGAGCAAGATTTCCAGTAGGAAAGATCATCAGGGCTGGTTATTTCTGGCCTACAATGTAGAAAAAGTGAAGGTGTTCGTGTGATAGATGCCAGTGGTATGCAAACGTCCAATGAATGCTAGGGGAGAAAATGACAACCACAGCTTCACCATGGCCATTTGCACAATGGAGAATTGACATAGTGGGTCCCTTGCCCTAAGGTAAAAAACAGATAAAGTTCTTACTTGTAGCAATTGACTATTTCATGAAATGGGTAGAAGCAGAGGCCCTAGTTATTGGGATTTGTGCCCTAGAATTCTATTGTATGATGCTATGTTTTATATTATGTATGACATTATGTATGACATGATGTATGACTTAATATTGAAATTAATAAAGTTGTTTTATTATTATCTGAAATAATGGTAACATGAATATTTGGACATTATCATATAGTCCATGAGATGCATAGTATGTAATTTATGTGAAAGGTCACAAATCACAAGTTCTTTGTAAACTCAGAATATTAGTTCGTAGCCGGTGATGAAATTGGGCTTTTTATCTGCGAAGACTATAACATATTAACTAAGATGATTTGTCTTGATCATGGAAGTGGTAACTTCTAGTTGATATGTTGATATGTTTTAAGACTTAAAACATATTGAACTGGACCGCTGTGAGATTTATTATTCTCCTAACGACTGTCAATTGAATAATAAATTTCACGATTTATATTTGCATGAACTCTTAATCCCGAGAGAATAATGGACCTGATCATGAAGTGTAGGTTGCTTTGATATATTAGGAGTGAGATCTAAAGTAATGGTCAAAACCTCAGTATGTTGGACAGTCACATTTAGTGTTGATGGAACATATATTTTCAAGATGGAATTCATAATCTCTTAACGAAGATATAAAATATTCCTTAAGATAAGTTTAATGGATTTGTTATTTAGAAGAGTTAGGCCTAACCACTTTAGTAAGACTAAAGTATATATTTATGAAATTGGATTTCATAAATATATGATGAATAACATTAAAGGATTAAACCGGACACTCAAGGATTAAGATGTAATAATTCACAAAGTAGCAGTCTTCATTCATGACTTTGTGTTACTACGAATATTTTATGAATGGGTTGCATATACAATAAAGTCTTGAAATATAATTTATTAATAAGGCCTAGAGTGTAACTATATTTATATAGTGGTATTAAATATAGTTAATGGTAACTTTGGACTTGTCAAGAGTTGACAGAAAAGCCCAAGGCCCATTGGAGCTAGAGTCTTATTTGTTCCCTTTTGGTCCCACTCCAAGCCACATACTAAAGCCCAATTGGAAAAGCCCAAAAGGCTAGCCCAATTAGATAATTAGTTATAAGGAGAGAAACATACAGATTTTATAAATAAATAAAAAAACATGAATTGGTATGTGAGTGTTGGACACTCTTAGATTCTCTCTAGAAACATATACATATAATTGATTGAGAGACCACACATCTTGGGTATCTAGTGGAATTGGAGTAAATATTGAAAGTCTTCTCAAGAACTTTTGATCTTCGGTTTTGAATTTCACCGCTTCAAGGTACACTATCTTGTTCTCTAATTCTGAAACTTATATGGCACATGTTATCAATTGTGAATGAAGTAGATCCGTTTAATAAATTTTATTTCCGCTGCGCATGTAATTTTTCCATCAAATGGTATCAGAGCGGTCTTCAATTTCCAATCTGTATAACATGTTTTGTGAGTTTTGGAATTAGAGATAATAGTTTCATGATGTTAGAAGATTATATACGTATTTAATTTTCTACATGGTTGTTGAAACTATGATTTGAAAAAAACTAATATTGATGTTATGATGTTGTTTAAATTTGAATTAGAGAATGGTAAATTGAATTTTAAGGCTATAGCATCAATGGAATTCAGTTTTGATATCAAATTATGTCAGTCATGTTCATATGGTATTTGTTTGTTCATAGAAAACCGTTGAAAATTGTTCAGAGTTTCCCTTCAAAAACTGAAAACACGGGTTTTTCGCGGGTACGCTTAGTCCTGAGATACCCGCGAGATAGTAGCGAAAGTTTCATCTGAATTTTTGTGTTTTCTTTTTTTTTTGCTTAACTTGGTTTCGCGGGAAGTGCTAAGTAGCGAGATACTCACGAGACAACAGCGAAAGTTTCTGTCTGAATTTTGTGTTTTCACTAGAAGAGCTTAGTCGCGAGATACTCGCGAAAATGCCACTGAAGGGAATTTTGAAGTTTTTCTATGTGTTTTCAATTGTTTAAAGTGCAAGGCAATGTGTAATTAGATTATTCATGTTTAATAATTTAAAAACCTTCTTTAAAACATCTAGTGGGAGAGAGATACAAGAGTTGGATCTCATGGCCTCCATTGTCGGTTTATAGTAGTGTGATTAAATACCTTGCCTTGGTGTATATGCCTTGCTCCCTTCATAGGGTGTTTAATTCATGGAACTACAGATTAAAATTCTTAATGATGGATGATATGTGTTTTACATTAAGAACGACCACGCTTCCATGGAGTTACTTAGTGACTCACATTGATTCTAGGCAATGGTGTACACTAGACTAAGTATAATGTTAACCTCCCTTCGGAGCTATGTCATTATTACTTAGAGGCTAAAGGAAAAACGACAAATTATTTTTTGTTTGGTAAGAGTTACCATGATAGCATTAATAATGAGAATAATTCTCACTTAATCATAGTGATTGGTATGACCTTGCTTCCGAGGAATATTAATTGCGGGATTGGGTTGTTGTTGCATATATTATATTATGGTTTTATTAACGTTCCATACTACGTGTTTATATGCTAAATAGATAATGTCCAGTTTACTTATCATATTCATGTTTATTGTTTTTAGATTTAAACATGGCATCATTTAGCCCACTTGTTACCATTCTTAATCAAAACAAACTAACTGGATCCAATTATGTTGACTAGAAAAGAAATTTGGACATAGTTCTCACTGCTGAAGAGCACAAATATGTGCTTACTAAACCATGTCCTAGCTTTCCTTCATTAGATGCTCATTTTGAGGAAAAACAGTGATATGATCGTTGGCAGAAATCTAATGAGATGGCCAAGTGTTACATCCTAGCATCTATCTCAAATGTTCTACAGCATCAAATGAAAGATGTAGAACTAGTTTCGGACATAATGTTTAGTCTGAAGGAGATGTTTGGTGAGCAAGGTCGATCTGCAAGGCATGAGACCATGAGGCAAATTTATAATACCAAAATGGCTGAAGGTGGTTCAGTGAGGGAGCATTGTCTTACAATGATCTCTAATCTGAATACATTGGAAGTTTTAGGTGTCGATATTGATGGAGAATCCCAAGTGGATATGATACTCCAATCACTACCGGAATCATTCAAGGAATTCAGACTCAATTATAACATGAACAAAAAGATTTACTCTTTGTCTGAATTAATGAATGAACTGGTAGCAGCGGAAGGCATTCTTGGTACTTCTAATGTTGAAGCCAATGTGGGTGAAGCTTCTACTTCTCAACCTAAGTCGAAAGGCAAGGGTAAGAAGAAGAAGAAGAAGGACTTCACCAAGCAAGAGGGTAAACAAATTGCCTTAGGGGTTGCCGACAAAGGAAAGAAAATCAAAGGAAAATGTGTTCCATTGTGGTGAGAAAGGACATTGGAAGAGAAATTGTCCAATATTTAAGGCTGCCAAGAATAAAGGTATGAAAAGTTCATTCCTCCTTGAAATATGTTTAGTGCAGAATCTCACAGATTCCTGGTGTGTGGATTTAGGTTGTACTAGTCGTATCTACAATTCTTTGCAGGGGTTCCAGGAGACCAGAAAGCTTAATGAAGGGGAATTGTTTCTTTCTTTGGCTGATAGGAGCAGGATTCCGGTTGTAGCTGTTGGAGTTTATAATTTATGTTTTGAGTCTAGGGTTTTAATATTAGAAGACTGTCTGTATGTACCTAATGTTCATAGGAATTTAATTTCTGCAACTTATTTGGGTAAACGTGGATATTGTGTTATCCTTAAAGATAATGTTGTAATAAAGAAGGGTAAAATGTTTATCTGTTCAGGCAATATTGTGGATTTTCTTTATATTTTAACTCCTAATAAGCATGAATTATATAATTCTGAATTAGATAATGACTCTCATGTAAAATCATTAAAGAGAAAGTTTCCTTCTACTAATGATGCATATCTTTGGCACTTGCGTTTGGGTTATATTAATTCAAACAGAATTCAAAGACTGATCAAAGATGGACTCTTAGAGCCCATGGACTTTGATGAATTTCCAGTTTGTGAATCTTGTTTGGAAGGTAAAATGACTAAACGACCTTTTAATGAAAAAGGTAGAAAAGCCCAAGAATTGCTTGAATTAGTTCATATGGATGTGTGTGGTCCTATGTCAACCCAAGCAAAAGGAGGTTATGAGTACTTCATCACTTTTGTTGGGAAATTTAGACCCCGGTTGATAGAATTAACAAGTTTTAAATTCAAGTTGTTAATTAGATTTATTATCAATAAAACTTGTTAAAACAAATAAACATCAATATCATGTCAATAATGAATGCAGCGGAAAAGTAAATAAGACAAGATATGATGACCCAGGAAAACCAATGAAACCAACCAGTTTCGCAGTAAAAAACCTGGGGGGAAACCTTCCCGAAAAGCAATCCACTATAGTAAAGAGAAGTTTCAGATCTAGTACAAAACCTTTGTCCCTAGACTCTACAATCCCTGTAGACGAACTCACAGCAGAAACCTTCTACCGCTTCAGAACCTCTGAACTCTTCAATATATGAACGCCACCCTTTGATGCACGAATCCCAAGTACGTGACTAACCAATTGCGCGAATCCCAGTACGCGACTTCAATCACCAACTAGAAGAAGATGTTGGCTGCAAAGTTCTTCACTTTATCAAGAATGAAGATCAAGAAGCACTTGGTTACAAAACCCTAAGGCGCAAAAGACGCAGTAGCTTCTTTCAGAGAGAATAATCTTTTTGCATATGTTCTCCTTGTATTCTCTTATTCTCTTGTGTAACGGCCTCTAAAATAAGCCTTATATAGGTCTAGGGTTGTGAGAAAAGAAACCCTACACAAATACATAAGCCTGACCCAAAAATCAAAAAGCTGAATTTCCATAACCTCGACAGATAACAGCTATCGAGGAGGTGTCGAGAAGGTGTCGAGGTTTAATGAATCTCAACAGATACAGCTATCGAGGAGGTGTCGAGAAGGTGTCGAGGGGACAGAAACTTTCTCAATTGATCGACCAGCTATCGAGAAGCTATCGAGATTGCGATAAGAATCAGCTGAAGAGCTTGACAGATAGCCAGGTGTCGAGGAGGTGTCAAGAAGCTATCGAGCTATCTATCCGCAGGTGTCGAGCTATCTGTCCAGCTTTATTGAACACCTTTTCTTCACTTGTTTCTTGGTCCAATCTTCATGGCTTTAATACTAGACTTGAACAACATGTTCCTTAAAGTATTAAACACATTTTAGATTTACCCAATTAGAAGTAAAGTGCGTTTTGTCAAAGGATTAGCCAACTACATAAAATATGTCCTTAACAACTTTTACCGATGATTACTCAAGATATGGTTGTGTACCTAATGAAACAGAAGTCCGAAGCCTTTGAAAAGTTCAAAGAGTTTAAGGCGGAAGTTGAGAATCAATTGGGTAAACGCATAAAAGTCATTCGATCTGATCGTGGTGGCGAATACCTTCTTGGGGATTTCAAGGATTACTTAACAAAAAATGGGATTGTATCCCAATTGACTGCACCTGGAACTCTTCAACAGAATGGTGTAGCAGAAAGAAGGAATAAGACTCTTTTAAAAATGGTTAGGTCCATGATGAGTTACTCAACTTTACCGATCTTTTTTTGAGGTTATGCCATAAATACAGCAATACATCTTTTGAATTTAGTTCCATCAAAATCTGTTCCCAAAACACCCATGGAATTGTGGAGTGGGCGTAAGCCTAGTATGAAATATCTCCACATTTGGGGTTGTCCAGTACATGTGTTAAAAGGGAAGCCTGATAAATTGGAACCAAAATCAAAAGTATGTTTGCTTGTAGGTTATCCAAAAAAAACTAGGGGTTATTTATTCTATAGTCGTAAGGATAATAAAATGTTTGTTAGTACAAATGCTAAATTCTTGGAAAATGACTATATGAATAATTTTACTCCTAGAAGTAGAGTTGTGTTGGCTAAAATAAATGAACCTGTTAAAGAACAACCAATGGATGAAACTAGGGATGATATGGATGTATTAGATACACCACAAGATACTACTCAAGAGATGTCTAGTACACAAGTACCTCGTCGTAGTGGGAGAATTGTTCGGCCTCCTATAAGATTCATAGGTTTGGGAGAAACTTATGAAGCTATCTTAGAAGAGGCTGAATCAGATCCCTACACTTATGAAGAGGCAATGAATGATATAGATGCACATCATTGGGTCAAAGCTATAAAATCTGAATTAGATTCCATGTATTCCAATCAAGTTTGGGATCTTGTAAAGACACCTAATGGCATTAAACCTGTTAGTTGCAAATGAGTTTACAAGAGGAAGAGAGGGATAGATGGAAAGGTTGAAACCTTTAAAGCAAGGCTAGTGGCGAAAGGGTATACACAAAAGGAATGTATTGATTATGAAGAAACCTTTTCATCAGTAGCAATGCTTAAATCTATCAGAATTCTCTTATCCATTGCTGCTCATTATGATTATGAGATTTGGCAAATGGATGTCAAGACTGCATTTTTAAATGGCAATCTTGAAGAAGAAATCTATATAATGCAACCGGAAGGTTTCATAGCAAAGAACCAAGAGCATATGGTATGCAAGTTGAAAAGGTCTATTTATGGACTTAAGCAAGCATCTAGATTATGGAACATCAGATTTGATCAAGCAATCAAGTCATTTGGTTTTGAACAAAATCTTGATGAACCATGTGTGTACAAAAGGCATCAAGATAAAGTGGTAATGTTCCTAGTGCTTTATGTTGATGATATTCTACTAATTGGAAATGACGTAGGGGTAATGTCATTAGTAAAGGTTTGGTTGTCAAGCCAATTTGATATGAAGGACTTGGGTGAGGCTAATTTTATTCTAGGGATCAAGTTTTGGCGAGATCACAAGAATAAGATGTTAGGCTTATCACAAGCTGGGTATATAGATAAGGTTCTAGAACGGTTTAGCATGCAAAACCCCAAGAAAGGATTGTTTCCTTTCAGACATGGAATTCCTCTGTTTGAAGACCAAAGGCCTAAGACTCAAGAGGAAGTTGAAATGATGAGACAAGTTCCTTATGCTTCTACAGTGGGAAGTCTTATGTATGCCATGCTTTGTACTAGACCAGATATTTGTTATTCAGTTGGCATGGTTAGCCGATATCAATCAAATCCAGGACCAAAACATTGGCAAGCTATAAAACATATTCTCAAGTATCTACGAAGAACAAGAGATTATATGCTTGTTTACCGGTGTGAGGATTTGATACCCATTGGCTATACAGATTCAGATTTTCAATCAGATATAGATTTCAGAAAATCCACATCAGGATGTGTTTTCACCTTGGGAGGTGGAGCCATAACTTGGAGGAGTGTCAAGCAATCTTGTATTGCGGACTCCACCATGGAAACTGAGTACGTTGTTGCTTGTGAAGCAGCAAAAGAAGCTGTATGGCTTAAGAAATTCCTTTCTGACCTCGGTGTAGTAAGAATGGAGCAAGTTCCCATCACTTTGTTTTGCGACAATAGTGGTGTAATTGCAAAATCAAAAGATCCAAGGAATCACAAGAAAGGAAAGCATATTGAGAGAAAATATCACATCATTCGAGACATCATTGCTCGTGGGATGTGGTGGTAGCAAATATTGAAAGTGCAAATAATTTAGTAGATCCCTTTACCAAAGCCTTGCCTCAAAGGACCTTCGAGTCACATTTGGAGGGAATGGGAGTTAGATTAGTGCACAATAGTCTTTAGGGCAAGTGGGAGATTGTTGGGATTTGTGCCCTAGAATTCTATTGTATGATGCTATGTTTTATATTATGTATGACATGATGTATGACTTAATATTGAAATTAATAAAGTTGTACTATTATTATTTGAAATAATGGTAACATGAATATTTGGACATTATCATATAGTCCATGAGATGCATAGTATGTAATTTATGTGAAAAGTCACAGAAGATATAAATCACAAGTTCTTTGTAAACTTAGAATATTAGTTCGTAGTCGGTGATGAAATTGGGCTTTTCATCTGCGAAGACTATAACATATTAACTAAGATGATTTGTCTTGATCATGGAAGTGGTGACTTCTAGTTGATATGTTGATATTTTTTAAAAGTTAAAACATATTGAACTGGACCACTATGAGATTTATTATTCTCCTAACAACTGTCAATTGAATAATAAATTTCACGATTTATATTTGCATGAACTCTTAATCCTGAGAGAATAATGGACTTGATCATAAAGTGTAGGTTGCTTTGATATATCAGGAGTGAGATCTAAAGTAACGGTCAAAACCTCAGTATGTTGGGCAGCCACATTTAGCGTTGATGGAACATATATTTTCAAGATGGAATTCATAATCTCTTAACGGAGATATAAAATATTCCCTTGAGATAAGTTTAATAGATTTGTTATTCAGAAGAGCCTAACCACTTTAGTAAGACTAAAATATATATTTATGAAATTGGATTTCATAAATATATGATGAATAACATTAAAGGATTAAACTGGGCACTCAAGAATTAAGATGTAGTAATTCACAAAGTGGCAGTTTTCATTCATGACTTTGTGTTACTACGAATATTTTATGAAGGGGTTACATATACAATAAAGTCTTGGGATATAATTTATTAATAAGGCCTAGAGTGCAACTATATTTATATAGTGATATTAAATATAGTTAATGGTAACTTTGGACTTGTCAAGAGTTGACAGAAAAGCCCAAGGCCTATTGGAGCTAGAGTCTTATTTGTTCTCTTTTGGTCCCACTCCAAACCACATACTAAAGCCCAATTGGAAAAGCCCAAAAGGGTAGCCCAATTAGATAATCAGTTATAAGGAGAGAAACATACATATTTTATAAATAAATAAATAAATAAAAACATGAATTGATTAAGTTGGTGTGTTAGTCACGTACAAGGATCCATGCATCATTGGTTAGTCATGTACTGGGATTCGTGGATTGAATGGAGAGATTGCCGCTACAATACAAGTCTAATTGGCTATTAGGGTAAGGGTTCAACTATAGGTTGGTATTTGGTACTGAGATTCCTTTTACTTATAACCGCTTGTGATTGATAATAGTGGATTTTTAGGAGTGGTGACCTTAAAATCACTCAGTGGGGTTTTGCCTCGGTGGTTTTCCCCATTTGTAAACAAATCACCTGTGTCAAACTTAATTTCCGCTGCATTTAGTTTTTTTGGTGATTTGTTTATGCTACGACGTTATTACATGTTAAATTGACTTAATTAATTAACTTGGATAATTAATTAATTAATTTGCTAAAGAGGTTAATACATTTTTGGCCTATCAAAAACCCTTGAAGTACCAACTAAATAGGACGCCATTATACTCGTCAATGAGCTAGAAGGCTTGCACGGCCTTGGCTCTTGCGAAATTAATCTCCTAATTGGCAGCCTGGAGTTGCTCATCTTTTTGCACTGTCAACAGCTTCTCCGCCCATAGATCATCTGATAAGGCCTTAATCTGCTCTCTTATCTTGTTCCCCCCATCCATGGTTGCTATTAGATCCTTCCTCAGCCTGGAACTCTTGGCCTCCAGCACCTCAACTTTGGAATCGACCATGACAACCTTTTCCTCATTAATTAGGTATTCAGTGGTGATGTGAATTGTTTCCCCCAACACCTAACAAGGAAAGGGAAAATCATTTTCAGAAACAACTAATGAAGGGAAGAAAAGAAACACATGTACATTCTTACAAAAGTGTATCTAGATGAAGAATACCCGAATGAGCTTGTGGATATGATGATTCACCAACTCATGAGAAGGGATTTTAGATAGACCCTTTAGCTCATCAAAAGTAATAACATTATGGGCTCGCCCCAAGGAAGTTGTTACATAATCCCAGACATTGGCATCAGCCTTGCTCTTTCCCTTTTCACTACCTCATGTCCTCTTTGGACAATGGGTAATTTTCAAGAGAGAAACAACAGAGGAAGCAACTCGGGGCTCTGGAGCAACTAGTATGAACGAGGTCATCTCAACGACCTCCTTTGTCACCCTCAGCCTTTTCTAACTAATATTGGACAAAGGTTCGTTCTTCCTAGCCTTTATCCGTGCATACATCTCTTGGTTGAACTTGGTCATCATCTCTGAAACAAGCATCACAAGTAAAACATCAGGACAAGCTAACACGAGCATAAAAATTTCCTTTACAAAGCTTACTTTTCTCTTCTTCTTTTATGGCTCAGATAATGAAGAGGGAAGGTTCAAGACCCAAGAAATAGCGAGACAAGGTTCGAGGATCAATGAGCTCATCAAAATCCTCAATGGTCCTTGCGTAATCAGAAGCGGCCTTAACACGCCCCTTATACCTGCTTTTCAACTTTGGACGAGCTTTAGCTGTAAAAAAAAAAGGGGGGGGGGGGGGGCTAGAACTAGAGTTGGATGATAAAAAGATCTTTAGTAAAAGGTTACTTGCAAAAGACAACACATCGAGTTTTAGGGTCTCCCATCTACGCTACAGCCTGGGAATATCACCCTAAACGTCTTCAGAAAGTGTCTCCTAACTGTCACTAGGCACAAAGAAGTATCTAGACTTCCAATAATGAAACAACGAGGGGAGATCGACGATGAGCCTAGCTTTCCTATCCCAAGGTACAAACTCATAATACCTTAATTCTTTCAACTCTTTTAAATGGTATAGGTGAACGAACTCGTCTAGTCGAACCATATCCTTGTTAGTAACAATCATCTATATTTCCATACAACTAGTGACGATCCACCATGAGTTTGACATGAGTGCCCAGGAGCAATCCCTAGATGGTGAATGAGCTGCCTTGTAAAAGGATGAACGGGGAATAAGGCCACTTAAGAATGCAGCCTCGTAGAAACACACCTCGCCAGGAAAAAGGCATGGGCCTTTTCACCTAAATAAGGGAGACGAATCCTAGTCTCATTTGGAAATTGAAATCTATCTCTAAACCTAAAAAGGTTATCCTCGTCTATAGAGCACTCTTCCTTGAAAGCATGAAATGCCCTAGATTTCGTTTTTGAAGAAGAAGGTTTTGAGGACAAAGGTACCAAAATGGCAGTAGTAGCCTTCACCTCCATGGGGTTATTGCTAGACGACAAACCAATTTCTAACTCACTAGACCTCACTTTAGACCCCACTCCTAATTCCACCGAAATTTCTTGAAGGGATTGGAACCAATCCAAGGACTGAAATAACAAGGGGTACAGGTCAACCAAAACCAATCTCAGAGTACTACTCCTGGAGATGAAAAGCTCAACTTGGGGACAACCACCACCAAAAGACTCAAAGGAAGCCCCTAGACGAGCAAAGAAAAAAGAGATAGAGGGAGAAAGGCACCTAACCTCAGAATAATCAAACTTCCAAACACAGGAAAAGGAAAAAAAAAAAAAAAAATTCAGGTAGAAGAAGAGAGGATCGTACTAGAGAAAAAGGAGCAAATCAGCCTGAGCTCAAAGGAGGGAAGAAATGCAGAAATGGAGGAAATAGGAAAAATGAAGAGGAAAGAAGAAAGAGAAAGGTTTACAAATGCCTCCAGAAAACTAAGGCATAGGAAAACCAAGAGCCTGATCAAGAAACGTGCCCATGTCCAACCTATCAATGCGTGACACGTGGCCACAATGCGTGCAATGCCATCACGTCATATTAAATGCAAAAGAAACAAAATCCAAGGAGCCACACTTAGCGCAAGGCGACCTTTCATACTCCTAAGATCGTCATTACATGTGTAATGACGATTACGGAATAGGGGCAAATAATGAACCAAGAAATTCCCATCGTCCAAGGAGGACATTGGACAACCATGAAGGGAGCATTTAATGCATGAGCCATTACACATAGACGAACTCAGAGACATGACCATTGGAGGATCTTCATATCACTCCATTAATCACAAAAGGCGTTACAAGGGCGGCATTTAAGCCACCATGGAAGGCCCCCAACGGCTTGAAAGGTAAAGGCCTATATAAACTACATCAAACCTAAAACAAAGGTACAAACCCACCATAATATTCTCAGTTCTCAACATTTTCTCTCTAATACATTTGACTTTGCCATTAGAGGCTCATTGGCTAGCACCACGCCGGTGACCTCCACATTCCGTTTGGACGAACCTATCAACTAATGAATTTGGCTTCATCAGTACCTTTTAGTGTTTCTAATAGGGACATCCAGAGTTCAAATCCCCAAACCCCAACTATCAACACAATCTAAGTTACAACATATTCCAAATAAATGGTAGGGCTTCACACACCCATATTTGCATGGCTTAGAAGTTAGAACTTAAAGCAAAGCAAGCAAATTGTGTGGCTTCTTTGTTCAAAAACTTAAAAGGAATGTTGTGCCACTCAATGTGTGTTAAAGATAATTAAGGAAGTAGGGTTGCAAAACGATTCATGAATTTAAACTTAAAAGACATAAAGATCAAAGAAAGTCAATTAAAATATATTATGCTCTTATCTAATACTTCTGAATTTTCCTCTTCCCATGGAACTCCCTCTTGAAACATTTCCAGAGACTCAAGTCTTATTTCCTCTTCTTCTTTCGGTGGAGTTTCCTCTCTAGGTTCTTCTTATAGCCTTATCCCTTTTCCAAATTATTCTTCCTTGCTACTAGAAGAGCGCTGCCTTACTAATTGTCTTGTCTAAGAGAGACTGTTGTTCGTCTCTCTCGGACCAAGTGCTACTCTCTCTCGGGGAGTAAGTGGAAAAGAGCAGTCGTTACGCCGATGAAAGCCAGAACCCTAGATGCAGAGCAGTCGTAAGGGGCGTTGCGTATGCGTGAAGTGCATCTAGCCTTAACCCTTGGGCCAGTTAAGAGAGTCAGTCTTCTTCAATATCCCATCTGTCTATTAGTCAAAGTTGAAGATCTTTCATAGACGGTGATGGTACGACAATGTGACTTTGAGTTTCACTTCTTTCTTTCTTTCCTGGTTGCTAGTCGAAGAGCTAAGTCCAGAAGAGCAATTGGATCTGTCTTCTTTCATTCCGGTTATTACTAACTTATTTAAAATTATTTTAACTCTATCTCAAATTGCTTATTAGTTATAAACCATTTATTAAAATTCAATTTAAAACCACTTCCAATTCATTTAAAATTAATCTAAATTTTGTTACAAAAACTTTTTTAGTTCAAATATAAATATCAATAATAATTTTATCATGTTCTAAAAAATTGATTATTCATTCTCAAAAATTTATGCAAATAACTCATTTTTTTTTTAATTATAAATTATCAAAAAATGTAAACATAAAAAAAACTTATCACATCATAATAACAAAACTTAAGTTAAGAAAATAACAAACTATATATACACTCATGAAAAAATCAGTTTCATTCTTTACCAAATAATTAATATCCATAAAAAACTTTTTCAAGCATGGAAAAAACCTATAAAAAAGACTATCTATAATAATATTAAACTTAGGTTATAATTTACATATACATTTATTTATATGTCATTTTAAATACATCCATTCGTATGCATGTGGTTATAAATTAGTGTTATTTATAGTAGCAAGCATGAAAGCTAATGATAGGACAAAAGTTAAACTAGAACCGTACAATCCCTTGGAGATAAAGATAAATTTAGCTAACTATTAGTTAAAATTTTCGTTGGTGTTGAGCTTCTGTATTGCATTATAAAAAGGTCAAACAAAAACATTCTCTCATTTCAATTACGACGAAACAAAGAACAACATAGTTAAAGAAGTCAAAAAGAAAATATGGGTTTGAGACTGAATATTGTAATGATATTAATGCTGAAAGCTCGAAAATGTGTTGAAAACACACGAGCGGTTTAGACCCCCAAATTAAACTTACGGCTTGGTTGATTTTACACTAACTTAACTACAAGTGCGGAATAGTGTAAACACAAGCGTAAAAGCAAGACAACTACTCTAATCCATATTTAAAGCAACACAGCAGTAAAAATGAAATAAACAAGAGTAGGGAAGAAGGATGCAAACACAGATAACACCGAGACGTGTTATCGAAGAGGAAACCGAAGACCTCGGCGTAAAACCTCTCCGCCGCCCTCCAAGCGGAAATCGATCCACTAGACAATCAGTTGGGATACATGGGTTAGCAAAAGACCCTCCAAGCCTAGTCTACCCGCTGTACCTAAGCCCTCCAAGCTCCTACTCCAACAAGGCTTCTCGGAACCGTGTCTTGTCCTAGTTATCCGGATCCCGCAACAAGCTCCATGTTGCATCTGCCATTCAAGGCTTCTTCCAATGCTTCCCAGCAGCACCAAAACGTCACACAGCACTCTCAAGGTGTGGTAAGTGTTTGGGCTATCAACCTCTCACAGATATGGATAATGGAGAGGGAAGGGTTGAGGAAATACCTCAAGCAAATGTATAGAGAAAGATGGGGAAGACAATCTCTAATTACCAATGTGTTTGGCTAGGGTTTTCTCTCTGAAGCATTCCTCAACAATTGTGGGTAATGATGGTATATATAGGATAGGTGCAAAAGGTGTGACTCAAAAAGTACAGGCTGGCAGAACAGATAGCCTCGCGGGTGTTTCGCGGGAAGGCCTTACCCGCGAGATACTCGCGAGACATAGCTGTCTCCACCTGGCCTGACCTTTCGCATTCCAGCATGTGCCTGGCACATGATTCACTTCGCGGGATGCTAAGTCGCGAGACACCCACGAGAATTCTTCATTCTTCAAATGCTTGAGTCTTCAAACACTCTCTCTATCACACAACCCTTACAACAAGTCCCACAACAAATACAGGGTTCAAACGATTGAACATAATTACAATCAAATTTGGCACGGAATAAAAGCCAACAAAAATACAGTTGTAAATTACAACTTTACAATCTCCCCCTTTGGCTATTCCGTGACAAAACCCTAAAACAGACTCTAGACTTAAACGTGAGTTTGGGAACAAAGGCAAAACTCACTCACACCTAATTCTAGATTCTGAAGTGCTCTTGAAACATATGAACAAGTAACTCCTGAAACACAACAACACAATAACATCATTGTATGCAGAAAAACTTGAAAAGCATATGGAGCAATAATGGCAAGATCAAGCAATGAAATAGAAACATTAGATCATGGCAAGATCAAACAAGTAATCACTATACAGAAGCAATTACTATGCTCATTCACACAGGGAATGAACATCCGGATTTGCAAGAAGATAAGCTCAATTGAAGAGAGTCACTTGCAACTCCAACACTTAAACAATGCGAAATACACGAAGTATTTGCATCTAGGAACAATCCTACTAGGGCACAAGAGTGATGTACTTGAAGTAAAATGCATGACATTGAACAACAAGCACACATGCATGAAGGTTGCATAGGCAAGGTATTGCAAATGCATGGCACAAACCACAAAGACCTACAAATGCAATCATGGGTACAAAATAAAAATGCCACATAGCACATATGCCACAAAGCATAGAAATAAACACACAATTCTGAAAATATACTGAAATTAATACTGAAGTTAAAGCATAAGTGTCAGAACTATAAACCAAAAACAGTAAGACATTAACTAAAAAAAACTTAGTAAACCCGTCTGTAAAACCAATAACCAATAGTTAATGTAACTATGTATCTAAGCTACGCTCCCCCTAAGGTTGTGCAAGCTCTTTTTCATCAGCTCCCCCTCAAAAATGTTCTCCCCCTTTTTGACCGGAATGGCCAAAGGACTAGATCTGGTCGGATTCAGAGTTTGACCCATGTGTAGGGGATAAGCTCTGAATCTGAGCTGATAATGTGGTGATCTGCTCCTGAAGGTATGCAAACTGATCTGCTGTGTGCTGTACGTGAGTGTCAAGCACTGTAGACATGTGATCCATCTTAGCTAGGATCTGATCAAGCTTGCTGAG
Organism: Quercus gilva; assembly: GCA_023621385.1. Lineage (NCBI taxonomy): Eukaryota > Viridiplantae > Streptophyta > Magnoliopsida > Fagales > Fagaceae > Quercus > Quercus gilva. Next base: position 33,753,092 of record CM042480.1, read on the forward strand.
ACCTTGTGTTTGTGCTGGAGCAGAAGACGATGGCTGTACAGTCTCTGGATGTGCAGTCTCTGGGGCAGAAGTGAACTTGTCAATCTCCTCCTCTGTATCCCCACCCTTATCTGGCGCATCCTGAGGCACAACCCGAGGCGGTGGAATGAGATGAGCACCAGTCTTGGGGCCTTTAATGTGTGCAGTGCTCCGAGTCAGAGTATTTGCACCAATGGGGTAATCCCTCTGAACAACCGTAAGGCCACTAGGGAATTTCAGCTTTGTCTTGGCAATGAACCCTATGATCAGTGAGGGAAAAGGCATTATGGTTCGTGAATTTTTCTTTGTAATGCTCTTTTTCAGGATATGGAAGATGTGGCTGCAGATATCAATTTCCTTGTGAGTGAAGAGGTCGTAGAGAAATCTCGTCCTTGGAGCAGATAAAGTGGTGAGGTTGGTGACCGGATACAGGTTATGGATCATGACATAGCTCAGAGTCCTCATCTCTGGAGAAAACTTAAGAGTATCCATTGAGGATTTCTTTGGAACCCCACAAAGAGTTGATATCATCTCCGTGATAGACCCCAATCTCTCATCATATTGAACCGACATCGGCTGTGAGGTAGGACGTATCTCCAGAAGGTCTTGAATACTGTCCCTTGTGATCTCAAATTCTTTGTGCCTCACCCAGCAGATTATCTTGTCATCTTCTACAGCAGCATTGGAGAAGAACTCTCTGATTATTTCTGAGTACACGATTCCAATTGGATTCAACAGTTTGGTCCAAGTTCTTTCTTTGAATGCATCTGGAATGCATGTGTGCTCAAGCTCCTCTAATTGAACCACCCTTTCGATGACAATGGTTGCTTTCTTGTAGCAATCATTGTACTTCATATCTGCGTCCGCGGATTTGAAGTGATGGATTCAGTGCGAGCACGCTTAGGAGCCTTCTTCTTTGAGGCAGCATGCTTGGTGGGAGACATCTGCACAAGTGGACACAACACACATAGCACAAGTGCACAAAACATAAGAGCAAAGACTTGATTAGATTCAAGTTAGTTTGTACCTATTGAGATATTCCCAAAACAGAGTAAATTGCAAAAACAGAGCATGACCAATTTACACAAGCATGCTTCAACACATACAGCACTGAATCAAAACAAGAAGGCAAGAAAAAAAAACAAGGCATTATGCATGAAATTAAATAACTGTGCAAGTGTGTGTGTCTGTGTGTATGCATGTGTGTGCAACAAGTGATGCATGAGGGTGTGCCTAGGAGTTTGGTTGTGTGCCAAGTAAATGCAACATATTCAGAATGCAATATACAGAAGAGCAAAGATCAATTCAAGATCAAACCATGGTAAGACATATGGAATCATTGAAATTGGGACTCACTTGAGACCAATTAGGCACAACACTATCATTTAGACATTCAATCAAACACTTAATATGCATAAGAACACTTTAAGTATGAGCAATGCATGAACATGGTAAAAATATGCCTAAATACATGATAAAATGCCACAAGGGGCCAACACAGATGCATCAAGATCAAAAGAAACAAAACCCAATAAAAAATTTGACAAAAACTTCACCCAATTTTGAAAACCAATCAAAGTTTCGAAAATCCCCTATTTTGAAAGCCCTAACAAAAAAATCTGCATAATCTAAGCAAAAACTTAAAGAGAAATGATTAACAAACATACCTTGAAGAAGAAAATGCAGAAAAAGTCTTGATTTGGAAAGGGATTTGATGGAATAGTGTTTTTGGGTTGAGAGAGGTTCGAAGAAAGTTGAGGGAGGGAAGTTTTTGTGTTTTGAAAAACTGTCACATCAGCCCTATAAAACTGAAAACACGCGTTTTTCGCGGGATAGGGAGTAGCGACACAGTCGCGAGACAACCGCGAAAGAGACCACTGAAGCACAAACTTCTCGCGAGAAGCGCTAAGTCGCGAACTAGTCGCGAGACAGTCGCGATATTCTCTGTCTGATTTTGAGAAAATTCCAGTTTTTGCCAAACAGCATTTCGCGAGAAGCTGTTGGTCGCGAGACAGTCGCGAAAGTCTCTGTGTGACAGGATGAAAAAAATATTTCCCTCAAATCTTTTCGCGGGAAGCAGCTTAGTCGCGAGCTTCTCGCGAAACAACCCCTGAACCAGTTTTTTGATGAAAAACACACAAAGAGCATTTTGACCAAAAAGAAACACAAGAAAGTATAAAATCACTTTCAAAAACTAATAAAACTCACAAAAATCTTTTTGGATTTGATCAACAAGTTCATGGGCATTCACATCACATTTGGACATATACAATCACACAAATGAGATAGGCATTGATTGAATCAAAAACTTGTGTGTTGTGTGTGAGTATCAAATGTGAAATAGTCCTTAGACCAGAGCGAAGCTTCAATGATCAATTCACACGAGTCATACACAACTGATACGAAATCATGTGGACTATCTCCATTATAGAAATGAGTATATATGACCTCCCACACATTGAAAACATAACTTAGAAGCTTTTCATTTGGCTTCTTATAACTCATAACAATTGGTCCATTTTCATTTTGATTGGACAAATACATCTCTTTTTGAGATTGGTGCTTGAAATTTGTGATATTTCAATTTTGATGATAAGCCTTTGGCTTTTTGAGCACCATAAAATTTACATTAGAAGAGTCACTTTCCCTTTTTCCTAGTCAAATACTAGTATGTGCGACAGGCTTTTGCAGCTCAATATCTCTTTTCATTTGGAGATTTACAATTGGAGAGCTCTTTTTACAAAAACATAAAAATAAAGTGGGAAGAGATATAGACACAAGTCTATGCAAGTATCAAGACCAACAAGACTATTGACCAATCATTCATGACAGGCTTGAAGATCTATTTACAACAGTCACACATAGTTTTCAGGGTTTCTTCCACACAGAAAAGAGTGCATACGAACAAGCGAAGATCGTAAATGCACTATGCCATAAGTACGAAGGTACTAGGCCAAACTCACATGAGACATGCACACAACAAGTGATCAAACTTTTTGAGATTTTTCAATTTTTATGGGTTTTTGAATTTTTGAAACACACCCAAAACAAAACAAGAAAAGTAAGATCAACAAAAACAGGTTCAAACTAGACAAAAGAGAATAAAAAATGCATGAAATGATGCAACAACAAATGTCGTTACACATGGAAAGAATTGATGCATGGACATATTATAATGCTTATGCATGAGTACCCCTCTTCACCCACACGTCACGTGCGTTTGGGGTGATATCCTTGACGGATTGGGTACGAGAGTTGGGACTTTCAAACCTCCTTGTGAAACTCTCCATGCAAGTGGTGAAGGCACCTATCATCTTCATCATGTCTGTCACTCCGGGATCACGATTTTGGCTTTTTGAGTTCTCACCGCTCCAAGCTCTATTGTCATTTCTTCTTCCTCGTGACCGCGGTGCGCTTGCATTGTTGTCTGCTCTCAACTTTTGGCAGTTTGGTCTAGTATGTCCTCGCAGTCCGCAATAGTGACATACATAATCTGTTCTAGGACCCCGTTGAGGTCTTGAAAGAGATCTTGCTCTGGTTTCATGTCTTCCTACAGATTGATTTCGGGGCTTATTCACCATCCGTTGCTCAATTACATTCTTCTTTTCAACCTTAACATTCTCAGGAACGGCCTCCTCTATAATTTGCTCTACGGCCTTCACAAATTTTACTTCTTTGGTAGCTTTGACTGATGAGCTACTTACTCCGGTATATCCCAATCCGGATTTGTCTGAGGAATGTTTTTGGGATGAGATAACATCATTCAACTTTCTGGAGGAGACCCTATCTATCTTGGCTTGCTCTTGAACCACCTCTTGTTCAAGAAATCTGATCTTTAAGTAAGCTTCTGACAGCTCACCATTCATCTTTTCTATCTCGCATTTTGCCTCCCTATGTCTGACCATGAGGCTCCGGTAATCTTCCTCAGCCTTCTTCATTTTTCTGACGGCTGCCTTGGCTACCCTTGCATATTCTCCCGACTTCTCAAGGAGTAATGAGTAGTTTTCTTGAAGATTAGCTGCACTTTCATCCTTTTCTTCATCTGATTCTTCTACAATTCCAATGGACTCTGAATCAGAATGCTCACCAAGTTCCTTCACAAGTGCACCCAAGTCATCCGAGGAGTCTACATGATCAATGGTCATGAATGCGAAGTAGTTTCCCTCACCGTCATAGCTCTCTTCCGAGTCAGTATCAGAAGAGTCAGAATCACTGAGCGTTGTAGCATAAGCTTTCCCTTTTCCCCTCAAAAAATTCGGACACTCCTTCTTTAAATGTCCATGGCCATTGCACTCATAGCACACAATGTCTGAAGAAGGTTGATAATCCTTCCCTTCTTTTCCCTTAAACTCTTTCTTATCACCTCTTGACAGAGAGAACTTTCCTCTGTTGAACGGTTTTCCACTATTCTTCATTTTCAGAAACTTGCGGAAGTTCTTTGCAAGATATGCTACTTCCTTCTCCATTCCATCTTCTTCGGAGGAATCATTTATTCTTTCGGTGATGGTTTTAAGAGCAAACGATTTGCTCGTCTTATGGGAAAGCAGTCCCAGCTCATACGTTTGGAGAGACCCAATCAGCTCTTGAATCTTAATCTCATCCAAGTCTTTGCTTTCTTCTATGGCTGTAACATTTGCTCTAAAACTTTCAGGTAGGGACCTCAAAATTTTTCTCACCACCTTAGTGTCTCCAATCTTCTCCCCAAGATTGAGTTTAGCAATGACAATTTCATTGAGCTTCCCATAGAATGAATCAAATGGTTCTTCATCACCCATCTTGAGTTCTTCAAATTTGGTGGTAAGCATCTGAAGCTTCGTGTCCTTAACTTTCTTTGTACCCTCATAGGTAGTCTCCAAAATCTCCCAAGCTTCCTTGGCTACTGTCATATGAGAGATCCTGTGGAATTCATCAGGGGACACACCACAAAAGATAGCATTTAAAGCCTTACTGTTAGCATTGGCTGCCGCTAGAGCTGCCTTATCCCAAGTGGACTTAGGGGCCTCCGGCTTGGTCCAACCTATCTCAACCGCATCCCAAACGGTATCATCGATAGAGCATAAGAATGCTCTCATTCTAACTTTCCAGAATGCATAATTGTTCCCATAAAAAAATGGTGGAACATTGAGCGATTGAGACCGGTCCATCTCAAGAAGGGTCAAGGATCACACTTAGGTGATTAAATCTCAGCAAGTGTACCCGCTCTGATACCAATTGAAAGCTCGAAAATGTGTTGAAAACACACGAGCGGTTTAGACCCCCAAATTAAACTTACGGCTTGGTTGATTTTACACTAACTTAACTATAAGTGCGGAACAGTGTAAACACAAGCGTAAAAGCAAGACAACTACTCTAATCCATATTTAAAGCAACACAGCAGTAAAAATGAAATAAACAAGAGTAGGGAAGAAGGATGCAAACACAGATAACACCGAGACGTGTTATCGAAGAGGAAACCGAAGACCTCGGCGTAAAACCTCTCCGCCGCCCTCCAAGCGGAAATCGATCCACTAGACAATCAGTTGGGATACATGGGTTAGCAAAAGACCCTCCAAGCCTAGTCTACCCGCTGTACCTAAGCCCTCCAAGCTCCTACTCCAACAAGGCTTCTCGGAACCGTGTCTTGTCCTAGTTATCCGGATCCCGCAACAAGCTCCATGTTGCATCTGCCATTCAAGGCTTCTTCCAATGCTTCCCAGCAGCACCAAAACGTCACACAGCACTCTCAAGGTGTGGTAAGTGTTTGGGCTATCAACCTCTCACAGATATGGATAATGGAGAGGGAAGGGTTAAGGAAATACCACAAGCAAATGTATAGAGAAAGATGGGGAAGACAATCTCTAATTACCAATGTGTTTGGCTAGGGTTTTCTCTCTGAAGCATTCCTCAACAATTGTGGGTAATGATGGTATATATAGGATAGGTGCAAAAGGTGTGACTCAAAAAGTACAGGCTGGCAGAACAGATAGCCTCGCGGGTGTCTCGCGGGAAGGCCTTACCCACGAGATACTCACGAGACATAGCTGTCTCCACCTGGCCTGACCTTTCGCATTCCAGCATGTGCCTGGCACATGATTCACTTCGCGGGATGCTAAGTCGTGAGACACCCGCGAGAATTCTTCATTCTTTAAATGCTTGAGTCTTCAAACACTCTCTCTATCACACAACCCTTACAACAAGTCCCACAACAAATACAGGGTTCAAACGATTGAACATAATTACAATCAAATTTGGCACGGAATAAAAGCCAACAAAAATACAGTTGTAAATTACAACTTTACAAATGCTGTTCTTGCTAAAATCCATTGGCAACGTCCAAGCCAGTATCTTTGATGTGAAACAGTATGGAGCAAAAGCTAATGCGGATATCACCCAGGTATATAAATGCACAATGTGATTCAACTTAAGATATAGTATGCGTTTGGATTAGGCTGAAAGCTGTGTCTGCGTTTGTTCTTTCGCGTTTTGCCCTTTTTTTTTTTTTTTTTTTTTTTTTTTTTTTTTGTTTAGCCTACAATTGTTGACAAGTCAACTATGAACAGTGCTCCTGTGCATTGTTTACGGGTCCTACAAATTACATTTTTCAGCTACTTTTTCATTAAAAATGGATCCCACAGCACTATTCACACATTTAAAAATTATTTTGCTAGAGTATTTTCCGTTTTCAATTTTCAGTTTTAGCAAAATAAGTTTTATCCAAACAGACCCATAAAATATGCTTACCAGAATTGATAGCTAAAATATGCTTACCAGAATTGATAGCTAAAATAACTTTTGTTATTCATTTTGTCTTTAGGCTTTGACAAAAGCTTGGAAAGCTGCATGCGCATCAACGGGTCAGAGTAAAGTTGTGGTTCCAGGAGGGACATACATGTTGGGCGTAGTGCCTTTGGAAGGTCCTTGCAAGGGTCCTATAGAGGTTCAGGTTATAGGCACTTTACAAGCCCCAGAACAACAATCTGGGGATAGTTGGGTCAGTTTTAACCATGTCAACTTTTTTACTTTGTCGGGCAGTGGAACTTTTGACGGCCAAGGAAAAATCGCTTGGGGTCAAAGTAAATGTTCCAAAAATAAGTACTGCAAGCAACTTCCTATTGTGAGTTTATTTCAATCTTACCCTGTACAATTCCCACCATTTTCAATAAATATCAACTTTATCACACGCATTCTTTGCGCTGAAATTTCCTCTAAATTGGCTTGAAAGAGAGAGAGAGAGGTTGATTTACGAATAACCACGTATGTATGTATATATAATTAAAAGTACAGGTTGTCATTTGAGTCACCACATAATGGATTGAAGGAATTTTCTTCCTAACCAATTTGGATGCACACTCCATCTATTTTGATAGGGTAGAATATTTTAGATTTCTTAATTTACTTTTTTTTTCCTAAATTAGTCTTAATGATAAATAAATTTCACTTATGTGATAGGTTATTTTTGAAAGTACAAAAAGTGGATACGAAATATTTCTATTCGTATAAAAAATAACATGGATATATATTACTTAACAAAGAATGACACTAATTAATTTTGTGGGTTTTAATTTGTTCTCTCTTTCAAAAATTGAACAGAATATAAGGTTCAACTTCATCACCAATGCAATCATCCGGGACATAACATCATTGGACAGCAAAGAGTTCCACATTAATGTTTTGGGGTGCAAAAATGTTACATTCCAGCAAGTTACCATAAAAGCACCTGAAACTAGTGTCAACACTGATGGAATCCACATAGGGCGTTCAACAGGGATCCACATAATTGATACAAATATTGGAACCGGAGATGATTGTGTCTCGCTTGGTGATGGAAGCCGGGATATAACTGTTGAGAAAGTAAATTGTGGACCTGGCCACGGAATAAGCATAGGAAGTCTTGGAAAGTTCCCAAATGAAGAACCTGTGAGTGGTGTCAAAGTCATTGGTTGCACTCTTACGAATACAATGACTGGTGTGAGAATCAAAACATGGCCTGCTTCCCCAACTGGCTCCGCCTCTGATATACATTTTGAGGACATTATCATGAATAATGTTGGCAATCCTATCATCATTGATCAAGTTTACTGCCCATGGAATCAGTGCCAAGCAAAGGTGATAACATTCATACTTGGAAGTTTGATGTTGCTAGAATTATTGTTCAAAGTATAGAATTACTTAATACTAATTAATACCATTTTATTTATTTATTGGTTTTAGATACCCTCTAGAATTAAGATCAGCAATGTTAGCTTCATAAACATTCGAGGCACATCTAAGTTTCAGGAGGCTGTCAAGCTTGTTTGTAGTAAGGGCATGCCATGTGAAAAAGTGGAGCTTCGTGACATAGACCTCAAATACAACGGACATGACGGCTCTCCCACATACCACTGCATTAATGTCAAGCCCACGATTTCTGGCAAACAGAATCCTCCTGCTTGTACTGTCAAAGCTTAATCTAGTTTAATCTTTTGAGTAAATATTAGTGCTTGTGTTCATATGTAGAACACGGTTTAGGAAGGCTGGTAAATTTAGAGTAAACTAGTGTTTAACCCACGCAATGCGTGGGATCATTTTTCATATTAATGATCTTTGCATTCAACATAAACTTAGTTCTCATGCTTCTACTACATACATTGAAACCTAAATAATTTAGTATATTTAAGCATAATATCCAATATCCCCTAAAATTTTTAAACATTACTCTCTTCAAATCACATAATGTACTTCCATTCTCCAATAAACCACTTGAAGGAACATATGAAATGAGCAACCACCACTTTTATTACTTTCATTGCGTTCAAATGAGTTTGAATGAAGGGAATTCTCTAGAATGCTTCTCTATTTTGCATGCAAAAATGCAATATCTTCAAATCCATCCAATATCTTCAAAGCAATTAAAACTTAACTTTGAGCAAGGAGATTGACATAAAAATCTAAACTTGGTAAAAAAATAATAACAATTCATTACAATGGAAATCGTTTAGAAAATAGTGCAAATGTATCCAAATGAATTGGTATAGCATCATTGTCTAAACATTTGAGACTAATCTTCAAAGTTGCAGACATCATAACTTACTTAGAAATAAGAGGAAACAAATAATAACAATTTATTACAATGGAAGTCATTTAGAAAATATTGCAAATATATTCAAATGAATTGGTATAACATCATTATCTAAACATTTGGAACAAATCTTCAAAGTTGAGTCAGTACATTATAGAGGATATTCATAAGGGGTTGTTGTAAATAATATTTTGGTGGGACAGTTGTTCTTTATCTCTGGGGGCCTATTTCTAATAAGCCACCTGAAAATTAAGCGAATCCAAAATATCATTGTAAGAAGCAGATATAGCACCAAATTTGTCAAGAGTTTGATGAAACCTAACACAAAGAATGAACACAATAATTACATAATGGCAAGATAATAGGTCTGTAATTTAGATCATATACAGACCATCAAGAAAATATATTAAAATGAAACCTTTATAAAGAATAGTCCCTTTGGACTCATCTCTATTCAGTATTAATTGTATCATTACAAACTCATATAATGTGTCCTCTCCTATAATTCACATGAAAATTGCTCTAGGTAGTATAAGTTCTATTGCAATTTTGTTACAAACCGATTTGGAAGCTGAATTATGATGCCGCGCATAACCAGTCGGCAAGTCCACATCAATTCACAACAAAAATGTACTCAATGTCTAGTAGTATAGATCATTGTGAATTAACTTCAATGCACAATTAACCATTATTCCTCACTAAAACAATCACAATAAATAGGACCGAAAAAGATCCAACCTTGGCAACTGAATCCAATACAATTGACACAAAAAAAGTGCAGATAACATTAGATATCCATGCCCATCATTGTAAATTTAGGTCAATGTATAATTAAACAAATACTTATTAACTATTCTTCCTCACATAAACAAACCCAACAAAACAAAATAAAATAATTAAAAAAAAAAAAAAAACCCCAATAACAGTACCAACTTCCCAAACTCCCCAAAAAATTCAATACCCCTTCACAAAAATTTTTTTTTTTTAACGAAACAATATTGGTATTTATTGAGAACATTTTTTTTTTTAAGAAAGCTTCTGAGTAAATGATTTTTTCCTGCTTTTTTATGAGTCGCAATGTGATCTTTCACTTGGATTTATACTCCATAACAGAATATAATAATGAAAGAAATTAGAAAATGTAATAAGCATATTTTTACAGATATAATTAAAGCAATTATCATTTTTGTTTCCTACACAATCATTTTCATAGGTATATAATATATGTAATGAACAATTTCTACTTCTTAAGGTAACCAACCAATTAGTGAGATATACTCTCTAAAAAAGTGGAAGGTCTGATGTGGAGATTGGCAAACGTACAAATAATCTATTTATGCATCAGAACTCAGAACAGTGACTAACTTGAAGGAAGAGAGAGATTACATGTTACCATAAAACTATCACTTCCAAAGTATCTTTAATCAAAGGTTAAAATGAAACTACAATTCAAAATAATTCCAGCAATTACCCGTGTCCCAAATTCTAAGTTTCAATCTTTTTCCACCAATTGTGAGCAACTTAATCTTAAAATTTCATCCCACAGATTATTCAAAAAAATTTGTTTAGATCAATAAAATAAAAAATGAAAGAAAATTTTAGAAAAACAAATTACTTATTTTGCAAATCACCTTACTTTTCTCTCTACTCGTACTCTTGACTTATCTTCTTCTTTTTTGCCTCCACCAATTGCAACTTGTCTATATTAAATTCCTAACCAATATAGAAGAAATTTCTAAAAATTAAAAAAGAAAAAAGGAAAAAGGAAAAGGGGAAAATGAGACTATTTTATGTGACAAATATATACTTATGAATTTCAAAACAATGTGTAATTTTTATGTGATATAGAAGGAAAAAGGCATGCAAATAGCCCAATTACATTTTCCACCCCAAAAATAAAATAAAAAGAAAAATCAAAATCAAATTTAGCTATCCCCAAAAAATAAAAATCCAAAATCAAAATGAACACTTTAAACTCCAAGCAACCATATCAATTCCTGCTTTGTTTGTAGGAAAAGGAAAAAGGGTAGGAAAAGGAAAAAGGAAAATTACTTGAGTCTCACATTTAAGCACTAACAACCATGGTAACCCTGTACTTAGAAAAAGCATGCAGCCTTAGTAAAAATGAACATTACAATTGGCAAACAATTTTAACCACCATGGACAGCTGGACCAATATTAATCAGTCATTGATGATCATAAAAAGGATCTAAAATGCAACATTAGACTCATAAGATCAAGATTACATGAGAAAACACAATTCTCATGTAGTCGCAGACATCTCAATTGTAAGGTTGTAATCTACAACTGTGTTTTTGTTGGCTTTTATTCCGTGCCAAATTTGATTGTAATTATTTTCAATCGTTTATACCCTGTATTTATTGTGGGATTTATTGTAAGGGTTGTGTGTGAGAGAGAGTGTGTGTGAAGACTCAAGAAATTGAAGACTGAAGAGTTTTCGCGGGTATCTCGCTACTAAGCATCCCGCGAAATGGTGCATGTGCCCTGCACGTGTTGGAAGCTGAAGAGTCATGCCAGGCTGTCATTTTCGCGATTGTCTCGCTGGTAAGGCCTTCCCGCGAGACAGTCGCGAAACTTTCTGCCTGGAGGATTTTTATGAGTGACCTTCTTACCCTTCACCCACTCTATATATATACCCTCATTACCCACATATGTTGGTGTGGCTATTCAGCGAGAAAAACCCTAGATAGGTTTTCTACAACTCACCCACCCATCTTTTGAGAGAGAGCTACTCCTCCTTAGTGAGAAATCATTATAGCCTCTTCTCCATCCCTCTCCTATTATCATACCTTGAGAGGAGATTTATACCCAAACACAACCCACACACATTCAGAGTGTAGAAAGTGTTTTGGAGCTATTGGGAAGCATTGGAAGAAGCCAAGGATGGCAAATGCAACATGGAGCTTGTTGCGGGATCCGGAGAGCTAGACAAGACAGGGTTCCGAGAAGCCTTGTTGGAGTAGGAGCTTGGAGGGCTTAGGTACATCGGGTAGATTAGGCTTGGAGGGTCTCTTGCTAACCCATGTATCCCAACTGATTGTCTAGTGGATCGATTTCCGCTTGGAGGGCGGCGAAGAGGTTTTTCGCCGAGTTCTTCGGTTTCCTCTTCGAGAACACGTCTCGGTGTTTTCTGTGTTTGCACCCTTCTTCCCTACTCTTGTTTATTTCATTTTTACTGCGTGTTGCTTTAAATTTGGATTAGAGTAGGTGTATTGCTTATACGCTTGTGTTTACACTATTCCGCACTTATCATTAAGTTAGTGTAAAATCAACCAAGCCGTAACTTTAATTTGGGGGTCTAAACAGCTCGTGTGTTTTCAACACGATTTTCGAGCTTTCAATTGGTATCAGAGCGGGTACACTTGATTTGGTTTCATTACCTAAGTGTGATCCTTGACTCCTTGTGTTTATTTTCCATAGATTGTGCTATGTATGCCTCCTTGTATGATTTGATTGGTGATAAATGTAACATGCCATGTGTTTGTGAAAATGCCTCTATGAGTGATAATCCTCATAATTGTGATGCTATGTTACATGAATCTTTGGGTGTTGTTGATATTCTTAACACCAAACTCTTAAAGAAAAATGCTAAGAAATTTCAAAAGAATTTAAGCAAGTTATTTTGTGAAAAGGATGATTTGATTGCTAAGCTCAATGAATCCATCAAATTGGTTGAAAAATATAAGAAACTTGCTGAAAATTCTTTTGAAAAGCTGAAAGAGTTTGAATGTTTGAATATGGACTTGGATGCTAAACTTGTTTTGTCTAACAAACTTGTTGATGATCTTAAATCTGAAAATGAATCTCTGAAGACGCATGCCAAGTGTTTGATTGCTGAACCTATTGTTAAAAAGGATGAAAATATATGTTGCAATCATGTTGTGGTACCCGAGATTGTGCCTAATGTGTGTTCTGCCTCAAAGGACAAATCGGTGTACATTCCTCCACATAAAAGAAATCAAAAAGTGGAGAGAAAGGCTATTAAGCCAAAGCCTCTGTTTAGGTCCAATCCTAAGGAATTGAGTGGATCTAAATTTGTTCCAACTTGCCACCATTGCGGTGTGATTGGTCATATAAGGCCTCAATGTTCTAAGTTGAAGAAAGAACAAACCCAAGTTGTTAGATCCATTCCCAAAAAGCCTAATGGACCTAAACACATTGTTTGTCACCATTATGGTGCCCTTGGTCATCTTAGACCTCATTGCTCTAAGTTTCAAGCTTTTAAAAGAATCAAAAGAAAAGAGAAACTTGAGCTTCTTGGAAGTTGTGCTAAAAATGATAAATCGGATTTGAGTGAAAATAGCATGTTGTTAAAGAAAGTGTTTGATGCTCTTAACTCCTTGACTATGTGCATCTCCGGTTCTCATTCTTCCAACCTTCGTCTCACTTCTCTTGAGACACTCATTCCAAACAATCATTCCGTTTGGATGAGGAAGGGTTCCTATGGTTGAGCTTATGCTCTTTTGGTCCTTGATCTAATTCTTTCGATCTTTGTAGGACCATTCATGCATTAGATGCTTCATTGTCATGCATTTGTGCATCATGCATCTCTTTATATGCATTGTTTGTGTTTTTGTTTTTGATCTTACTGTTTTGCTTTGGTTTTGTGTGAGTAAAAATCCAAAACCACATAAAAAGTGAAAAATTCAAAAAGTTTGATCGTATATGTTTGAGCACATATCTCATGTGAGTTTGGCCTAGTACCTTCGTACTAATGGCGTAGTGCATTTACGAGCTTAGCTTATTATGTATGCACCCATTTCTATGTGGAAGAAATCTTGAAAACTATGTGTGACTGTTGTAAATAGATCTTCAAGCTTGTCATGAATGATTGGTCAATAGTCTTGTTGGTCTTGATACTTGCATAGTCTTGTGTCTATATCTCTTCCCACTTTATTTTTATGTTTTTGCAAAAAGAGCTCACTAAATGTAAATCTCAAAATGAAAAGAGATATTGAGCTGCAAAAGCCTGTCGCACATACTAGTATTTGACTAGGAAAAAGGGAAAGCGACTCTTTTAATGTAAATTTTATGGTGCTCAAAAAGCCAAAGGCTTATCATCAATGTTGAAATATCATAAATTTCAAGCACCTATCTCAAAATGAGATGTTTTGTCCATACAAAATAAAATGGACCAATTGTTATGCTTTATGAAGAAGCCAAATGAAAAGCTTCTAAGTTATGTACTCAATGTGTAGGAGGTCATATATACTCATTTCTATAATGGAGATAGTCCACTTGATTTCGTATCAGTTGTGTATGACTCGTTTGAATTGATCATTAAAGCTTCGCTCTGGTCTAAGGACTATTCCACACTTGATTCTCACACACAACACACAAGTTTTTTGTTCAATGAATGTCTATTTCATTTGTGTGATTGTACATGTTCAAATGTGATGTGTGTGTGCTCAACCTTATGTGGTTCAAACCAAAAAGATTTTTGTTCTTTTTGTTTGCTTTTGGAAGTGATTTGTATCACCCATGTTTTTCAAAGTTTTCAAATTGTTTTTGTGTGAAAAACATGTTTTCTAGGTGTTTTCGTGACTTATTTCATGTTTAAGCTCAGTCACGAGTGAAAGGGTCCAATTCGCAAGTTTTTCAGCTTTGGACAGAGAGTTTCGCGACTGTTTCGCGGCTATTTCGCGAGTAATGCTTACCTGCGAGATACCAGCGAAATTTTCGCGGGATTGTAAGTAGCGAGAATACCAGCGAAAATTTCCAGATCAGCTTTTTAAAGGGCATTTCGTGGGTCATTTGTTTTAAACGTCTCCCATCCTCTCCCAAACCTCTGATTTAATGTTTCTACATCAAAACCCAACTAAATTCAAATGTTTTTCATTCCATAAACATCTCTAAGGTAATCTTTAACTCTTTTCATTGATTTTGATCCTTAGATTACGTTTTTGGGGGTTTTATGTTCATAGTTGGGATTTTCTCAAATGGGAGTTGGAAAACTTATTTTCTGTCAATCTTTTTGATTGGGCTTTGTTTTAAATGATGATTTGGTTTAGTTGTTGGCCCCTTGTGGCAAATATAACATGTATTTAGGCAAGATTTCCATATGTTCTTGCATTGTTCATCATACATGTGTAGTGTGTGCACTCTAAGTGTTTGATAAAATGCCCAAATGACATTTTCTCGTTGTTTTGGACTCCAATGAGTACCAAACTTTGGGGATCACCATAATTATTCATGTTTATCATGTTTTGATCATTGGTGGTGTGTTTTGTACACTTTGCCCCTTGAGTGCCTTGCTCTTGCATTAGTCATGTATCACACATGCACACTAGATGCATTTTGCTGCACACACTCTAACACTTGACATGTTTTTGCATTCACTCATGCTAGTTAAGTCTTTTTAGACATTTTAGCACATATAACATGTTCTTGTGTCCATGTTATGCCTAGGTCCATATCATGTTCCATCATCCTTAGCATGTCATGCTCTTTATGCTTTGTAGCATTTTTTAATGTTTGTATTATGTTTGAGCTTCATTTTCTCATTCATTTTGCACTCCTCATGCATCATCTTCATATCTTCTTTTCTTTCCCTCCTTCCTCTTGTTTAATTGTCTATTCGTGACAAAAAGGGGGAGAGTATCGTCATTTCTATATGACTCATGTGCACACTCTTAGGGGGAGAAATTCTACTTTGTGCACATTCGTAGGGGGAGAAAGCCATAGGGGAGATGCATATGCCAAGGGGGAGAAGACATTCTTTTTGAGAAAACCTTGATTTACTTCATGCTTGTTTTCTCGTTGCTTTATGATGCTTTGATATGCTTTGTTGCTCTCATTGCATTGTGTTTATGTGTTGGACATGCTTTTATCCTTATGCTATTATGCTTTATTGGTTGCATGTTCGGATGATCACTTTCTTTGCTATATGATCATTGTAGTCATTTCCATATGACTGTTTTGGTGTTTGATCAAGTTGCTCACATGTTTCACATCTTGATTACTTGATCGCAATTTACTTGTTACATTATACTTGTCCGTTTATTACTTGCTTTACCCTGAGGGTCTAATGTGTTTTGTGCAAGTGTTTCAGGTTACAGGTATATATGTTCCAAGTTCATCACAACTCCTATGATTCATGATAGGGGGAGTGATATGATAGGGAAGTACTTTATATTTTGTACCCATGTTGCTTTTGTAAGCTTTAAGGGTTTGTTTCATGCATAGTTTGTAGGTCTTTGTGGTTTGTGCCATGCATTTGCAATATCATGCTTATGCAACCTTCATGCATGTTTGCTTGTTGTTCAATGTCATGCATTCTACTTCAAGTACATCACTCTTGTGCCCATGTAGGATTGTTCCTAGATGCATACACGTTCTATGCATTGGTTGAGTGATGAACACTCGTGTGCCCTAGTAGGATTGTTCCTAGATGCAAATACTTCGTGTAGTTTGCATTGGTTAAGTGTTGGAGATGCAAATGATACTCTTCAAATGAGCTTATCATCTTGCATATCCGGATGTTCGTTCCATGTGTGAATGAGCATAGTAATTGCTTTTGTATAGTGATTACTTGGTTGATCGTGCCATGATCTAGTGTTTCTATTTCGTTTTGCTCGATCATGCTATTATTGCTCCATATGCTTTTCAAGTTTTCTGCATACAATGATGTTATTGTGTTGTTGTGTTTCAGGAGTTACTTGTTCATATGTTTCAAGAGCACTTCAGAATCTAGAACTAGGTGTGAGTGAGTTTTGCCTATGTTCCCAAACTCACGTTTAAGTCTAGAGTCTGTTTTAGGGTTTTGTCATGGAATAGCCAAAGGGGGAGATTGTAAGGTTGTAATCTACAACTGTGTTTTTGTTGGCTTTTATTCCGTGCCAAATTTGATTGTAATTATTTTCAATCGTTTATACCCTGTATTTATTGTGGGATTTATTGTAAGGGTTGTGTGTGAGAGAGAGTGTGTGTGAAGACTCAAGAAATTGAAGACTGAAGAGTTTTCGCGGGTATCTCGCTACTAAGCATCCCGCGAAATGGTGCATGTGCCCTGCACGTGTTGGAAGCTGAAGAGTCATGCCAGGCTGTCATTTTCGCGATTGTCTCGCTGGTAAGGCCTTCCCGC
This sequence comes from Quercus gilva, assembly GCA_023621385.1. Lineage (NCBI taxonomy): Eukaryota > Viridiplantae > Streptophyta > Magnoliopsida > Fagales > Fagaceae > Quercus > Quercus gilva. The sequence goes on from CM042480.1 coordinate 33,770,251, forward strand.
GAGACAGTCGCGAAACTTTCTGCCTGGAGGATTTTTATGAGTGACCTTCTTACCCTTCACCCACTCTATATATATACCCTAATTACCCACATATGTTGGTGTGGCTATTCAGCGAGAAAAACCCTAGATAGGTTTTCTACAACTCACCCACCCATCTTTTGAGAGAGAGCTACTCCTCCTTAGTGAGAAATCATTATAGCCTCTTCTCCATCCCTCTCCTATTATCATACCTTGAGAGGAGATTTATACCCAAACACAACCCACACACATTCAGAGTGTAGAAAGTGTTTTGGAGCTATTGGGAAGCATTGGAAGAAGCCAAGGATGGCAAATGCAACATGGAGCTTGTTGCGGGATCCGGAGAGCTAGACAAGACAGGGTTCCGAGAAGCCTTGTTGGAGTAGGAGCTTGGAGGGCTTAGGTACATCGGGTAGATTAGGCTTGGAGGGTCTCTTGCTAACCCATGTATCCCAACTGATTGTCTAGTGGATCGATTTCCGCTTGGAGGGCGGCGGAGAGGTTTTTCGCCGAGTTCTTCGGTTTCCTCTTCGAGAACATGTCTCGGTGTTTTCTGTGTTTGCACCCTTCTTCCCTACTCTTGTTTATTTCATTTTTACTGCGTGTTGCTTTAAATTTGGATTAGAGTAGGTGTATTGCTTATACGCTTGTGTTTACACTATTCCGCACTTATCATTAAGTTAGTGTAAAATCAACCAAGCCGTAACTTTAATTTGGGGGTCTAAACAGCTCGTGTGTTTTCAACACGATTTTCGAGCTTTCATCAATAACATGGCACTACACAGTACTAAACATCTCATTCCAACATTGCATGTAAAAATAAAGTGAGGACATTGGTCAAGGAGGTACCGCTGGTCATAGGTAGGGGAAGCCTTTGGTGCAGACAGCTCAGCCATCGCAACATTGATTTTAAAACCCCTCATATCATAATCTGTGAAGAAAGGCTCCTAGTAAGAACACTAGCAATAAAATGATGATATCCTAGCAGACGAATCTTCATAGGACAAAATTGCATCGCCTTTGTTGTTTCTCATCTCAACTTGTATATTTTTTTATATTCCATGGCCATTGATCCTTATATCCTCACTTTTGCTTAATTCTTCCAACCTAAGTAACATATGGACAATTAGATTTCTTTTTGATACATCAAATAGTTTGGGGTGGGGGAATTGGAAACTTCAGATTCATCACACTAAAATCCCTTTTCCACTGTCATTCCATCACAGCTGAGACAGATGGAAATCTAGCACATTCATCTTCATTCAAACACAACCAAGATGGTAAAAATTTTTAAAATCAATAACCAAGATGGTAATTTTTTTAAGTTCATCAGATTTGATAGTATTTTCATCAAATAAATTATTAAGATAAGGTTAGAGGACAGTGAACCCCATGGTTTGATAATTTCAAGGTCAAATCATCCTCCTGTGATATAAAACAATAAAGTAAACTAAAAAACGATGCCCGAATGCAGAGAAAATGCTATACTCATATTCTGCGAAGGGCACACAGATGGACAACAATATCATACTTCAAAATTAAGCAATAAAAACTTAAATGCAAGGAGTTCAAAAGAAAAGATGTAGTATATTACTTGTCCAATGCCTCCAAAAAGCTCCCTTAGTTCTTCAGTTGTCACATCTGGGGCCTCAGCAGAAGCACCACCATAGCCCTCCTGGACCACCTGTACCATGCCTACTATCATATCCACTTGGTGGGCTAGATAATGATAAGGTGCAACCACAAATGGAGTCAGCCTACTCAAATTCAAAGACTACATGATCACAATCATTTACAAATAGAAGAGATAAGATAGAAAGAAGCTGAAGCTATATTCTAGGAGTTTTGTTTATGTTGATCTTGTAGTTGAAATTTAAAAATCTATATTGTAGTTATCCATATCTGTAAATCGAATCCAGCATATAATATCTATACAAAAACCTTAACCATTGTTTTGGTAAGGTAGAACATTACCTCGTATTTGTTCAGTCACAATGGCCTAATGCTTGTCGTGCTGCTTTATCTCTTAAGCTTTATCTTACGACTGGCTTCCTGGATAGCTTCTACATCTGCTTGCCTTCATGCTTCCACTCACCTTAAACTAAAATCAGAATTAAGAAACAATTGACCAAAAATTCAATTTAAGCCTTTCTTCGAACAGTTTGATGGGAATTGAGAAACCAAGGAAAAATTTGATTTGAAAAAAAACATAAATAGATAATGGAAAATCATTAAGAGAGAGAGGTTCAAGGTACCTGTGAAAGCAGAGATCATTGGAAGCATAGTCAATCTGTGTTTTCCATGCCCAACAACGATGGAGATAGATTACATGTCACTACTTTCATTTTTGCAATAAATCTAATGAATCACACATGACCAATTTTTATCTATTCTGAAAACCCATTTATCAATGAGGTTTTCCAACAAAATAATTGGGATTTTTCAACTGACATGATTATCATTTTTCTTGTTAACCCTTCTCATCGACATTTCTTCAAACATATGAAACCATAAAGATACAAAAACTGGAATTATTTTCAGTAACAAAATTAATGGCAATGCAGGCAAGCCATAGTAAAAGAGAGAAAAGAAAAAGCACCTAATATTTTAATATAAAACAAATATTGAAATCAATAGAAAAGTAAAAACACCAAATAAGAGATACAATTAAGGGGAAGAATTGACAATTTCTTCTTCTTCTTTAGACTTGGCTTCCCATTCAATGCCAAGAAATTCATAAACAAAATTTAAATAAAATAAAATAAAGAATTTGGCTTTACTTAATAGTAAACATCAAATACCAAATCAAATTCGTATATAAACAAACAAATGTTTTCCAAGTTTCACACTGTAACAATATGATAGACCTGTACACCAGTAGCAGGAACGTAGCAGTGGTGCAACTTAAACTCCATGGGGAAAGCATGCATAGTGCCATTAAGCACACACCATTTCAAAAGTAATACAGTGTAGTACATTAATGTCTTTATCATTCTGCAGTTTAAGACATGCAAATCATGACTAGAACTCATTGTGAATGAATCATAATTTCCCAAATCAAAAAAGGGAATAGTACAATTTGAAACGGTAATTGAATAAGAAAAAAAAGGGAAAAAAAATACCATGCCTACCTTCTACTAAACCCATATATTTTTCAAAAAGGATAAATGTTTTGCTGTTGGTGACGAATCAACAGCAAAACCGGTTTTCCAAATCAAAACAGCAGGAAAAAAAAAAAAAAAAAAAAAAAACTATGAACGCAACTATTAGAAAACAGGGAAAGGTTTAGTGATTTTTGTAATCCAAAATAGGGAAAAAATAAAAAATTTGAGAAAACAAACATTTACATGGAGAACCCAAAAGCCCGAAACAAAAAAGAATCAAAACCAAAATTGAATCTAAACCTATCCAACAAAAAAAAACTCGATAAAAATCTGTCAAACTAAAAATAAATTTAATCAATACTACAATCGAACATAACAATACTCAAGGAATTGTAAAATTAAATGAGAAATTAGGGAAAAGGGGGGGAAAATGCCTACCTTCGGCTATACCCTTTTTTTTTTTTGGGAAACCCTAGAAACGGCAATTGAATAGAAAACAAAAAAAGGGGAGGAAAATATCTACCTTCTGAATTGTCTGTTGTTGAAGAGCAAAGATAGGATAGCTTCAAAATCGTCTGTTGTAGAGAACGAATAGAGGTCTTCACCGTTGCAAAGGTTTTCACTGTTGCAGAGTTTTTTTTTTTTTTTTTTTTTTTTTTTTTTTTTTTTTTTCCGTCTATTTGATAGGTTGGAAAACGCTTGTGTATGTTTGGAGGTGCAGCAAAGAATCGCTAGTCTGGATGAGCTTGAATTATGATTAGGAAATGCGGTTTGGGTTTTGGGTTTTAGGGTTTGTGTTTGTGTTTGTGTTTGTGTTTGTGTTTTTTTTTTTTTTTTTTTTTTTTTTTTTTTGTGGATAAGCGGCATGGTGTTTTTTATATGGGCCTGCGTTTCTCTTTTTTTTTTTTTTTTTTTTTTTTTTTTTTGGATAGGCGGGTTGGTGTCTGAAAGGGAGCCTTTCCAAACGCACCGTGCAGTTCTTTTAAGTTTAAGTAACATATGTGTCAGTTTTTTAGATGGCCTTTTTTTCCAAATGTGGTAGCACCTCCTTAAAGGCTTCTGCTTTTATATACAGTATTAGATGTAATTAATTTCTTTGTAAAGTGATTGTGTTCAAAACTTCATATAGAGAACACAGTACAACTGAACATTTGTACAGGCAAAGTCAGTGAACTGTAACATTGTCAAAATCAATAAGTAATAAAACAAAACCAGGTGTCATTTTCTCCCTTGCCTTACCTTTCAACCAACTTAACTCAGTGCAAAAAAAGATGAATGATCCAGTCAATCTCTTCTGAGGAGAAAATAATTTGAAGGCCCATTTTGAAAATAGAAGGCACAGGTATTAAATTGAAGAATAGAACATCTGATAAATGGTATGTTGTAAAATGATGTGCTAAAATGATAAAGTAAGTTTTTGGTGTGTCAAAATGGCATTTTTTATGCGAGAGCTGATGAGAATGCTCTTATATATCTATAATGTATTAGGGAATGCCATTTTTTGTCAAAAGAAAAATGCAAAATGAAGTCACCTTGAAGAGTGCAAGAAAGGACAATGATGAGGGAATTGAAAGAGTGAACAATGCTAGAAGAAAACTAACTGGCTTAAAATCATGTTGGTATGATGCTTATCAAGGACTTTTTGCTAGGTGCTCTGACATCACTACTACTGATGACAATGAAAGGCGGAAGAGATTTGGTTGGGATCTTAGCAATTACTTTCAGAAAGAGTGTGGAAGACAACCTTTTCCTACATGCCATACTAACTCTTCCATGAAGAATTGCCTTGAAAAACTAGATAATAATGCCATTCATACTTACCGACAATTCTTCCTCGAAACCAATTCTATTTTCCATCAGTTACAGTTGAGTATATTTGATCTTTTCTCATTTTTATTTTTATTTTTATTGGCTTCCCCTTTTCTTGAATCCATCTGAATACAATCTGTTTTGAATTTTTATTTTGTTTTTATCAACAGATCTAATTATTTAAGGCATCAAACAGAGAAATTGGTAAATCAATTAGTAATATCAGCTAACTACGCCGAAGAATAATTAGGCACCATTGAAGAAAATTAGGAGCATCTGTTACAAGACTCAAAAGATTTACATGATTCTTGGACTAAAATTGATCGAGAAACCCAACAAGTGGCTCAAACTCGTAAGAATGTCAGTAATCAGATCAATGGTGTATTGAAGCAATCAGAGTTAGTTTTTGAGCAACCTATAAAGATTGCAACTTCTCAATCCAAACTGCAGAAAGGGCAAGAAACAATGAAGATAAATTTGGAAGAAGGGATGACAATTGTTAGGTTCTAAAGATTTAGGTTTAAATGTTTAGAATCATGTTTTTAGTGTATTGGCAAACCAAGAACAAAACATGTCTAGTCCATGTATTAGGCAATGCTTAAAAGTGGTTGTTTTAAGGTTTAAGTTCAACTAACTACAGAAAAAGGAAGAAATTTTCTGTTAAGCTTGACCGATTGAAAATCGCAGGCACAGTTTTTCTGTAGAATTTTTAAATAGGCCAAGCCCACGAAAACGTTTAGAATTTCATCTAAACTTCTCCTCATATAAAAGGGAAACCCTAGCCTCGTTTTGAAGGTGCTAAAAAGACTTGTCTGTTACTCTTAGTAAGATCTGAGAGGTTTTGTACATTCTAACTACACAATAATCTACCGGAGTAAAAACTATAATCAAGCTTTTGGTAGAACATAGTTGCTGCTTCAAGATCATTACTGATGGTGATCTGAAACCTCTAAGTAGGATCTTAAAGTCACAAGCAAGGTGGCTTGTGTTGGTGTAAATCCAAGAAGAGAATGAATCCGTAGATTCAGAGCTTGCACGTAGTCGTGTTAGTAAGTTACTACTGAAGGTAGCAATAGCTTTAGGGTTAAATCTAATTGTAAAAGCTTCAATTTTCTTATAGTGGATGTGTTTGCCATAAGGATAGCTAAGTTAAATCCATTCCAGGATTTTATCTTGAAACAAATCGTTTCATTGGTTTTTCTGGGTCATCATATCGTGGTATTATTTACTTTCCACTACTTTGCATGATATGATTTATTGTTGTTGTACGTTTTTAGACCCCTTAAACACAAACAAATTAACCTAGTTATTTAGCCCCGTGATTAACTTAGGTAAATTATTCAGATCTAGGTTAACACAAATAAATCATATCATTGAAACATTGTAGAAAATAAAGAACACAACGATATGATAACCCAGGAAAACCAAACCGGTAAAAAACCTAGGAAGGATTTAACCTAGCTATCCTCAAGGTAAAACAGATCCACTATGAAAGAATTGAAGTTTTACAATAGTGACTAAGACCACTAACATCCTATTGCTACCTCGAGTAGAAAACTTACTACCACGACCACGTGATAGCTCCGAGTCCACGGACTACTTCTTTCTTGGATTCACAACAACCACAAGTACTCCCACTTGTGTTTTTCTTTAAGCTTTTTATGCAGTAACTGAAGCAATCACCAAGCTCTTGACATCAATCTCGATCTTGATAACCCTAAGTATGTATTAAGGCAAACACCTCTAGATCTCACAAGAGATTCATACACACAGCATAAACAACAACTATAAAATGTGGCTAGGGTTTTTCCTTTTATACTTAAGGCAAAATATAAAACCCTACACGTCATATAGGCTTGGACTGAGTTGGAAAAATCTGCAGAAAAACAATCTGCACAAGCTTCGATCAATGAGTCTAATTTTCGATTGATTGAGCCTTACAGAAAGTGAACAGTAATTTTCTGTAATTACTCGATTCCAAATTTACAATAAACATACTTTGAGTAGCCTAATTCTAGACTCTAAGTTTTTATCATGGTTTGCCAACATTACACATTAAAGTTCTAAAACATTAAATTCTAAATCCTTAGAACCTAACAAACTCTCCCTTTGGCAATCCGTGACAAAACACATAATAAAACAAAATGTTCAAAGTTACAAAAACAGCCCATTACAATAAAATGCCCAATCAAAACAATTCAACCTAACTACTATCTATCTGTTGCAAGTGTGGACAACAGCAAGACTAAAGCAACCTGTATATTCTTGAAACACTCAACAAACACATAAACACATGTGTGGAAAATACAAGTAAAATAAAATAAATTCTTGATTTCACATAACATAAAGTAAAAGACATATATCATGAATAACCTCATAAATATAAACCAATAGCCAATGTAGAACAATGTGAAACAAAAACAGAAATAAGAACATAATGTCTCCCCCTATCATATACAACTCATAAAAAAAAAAATCAAAATCAATACATCAAGAGCCAAAAAAAAAAAAAAGTACAATGTGAAGCACCTAGATATAATCTAAAGCTCCAAAGCTCCCAAAAAAAAAAAAAAAAAATCTCCCCTTATCTTTATCCATATATACGCCCCCCTTTTGTGACGAATTGCCAAAAGGCAATCAAGACTCATTATGAAAAGGAGATGGTGGAGGTGATCGTCTAAAGCTTACCAAATCTGCACGCAAAGCCTGAAGCTCTATAAGCATGTCCACCAAAAGCTGACCATGAGCCGCTTGAATGGTCATGACTATGTCCAACATACGACGAATGCTAGAATCATCCGAAGTAAAAGGTGGAGGAGCAGCAGCAGTAGCAGTCGAATCAACAAACTCGTCAGCAGTCGTATCACCTGAAGAAGGAGGAGGAGGAGGAGGAGGTGCAACACTCGAATAAGACTCAACTCTAGGGCATTTAGAGCTAGCTCGCATCTGCCTAAGGAAAGTGGCACCTATGGGAGCTATAATATGTACGAGCTTAGAAGCAAGAAACTCATCTAAACCTAAATGTAACAAAATTCGATGAATAAAAACAGGGAAAAATGGACCATGTGAAGTAGAACTACTCTTATGAACCTCAACCAAGGATCAAATGAAAAGACGAGGAAAACTCATAGGAGCATCTGTCACAAGGGCATACAAAAATGCACATCTCTCGATAGGAATGGTGTGCATGAGATTGGTGGGCCAAATGTGATGACAAGAAATCCCGAAAAACAAGTAATGAATCTCGGTAAACTCATGAGAGGTAATCTAAGGATTAGTACCCCACTGAATGGAAGTACTAGTGAGATATGACATAATATCATCTAAAGGAGGTGACTCATCATAAAGGTACACAGGATACTGTACCTTAGGCACCCCAAGAGCAGAGGCCACTACCGAAGGAGTAATGACATACTCTTCACCTCGTATCCAACTTTTCACAAACTAAGTGTTGGAATCAATGGAGTGGACAGAGAGGTTCGAGTAGAACTCTCTAATCAAGATAGCCGGAGGAGGATGATCTATGTCCATCAAAGGTAACCAGCCCCTACGCTCAAAATTCCTCCTAATTTCAGGGTTAAGCTCATCTAAAACAACTTTTCTCTCAGCCCACACAGACCTAATAATGTTCAGCTTCTCATAGGTCTCTTGGTTTTTCTCACTACGAAACCTCTCACTATCAAAAGTGGAAGTAGAAAAGGAGGTGGATGTCCTATGGGCTCTAGTCTTCCTAACCATGATGCTAAGGGTTGGAAAGGACAGAAAGAAAAGAGACAAAAGAAAAAACCCAGGGGTAGATTGCATCAGACATGGTTAAAGCACAAAAAAAAGAAAAAAAAAGAACATTCTATATGATGCATGAACATAAAAACCACATGATGCATGCTCTATTGAGAATAGTCCAATTATACTTTAAAAAACACAAAATTAGCTTGAACATAGAGTTTTAGAACAAAAACCCAAACTTTGAAAAACCCAATTTTAAAAATCCCAACAAATTGATCAATTTATCATTACACAAGTTAATCAATTACACAAGCCAATTTCATCCAATTAATCTCAATTGAACAAAATCCCCAAAATCGTTGAGTTTCAAGCCCTAGGATTTTCAATTCTTCCCAAATCACCAAATTCATCAAATTAAACTATAAGGAACATGTTTACATCATCCAATAACAAAAACACATTGATCAATTATGAAAGAAAACATCTTAAACCCCAAAAACTATTAGGTCCGAAAATTTCCCTAAGATGCATGAAAAAATGCTTGAAAAATGAAATTAAACTAAAAAAGAAAGGGTAGAATGGTCTTACCGATGCTAGACGACAAAAACCTTGAGAAAAATTTGAGGGAAAATGAAAAAAAATTTATAGTGAATTTGGATCGGTCGAAGAGAGAGAGAAGAGCTTTTTGAAAACTTTTGAAATAATGAAGAACACGTGAAAGGCTCATGTTTTAAAAAACTCTCAGACCGATTTTCAATCGGTTGAAATTAGATTCAATCGATTGAAAGTCAATTTTGATTGATCCAGCACAAATTGAGTACCGATCGAGCTAGACAAATTGTAACCAACATTTTTATCACATTTTCGATCGGTCGAGCAACAAGTTCAATCAATCGAAAATCTAGTAAAATCAATTTTTTGAAAAACAAAGCATTTTAATGCAAAAACTCCTCAAAGCACAATGTTTTATGAATAAAATGCATGAGTATGAGATGAAAAGTTTTTCCAAAACCCTTGAATTTGACCTAGATCTTCCGCAAACAAGATTTTCAATCAATTTGTCCCCAATTCTCAAACTTTATACACATTTTGCATTAAAATCAAGGAACCTTTAATCTTGAATGGCCACAACAAGATCACACACAATATAATGTACCAAGTTTAGCAAAGAGTAACTTGTGTAATGTGTGCAACTAGCAAGAACTTGAGATACATGTGAGGTGATAAGTAAATAGTGATCAATCACAATTTCTACAAAATTCATCACATAAGTTTTGAAAGAGACAATCACCTAAAGAGTTACATCATATAAATCTCACATCTCCTAGAATAAAAGCTTACAATTATGTAAGTTTCTTGATTTGCCTCAAAATGTACACACCAATTTTATTTGATTTAAAACTTATTATAATAGGGAAGATAATGTACACACCAATCTTATTTGATTGTGAAGAAATTATAGCCCAATAATGTACACACCAATTTTAACATTTAATCTGAGGCTACACCTTATGTTCTTTTTATGCATGTGCTACACTTTCTCGAGCACAAAATCTTATGATATGCACTAAGGTATTCATGATTGGCTAGTAAATTTTGGTGAGATGGTTATTTATGCATTTCTCATTAATTTCAAGTCCAACAATCAAAGGCATGTGACTTCAAGATCAAGATCATGTGCTCAAAAACTATAAACAACTCCCACACAACATGCACTACAAAGCTCAAATTAGTAAAGTGCAATAAAATAAACTCATCCAAACTAAACAAGGTACATAATCATGTTATGTAAAGATAATGTGACCAACCTTGATTTCAAATTCAATTGAAATAATGCAAAACACATTTTTCTTCCCTTTTCCTCCTTTTTTTTTTTGTTTTTTATTTTTGAAAAGAATAACAAAAACAACCTAATATGGAATGCATGAATGTTATGCAATGTAAATCCTAGAAAAAACAAAGAAAGCAAAACACCAAAGAGGAATGGTCACAAAGAATAGAGAGATGAAGCACAAGGACCATATCAAAAAGACTCAATTAGATTGAGCATTTTGCATCCAAAATGTTTTAGATACAACTGTTGCATTGGAGTTATTATTCATATTAGAATACTAAGCAACTCCAGGAATGGAATAAAGGTTTAAAGCCTTTACCAATTCACCAATAAGTACCATGGGATCTTATGCTTAAGGCATATGTACTTTTGGCTTATTTGCTCGCTTAGCAGCTTGCAACTTGAAACAGTTTGGACGAATGTGCCTAGAATTTCCACAAAAATGACAAACCCATGCAAGTCTATCATGCAACTTGTCCTTAGGAGGGTTAGGAGTCTTAGGTTTAGACTCTTTGAGATCAACCCTAATCTTCCTAGGAGGTGTAACTTCTGCTGGTTTGACTATCTCACTCAGGGGAGACTCAGAAGAAGAAATAAAATTTGTGGAATGATTCTTAGGCACAGAGATGCTATCATCAAAACCTAGACCAGTTTTATCTAAGGGAGACTTCTGAATACTTAACATATGTTCAAGTTTGGAACTAGCAGTCCTATTTGTTTGTTCTCTAGCAACAGATAATTCAAGTTCCAAATTTTTAACTTTATCAAGCGACAACTTGTTCTCAATTTTCACTTTATCAAGCAATTCATTAGCATCAAACAATTTCAAGAGCAAATTCTTCTTATTAAGTTCAAGAGAAGCAATTTTCTGTAAGCCTAAGTCAACACTCATAGCATCCTTTGCAGCAACCTTGCAAAGCTTATTATAGGCTTCTTGCAAATCAGCATTCTTAGAGAGTTCCCCATCAGAAGGGTTCTCATCAACCACAACACCTTCATTAATTAAAGTAGTAGCTGTGAAAGCAATGAAATTTCCTTTTTCATCACTACCATCCTCATTATCAAAAACTTCACCATCATTAAGGGTTACAGCCATAGATTTACCCTTTGATCTCAAGAATGTAGGACATTCTGATTTCACATGACCATACCCTTGACAACCAAAACATTGTTGACCCATAGAATTATTAGAGGTTTAAACTACTTTCTCTTTAGGTTTTTCATTATTGTTCACTTCAATGGGTTCATTCCTCCTAAAATTTATAGGTTCAACATTGTTTTTACTTCTTGCCCTTCTGTTATTATTCCTAAGAAAGTTTCTAAAGTTCTTGGCAAGGTAAGCAATCTCTGTAGTAGAGAGTTTGTCATCAAATCCATTCCCATCAACATCATCAATTAACTTAAGAGCCATTGATTTGGATTTGTTTGTCTTAGGTAGGTTTAACTCATAGGACTGGAGAGATCCTACAAGTTCATCAACAGGGATGGAGTCCACATCCTTACTTTTCAGTTATGACAGCCACTTTGGGTCTAAAGTCCTCAGTCAAAGATATAAATATCTTCCAAACAATTTTACGTTGATCATAGATTTCATCCAAATTATAAGCAGAGTTAACAATATCATTCAATTTAGCATAGAATTCATCAAAACATTCATCATCAAACATTCTAATACTTTCAAATCTAGTAGTTGATTGCTGCAGTTTGTTAATTTTAATTGCTTTTGTGCTTTCATGCATAGTTTGAAGAATATTCCATGCAGTATGAGCAACCTCAACATTAGAGATTCTCTTCAATTTCTTCAAAGATACAACATTAAAAATAGTATTCATGGCTTTGCTATTAAAAGCGACTGCTTCTTTCTGAGAAGTTTGCCACTCACTAACTGGAGTAGTGGGCTTCTCTCATCAGTATTCAATGGAATTCCAAACTCTCTCATCAATAGATTTTAGGAATGCTTTCATCATTACTTTCTAGTAGGCATAGTTGTTCCCATCAAAGTGAGGTAGGATCATAAGAGAGTGAATGTGTTCCATGACAATAGGGGTCAAGGATCAACTCTTAGATCAACAGATCTAAATACTAGAGCTAACCCGCTTTGATACCACTTGTACGTTTTTAGACCCCTAAAACACAAACAAATTAACCTAGTTATTTAGCCAAGTGATTAACTTAGGTAAATTATTTAGATCTAGGTTAACACAAACAAATCTTATCATTGAAATAGTGCGGAAAATAAAGAAAACAATGATATGATAATCCAGAAAAACCAAACCGGTAAAAAACCTGGGGAGGATTTAACCTAGCTATCCTCAAGGTAAAACAGATCCACTATGAAAGAATTGAAGTTTTACAATAGTGACTTAGACCACTAACATCCTATTGCTACCTCAAGTAGAAAACTTACTACCACGACCACATGATAGCTCCAAGTCCACAGACTACTTCTTTCTTGGATTCACAGCAACCACAAGTACTCCCACTTGTGTTTTTCTTTAAGCTCTTTATGCAACAACTGAAGTGATCACCAAGCTCTCGACATCAATCTCAATCTTGATAACCCTAAGTATGTATGAGGGCAAACACCTCTAGATCTTATAAGAAAATCGTACACACAGCATAAACAACAACTATAAAATGTGGCTAGGGTTTTTCTTTTTATACTTAAGGCAAAACATAAAACCCTACACGTCATATGGACATAGGCTGAGTTGGAAAAATCTGCAGAAAAACAATCTGCACAAGCTTCGATCAAGCAAGTCTAATTTTTTGCAATTACTCGATTCCAATTTTACAATAAACATACTTTGAGCAGCCTAATTCTAGACTCTAAGTTTTGGTCATGGTTTGCCAACATCACACATTGATGTTTTAAAACATTTAGATCCGAAGTTCTTAGAACCTAACAGTTGTTTAATCAAGATCTGAATAATTAACTTGAGTAACTACTTAGCTAATATATTAAGTTCAACAATCCACTTTAAGGGGTCTAAACGAACAAACAGTAATGATTCATGAGTATCACAATAACCTTGGTATGGGAATACACAATCTACAAAATGAGACTGGTGAAATTGAGAAGACAGTAAACAAAGTGGGAGATGCAATGTATATGAAGATGACTAAGCTGCAAAGCAAAGCTGATGATATTGGGAATGTATCCGGAATCTCCTTAGATAAGCAAAATAAACTTCTGGAGGGCCAATCTGAATCGCTTCAGGGGCTTCACTTACTGTCCGAATTTCAGTCTCAAGCACTAGAAGAGAGCAGGTAAACGCAAATCAGGCAGTAGAGTCATGCAGGTAAATTTATATTGGATGTGCGTAATTTATCTTCTGACTACTGAGTCATTTGATATAAAATTTGCAGAACTATCTTGCAAAAGTTAGCTAAATTTGGACATGAACAGCAAGAAGAGCTTGTTCGGCAACAGGAACAGATTCAACAAGCCCATGACCATCTGTTTGAAAAATCAAAGTCTATATTGGCAGCTCAGGAGTGTTTGTCTTTCTCTTGTATTTTTTAAGAAATCCAGTCACCCATGTAAGTTCTTGAATTGGTTTCTCATCTCGAGAAATCAAATTTGAATTATGCAGGATGCTTTTGAACAAAAGCAAGCAACAATGTTTCTTGCTTTAGATAAGCTGTTTGTCTTTCACAATGCCTTATTGCTCGAGTCACTATTAATCAAAGCTGCCTTAATGTACTCTATATCAATATTTATACTTGTGCTCACTAGTACAAAGCCAACTTACAATGTCAGGCCCCAGCTTTATATTGGTAAGTTTATTTACCTTTGTATTCCAAGGTATGTAAAAGTATATATATTTTCTTACAAGAGCTCTAATGTTAATGAATTTTTCTTACACGTCTATCATCTATGTGCTGCATTAATTCTTGATTGAATTTGCTATACTTTGATTTGTGCCAACGGGTATTGACCAACAAACATGGTTGATCAATCAAATAAGATCGTTCTTCGTTATTATTGCTTCTGTTTAGATTCTACATGCCATTTTTACATACAGGTACGTCAAAAAGGATTTGATGCAAGCAAAATTTAGGTTAATCCAAATTTTTGTTATGCATGTAAAGGAAGTGTCATCACCATTTTTGCAGGGACTTTGAGAGGTTGAATTATGAGATGCTACAAGATCTGATCAACAAGGTTAAATCTTGGGATGCAGATAGCGATGCTGAGTGGTCTCAATGGATTGACACTAAGATACCAAATGGCATAGAGAATCTCAAGGATTCTGACTATATGCCTCCAAAAGAAGATACAGGAGAGAATGCGAATCTTACCTCTTCTGTTATGAGAAAATACGATCTTCGCAGCCGCTGTCATTGATATATATATATATATATTTGGTGACAAATTGATTTCAAACATGAATTCAATAGCAGTACTCATGCTAGTACCCCCTGGGAAGAATTTTGATGTATTGGAGCTACGTATTAGAGTAAAGTAAGGCCCTCTATAAAACCCACCTAATACCAAGTTTTATAGATCTGAATCGAGTTTAACTTAATTGATTTAAGTTAGGCGGTTTTTCAATATTCAAATGTAAGGTGTTGGAGCTGTCTGTGCTGCTGGAACCGCAAATGCAGAAAATATTAGATTTCAGAAACCTCTTCCATTTTTCTGTTTCGTATTCTGTTTTCAGCAGAAATTTCACATCTATTTGTTAATAGTAACTCATTCTTCTTATTTTCACTTATGCACAAGCTTAAACGGTAGTGAACAAGTTCAAACAGTGAATGCCTATTACTAAAAGTGAATTGTTCAGGGTTCTCAAAATTTAAATTTAATTTCCTATGTTGCTAAAGCATCTATATATCTATATATATATATATATATATCTAAAAACTAAAGCTTAGTATTTATTATTATTACACTCCAGTTGAACTACATTAGCATCTATGTCATTATTATTATTTTTTCTAATTTTCCTATAATTGTTTTTAACATTTACTATTTTTATTTATTTTTTTAATATTTACATTTTTCCCAACATGATAAACCAAAAACGTATTGACCCTTTGTGATGAATTAATTGATTAATTGCCAAGTTTATTAATTAATCAAATTAACATGCAATTGTACGTGGCAGCACAAACAAATCACCAATAACTAAAGTATGCGGCAGAAAATAAATTGATACGGTGATTTGTTTACGAATGGAAAAAACCTACACAGCAAAAACCTCACCGAGTGATTTTAAGGTCACCATTCCTGAGAATCTACTATTATCAAACCAAGCAGTTACAAGTAAAGAAATCCGAGTACCTTATACCAATCTACAGTTGAACCCATACCCTAATACCAAATTGGACTTATTTTGTAGTGATAATCTCTCCTTATAATGCACTGCTCCCAGTACATAACTAACCAATTGCACAGATCCCAGTACGCGACTTCAATCACCAACTAGAGAAAGTTGTTGACTGCAAAGTTTTTCAATTCATTCACACGATGAAGATCCAGAAGATGCTTGGTTACAAAACCCTACGGTGTATAAGCACAGCAACTTCTTCACAAGAATGATGAACTAGGGCAAATTCTATCTTCGGTCACAATTTGCTTGAACAAATTTTGCTCAACACTTGTGCAACTTGTGTCCACTTTAATGGCCATCAAAATAATTCTTTTATATGTCTAGGGTTGTGAGAAAAGAAAGCTCAAACACATAATCACGGATTAGAATTAAAACAGAACAGAAAATATGTTTTCTTAAACTTCGACAAATAGCCATCTGTAGAGCAGATGTCGAGCCATGGGGCTGGAACAGCTCTTCAAGCTCAATAGATACTAGCTATCGAGCTTTAATGAACTTGCATTTTTCAGCTTAAATCTTGGACAGACTTGCATGACTTTAACACTTGATCTTGAAACAAGATTTCTTGAAGTATTAAACACATCCTAGATCTACCCAAATACAAGTAACGTGCATTTTTTCAAAGGATTAACCAATTACATAAAATAGTGACATATGTTCCTAACAAGTGAATCACATATATCCTAACAATCTCCCCCCTTTGGCAATCCGTGACAAAATCACAATAAACAATTAAACATATGAGAGAAGTCATAAATCACTCAACTCATACTCACTTGTTACATACAATAAAATTTATCCTAACACAAACTCTTGAAAAACTTTGCAAGAAGAGAGTTTATGAGAAGAAGACTTTAACAACCTGTATTTCTGAAATACTTTAAACAAAACTCATCGAGGCATCTTAGTGTGAAATAGAAATAATAAATTCCATAAACATAATAAGAAGCATGTGCATAAAGAAAGAAAAGAAACAGCACATGTAAGGGTAAGTGAAAGAAACATACATCAACATATAAAGAAGATAAGTACAATGTATGTCAATAATGGTCACAAGACCTAAGGTACAAGAATAAATGTATCTAAAGTAGAGAAAATAAAAAGATACATATAATCCTCACCATATCCCTCAGACATCAACTCTCCCCCTAAGTATGACTACTCTCATATACCAAAACTACTTCCCCTTTTTGTCATGAGTGACAAAGGGTAAGAGTGTCAAGTAGACATCTTATTTGAACCGAAAGAGCTAGTATCTCCATTATCATCACGATGATCCTCAGTATCAGGTGCTTCTAGAGTGCATGGAGGAGAATCAACGAAGCCACCCATGACTGTCTGCCGTCGAGCGATACGTCCAACACGGATGTTCACCTGATACAAATCAGTAAAGAGTGTATCAAGACATCCATGCGTTGAAGCTGCATCATGATGTCTCCAAGAGTTACATCGCTCGTAGATGAAGAAGGAATGGATGGGCATGAAGCAGATTGGGATGGAGTCGAACGGGAGGAAGGAGTTGCTAACCCAGACTACCTCGACCTAAACTGCGCCTCGCTCCATTTAACGGTAGTAGCATCTATGGCATAAATATAGGTAAAGTGGTTGAACGTTGGAAAGGGAACAGAAAAATGGCATAAAATCCTTGTGATAGCTAAAGGAAAGATGAGCTTATCACGAGACACCGAATCCCTATAGACATCTATGATAGAAAGAACAAAATGAGAAGGAAAATCTATAGTAAGATGCTCAAGAAGGGATAACAAAAATCGAGCACGAGACAAGGTGAAGAACAAAAGTCATAATCATGTTCGAAAACCGAGGGCCTTTTGCAAAGTCCGAATAGTAGGTGAACTGATGCTTACCCCACTCAGAAGGGCACTCACAAAAAGCAGACTTGAGCTCATCCTTGGACATAGTCCTTAAACGCTCACAATTAGGGTAGTCAGGAAACTCTACCCTAAGAATACGAAGCACATCTGCAACAATCTGCAGTGTGACAGCAATACGCGTACCTCAAACGCGAGTGATAAAATGAGGTACTGAATAATCAAATCCATGCATATTGGAGTAAAAATCCTGAATCAGCATGGATGGACAAGTAACCGAGACGTTACACAGTGACTCCCGTTACCTACTGTGAATGACATCGGGAAGGTCAGTGTCGGCGAAGTCTGCAAGGATGACTTAGCGTTTAGAATGAATGCCTCGTCGAGAAAAGTTCTCCAAGAAAGCCTTTCGGGCTTCGTCATCATCGAACTGGATATGTGATGGAGTAGGATTAGAGGAAGTGGATGCCCCAGAATGAAGAGGGTTCTGAGACGGAGTAGACTTGCATTTAGGTGTTATAGACATAGACTAACGCAAACAAAAGAGAGAGAGAGAGAGAGAGACAACTAGAAAAGTCCCAAAAAAATTCAAATATACCAAGATATATTAAAAAGTAAGAATGTATGCATGGGAATGCATGAACATGTGACATGCAATATAAAAAGCATCATGGGCTCAGCCCAATCCAATCCTATAAAGCACACAATCAATTTGCACACATCTAAATGCATGATAATACAGTTATATTGCTTATGTGATGCAATACATGAGATTTTAAACGCATTTAAGCAAAAACCCATCCCAAAATTTTAACAAAAACTCAACAATTTTGAAAAACCCTAAAATTTTTCAAAAACCTCAAAACCTAGGTTTCAAAACATGAAATGCATGAAAATGAGAGATTAGAAACTCACCAAGTGAAGAAAATTTTGGAAAAACCTTGAAGAAACCTTGAAGAAGAAGTTTGAAGTGAGTGAGAGAGGTTTGGGAGGTGAAAAGAGAAAAATGAGAACCAGATCGCGCTGAACCTTTACATAGAAGGTCAGTAAAGCTCGACAGATAGAGGTGTCAAGACAGGTGTCATGGAAGGTGTCAAGCAAAAAAGACTTCGACAGACTCAGCTGTCGAGAAGGTGTCAAGAAACAATTCAACAGACACGATAAAAGAAGCTCGATCGATCCACTAACTGTGGAGAAGCTATCGAGAGGACAGGAACTTTCTCGATCGATCCACCTAGTTGTTGAGAGGTGTTGAGATTGTGATAAGAAACAGCTTAAGATCTCGACAGATAAGCTAGGTGTCGAGGAGGCGTCGAGAAGCTATTGAGATTGCTTAAAAACAGTTTTTCAAGAAGAGAAAAACACATATATGAATGCAATCAAGCATGCAACTCAACCAATGATCCAATCAACATTTTAGACTCTCAAAATCATCTCTCAACAACAATTTTAAGCACATGGATCCCAAAAACACACACACACACACACACACAAAACAAGTCTAACCAATTTTATATTTCAAAAATAAGTCAAGACAGTTTAGTGAGTATACATTAGCACATGTAAAACCTTGTGATGGCCAAATCACATTGTACCTACACATGTATCAAGAGTAGCAAAGAATATTACGTGTTGTGTGCGAAAAACATTGCAAGATTGCAAAAGTGTATACATGTTATGATGATTTGAGATATGAGAAAATTACTTTAACTCACACACAATCATAATTGCTTGATGGGGACTATCACCTTCGAGGTACGTCCTATAACTCCCACATCTCCTAAAATACACACTTTCAATCATATATAAAGCATTTTGATCTTTTTGCTTTTTGATTTTTCTTAGTGCATATCATATGATTTTGTGCTCGAGAAAGTGTAGCACATGCACAAAAAGAACATAAGGTGTAGCCTCGGTTTAAATGCTAAAATTGGGTACATTATTGGACTAAAATTAAATCAATCAAATAAAATTGGTGTGTACATTATCCCGGCTATCTTAATAAGTTTCTGCTCAATTAAAATTGGTGTGTACAATATGAGGCAAATCAAGAAACTTACATGATTGTAAGCTTTTATTCTAGGAGATGTGGGAGTTATATGATGTAACTCTTTAGGTTATAGTCTCTCTCAGATTCTATGTGATGAATTTTGTAAACTTTGTGCCTGATTTCTATTTACATATCACCTCACATGTATCTCAAGCTTTTGCTAGTTGCACACACCACACAAGTTACTCTTTGCTATACTTTGTACATGTTATGGTGTGTGATTTTGGTTTGGCCAACCAAGTTTGAAAATTCCTTGAGTTTTATGCAAAACATGTTTGCTGTTTGAGAATTTAAGGATAATTGATTGAAAATCTTATTTTTGGGAAATCTAGGTTCAGTTCAAGTGTTTTTTGAAGAGCATTTCATCTCACACTTATACATTTTATTCATAAAATACTATACTTTAAGGAGTTCTGCATAAAATTACTTTGTTTTTCAAAAAATTCACTTTTCCAGATTTTCGATCGATCGAATCTATCTCTCGACCGATCAAAATTGAGATTAAAATTTTGGTTTGAATATGCTTGGCTCGATTGGTATTCGATTGATGCTCGACTAATCAAAATTAAAAAAATTTCAGTTTTTAAGTTTTTGACCAAATTTTTTTTTCATGCATCATTTATGTTTAGGATTCAAATGCATTGCATTGTTTTCTGTATCCATCTTGCAGTTTTGCAGTCATATCTCTCATTATTTTTCATACATAACATGCATACACTTTGCTAAATTGGGTATTTAACTTGATTTAAAAATTGATTGATTAATTTTTGAGTTATGTACTTTTTAGTATACGCTATTTTTATATGTGAACTGCAGAAAATATTTTTTTTAAGAGATATGATGGATAATCAATGTACAAATATTTTATCTACTCATGCAATTGTTTATGGGTCACATAGTGTCAAGTTTGCATTTATTGAAAGAGAGAATATTTTTCTTCATGTGTATCCTTGACTTAGTTTTTAAGTTTGGTTTATGTGTCTTTATTTTCCTCATCTCCTAAAGTTTCCCCAAAACTGTTTTTCCCAAAACTTGTTTTGTTTTTCCTATTTTTATAGGGGGAGAACCTTGTTTTTACCCATTGTTGTTCATAGGGGGAGTTGTCTCTATTTTCTGTAGAGTTGAATTGTTTTGTGTTCCCTGAATTCTCTATTTTCTCTTGACTTTTGTTGCGTATGTTTTTTTAATTTGGGCAACAATGAGTTGTCTTTGTCAATACATGACAAAAAGGGGGAGAATTAGATGAAATGTAGGAAACTTGTGTTGTTTTGTTTAAGGGGAGTTGAAATTGTTTTTGAAAGGGGGAGAAAATAGCATTTTTTGATGTATCTAACTTAGGGGGAGAGTTAGTTTGCATATTTGTTGTTTTATTATTTTTGGTTTACTTGTATTTTCCACACATGCGTTTATGCGTTTGTTGAGTGTTTCAGGAATATACAGGTTGATTCATTCGTGCTGCTATCTACACTTGCAACTAATAGATAGTAGTTAGATTGAATTGTATTTGGGCTATTTGTAACTTTGAGCATTTCATGTTTATAATGTGTTTTGTCACGGATTGCCAAAGGGGAAGATTGTTAGGTTTTAAGACTTTAGGAACTAATGTATTAGAACTTCCATTTGTATTATGTTGGCAAACCATGATCAAAACATTGAGTCTACGTTTAGGCTTGCTTAAAGTAAGTTTATTTGTAAAATTGGAATGGAGTGATTGCAGAATTTATTGGACTAAATCTGCAAGGCTCGATCGATTGAAAATTTGACTCGATTGATCGAATCACGTGCATATTTATTTTTTTGTAGAATTCCAATTCAACCCAAACTCTACTAAACGTATTGGGTTTCAAGTAAAACACTCCTAGTATATAAAGGAAACCCTAAAACATTTTTAAGTGATTTTTTTGAAAGATTAGAGTGCATCTTATGCCTCTTTTATAGATCTAGGATTTTGTACCCAAAAGCTCTCTGAAGTTGCTCTTTATGCTGTGTGTGTGAATCTTCTGTGAGATCTAGAGGTGTTTGCCTTCACACATACTTAGGGTTTCCAAGGTTCAAGATTATGTCAAGAACTTGGTGATCATTCAGTTACAGATTCAAGAGCTTAAAGATACACAAGCGGGAGTGCTTGTACTTGCTGGGAATCCAAGAAAGAAGTAGTCCGTGGACTCAGACCTATCATGGGGTCGTGGTAGTAAGTTTTTTACTCGAGGTAGCAATAGGATGTTAGTGGTCTAAATCACTATTGTGTAAACTTCAATTCTTTCATAGTGGATTCAGTTTTACCTTGAGGATAACTAGGTTAAATCCTCCCCAGGTTTTTTGCTGGTTTGATTTTCCTCGGTTATCATATCGTGTGTTCTTTATTTTTCGCATTTTACATGATATGATTCATATGTGTTAACCTAGAACTGCATAATTTGACTAAGTAATCACTTGGCTAATTAACTAGGTTAATCTGGTTGTGTTTTAAGGGGTCTAAAAACTTACACACACACACACACACACACACACACACACACATATATATCTAAAAACTAAAGCGTAGTATTTATTATTGTTACACTTCAGTTAAACTACATCAGCATCTATGTCATTATCATTTTTTTTTCCAATTTTCCTATAATTGTTTTTAACATTTACTATATATATATATATATATTTTTTTTTTTTAATGTTTACATTTTTTCCAACATTCTCCCTCTCTTACATTTTCATCTCTCCACTACCCATCTACATTAATATCACTCTTTTCTATGCTTTATTTCGTCTCTTCTTATTTACACATTTTTACTATAAATTTGCATAGTTTTAAAAACCAGTACAATAAAAAAAACCAAAATAGGGAATGATTTTCGATTCTATGGCAGGACTGAGATTGAACCGATGGTCAAACTAATGATATCATAAAAAATTAATTAATAATTATAAAATTATAAAAATTAAATAAAAATAATAAAAATTAAAATTAATTTATAACTAATCATTTTAACTAAAAAAAATTAAACAATAGTAAAACATTAAACCTTAACTTACCAACTTTTAGACACCACTTAACAACATAGAGAGAGAGAGAGAGAGAGAGAGAGAGAGAGAGAGAGCCAAACCCAAGCCCACTACAAAAACTATTTTAGCTATTCTTTTATTTTTCAAATAACAAAAGTCACCAGTGAGTAGCAATCTCATTGCTCGCTTGATATTTCTTTCCCACCATATATCCACCCTTACACATTGATATCCCACACACCACACATTTTGAAATCCTACATCACACCTTGGTTAATTAATAGTTTAGTACCCGTTTCTAGGATTTTTTTTTTTTTTTTTTTTTTTTTTTTTTTTTTTTTGCATTTAACATTATTTTTGAAATATTTTAATTAGTTGTCATGTTTGCAAAACTATGTAGCAAACTAGCATCTCGAGACTCTAAAACTTGAGTTCAAAGGTTGAACTCGAGTTTCTAAGACTCGAGTTACATGTGATGGCAGTTTGATGTGGAAAAAAAATCCACGTGGAAATCGAGTATTTAAAACTCGAGTTCCCATTCTCCACATTCCACAAACAAACCTCTTCTTCTTCCTCAGTTCTTTTCTTCCTCAGTTCCTTTCTTCTTCCTTCTAGATCTGATTCTTCTTCTTCCTGCCCGATTTGGTCCTTTGTTCTTCTTCCTCTCCACTTCTTTTTCTTCATCTTCTCCTTCTTCTTCTTCCTAATCTAGTCCTTTGTTTTGGATCTGATCTGGTCCTCTATTCCTTTGATCTAATCTGGTCCTCTATTTTGGATCTGATCTTCATCTATAGAAATCGAGTCCTACAGACTCGGGTTTACTTTCTACAAACTTGAGTCTATAAGACTCGAGATCTATGTGGGAAAAAACCTCCAAATCAGCAGGTGGAACTCGAGTCTTTGCAACTCTACTTTCATATTAAACTCGAGCCAATGAAACTCGAGATGCTACTTTATTGAATCATTTCTAACACATGCTAACTAATGTTATTGTCTGCCAAATGCACACTAGCCTGCAAATTACCTCTGTTTCTAGTTTCTACTTTCACTCTTTGCTAATTTTTCATCTCTCTCTCTCTCTCTCTCTAGCCAATATGACTATATGTGGATCAGTGCATGTGCAAGAGCTTCAAGCAAAGCTCTCAAACTAAAGTGGACAAATTCTACCTGCTTCTCTTTGGGCTTCTTCCTCAACTAAGTCAAATCATATATAGTAAATTTGATGTTTTTGGATTTATTATGGGTGTCTTAGGCTTCACCACTTCAGACTTGATAGCATGTTCAAAATAAAAATCTCTCTTCGTTCTTAAATCTAAAATAAAATCTCTATCTTTTTTTTGTACTTGTTTTTGGTTTTTCTTACTTTCTTTTTTTCTTAATTTTTGGTTTTTAATAATGACTAGACTGGATTAAGTTCTAGTTCCCGATTAAACCAGCCATTCTTATTTGGTCTTTTAAAACAATGCAAATTTGTCACTATTTCTTCCATTCATAGTTTTCCCTCACCAAAAAAAAAAAAAAAAAAAATGTTATTTCTCTCTCTCTCTCTCTCTCTCTCTCTCTCTCTCAATTTTTTGGTGGATTTTATTTTTATTTTTCTTGCATCTTTACTTTAGGTTGATAAATTTGCGTTTTTTAGAACTCTACTTTGGATTAATGCGATTTAGTTTTGTGTTTTGAGTTTGTGTTTTATTTATTTATTTTCTATTTGATTGTTAAATGTTATTTTAGCTTATAAAGAGTTAAATATAGTATATAAAAATGTAATATTATTCTATTACTAGACTCAACAAATGCTTTGCCCAGGTGTAGAGATCGCATTTTCTACCCTTATGACTCGGGCCCCCATTTTCCAATGATCCTAAAATTCTAAGACTAAGGTTGGTTTATGGTCCAATCTGACTAAATATTGACTTGAGAGATGTTAAAATTGAAAATATAACTTTTTAATGAGCTAAAAATCTATTTTTGGAAAATAAAGGCCAAAAGAAACCTTAAGCCTACGTACGTAGCATATAAGCCTGTGTATGCAGGAAAGAGCCTGGGCGCGTAGGTGGGGTTTCAAAAGCACCAGAAAGGCAAGTTTTCTACATTAAAAACTGAGGTTTGGAATGAATCCCACATCGTTTGGGAGCCATTCCAAACCCTCATTTTCATAATATAAATATCTATACATGGTACCTTTCAAAAAAATACAGAAATCCCACATAAAACCACTAAGATTCACTAGAAATAGTGAATCAAAGAGGGAGTTTTTCACAAAACATCCTCAAGTCAATTTTATTTGATTAGGGTTTTTTCTGGCCCTGATCTTTGAATTTTCCTATTACTAATCGCATTCTTATTGGTTTGTGATAGATTTGATTAAGGGGAATTGTTAGGACATATATGATTCAATGTTAGGAACATATATCAATATTTTATGTAATTGGCTAATCTTTTGACAAAACACACTTTACTTGTAATTGGGTAGATCTAGGATGTGTTTAATACTTCAAGGAACAGGATTTCAAGTTCAAGTGTTAAAGCCATGCAAGTCTGTCCAAGGATCAAGTGAGAAAGTGCTAGATTTTAAAGCTCGACAACTAGCATCTATCGAAGTTTAAAAGCTGTTTCAGCCAGTGGCTCAACAACTAGCTCGATAGATGGCTATCTATCGAGGTTTATGAAAAACAAAATTTTCAATTCTGTTTTGCATCCAATCCGTGGATATATGTTTGGACTTTTTTTTCTCACAACCCTAAACATATATAAGGATTATTTTAAAGGTCGTCAAGGGTTGCACAAGTGTGAAACAAAGTTTTGTTCATGCAAATTGTGACCGGAGACAGAATTTGCCCTAGTTTATACATCTTAGGGTTTTGTGACCAAGGAGCTTCTTGATCTTCATCGTGTGATGAATTGAAGAACTTTGCAGCCAACATCTTTCTCAAGTTGGTGATTAAGTCGCATACTGGGATCCAAGCATCTATTGGTTAGTAACATACTAGGAGCTGTGCATTGAAAATGAGAGATTATCACTACAGAACAAGTCCAATTGGGTATTGGAGTAAGGGTTTAACTGTAGGTTGGTATAAGGTACTGAGATTCCTTTACTTGTAACCACTTGTTTTGATAATAGTGGATTTTCGGAAATGGTGACCTTAAAATCACTCGATGGGGTTTTTGCTGTATAGGTTTTCCCTATTTGTGAACAAATCACCGTGTCAATTTAATTTCCACTACACTTTAGTCAATTGGTAATTTGTTTGTGCTACTACGCATTTTACATGTTAATTTGATTAATTAATAAACTTGGCTAATTAATAAATTAATTCATCACAAGTGGCCAATACATTCTTAGCCTATCAAGTGGTATTAGAGTAGGCACACTCTGATTAGGTTTTAATCTTTGCTGTGTGATTCATTGACCCCTGTTTTTCATAGATAGAGAACAATATCTTATTATACCTCCTTTATTTGATGGCACTAACTATGCATACTAGAAAGTATGCATGAGAGCTTTCTTGCAGTTATTTGATGAAAAGGTATGGCAAGCTATGGAGATAGGCTGGACCAAGCCTACAGAAGCTCCGATCGACTAGGATGATGCTAAGATCAAGGTGGCAAGCTTCAACAACAAGGCATTCAATGCTCTATTCAGTGCAGTCACGAATGAGGAGTTCAAGAAGATATCCTCCACTAAAACTGCTAAGGAAGCATGGGCCATCCTCCAAATAACCTATGAGGGAACCAAGGCTGTTAAGGATTCAAAGTTTCAGAGGCTCACTACTAGTTTTGAAGAGATCAAGATAGAGGAGGACGAGTCGTTCAATGAGTTCTATGCCAAACTCAAGGACATAGTGAACTCAGCCTTTAATCTTGGGGAAACCATTCCTGAACCCAAGATTGTGAGAAAAGTGCTCAAATTTCTACTCGAGAGATACCATGCCAAGATTACTACCATTGAGGAATCAAAGGACATCGATAAAATTCCTTTGACTGAGCTGGTTGGAAATCTGCAGACCTATGAGTTGGGTTTGACAAGGATAGGGAAATCAAGCAAGAGCAAGAGCATGGCTTTAAAAGCTAAAAGTAGTGACACTGATAAGTCTTCAGACGATGAAGATTCTAAGATGAACTCCTATATCACGAGGCAGTTCAAGAAGTTTGTGAAGAATGCCAACGGAAAAGGATTTGACAAGAACTGAAAGCAATCCAGTTCTTCATAGTTCAAGAGCCAAGACAAAGGGAAGAAGGATGCTAAGGATGGTGGTCATTACACTATTCCCTCATGACCAAAATGCTTTGGGTGTCAAGGCTTTGGTTACATGTGAAAGTTCAAATAGCGTATAAAACACTATGAATGTTTAGAAGCCCAAAATACAAAATACCAATTCAAGCTTAATATCAAACAATGTACGTGCCGAAAATGAACATAGGCTTATAACAGAATTGATAAACAATCTAAACCAAATAAAATCACATCCACAACAGAAATTAAATGGCAAAGATTAAGGGAAGAGAGATGCAAACATAAGGACAACACAACGATGTGTTATCAAAGAGGAAACGGAAGCCCTCGGCGTAAAACCACTCTGCTGCCTTCCAAGCGGTCAATAATCCACTAAAGAATGAAGTTGGGATACATGAACAGTAGAAGACCCTTAAAGCCTAATCTATCCAGTGTACCTAAGCCCTCCAAGTTTCTTGCTCCAACGAGGTTGCGCCGAATCTTTGTCTTCTTTAGCTTACCAAATTCCGCTATAGCCTATAGCATCAGCTGATAACCATTGGTCCCTTCCTAACTGCTTCCCAAAGCACCAAAAAGCCTTATCACAAATGTGTGTATGGTGAGAAAAGGATTTGGCCAAGAACCTCTCAAGGATGTAACAATGGAGAGGGTGAGAGTAGAGGAATTTGAAGAGTCTCTACGTGAAGATTGTGGATGAGTCAATCTTGTTTTTCTCTAGAGTTTCTCTCACAAAATTCTTTCTGTAAGCTTTCTACATTTCGTGGGTATAAGGGTTGATATATAGTGGTGTGTGTTTGGAATCCAAAGAGTCATTTTTTCAAAACAGAGCTGGCTGGCGACTTGGCCTTGCAACTTGACTTAGTCGTGAGTTCAAGTCGTAAGCTAACTGAATGGCCAGTCTGGACTTTTTGTCTTGTAGTGCTATAGCTGGCATGACGGTTCAGCTTCTTTGCACTCTTCACTCGTATGCATCTTTTAGCGGCTTGCCAGTCGTGAGCCACCCGTGAGATCCAGTCACGAGTCCCTGCTTCACTGCATAATCTTGAGCATTTC
This sequence comes from Quercus gilva, assembly GCA_023621385.1. NCBI lineage: Eukaryota > Viridiplantae > Streptophyta > Magnoliopsida > Fagales > Fagaceae > Quercus > Quercus gilva. Next base: position 33,798,250 of record CM042480.1, read on the forward strand.
TTCACACTCTCTCACACACTACCTTTACATGATTCCTACCTAAATACAGGGTTTCTAAATGCTGAATTACAAGCAAATTTGGCACAGAATAAAGCCAACAAGATGGTTTATTAAATTCAACCTTACAATCTCCCCCTTTGGCTATTCCGTGACAAAACCCTACAACAAACTCTAGACTTGTGAGTTGGGAACAGTTGAATAAAACTCACTCACACCTAACTCTAGAATTTGTGAAGCTCTTGAACCATAAGAGCAAGTATGTCTTGAAACACAAGAACACAGTATGATCATTGTATGTAGAAAACTTGTAATGCATATGGAGCAATCACAATGCGATCAAGCAAAATGGACTTAAGCAATAAACCATGGCTTGACCATAAATGAACAATCACTATAAATAGTGATCACAATGCTCATTCACTCGTGGAATGAACATTCGGACATGCAAGCTAATAAGCTTAATGCAAAGTATTATTTGCATGTCCAACACTCAACCAATGCAATAACACTAGGTAATTGCATTAACGATATAAAATCCAACAAAGGGCATAAGAGTGATGTACTTAAAGTAGTGCATAGCATAACAACAAGTACTAAAACTACAAAGCATAGGTACATAACCCTAAAAGCTTACAAAAGCAAAAGTTACAAAAAATAAAGTATTTTAAATAAACTAAAAGTGTTTAAAGTTTCTCCCCTTCAAAATGATGAGAAACTGTGAAGCACTTGGAACATATACCTGTAACCTGAAACACTTGCACAGAATACATTAGACCCTTAAGGTAAAACAAATAATAAAAGGACAAGTATAATGTAATAAGTAAATTGCGATAAAGTAAACATGATGTAAAACATGTGAGCAACTTGATCATACACCAAAACAGTCATAAAGAAATGACAGACTAAAAAAAGTTTTTCTTAGTAACACAATATCTTTTTCCCTTTGGTATATGCGTCTCCCTTATGGAATAACTCTCCCCTTACATATATGCACGAGAAATAGAATTGCTCCCCCTAAGAATGTGCACAAGAGTCATATAGAAATAACAGAACTCGGTATACTACTCTAGAGTATACTCTCCCTTTTTTTGACACGAATAGACAAAGGGTCAAGGAGAAATGAGAATAAGACATGAAGGAATGATCAAGGATAAAAATGCATGAGGGGTGCAAAATGAATGAGAAAATGAGGCTCAAACAAAAGACAAAACCAAATGCTACAAAGCATAAGGTAAATATGACATGCTAGGATAAAGAAACAAGGTATAGACGAATGCATGACAAGGGTAGCAGAGGTGTGTGCAAAAGGTGGCAATATGCAATGCATGGAAAATGCACATGTGGGGCAAGGTGTGTTAAATACACAACCAATGAACCAAACATGTTCCTAATGCAAAAACATGAGAAACCCCAATGTTTGGTACTCATCAGAGTCCAAACAAGTGAGAAAATGCCTAAGAGGCATTTTATCAAACACCTAGTGTGCACACTATGAATTACAATGTAAAATAATGCATGAACATCATGAAATCCACCCTTAATACATGTTCTTTTTGCCACAAGGGGCCAACAACCAAAACAAATCATCAAAAGAAACCAATCCCATGCAAAAAAATTGACAAAAATTAAGTTTTCCCAACCCCTATGATGAAAATCTCAATCAAGAGCACAAAACTCTCCAAAACATATTCTAAGGATCAAAAACAACGAAAAGAGTTTAGAATTACCTTAGTGATGTTAATGGAATGAAAAAGCACTCAAATTTATTGGGTTTTGGTGTAAAAATATTGAAAGAAGGGTTTAAGAGAGGATGGGAGAGGTTTAAAACAAGTTTCCCATGAAAAAGCTCTTTAAAAAGCTGTTTCTGGGCGTTTCGCAACTGGCGAGTCGCGAGCTGAGTCACGAGTGAGTCACGAGTGAGTCACGAAACCATTCTGTGTAAGCTCGTGACTGGGTCTCGCGGCTTGCAAGTCGCCAAAATGAGTAGCCAAAACTTGTGATTGGGTCTGGCGACTTGTAATTTGCCAGAATGAGTAGCCAAAAATTTTGACACTTGTTTTTCAACACAGAACATGTTTAAACAATGAGAAACAAAGTAAGCACTAAACATGAACACAAAGAGTGATAACAAATCACTTCCAAAAACATATAAAATGATCAAAAATCTTTTTGGATTGATCCATATATAGTTAAGTACACACGCATCACATTTAAACAAGTACAATCGAACAAATGAATAAGGCATTCATTGAACATTAGGCATGTGTGTTGTGTGTGTGTGTATAAAGTGTGGAATAGTCCATATTTTAGAGTGAAGTTTCAATGATCAATTCAATCAAGTCATACATAACTAGTACTAAGTCAAGTGGTCTATCTCAATTATAGAAATGAACATATATGACCTCCCATAAGAAAATGATTACATATCTTTGAAGCTTTTCATTGGGCTTCTTTACAAATCATAACATTTGATCTTTTGGAATCAATACATCTCATTTTGGAATCGATGCTTGAAATTTTTGATATTTCAATTTGATGAACAAGCCTTTGGCTTTTTGGGCATCATACATATTCATAAAATATGCTTTCCTTTTTTCCTAGTCAAATGCTAGTATGTGTGACGACTTTTGGGCAAAATTTGCCAAATAGTATATTTCCCAAAAAAATTTAGGCGTGTGGCATGTGTTTAAAGTTATTTAGTAAAATAGACTGTTTTTGAAAATCGACTTTGGCAAAATCGACTTTGGGTTGGAAAACAAATGCTATAGCGGCGTTTTTTTAGTGCCTATAGTGGCGTTTATAAAAAACAGCACTATAGGGTACCTATAGTGGCATTTGTAAAAACGCCACTAAAAAAAACACCACTATAGTGTGCGTTTTCCAGCCCAAAGTCGATTTTCAAAAACAGTTTACCTTCCTATATAACTTTGAACGCATGCCACGTGCCTAATTTTTTTTGGGAAATATACTGTTTGGCAAATTTTACCCGACTTTTGCAACTCATTATCTCTTTTCATTTTGAGATTTACTTTGGTTGAGCTCTTTAAGCAAAAAAATATATAAAAGTGTGGGAAGATATATAGCACAAGTCTACGCATGTATCTAAACCAACATGACAATTAACTAATCATTCATGACAAGCTTGAAGATCGATTTACAACAATCATACAAAGATGTCAAGATTTTTCCCACAAAGATATAAGTGCATAAAGAACAAGTTAAGCTCGTAATTGCATAAAGCCATTTGTATGAAGGTACAAGGCAAAACTCACATGTGATATGTACTCAAACATATACGATCAAATATTTTGAACTTTTCACTTTTTATATGGTTTTGGATTTTTATTCACACAAAAATAAAACATAAAAGTAAGATCAAAACAAAAGCAATGCATACAAAAAAATGCAAAATGCACAAATGCATGAAGATATGACATTCAATGCATGAAGGGTCCTACAAAGATCGAAAGAATTAGATTAAGCACTAAAAGAGTAGAAGCTCAACCATAGGAACCCTTCCTCATCCAAATGGAACGATTGTTTGGAATGAGTGTCTCAAGAGAAGTGAGACGAGGGTTGGAAGAATGAGAACCGGAGATGCACATAGTCAAAGAGTTAAGAGCATTAAACACTTTCTTTAACAACATGGAATTTTCACTCAAATCCGGTTTACCCTTTTTAGCACAACTTCCAAGAAGCTCATGTTTCTCTTTTCTTTTGATTCTTTTAAAAGCATGAAACTTAAAGCATTGGGGTCTTAGATGACCAAAGGCACCACAATGGTGACAAACAATGCGTTTAGGTCTACTAGGCTTTTTTAGGAAGTGATCTAGCAACATAGTTTTGTTTTCTCTTCAACTCGGAGCATTAAGGTCTTATGTGAACGATCACACCGCAATGGTGGCAAGTTGGAACAAATTTAGATCCATTCAAAACCTTAGGTTGAGACCTAAATGGAGACTTTGACTTAACAGCCTTTCTCTCCACCTTTTGATTTTTTTTATGTGGAGGAATGTACACCAATTTGTCCTTTGAGGTAGAACACACAATAGGCACAAAATCGGATACCACAACATGATTGCAATGAATATGTTCACCATTTTTAGCAATAGGTTCAACAATCAAACACTTGACATGCATCTTAAGAGATTCATTTTCACATTTTAGCTCATCAACAAGTTTGTTAGACAAAACAAGTTTAGCATCCAAATCCATATTCAAATATTCAAACTCTATTAGTTTTTCAAGAGAATTTTCAACAAGTTTCTTATATTTTTCAACCAATTTGTTAGATTCATTGAGCTTAGAAATCAAATCATCATTTTCACAAAATACCTTGCTCAAATCCTTATTAAACTTCTTAGCCTTTTTCTTCAAGAGTTTAAGGTTAGGAATATCAACAACACCCAAAGATTCATGTAACATAGCATCACAATCATGAGGATTATCACTCATAGAGGCATTTTCACAAACACGTGGCATGCTACATTCATCAACATCCAAAACATGCATAGAGCCATATAAAGCACTATCCATATCAAACAAACAGAAAGGGTCCAGGATCACGCTTAGGTATTTAAACCATAACAAGTGTACCCGCTCTGATTCCAATTAAGAGTTCAAATAGCGTATAAAACACTATGAACGTTTAGACCCCCAAAATACAAAATACCAATTCAAGCTTAATATCGTACAATGTACGTGCAGAAAATGAACATAAGCTTATAACATAATTGATAAAAAATCTAAACCAAATAAAATCACATCCACAGCAGAAATTAAATGGCAAAAATTAAGGGAAGAGAGATGCAAACACAGGGACAACACAACGATGTGTTATTGAAGAGGAAACCGAAATCCTCGGCATAAAACCTCTCCGCCGCCCTCCAAGCGGTCAATAATCCACTAAAGAATGAAGTTAGAACACATGAACAGCAGAAGACCCTCCAAGCCTAATCTACCCAGTGTACCTAAGCCCTCCAAGCTTCTTGCTCCAACAAGGTTGTGCCAAACCTTTGTCTTCTTTAGCTTGCCGAATTTTGCTATAGCTCATAGTATCAGCCAATAACAATTGGTCCCTTCTTAACTGCTTCCTAAAGCATCAAAAAGCCTTCTCACAAATGTGGGTATGGTGAGAAAAGGATTTGGCCAAGAACCTCTCAAGGATGTAACAATGGAGAGTGTAAGAGTAGAGGAATTTGAAGAATCTCTTTGTAAAGATTGTGGATGAGTCAATCTTGTTTTTCTCTAAGGTTTCTCTCTCAAAATTCTCTCTGGAAGCTCTCTACATTTTGTGGGTATAAGGGTCTATATATAGTAGTGTGTGTTTGGAATGCGAAGAGTCATTTTTCCAAAACATAGCTGGTTGGTGACTTGGCCTCGTGACTTGACTGAGTCGTGAGTTTAAGCTGCGAGCTAACTAAATGGCTAGTCTGGACATTTTGTCCTGTAGTGCTACAGCTAGCATGACGGTTTAGTTTCTTTACACACTTCACTCGTGTGCATCTTTTGGTGGCTTGCCAGTCGCGTGCCACTCGCGAGATCCAGTCGCGAGTCCCTGCTTCACTGCACAATCTTGAGCATTTCTTCACACTCTCTCATACACTACCCTTACATGACTCCCACCTAAATACAGGGTTTCTAAATGTTGAACTACAAGAAAATTTGGCACGGAATAAAGCCAACAAGATAGTTTATTAAATTCAACCTTACAACATGAAATAAGAATGCCCTACGTATCTCAAGACTATTGGGAAAAGCAAGGCACTTGTTGCTGGATCAAGGGTTTGCTAAAGGGAAAGGTTCTTCCAAGGTGTGGAAAAAAAAGGGCTCCAAGTGATTCTGTCACTTATTCTCTCTCTCCCCTTCATGTTTTTGTTTTTGCATTACTTGTGTGCTTTGTTTTCATGTTTTGAGTCAGTCTAGTTTTATGCATTGGTTTGTTTAACATGTTTTTGTTTGTTTACTTTTCAGTTTTGTTTTATCTTGGTTTTCATATAAATAATAAAAAAAGAAAAAATTGAACAATCAGAAAAATACAAACATAATGTGTTTTTGTACATTGGTACTTGTGTACCTTGGATGGCCATTGAAACAAAGTTTTCTAAATTTTGTATCTTTTGTAGCTTAGATGAGCATCTTTATGCATAACTAAACAAGTGAGCTCTGTGGCTCGTGTTTGTGATGAGTAAGATTAAGTAATCTCTTATACTTAACACTTGTATCACTCTTTCTGACGGGAAGGACTAAAAAATCCTAAGAGAAATGCATAAATAATCATCTCATCACTGTTGCCCACCAATCATGAAATGACATTTGTATGCTTCGGCATAGAAAAAGGAATGTCAAACGCTTAACATCATTGGGTATTTCTTTTCTATCTCTTGTATGCCCCCATGCATGATTTGCTTAAAAAAAAATATGCAAAGAAAAATAAAAGCAAAAAGAATCAAATGCTTTTTATATGATTGCAAGTGTGTCTTCTAGGAGATGTGGGAGTTATAGGATGTATCTCGAAGGTGATAGTCCCCATCAAACAGTTATGATTGTGTGTGAGTTAAAGTGATTTTCTCATATCTCAAATCGTCATAATATGTAGACACTTATGCAATCTTGCGATATTTTTCACACACAACATGCAATATTCTTTGTTAATTCTGATACATGTGCTGGTACAATGTGATTTGGCCATCACAAGGAATACTTGTGTAAATGTATGCTCACTAAACTGTCTTAACTTGTTTTTGAAATATAAAATTGGTTAGACTTGTTTAGTGTGTGTGTGTGTGTGTGTGTGTGTGTGTGTGTGTTTTGGATCTATGTGCTTGATTTTTTTTCTTGTTGAAGAGATGATTTTGAGAGCTCAAAATGTTGCTTGGATCCTTGGCTGTATAGCATGTTTGATTGCATTCATGTCTGTGTTTTTCTCTACTTGAAAAACTGTTTTTGAGCAATCTCGATAGCTATCATAGTACCTCTCGATAGTTAAGCTATCTATCGAGACCCTTCAGCTGCCTTTTATCGCATTCTCGATAACTCTCAATAGCTACTTCGATCCATAAAAAAAATTTTGGATGCTCAATAGCTTCTCGATAGCTACCTTGATCCATTGAGCTTCATTGCTTTAAAAACCTCTGGATAGCTACTTGATAGCTATATCTATTGAACCTTTAAAGTTTGACACCTCTTGATACCTCTTGATCTGTCGAGAATTATGAGCTTCTATATATAAGGTCCGCGCGAATTCAGCTTCATTTCTCTTTGATCTCTCTCGATAGCCTTTATCTCTTCACATCCTAAAACACTTCTCTCATTCGAAACTTCATCATTAGTTGATTTTCGGCCTACATCAAATGTTTCTTCACTAGTAAGGATCCAAATTCCTTCATTCTTCATGCATTAGACCTAGGTTTCTGGGATTTTGGAAATTTTTTGGGGTTTTTCAAAATTGATGAACTTTTTGTAAAATTGTTGGGTTGGGTTTTGCTTAAATGATTTCAAAACTTCATGCATTGCATCTCACTTGCATTATAACAATATTTTCATGCGTTATAGATGTCCGCTATATTTGTTGCAATGTTGTGTGCTGGTAAGATTGGATTAGGCTGCGCCTATGATGTATTTGTGTTTGCATGTCACATATTCATGCATTTTCTTGCATACGTACCTTCAAGTTTTTATATTCTTATATATATTGTGTTGTTGGTACTTTTCTGATTCTCTCTCTCTCTCTCTCTCTCTTTCTTGTGTTAGTTGCTTCGTGGCACCCAAACGCAAATCTACTCCGTCCCAGAACCCTCTGCGTTCTGGGGCTTCTTCTTCTTCTTCTGATCCTACCCATTCTTCTGTTCGGTTTCGTGATGAGAAGGCCCATAAGGACTTCTCAGAGAACTTTTCTAGATGAGGCATTCATTCAGAATGCCAAATAATCTTATCAGATTTCTCTGACACTGACCTACCTACTGTCATCCACATTAGGGGTTGGGAGTCATTATGTGGCATCCTAGTCACATGTTCCTCCATGATCATACATGAGTTCTACTCCAATATACACAGATTTGATTCTTTAGTACCTCAGTTTTCCACTCGCGTTCGAGGTATGCGCTTTTTGCTTACTACGGATATTGTATCTGAGGGTGCTCCATGTTCCAAAGGTAGCACATCCTGACTAAAGACGAGCTTATGTCTTTGTTTTATGAGACTTTTTCTGTTTGGGGTGATCGTTAGAACACCCGTTGCTCGACCTTTGCTAAAGGTCCAAGATTTTTTAACATGGTGATGACATTTATCATTCATCCTTTGTTACACTATTACACTATCACAGAGCCTCATGTTCACTTTTTGTTATCCCTTATTGAGGATTTTTCTATTAACTTTCTTTCTCACTTTATCTTTTCCCTTATAAATGTCTATAGGGACATGGCGACCCATGATAAGCTCATCTTTCCTTTAGCTATCACGAGGATTCTTTGCCACTTTTCTGTCTCCTATCCTCCATCTGATCACTTCTTCATCATGGGTGCCATTGACGCTGCTACCGATGGAGTGATGCTTAACTTCGTTCGAGATAGACGCAAACTGAGATGACAGCTCCTCTTGCTTCTTCAGCTCCATCCACCTCCGGTCCCTCTTCTTCTACGAGTGGTGTGACTCTTGATGCGATCATGGCACAGCTTCAGTGCATGGATGTTCGCCTTGACACTCTTAGTGATAAGTGGTGTCAAGTTAACACTTGTATCGGCTGTACTGCTAGACAGTAGGCTTATCTTGGTGGCTTTATCGAGTCTCCCTCTCCTTCTCCCGCGACTTTTGAGGACGAGGACGACGATGGTGACTCTGATGATGATGGTGATGAGGATGATAGTGCTAGCTCGCCTAGTAATGATGAGATGTCTACTTGATGTACTTAGCCTTTGTCACTCGTGACAAAAAGGGGGAATAGTTTTGAGATGAGAGTAGTCATACTCATAGGGGGAGGGTTAGTATAGGAGATTTTTGTTAGGGGGAGTGTCCATATTCTTTGAGGGATGTAGTGAGGTTCTTATGTATTTTCTTTTCTCTTCTTTTACTTTACCTCATGTATATTGGTCGTGTGACCATTTGACATGCATTGTACTTATATATTTGGTTTATATATATTGATGTATGTTATTCACCTATCTTTCCATGTGTTGTTTCTTTTCTTTCTTTATACATAAATTTCTTATTTAATGTATGTAATCTTTTATTTATGTTTCACACTAAGATGCCATGATGAGTTTTGTTTAAAGTGTTTCAGAAATACCGGTTGTTAAAGTCTACTTGCCATAAACTCTCTTCTTGCAAAGTTTTTCAAGAGTTTGTGTTAGGATATATTTTATTGTATTCAACAAGTAAGTTTGAGTTGAGTGATTTATGACTTCTCTCATATGTTCATTTGTTTATTGTGGTTTTGTCACGAATTGCCAAAAGGGGAGATTGTTAGGGCATATGTGATTCAATGTTAGGAACATATGTCAATATTTTATGTAATTGGCTAATCCTTTGACAAAACACACTTTACTTGTAATTGGGTAGATCTAGGATGTGTTTAATACTTCAATGAACAAGGTTTCAAGTTCAAGTGTTAAAGCCATGTAAGTCTGTCCAAGAATCAAGTGAGAAAGTGCTGGATTTTAAAGCTTGACAGCTAGCTCGACAGCTAGCATCTATCGAGGTTTAAAAGCTGTTTCAGTCCATGGCTCAACAGCTAGCTCGATAGATGGCTATCTATCGAGGTTTATGAAAAACATATTTTTCAATTTTTTTTTGCATCCAATCCGTGGGTATATGTTTGAGCTTTCTTTTCTCACAACCCTAAACATATATAAGGATTATTTTAAGGGCCGTCAAGGGTTGCGCAAGTTTGAAGAAAAGTTTTTTTCATGCAAATTGTGATCGGAGACAAAATTTGCCTTAGTTCATCTTTCTCTTAAAGTAGCTGTTGTGTTTGTATACCTTAGGGTTTTGTGACTAAGGAGCTTCTTGATCTTCATTGTGTGATGAACTGAAGAACTTTGCAGCCAACATCTTTCTCAAGTTGGTGATTAAGTCGCGTACTGGGATCCACACATCTATTGGTTAGTCACGTACTGGGAACCGTGCATTGAAAAGGAGAGATTGTCACTACAGAACAAGTTCAATTGGGTATTAGGGTAAGGGTTCAACTGTAGGTTGGTATAAGGTACTGAGATTCCTTTACTTGTAACCGCTTGTTTTGATAATAATGGATTCTCGGGAGTGGTGACCTTAAAATCACTCGGTGAAGTTTTTGCCATGTAGGTTTTCCCCATTTGTAAACAAATCACCGTGTCAATTTAATTTCTGCTGCACTTTAGTTAATTGGTAATTTGTTTGTGCTACCACGTATTTTGCATGTTAATTTGATTAATTAATAAACTTGGCTAATTAATCAATAAATTCATCACAAGGGGTCAATACATTCTTGGCCTATCAGGAATGGTCAAAAATCAAGCTTAGGAGCTTTTGCTTTGAGGTATTCTCTTTCAAAACTTTTCTTTCATTTTTACTTTTAGTTTATATTTTAATTTGTTTCTTTGCCTTTGTTTATGCTCATAACATGTTTGCTTAGACTAGGTTCATGTTTTCTTTATGTTATAAGCATGTTAGGTTGCTAGAATTTATGTTTTAAGTGTTGCTCTGTTTGCTATGTTTTTAGGTTTTTAGGCAGAACCCCACATGTGCATGATCAAGGTTGTGTATGTAGGCTTGATTATGTACATGCAGGGTTGTTCATGTGTACACATGAACCAGCCCAGAAATCCTAATTTTTACTTTCTTCCGTTTTGCTTCTAGTTTCACACATATACTTCTACTTAGGTTCTTTTCCATGCTTTTGTGCTTTTAAAACTTCTGTTTCACATAATTAGTTAGATGTTTACCTTCACATGCTTATATTAAGGTTTGTTTTGTGTTGTCCATATTTTAATACTATGAACATGCATTCACATGTTCATGCATATTACCACAGGTGCTGAGTTGTTGCAAGGTAAGAAAAAGTAAGTCATGTATTCACATGAACATACATCTCTAAGTAGGGTTTTGTTTAATGATAGATGTGAATATGCTTGTTTGATGGGTTGTGATTTATCACATGTTTGTTTGGATCTCTTAATACCCATGTTGCTGCCCTAGATGATTTAATATGATATGATGCCATGATTAGATATATGCTAGGGTTTATGATGTGATAAAGCATGATTAGATGTATGATTAGGGTTTGTGGTGTGATGAATGCCTTGATGTCATGTTGATTGTTAGATGTATGCTAGTGTGTGTATGTGAGTTAAATACAATATTGAGTATGCCTTTAATAGGGTTAAGACATAAGACACATTGATGGGAAGATAACCTTAGGGTTGGGCGGTTTTGGGTGCTTAACACCTTCCTAAGACCATACCATAACTTCGAACCCATATCTCCAATAGTAAAATCAAAAGGTCCTTCATTGAGAGGATGCTATATATATGTTTCCTAGGCCATTACAAAAACTAGGCGGCGACTCCAAAACCCGTTGTGTCCATAGTGGCAACTTCACTGGGGAATGTGAGTTTAATTCCTGTGTATCCTATGTCTTAACCTTAATAAAGGCTTAGTCAATACTTGTTTGAACACACATCACTTGGTTCTATTGTCCCTTTACCTCAGTTGGTGATGAGTTGGAAGATGGAAGGCTCTATTCGGGCCCAAGTCTTTCGAAGTTCATCCCACCAACTCACAATGTGTACCATTGCCTATGATGGGCTTTGAGTACGTTAACGGTTTATCACCAATCCATAAAGGTTCACTTAGGCTCTCAACTAGAATCATGGCCCACCTAGTTGTGAGTGACCTACTTATCTATCCTTTTAGCCTTAGGAAGGCCTACCCACACTTAGAGAGATCCTAGATCCAATCAAAAGAGGACACCCTTTATATATATATATATATATCTTGTTTGTTCAACCATATATCTAGTGATCACCTAATTCTAAAGGACAAATAAAAGACATAAAAGTTCAAGGATGACCCTAAAGTTATGGCATACCTTAAGACAAAGGGGACAAAAGAAAAGAAGTTCTCACATGTAAGAGGCTTGTCCCTAAATCTAAGGTATATCTTAACTTGAAAGGTTAAGTAGACCATAGCCTAATTGCTATCATAAGCCTAAATCAAAGAAGCTCTTTTGAAATAGAGGACTTTGGGCCTAAGAAAACAAGTATGCTATCGACTTAGCATCCAAAATCCTACAAAATCAAAAATGAATTTCCCTAATCTTGGGCCTTCTTGTTGTATGCCTAGGCCCAAAATGATGAGAACTTCATGGACCTGAAGAGGAAGGCTACAATATATTCTAGCTAAAGGGCTACTTAAAAAAAAAAAAAAATGATGAATAATAATGAAATGAAAAAGGAAGAACCCAAAGGTAATGAATATATTGTAAGCCTATGTTTGAGAAAAAAGGTTAAATTCTCTAAATACATTCTAATGAAAGCTCATAAGAGTAAGATGAGAGCATTATTGTAAATGGACCAAAGCCCAATGAAACAAGAGGCAAGGTCCATGAGAGAGTGACTTTGTAATTGGGCCTTCATTAAAATGGACTTAAAGATTTTCTAAAGAACATCTAAAGAATAAAAAAAGAACCTTTTAAAATGGGACATGGACTTAATGAAAAAGGGACGTCTTTTCAGGCACCATTGTACCACCAAAGTCAAGAAAACACGTCCCCACTCTAATTTGGATTCAAGAAAAGCATGGAAGACGTTTGGTCAAGATTGAGGACACACATCAAGAAGAAGTGTTCCAAGTTGGGGAATCATCTCAAGCAACAATGGCTGCTCCAATTAGTGATGAAATTGTATAAAAGATATTCAAGGCAATGGAAGAATAAAGTGACGTTCTCAAAAAGTTGGGGAGTCGCCTCACTAAGCTAGAAGAAGCCAAATTGAAGAAGTCAAACCAACGTGTAGAGGTTCTCGATGATGAAGAAGTAGAAGAGTAGGATGAAAGGAAAAAGCAATTTGAGAAACTTACAAGAGAAACCACAGCTATAAGAGAGAAGATGGAGATAATGCAACTCGCCTTTAGCAAGGCCCAAGGGATGGATGATTGTCTCTAAAATGTGGGGGGCATAAGCTTCAAAACTCCTATTGCACTACCTCTAAAGTTTAAGATTTCCGATGAGAAAAATTTTGATGGAACTGGAGACCCAAAGCAACATGTTAGGAGATGCCTATGCATGAAATGAGGGGGTTGGATGAGAAGCAAACTTTGCATGCATTTCCTCTCTCACTTACAGAGGGTGCATCAAGGTGGTACTATAGTTTGGATCCTAGCAAAACTAAGGTGTGGAATGAATTAGTGGAGTTTTTTGTGGATCAATTCATCTTCAATGCTAAGATTGATGTGACTTAAGAGATTTGAAGACCACTAAGCAAGAAGTAAGGGAGACATTCTCCGAGTACATGACAAGGTGGAAGGGAAGGGCATCTAGTATGGTTAATAGGCCAAATGAGAAAGATCAAATCAACATGATTATCAAGAACTTGCTTCTGGCATACAGTAGTAGGCTCTTGTCATCGCCTATTAGTTCCTTTGGAGAGTTATGTGATTGTGGAACTAAGATAGAGGATGCCATCAACAATGGGCAATTGGAGAAGGGTGTGAGCAAACCTCCAATCAAGAAGACATATGGAGAGGGAGCAACCACCGCTAAAGCACCTAATCCCATGAATGTAAGTGCTATCATACCTCAACAAACCTTAGCCTACCCAAGTTTCACAAAGAAAGCCCGCCGAGAATTTTCCAACCTAGGGATGACCCTTGCCCAAGCATATAAGAATTTGTCTTCCAAAGGATTCATCAAGCCTTTAGATCCCACACCCACAACCATGCCTAAACCTATACCTCCTACTTGGAAACTCAATGAATATTGCCATTTCCACCAAAACCCAGCCATAAGAAAGACAATTGCTTCACCATGAATGCTAGGTATGCAAATGTCCAATGAATGCTCGGGGAGAAAATGATGACCATAGCTTCACCATGGCCATTTGCACAATGGAGGATTGACATAGTAGGTCCCTTTCCCTAAGGTAAAAAACAGGTAAAGTTCATGAAATAGGTAGAAGCAGAGGCCCTAGCAACAATCACGAAGGCCAAAATATAGAAATTTGTGTGGAAAAACATAGTTCACAAGTTCGGCATACCGAGGGCGATCATCTCAAACAATGGCCGCCAATTTGACAATCCAGGCTTTAGGTCATTTTGCTCGAGCCTCGAAATCAAGAACCAATTCTCTTCACTAGGACACCCTCAAGCCAATGGACAAGGAAGCTTAGAAGATTCGGCATAAGAGACCTCGTCATATTAAAGGTCACATCGGTGAAAAAGGACCCAATACATGGTAAATTAGGACCAACATGGGAAGGCCCCTACAAAATCATCCACTACTTAAGACAAGGAAGCTAACATCTTAAGTCTATGGTCAATATCAAATTGCCTCATCTATGGAACGTCGAACACCTCAAGAGGTATCATCAGTAGGTGTCAAATTTTGTAATCATTGACCATTTTTGCTTATGCTTTAAAGCAACTCAATAAAATAATTATTTAGTCACACTTTTCACAAAACGTATTCAAATGACGAACCATCAGGCCAGTGATAAAAATCGTTAACCAAAAAGGATATTGTTGGGTTCTAAGAAATTAGGAATTAATGTATTAGAACTTCAAATTGTATTTTGTTGGCAAACCATGATCAAAACATTTAGTCTAGGTTTAGGCTTGCTCAAAGTATGTTTATTTGTAAAATTGGAATCGAGTGATTGCAGAATTTATTGGACTAAATCTGTAAGTCTCGATCAATCGAAAATTAGATTTGATCGATCGAACCACGTACAGATTTATTTTTCTGCAGAGTTCCAGTTCAGCCCAAACTCTATTTAAACGTCTTGGGGTTCAAGTAAAACACTCCTATATATAAGGAAAACCCTAGAACGTTTTTGAGACTTTAGAGAGAGAGATTAGAGTGCCTATTATGCCTCCTTTTATTTTTAGGGTTTTGTAACCAAACCTCTCTAAGTCTTTGTTGCTCATATTTGCTGTTTATGTGAATCTCTTGTGAGATCTTTGAGGAGCTTTCCTCCACATAAACTTAGGGTTTTGAAGGTAGAGATATTATCTACATCTTGATGATCAACAAGGTTGCTACCATTGGAACTTAAAGATAAACAAGCGGGGAGCTTGTAGTTGATTGAGGAATTCAAGAAAGAAGTAGTCCGTGGACTCGGAGCCTGCGCGTGGTCGTGTCAGGAAGTTTTACTGGTGGGTAGCATTAGGAAGTCAAGCGGGGAGCTTGTAAGTCCTTTTGTAAGAACTTCAATTCTTTCTTAGTGGATTCCGTTTTACCTTGAGAATCGGTGGGTAAAATCCTCCCTAGGTTTTTACCGTGTGGTTTCCTGGGTGATCATATCATTGTGTTATTTATTATTCCACTGCTTTATTATTTTGATATGATTATTTGATTGCTTTAACCTAGAATTGTTTAATCTGACTAAGTAACAACTTGGCTAATTAATCTAGGCTACGCAATCTGGTGTTTTTAAGGGGTCTAAACCGTTCAAGTGGTATCAGAGCAGGTAGCTCTTTTTGTTTTAGATCTTTTGATCTAAGAGCTAATCCTTGACCCTTGTTGTTATGGACAATTTGAAGTGTTTTTCTGATCATGTTTCTGCTCATGCTTCTGCTGATTTTATTGATGCCTGTGATGTTTTGAATAAAAAGGACACTATTGTTTCTGCTGATTTTTTTAATGCTTTTGAAACTCTTCGTAAGGAATTATCTAAATTTATGAAAATTGCTAAGAAATTTAAAGAAGAGTTAAAATTGGCTAATCTTGAAAAAGAGGAATTGATTGTGAGATTAGTTGAATCTAATAAAAAGAATGATTTTTTGAGAAATCAAATTTCCTCTCAAGATGAGAAGATGAAAAGCTTGGAACAAGAGTTAGTTGAATCTAAAGCTAAAATTGAAAATTTGACTAGTACCAAGCCTGCTGATGATAACAGAAGTGTTTCTGTTTCCCTTAAGCCTAAAACTGAGAAAGTTTATATCCCTCCTTTCAAAAGGAATGATAAAGAAAATGCTTATTTTGCTAGGTTAGACAAAGGTAAAAGTTCTGATGTAGACGCTGAAGTCTCTAAACCTAAGTCTAAACCTACTGTTAGAGAGCATAATAAATTTGTTTTTGTGCCTACTTGTCACCATTGTGGTGTTGTTGGTCATATTAGACCAAATTGTTCTTTGTTGAGGCAAAAACAAAAACCTGAGACTAGATTTGCTGTTAGGAATACTGAAGTTCCTAAATTTGTTCCTGTTTGTCACTTTTGTGGTGTCCTTGGTCACATTCGTCCTAATTGTCATAAATTGAAACTTAAGCATTCTGTATGTCAATCTAGGATATGTGATGATATTGCTCCTGCCATAAGTCCATATAAATTGTTTCATATGCTTTTGAAAAATTTAAGCTTGTTGGCTTGTGAAAGGAATTTGCAGGATTTTTGTTTGTCTCAGAAGATTGGTGTAATTCCTCAAATATACTCTGCTTCTTATGGATTTTCACCTACAAAGCCGAAGACTCGTGCTATATGGGTGAGAAAAGATCCTTCAAGGTGAGTGTTGCTGACTTGTCCCTGTTTTAATTCTTTCTATGTTTGTGGACATGTCTTGTTTCTGTTTTTGGTATTTTTGTTTTTTCTAGGTTGTTTTTTTTTTATTAAAAAAAAAATCCAAAAACATTGAAAATTTTTCAAAAAGACAAAAATATTTTATTTTGTGTCTTGTTTTATTTTTCTTGAGGATTACATGAGTTTTGATATCTCTCTTGATTTAGAACATGCTTGACATTGTGGAGAAACTTGAATAGTTTATGCTAAGCTATTTTTGATTTTGTGTGAATATGTACTAGTTTGTACATGTACTCAAGGGTTAATTAAGAAATTGATATTTCTTGTTTGTGTACCCTTTATAGCTTAGTTTAGCACTGTCATGCATTGCATTTGCATTGTTCATTTAGTACAATATGTGTTTTTTTGTTTTTGGTCATAAATTGTTTTTCAAAATCTCAACAAGTGGTTATAAAGTTTGTTAAAACCAAAAAGATTTTTGTGTTTTGTATTACACATCTTGGATTTATAATCAAGGATTGGCCATATTATCTTTACATAACATGTTTATGTACCTTGTTTAGCTTGGATGAGCTTACTTTATTGCACTTTACTAGTTTGAGCTTTGTAGTGCATGTTGTGTAGGAAAGATGTTTGTGGTTATTAATCACTTTGTCTTGATCTTGAAGTCACATGTTATTTGACTGTCGGACTTGATCCTTTTGAGAAAGGCATAAATAACCATCTCACCACTGTTCACTAGCCAATCATGAACACCTTAGTGCATATCATAAGATTTTGTGCTCGAGAAAGTGTAGCACATGCACAAAAAGAACATAAGGTGTAGCCTCAATTAAATTAAAACTGGTGTGTACTATTAGGCTTGATGCCAATTCACTTAATTCAAACCGGTGTGTACTATTAGGCTGAATGCCAATTCATATAAATAAGAGGCAAAAATGAAAGAAACATACATGATTGCAAGCTTTTGTTCTAGGAGATGTGAGAGTTATAGGATGTAACTCTTTAGGTGATAGTCTCTTTTAAATTCTATGTGATGAATTTTGTAGACTTTGTGATTGATTACTATTCACATATCACCTCACATGTATCTCAAGCTTTTGCTAGTTGCACACACTACACAAGTTACTTTTTGCTAAACTTGGTACATTATATTGTGTGTGATTTTGTTGTGGCCATCCAAGATTAAAAGTTCCTTGATTTTAATGCAAAATGTGTTTCAGGACTGAAAATTTTGAAAATATCTTGAGATTTGTGCTCAGCATATTTGTTGCTTAAGAAAATTCAATGCGAAAATGATTGAAACTTGTTTTTTTTGAGAAAATTGGGTTTAAAATTTGGGTTTTTGAAAAAGCATTCCATCTCATACTCATGCATTTTGTTTTCGTTGTTTAATGCTTTGAGGATTTGTTTTCAAAAATTAGGTTTGTGCTTTTCAAAACTGTGTTTTTTCTCAAAAATTTTGTGAGCCTCTGCCCAGTTCGATCGATCCATTATGATTTTCGATCGATCGAAAAAGTGATTTAATTTGTTTAAAAATGACTGTTTCATTTGATCGATCGAATGTATTTTTCGATCAATCAAAATTCGCGAATCAGGTTTTTAAAAAAGGGTTTGTTCTTGATCCAAATTGGGGCTTTTGTGAAATTGAGTTGAATTTGATGCAATTGGCTTGTTGTTTTGATGTAATTAGGCATTATAATCTATGTGCTGTGTTATGTGATGCTCAATTTATCAATTTGTTTAAAAAATTCAATAAGTGGTTTTCAAAGTTTTGGGGTTTTTGTTAGAAACTCCGTGCTCAAGCCAATTTTGCCAATTTGATCTCAATTGAACTTAGTTTTACTGCATTAGAGCATGCATCATGACATATTTTGTCTTGCATCTTTTATGTTTAGGATTCACATGCATTGCATTGATTTTTGTATCCATCTTGCAGTTTTGCAGTCATATCTCTCATTGTTTTCACACATAGCATGCATACACTTTGCTAAATTGGGTACTCAACTTGATTTAAAAATTGATTGATTAATTTTTGAGTTTTGTACATTCTAGTATATGCTATTTCTTATGTGTGAACTGCAGAAAACATTTTTCTGAAGAGATATGATGGATAATCAATGTGCAAATATTTTCTCTACTCATGCAATTGTTTATGGGTCACATAATGCCATGTTTGCATTTTATTGAAAGAGAGAATACTTTTTCTTCATGTGTATCCTCACCTTAGTTTTTAACTTTGGTTTGTGTGTTTTTAACTTTGGTCCTATTGGTGAGGATGTTCCTGATCTTGTTGGTGCTGCTGCTGGTGCTGTTCCCCAACCCCTTTATTTTTCCCAAAACTGTTTTTCCCACAACTTGTTTTGTTTTTCCTATTTTTATAGGAGGAGAAAAGTTTTTTTTTAACTTGTGTTGTTCATAGGGGGAGCTGTCTCTATTTTCTATAGAGTTGAATTGTTTTGTGTTCCCCTTGATTCTCTATTTTCTCTTATCCTTTGTTGCGTGTGTTGACTGTTTACTCTTTGTATGAGTTGTCTTTGTCAATACGTGACAAAAAGGGGGAGAAATTATTGATTTATGGGAATCATGTTTGTCTTGTTTAGGGGGAGTTGAAATTATTTTTGAAAGGGAAGAAAATAAAAACTTTTTGTTGTATCTAACTTAGGGGGAGAGTTAGTTTACTTATGTTTTTATTTCTGTTTCTTGTTCACTGCTCATTGATTTATATTTATGAGTTATTCATGATATATGTCTTTGTTTTGTATTTTGTGAAGTCAAGAATTTATTTGATTGATTTACTGTTTTTCTGTCACACATGTGTTTATGTGTTTTGTTTAGTGTTTCAGGAAGTATACAGGTTGATTCAATTTTGCTGCTATTTACACTTGCAACTGATGGATAGTAGTTAAGATTGGATTTGTTGTTATGAGCATTATCTTTGTATTGGGCTATTTGTAACTTTGAGCATTTCATGTTTGTGATGTGTTTTGTCACGGATTGCCAAAGGGGGAGATTGTTGGGTTCTAAGAAATTAGGAATTAATGTATTAGAAC
This sequence comes from Quercus gilva, assembly GCA_023621385.1. Taxonomy (NCBI): domain Eukaryota; kingdom Viridiplantae; phylum Streptophyta; class Magnoliopsida; order Fagales; family Fagaceae; genus Quercus; species Quercus gilva. Next base: position 33,818,009 of record CM042480.1, read on the forward strand.
TTCAAATTGTATTTTGTTGGCAAACCATGATCAAAACATTTAGTCTAGGTTTAGGCTTGCTCAAAGTATGTTTATTTGTAAAATTGGAATCGAGTGATTGCAGAATTTATTGGACTAAATCTGTAAGTCTCGATCGATCGAAAATTAGACTCGATTGATCGAACCACGTACAGATTTATTTTTCTGCAGAGTTCCAGTTCAGCCCAAACTCTATTTAAACATCTTGGGGTTCAAGTAAAACACTCCTATATATAAGGAAAACCCTAGAACGTTTTTGAGACTTTAGAGAGAGAGATTAGAGTGCCTCTTATGCCTCCTTTTATTTTTAGGGTTTTGTAACCAAACCTCTCTAAGTCTTTGTTGCTTATATTTGCTGTTTATGTGAATCTCTTGTGAGATCTTTGAGGAGCTTTCCTTCACATAAACTTAGGGTTTTCAAGGTAGAGATATTATCTACATCTTGATGATCAACAAGGTTGCTACCATTGGAACTTAAAGATAAACAAGCGGGGAGCTTGTAGCTAATTGAGGAATTCAAGAAAGAAGTAGTCCGTGGACTCGGAGCCTGCGCGTGGTCGTGTCAGGAAGTTTTACTGGTGGGTAGCATTAGGAAGTCAATCGGGGAGCTTGTAAGTTCTTTTGTAAGAACTTCAATTCTTTCTTAGTGGATTCCGTTTTGCCTTGAGGATCGGTGGGTAAAATCCTCCCCAGGTTTTTACCGTGTGGTTTCCTGAGTGATCATATCATTGTGTTATTTATTATTCCGCTGCTTTATTATTTTGATATGATTATTTGATTGCTTTAACCTAGAATTGTTTAATTTGACTAAATAACAACTTAGCTAATTAATCTAGGCTACGCAATCTGGTGTTTTTAAGGGGTCTAAACCGTTCAGATATAAATCACATGACGAGGCCAGAGATGAAAATCCTTAACCAAAAAGGATATAAACCACATGACGAGGCCAATGATGAAAATCCTTAACCAAAAGGGATATAAATCACATAACAAGGCCAGTGATAAAAATCCTTAGACAAAAAAGGATATAAATCACATGACGAGGCCAGTGATGAAAATCCTTAACCAAAAAGGATATAATTCATATGACGAGGCCAGTGATGAAAATCCTTAACCAAAATGATAGAAATTCTCTTAAGAAGGATGCAACTTGCATAATGAAACAATACTCAAAAGCAATGCAAGTCTCAGGATGAAGCAAAACTCTGAAACAAAAGGGTACAAAATCACCAACATAGAGTATAAGTTATTTTAGAGAAGAACTCATGTCACATGATGACCAAATATGACTCATGCAAATCAAAAGACAATCCTAAAATATTACTCAGGAAAACAAACACACAGCAAGCAAACAAGGCAAAGGACAAAAAGGAAAATTAAATTTCTGCATATAAACAAAATAGTGTTCAAAGCATATGAAGATATTGTTCAAAGCATACTCCTAAAAACAGGCCAAATAGAGTAACTGAAAAAAAAAATGCTTAAAAATAAATAGGGCACCTAAAAAATAAAATAAAATAAAAAGAAGGGCTTAAACAGTAGGGCTGTCTTGTCCAACAACAGGTCCAGAGCCATCACCCTCAGCTTTAAGCGCGTCACCTGCAACAGCAGCAGCCTCGTCAGCTTCCATTTCCTTATCCACCATCTCAAAGTCCAGACCTTCCAAGTTAACTCCAGGTTTGTGCTTCATCAAATATCTCCTTTGAAGTTTAAAACTGTTAGGGACATATTTATGTAATTGGCTAATCCTTTGACAAAACGCACTTTACTTGTAATTGGGTAGATCTAGGATGAGTTTAGTACTTCAAGAAGCAAGTGTTCAAGTTTAGTATTGAAGCCATGCAAATCCGACCAAGAAACAAGTAAAGAACGTGCTGCTCATTAAAGCTCTACAAAAGTCTCGACAAAATCCTTTCTATCGAGAATTACTATTGAAGCTCAACAGAAGCTCGACACAAGTTGTTTCTGTCAAAAATTACGAAATCAAGTTTCCCATATCTGATTACACGCATATCCTTGAGTATTTGTGTAGGGTTTCTTTTCACACAACCCTAGACATATGTAAGGATTATTTTAAGAGCCGCCACAAAGAGGCAAGATGATGCAAAATGATAATACATGCATATTGTAACCGAAGACAAAAATTGCTCTAGTTCATCATATTCTCTGTAAAAGCTACTGCGTCTTTACGCCAAGGGTTTTGTGACCAAGGAGTTTCCTGATCTTGATTGTTGGATGAACTGAAGAACTTTGTAGTCAACTTCTTCCTCAAGTTGGTGTGTTAGTCACGTACTGGGATCCATGCATCATTGGTTAGTCATGTACTGGGATTCGTGCATTGAACAGAGAGATTGCCGCTACAATGCTAGTCTAATTGGGTATTGGGGTAAGGGTTCAACTGTAGGTTGGTATTTGGTACTGGGATTCCTTTTACTTGTAACCGCTTGTGGTTGATAATATTGGATTTTTGGGAGTGGTGATCTTAAAATCACTCGGTGGAATTTTGCCTCGGCGATTTTCTCCATTCATAAACAAATCACCTATGTCAAACTTATTTTCCACTGCATCTAGTTTTTTTGGTGATTTGTTTATGCTACGACGTTAGTACATGTTAAATTGACTTAATTAATTAACATGGATAATTAATTAATTAATTTGCCAAAGGGGTCAATACATTTTTGGCCTATCAAAAACCCTTGAAGTACCAACTAAATAGGACGCCATTATACTCGTCAATGAGCTAGAAGGCTTGCACGGCCTTGGCTCTTGCGGAATTGATCTCCTGATTGGCAGCCTGGAGTTGCTCATCTTTTTGCACCGTCAACAGCTTCTCCACCCGTAGATCATCTGATAAGGCCTTAATTTGTTCTCTTATCTTGTTCCCCCCATCCATGGTTGCTATCAGATCCTTCCTCAGCCTAGAACTCTCGGCCTCCAGCACCTCAACTTTGGAACCAACCATGACAACCTTTTCCTCATTAATGAGGTATTCAGTGGTGATGTGAATTGCTTCCCCGAACACCTAACAAGGAAAGGGAAAACCGTTTTCAGAAACAACTAATAAGGGGAAGAAAAGAAACACATGTACATTCTTTCAAAAGTGTATCTCGATGAAGATTACCTGAACGAGCTTGTGGATATAATGATTCACCAACTCGTGAGAAGGGATTTCAGATAGACCCTTTAGCTCATCTCAACGACCTCCTTTGTCACCCTCGGCCTTTTCTAACTAATACTAGATAAAGGTTCGTTCTTCCTAGCCTTCATCCGTGCATACATCTCTTGGTTGAACTTGGTCATCATCTCTGAAACAAGCATCACAAGTAAAACATTAGGATAAGCTAACACGAGCGTAAAAATTTCCATTACAAAGCTTACTTTTCTCTTCTTTTTTTATGGCTCGGAGAACGAAGAGGGAAGGTTCAAGACCCAAGAAATGGTGAGACATGGTTCGAGGATCAAGGAGCTCGTCAAAATCCTCAATGGTCCTTGCGTAATCAGAAGCGGCCTTAACATGCCCCTTAACCTGCTTTTCAACTTTGGACGAGCTTTAGCTACAAAAAAAAAGAGCTAGAACTAGGGTTGGATGATAAAAAGATCTTTAATAAAAGGTTACTTGCAAAAGACAACACACCGAGTTTCAGAGTCTTCCATCTACGCTACAGCCTGGGAACATCACCCTAAAGGTCGTCTGAAAATGTCTCATAACCGTTACCAGGCACAAAGAAGTATCTGGACTTCCAATAATGGAACAACGAGGGGAGATCGACGATGAGCCTAGCTTTCCTATCCCAAGGTACAAACTCATAATACCTTAATTCTTTCAACTCTTTTAAATGGTACAGGTGAACAAACTCGTCTAGCCGAATCATATCCCTATCAGTAATGATCATCCATATCTCCATACAACTAATGACGATCTGCCATGAGTTTGACATAAGTGCCCAGGAGCAATCCCTAGATGGTGAATGAGCTCCCTTATAAAAGGATGAACGGGGAATAAGGCCACTTAAGAATGCAACCTCGTAGAAACACACCTCGCCAGGAACAAGGCGTGGGCTTTTTCACCTAAACAGGGGAGGCAAATCCTAGTCTCATTCGGAAATTGAAATCTATCTCTAAACCTAAAAAGGTTATCCTCGTCTATGGAGCACCCTTCCTTGAAAGCATGAAAAGCCCTAGATTTCGTTTTTGAAGAAGAAGGTTTTGAGGACGAAGGTACCAAAATGGCAGTAGCAGCCTCCACCTCCATGGGGTTATCGCTAGACAACAAACCCATTTCTAACTCACTAGACCTCACTTTAGACCCCACTCCTAATTCCACCGAAATTTCTTGAAGGGATTGGAACCAATCCAAGGATTGACATAACAATGGGTACAAGTCAGCCAAAACCAATCCTAGAGTACTACTCTTGGATATGAAAAGCTCAACTTGGGGACAACCACCACTAAAAGACTCAAAGGAAACCCCTAGACAAGCAAAGAAAAAAGAGATAAAGGGAGAAAGGCACCTAACCTCAGAATAGTCAAACTTCAAAACACAGGAAAAGGAAAAAAAAAAAAAAAAATTCAGGCAGAAGAAGAGAGGATCGTACTAGAGAAAAAGGAGCAAATTAGCCTGAGCTCAAAGGAGGGAAGAAATGTAGAAATGGAGGAAATAGGAAAAATGAAGACGAAAGAAGAAAGAGAAAGGTTTACAAATGCCTCCAGAAAACTGAGGCACAGGAAAACCAAGAGCCTCATCGAGAAACGTGCCCATGTCTAACCTATCAATGCATGACACATGGCCATAATGCGTGCAATGCCATCACGTCATATTAAATGCAAAAGAAACAAAATCCTAGGAGCCACGCTTAGCATAAGGTGACCTTTCATACTCCTAAGATCGTCATTACATGTGTAATGACAATTACGGAATAAGGGAAAATAATGAACCAAGAAATTCCCATCGTCCAAGGAGGACATTGGACAACCAAAGCACCGTAAAGGGAGCATTTAATGCATGAGCCATTACACATAGACGAACTCAGAGACATGACCATTGGAGGATCTTCATATCACTCCATTAATCACCAAAGGCATTACAAGGGCGGCATTTAAGCCACCATTGAAGGCCCCCAATGGCTAGAAAGGTAAAGGCCTATATAAACTACATCAAACCTAAAACAAAGGTACAAACCCACCATAATATTCTTAGTTCTCAACATTTTCTCTCTAACACATCTGACTTTGCAATCAGAGGCTCATTGGCTAGCACCACGCCGGTGACCTTTATGACCCACTATTAATCTTGTGTAGGGATATCAAGTTAATCCTCCACATTCTGTCTAGACGAACCTATCAACTAATGAATTTGGCTTCATCAGCACCTATTAGTGTTTCTAATAGGGACATCCAGAGTTTAAATCCCCAAACCCCAACTATCAATACAATCTAAGTTACAACATATTCGAAATAAATGGTAGGGCTTCACACACCCATATTTGCATGGCTTAGTAGTTAGAACTTAAAGCAAAGCAAGCAAATTGTGTGGCTTCTTTGTTTGAAAACTTAAAAGGAATGTTGTGCCACTCAATGTGTGTTAAAGATAATTAAGGAAGTAGGGTTGGAAAATGATTCATGAATTTAAACTTAAAAGACATAAAGATCAAAGAAACTCAATTAAAATATATTATGCTCTTATCTAATACTTCTAACTTATTTAAAATTATTTTAACTCTGTCTAAAATTGCTTATTAGTTATAAACCATTTATTAAAATTCAATTTAAAACCACTCAAAAATTTATGCAAATAACTCATTTTTTTAAATTATAAATTATCAAAAAATGTAAACATAAAAAAAACTTATCACATCGTAATAACAAAACTTAAGTTAAGAAATAACAAACTATATATACACTCATGAAAAAATCAGTTTCATACTTTACCAAATAATTAATATCCATACAAAACTTTTTCAAGCGTGGAAAAACCTATAAAAAAGACTATCTATAATAATATTAAACTTAGGTTATAATTTACATATACATTTATTTATGTGTCTTTTTAAATGCATCCATTCGTACGCATGTGGTTATAAATTAGTGTATACATGTGGTTATAAATTAGTGTTATTTATAGTAGGAAGCATGAAAGCTAATAATAGGACAAAAGTTAAACTAGAACCGTACAATCCCTTAGAGATAAAGATAAATTTAGCTGACTATTAGTTAAAATTTTCGTTGGTGTTGAGCTTCTGTATTGCATTATAAAAAGGTCAAACTAAACATTCTCTCATTTCAATTACGACGAAACAAAGAACAAAATAGTTAAAGAAGTCAAGAAGAAAATATGGGTTTGAGACTGAATATTGCAATGATATTAATGCTATTCTTGCTAAAATCCATTGGCAACGTCCAAGCCAGTATCTTTGATGTGAAACAGTATGGAGCAAAAGCTAATGCGGATATCACCCAGGTATATAAATGCACAATGTGATTCAACTTAAGATATAAAATATGCTTACCAGAATTGATAGCTAAAATATGCTTACCAGAATTGATAGCTAAAATAACTTTTGTTATTCACTTTGTCTTTAGGCTTTGACAAAAGCTTGGAAAGCTGCATGCGCATCAACGGGTCAGAGTAAAGTTGTGGTTCCAGGAGGGACATACATGTTGGGCGCAGTGCCTTTGGAAGGTCCTTGCAAGGGTCCTATAGAGGTTCAGGTTATTGGCACTTTACAGGCCCCAGAACAACTATCTGGGGATAGTTGGGTCAGTTTTAACCATGTCAACTTTTTTACTTTGTCGGGCAGTGGAACTTTTGACGGCCAAGGAAAAATCGCTTGGGGTCAAAGTGAATGTTCCAAAAATAAGTACTGCAAGCAACTTCCTATTGTGAGTTTATTTCAATCTTACCCTGTACAATTCCCACCATTTTTAATAAATATCAACTTTATCACACGCGTTCTTTGCGCTGAAATTTCCTCTAAACTGGCTTGAGAGAGAGAGAGAGGGGTTGATTTACGAATAACCACGTATGTATGTATATATAATTAAAAGTACAGGTTGTCATTTGAGTCACCACATAATGGATTGAAGGAATTTTCTTCCTAACCAATTTGGATGCACACTCCATCTATTTTGATAGAGTAGAATATTTTAGATTTCTTAATTTACTTTTTTTTTCCTAAATTAGACTTATTGATAAATAAATTTCACTTATGTGATAGGTTATTTTTGAAAGTACAAAAATTGGATACGAAATATTTCTATTCGTATAAAAAATAACATAGATTTATATTACTTAACAAAGAATGACACTAATTAATTTTGTGGGTTTTAATTTTTTCTCTCTTTCAAAAATTGAACAGAATATAAGGTTCAACTTCATCACCAATGCAATCATCCGGGACATAACATCATTGGACAGCAAAGAGTTCCACATTAATGTTTTGGGGTGCAAAAATGTTACATTCCAGCATGTTACCATAAAAGCACCTGAAACTAGTGTCAACACTGATGGAATCCACATAGGGCGTTCAACAGGGATCCACATAATTGATACAAATATTGGAACCGGAGATGATTGTGTCTCGCTTGGTGATGGAAGCCGGGATATAACTGTTGAGAAAGTAAATTGTGGACCTGGCCACGGAATAAGCATAGGAAGTCTTGGAAAGTTCCCAAATGAAGAACCTGTGAGTGGTGTCAAAGTCATTGGTTGCACTCTTACGAATACAATGACTGGTGTGAGAATCAAAACATGGCCTGCTTCCCCAACTGGCTCTGCCTCTGATATGCATTTTGAGGACATTATCATGAATAATGTTGGCAATCCTATCATCATTGATCAAGTTTACTGCCCATGGAATCAGTGCCAAGCAAAGGTGATAACATTCATACTTGGAAGTTTGATGATGCTAGAATTATTGTTCAAAGTAGAGAATTACTCAACACTAATTAATACAATTTTTTTTATTTATTGGTTTTAGATACCCTCTAGAATTAAGATCAGCAATGTTAGCTTCATAAACATTCGAGGCACATCTAAGTTTCAGGAGGCTGTCAAGCTTGTTTGTAGTAAGGGCATGCCATGTGAAAAAGTGGAGCTTCGTGACATAGACCTCAAATACAACGGACATGACGGCTCTCCCACATACCACTGTATTAATGTCAAGCCCACGATTTCTGGCGAACAGAATCCTCCTGCTTGTACTGTCAAAGCTTAATCTAGTTTAATCTTTTGAGTAAATATTAGAGCTTGTGTTCATATGTAGAACACGGTTTAGGAAGGCAGTTAAATTTAGAGTAAATGTAATTATTTTCTTTGTAAAGTGATTGTGTTCATAACTTCATATAGAGAACACAGTACAACTGAACATTTGTACAGGCAAAGTCAGTGAACTGTAACATTGTCAATATCAATAAGTAATAAAATAAAACCAGGTGTCATTTTCTCCCCTGCCTTACCTTTCAACCAACTTAACTCAGTGCAAAAAAAGATGAATGATCTAGTCAACCTCTTCTGAGGAGAAAATAATCTGAAGGCCCATTTTGCAAATAGAAGGCACAGGTAATATATCTATAATGTATTAGGGAATGCCATTTTCTGTCAAAAGAAAAATGCAAAATGAAGTCACCTTGAAGAGTGCAAGAAAGGACAATGATGAGGGAATTGAAAGAGTGAACAATGCTAGAAGAAAACTAACTGGCTTAAAATCATGTTGGTATGATGCTTATCAAGGACTTTTTGCCAAGTGCTCTGACATCACTAATACTGATGACAATGAAAGGCGGAAGAGATTTGGTTGGGATCTTAGCAATTGCTTTCAGAAAGAGTCTGGAAGACAACCTTTTCCTGCATGCCATACTAACTCTCCCATGAAGAATTGCCTTGAAAAACTAAATAATAACGCCATTCATAATTACCGACAATTCTTCCTCGAAACCAATTCTATTTGCCATCAGTTACAGTTGAGTATATTTGATCTTTTCTCATTTTTATTTTTATTGGCTTCCCCTTTTCTTGAATCCATCTGAATACAATCTGTTTTAAATTTTTATTTTGTTTTTATCAATAGATCTAATTATTTCAGACATCAAACAGAGAAATTGGTAAATCAATTAGTAATATCAGCTAACTATGCCGAAGAATAATTAGGCACCATTGAAGAGAATTCGGAGCATCTATTGCAGGACTCAAAAGATTAACATGATTCTTGGACTAAAATTGATCGAGAAACCCAACAAGTGGCTCAAACTTGTAAGAATGTCAGTAATCAGATCAATGGTGTATTGAAGCAATCGGAGTTAGTTTTTGAGCAATCTGTAAAGATTGCAACTTCTCAATCCAAACTGCAGAAAGGGCAAGAAACAATGAAGATAAATTTGGAAGAAGGGATGACAGTTGTTAGGTTCTAAAGATTTAGGTTTAAATGTTTAGAATCATGTTTTTAGTGTGTTGGCAAACCAAGAACAAAACATGTCTAGTCCATGTATTAGGCAATGCTTAAAAGTGGTTGTTTTAAAGTTCAAGTTCAGCTGACTGCAGAAAAATGAAGAATTTTCTGTCAAGCTCGACTGATCGAAAATCGCAGGCACAGTTTTTCTGTAGAATTTTTAAATAGGACAAGCCCATGAAAACGTTTAGAGTTTCATCTAAACTTCTCCTCATATAAAAGGGAAACCCTAGCCACGTTTTGAAGGTGCTAAAAAGACTTGTGTGTTACTCTTAGTGAGATCTGAGAGGTTTTGTACCTTCTAACTACACAAGAATCTACCAGAGTAAAAACTATAATCAAGCTTTTGGTAGAACATAGTTGCTGCATCAAGATCATTACTGATGGTGATTTGAAACCTTTAAGTAAGATCTCAAAGTCACAAGCAAGGTGGCTTGTGTTGGTGTAAATCCAAGAAGAGAAGGAATCCGTAGATTTGGAGCTTGCATGTAGTCGTGTTAGTAAGTTACTACTAGAGGTAGCAATAGATTTAGGGTTAAATCTAATTGTAAAAACTTCAATTCTCTTATAGTGGATGTGTTTACCTTGAGGATAGCTAAGTTAAATCATTTCCAGGTTTTTACCTTGAAACGATTCGTTTCATTGGTTTTTCTGGGTCATCATATTGTGGTGTTATTTACTTTCCACTGTTTTGCATGATATGATTTATTGTTGTTGTATGTTTTTAGACCCCTTAAACACAAACAAATTAACAGAGTTATTTAGCCTAGTGATTAACTTAGGTAAATTATTCAAATCTAGGTTAACACAAATAAATCATATCATTGAAACAGTGCGGAAAATAAAGAACACAACGATATAATAATCCAGGAAAACCAAACTGGTAAAAAACCTAGGAAGGATTTAACATAACTATCCTCAAGGTAAAACAAATCCATTATGAAAGAATTGAAGTTTTACAATAGCGACTAAGACCACTAAGATCCTATTGCTACCTCGAGTAGAAAATTTACTACGATGACCACATGATAGCTCCGAGTCCACGGACTACTTCTTTCTTGGATTCACAACAACCACAAATACTTCCACTTATGTTTTTCTTTAAGCTCTTTATGCAACAACTGAAATGATCACCAAGCTCTCGACATCAATCTCAATCTTGATAACTCTAAGTATGTATGAAGGCAAACACCTCTAGATCTCACAAGAGATTCATACACACAGCATGAACAATAACTATAAAACGTGGCTAGGGTTTTTCCTTTTATACTTAAGGTAAAACATAAAACCCTACAAGTCATATGGGCTTGGGCTAAGTTGGAAAAATCTGCAGAAAAACAATCTGCACAAACTTTGATCGATCAAGTTTAATTTTCGATTGATCGAGCCTTGCAGAAAGTGAACAGTAAAATGCACAATCAAAACAATTCAACCTAACTACTATCTATCTGTTGTAAGTGTGGACAGCAGCACAACTGAAGCAACCTGTATATTCCTGAAACACTCAACAAACACATAAACACATGTGTGGAAAATACAATTAAAACAAATAAATTCTTGATTTCACATAACATTAAGTAAAAGACATATATCATGAATAACCTCATAAATATAAATCAATAGCCAATGTAGAACAATGTGAAACAAGAAATAGAAATAAGAACATAATGTCTCCCCCTATAATATACAACTCATAAAAACAAGACATCAAAATAAATACATCATGAGGCAAAAAAAAAAAAAAAAGGTACAATGTGAAGCACCTAGATACAATCTAAAGCTCCAAAGCTACCAAAAAAAAAAAACTCCCTCTATCTTCATCCATATATACCCCCCCTTTTTGTGATGAATTGCCAAAGGGCAATCAAGACTCATTATCAAAATGAGATGGCGGAGGTGATCGTCTAAAGCTCGACAAATCTGCACGCAAAGCCTGAAGCTAACCATGAGCTGCCTGAATAGTCATGACTGTGTCCAACATACGACGAATGCTAGAATCATCCAAAGTAGAAGGTGGAGGGGCAGCAGCAGTAGTAGTCAGATCAACAAACTCATCAGCAATCGTATCACCTGAAGAAGGAGGAGAAGGTGGAGGAGGTGCAACACCCGAATAAGACTCAACTCTAGGGTGTTTAGAACTAGCTCGCATCTGAGCAACTCTCTGCCTAAGGAAAGTGGCACCTATGGGAGCTATAATATGTACGGGCTCAGAAGCAAGAAACTCATCTAAACGTAACAAAATTTGATGAATAAAAACAGGGAAAAATAGACCATGTGAAGTAAAACTATTCCTATAAACCTCAACCAAGGATATAATGAAAAGACAAGGAAAACTGTTAGGTTCTAAAGATTTAAGATTTTATGTATTTAGAACTCTAATGTGTAATGTTGGAAAACCATGATCAAAACAATATATTTAGTCTTGTTTAGACTTGCTCAAAGTTGTGTCTTTTATGTAAAGTTGGAATTGAGTGACTGCAGAAGAATTAGTGACTTTCGGCCTGGCCCGATCGATCATAAATTAAACTCAATCGATCAGAAGTCGCATATCAGCAAAATCAGCAAACGTAAAAAGGCCATAACTTATTCGTTTGAAGCCCAAATTGCAAGCCGTTTTTTCCAGTATTTAAAGGACATCATAAGCTAACCCTAGGTAGGGTTTTCAGAGCTTTTTAGAGAGGTTAGAGTGCCTCTTATGCCTCTTTGGTATTTAAGGGTTTTGTACCCAAACCTTTCTAAGGTTGTTGCTCATATTGCTGTTTTGTGTAAATCTCTTGTGAAATCTTTAAGGAGCTTTCCTTTACATAAAGCTTAGGGTTTTCAAGGTAGAGATATTATCTACATCTTGATGATCAACAAAGTTGTTGCCATTGGAGCTTCAGGAAAAACAAGCGTGGGTGTTTGTATCTTATGAAGAATCCAAGAAAGAAGGAGTCCGTGGATTCGGAGCTTGCACGTGGTCATGTCAGTAAGTTCTACTGGTGGGTAGCATTAGGAAGTCAAGCGGGGAGTTTGTAAGTCCTTTTGTATGAACTTTGATTCTTTCATAGTGGATTCAGGTTTACCTTGAGGATAGCTAGGTCAAATCCTGCCCAGGTTTTTACCGTGTGGTTTCCTAGGTCATCATATCTTGTGTTATTTATTATTCCACTGCTTTTTATATTCTTGATATGATAGTGTGATTGTGATAACCTAGAATTGCATAATTTGACTAAGTTAATCACTTGGCTAATTCTCTAGGTTAATCTAATTGTGGTTAAAGGGGTCTAAAAACCTTTCAAAAACTCATAAGAGCATCTATCACAAGGGCATACAAAAATGCACATCTCTCGATAGGAATGGTGTGTAAGAGAGAGGTGGGCCAGATGTGATGACAAGATATCCCGAAAAACAAGTAATGAATCTCAGTCAACTCATGAGAGGTAATCCAAGGATCAGTACCCCACTGAATGGAAGTACTAGTGAGATATGACATAATGTCATCTAAAGGAGGTGACCCATCATAAGGGTACATAGGATGCTGTACCTTAGGCACCCCAAGAGCAGAGGCCATTATCGAAGGAGTAATGACATACTCTTCACCCCGTATCCAGCTTTTCACAAACTAAGTGTTGGAATCAACGGAGTGGACATAGAGGTTCGAGTAGAACTCTCTAATCAAGGTAGCCGGAGGAGGATGATTTATGTCCATCAAAGGTAACCAGCCCCTACGCTCAAAATTCCTCCTAATTTCAGGGTCAAGCTCATCTAAAACAACTTTTCTATCAGCCCACACAGACCTAATAATGTTCAGCTCCTCATATGTCTTATGGTTTTTCTCACTACAAAACCTCTCACTATCAAAAGTGGGAGTTGAAGAGGAGGTGGATGTCCTATGGGCTCTAGTCTTCCTAACCATGATGCTAAAGGCTGGAAAGAATAGAAAGAAAAAAAAAAAAAAGAAAAAAAAAAACCCAGGGGTAGATTACATCAGACATGGCTAAAAAAAAAAAAAAAAAAAAAAAAAAAAAAAAAAAAAAAAGAACATTCTATATGATGCATGAACAGAATAACCACATGATGCATGCTTTATTGAGAATAGTCCAATTATACTTTAAAAAACACAGAATTGGCTTGAACATAGAGTTTTAGAACAAAAACCCAAACTATGAAAAACCCAATTTCAAAAATCCCAACAAATTGATCAATTTATCATTACACAAGTTAGATAACAGTATATAATGACATAATTAATCAATTGAATAAGCCAATTTCATCAAATTAATCTCAATTGAACAAAATCCTCAAAATCGGTGAGTTTCAAGCCCTAGGATTTTCAATTTTTCCCAAATCACCAAATTGATCAAATTAAACTATGAGGAACATGTTTATATCATCCAATAACAAAAACACATTGATCAATTGTGAAAGAAAACATCTCAAACCCCAAAAACTATTAGGTCTGAAAATTTCCCTAAAATGCATGAAAAATGAAATTAAACTAAAAAAGAAAGGGTAGAATGGTCTTACCGGTGCTAGACGACAAAAACCTTGAGAAAAATTTAAGGGAAAATGACAAAAAATTGATAGTGAATTTGGATCGGTCGAACAGAGAGAGAAAAGCTTTTTGAAAGCTTTTGAAATAGTGAAGAACACGTGAAAAGCTCATGTTTTAAAAAACTCTCAGACCGATTTTCAATTGGTTAAAAATTAGATTCAATCGATCAAAAATCAATTTCGATTGATCCAACACCAATCGAGTACCGATCGAGCTAGACAGATTGTAACCAACATTTTTATCACATTTTTGATCGGTCAAGCAACAAGTTCGATCAATCGAAAATCAGGTAAAATCAATATTTTGAAAAACAAGGCATTTTAATGCAGAAACTCCTCAAAGCACAATGTTTTATGAATAAAATGCATGAGTATGAGATGAAAAGATTTTTAAAAACCCTTGAATTTGACCCAGATCTTCCACAAACAATATTTTCAATCAATTTGTCCCCAATTCTTAAACTTTATACACATTTTGTATTAAAATCAAGGAACTTTTAATCTTGGATGGCCACAACAAGATCACACACAATACAATGTACTAAGTTTAGCAAAGAGTAACTTGTGTAATGTGTGCAACTAACAAGAACTTGAGATACATGTGAGGTGATAAGTAAATAGTGATCAATCACAATTTCTACAAAATTCATCACATAAGTTTTGAAAGAGACAATCACCTAAAGAGTTACATCATATAAATCTCACATCTCCTAGAATAAAATCTTGTAATCATGTAAGTTTCTTGATTTGCCTCAAAATGTACACATCAATTTTATTTGATTTGAAACTTATTGTAATAGGCAAGATAATGTACACACCAATTTTATTTGATTGTGAAGAAATTATAGCCCAATAATGTACACACCAATTTTAGCATTTAATCTGAGGCTACACCTTATGTTCTTTTTGTGCATGTGCTACACTTTCTCGAGCACAAAATCTTATGATATGCACTAAGGTATTCATGATTGGCTAGTAAATAATGGTGAGATGGTTATGTAAGGTTGAATTTAATCAACCATCTTGTTGGCTTTATTCCATGCCAAATTTGCTAGTATTTTAGCATTCAGTAACCCTGTATTTAGGTAGGATTATTATAAGGTTAATATGTGAGAGAGTGTGAAGAAATGTTCCTCAATGTGCAAAGAAGCAGGGACTCACGACTGGAACTCGTGGGTGGCTCGCGGGTGCAAGCCGCCAGATGAGAGTCACGTACCAAGCATGCGAAAAGCTGAAATGTTTTGCCAGCTGGTGCACTACAGGACAAAGGACCCAGGCTGGCCAGGCAGTTAACTCGCGACTGGAACTCACGACTCAGACCAGTCGCGAGGCCAAGCTGCCAACTAGCCCTCTTTGGGAAAAACTGTCTCTTCGTATTCCAAACACTCACCACTATATAGACCCTTATACCCACCAAATGTAGAGAGCTTCCGGAGAGAATTTTGTGAGAGAAACCCTAGAGAAAAACAAGATTGATTCATCCACAATCTTTACCTTAGAGACTCTTCAAATTCCACTACTCTCTTCCTCTCCATTGTTACATCCTTAAGAGGTCCTTAGCCAAATCATTTTCTCACCATCCTCATATCCGTGAGAAAGTTTATTTGGTGCTTTTGGGAAGTAGTTAGGAAGGAACCAATGTTTATTGGTTTATTCTATGGTTGATAGCGGAATCTAGTAAGCTAAAGAAGAAATAGGTTCGGCGTAACCTCGTTGGAGCAAGAAGTTTGGAAGGTTTAGGTACATTGGGTAGATTATGCTTGGAGGGTCTTCTGCTGTTCATGTATCCCAACTACATTTGTTAGGTTTTAGACCCCTTAAAACAACAATTTGATTAACCTAATTGATTAGCCAAGTGATTAACTTAGTCAAATTATGCAATTCTAGGTTAACACAATCATATAATCATATCAAGCATATAAAGCAGCGGAAATATAAAGAACACAATGATATGATGACCTAGGAAACCACACGGTAAAAACCTGGGGAGGATTTGACCTAGCTATCCTCAAGGTAAACTTGAATCCACTATGAAAGAATTGAAGTTCATATGAAAGGACTTACAAGCACCCCCGCTTGACTTTCTAAGGCTACCCACCAATAGAACTTACTGACACGACCACGTGCAAATTCCGAATCCACGGACTCCTTCTTTCTTGGATTCTCCACAAGATACAAGCTCCCCACTTGTGTTTCTTTAAGTTCCAATGGTAGCAACTAAGTTGATCATCAAGGTGTTGATAATATCTCTACTTTGAAAATCCTAAGTTTATGTGAAGGAAAGCTCCTTAAAGATCTCACAAGAGATTCACACAAACCGCAAATATGAGCAACAAAAGTTACACTAAAAACGTGGCTAGGGTTTCCTTTATATAATGGGAGAAGTAGATCTGAAACCCTAATCCTTAATGGGCTTGGGCTGAGTTGGAAAATTCTGCAGAAAAAATGTTCTGCTCGAGATTCGATCAATCAAGCCTAAGCTTTGATTGATCGAGCTAGACAGAAGCTACTCGATTCCAACTTTACATAAAAACATACTTTGAGCAAGTCTAAACAAGACTAAAAACTGTTTTGAACATGGTTTGCCAACAATACAAATTAGAGTTATAAATACATTAGTTCCTAAATCTTTAGAACCTAACAAACTCCCCCTTTGGCAATCCGTGACAAGACACAAACACAAAGCTCAAAGTTACAAGTAAAAGCCCTTTACACAAATAATGCCCATTACAAAATAATCCAACCTAACTACTGTCCATCAGTTACAAGTGTAGACAGCAGCTCAATTGAATTAACCTGTATATTTCTTGAAAAACTAAACAAAACGCATAAACGCATGTGTGACAAAAAAACAGTAAATCAACAAATATGTAAACTAACTCTCCCCCTAAGTTAGATACGTAAAAAATTACTTTCTCCCCCTTTCAAAAACAAATTAAGCTCCCCCTAAACAAAACAAACAGGATTTCCACATAGTCACATTTCATCTAAATCTCTCCCTTTTTGTCACGTATTGATAAAGACAACTTATACAAAGAGTAAACAGTCAACATACGCAACCAAGGATAAGAGAAAATAGAGAATCAAGGGGACACAAAACAATTCAACTCTATATAAAATAGAGACAACTCCCCCTACGAAGAGCAACAACTCCCCCTAAGAACCACAAAGGTTAAAAAAAATTTATCCCCCTATAAAAATAGGAAAAACAAAATAAGTTTTGGAAAAAACAGTTTTGGGGAAAAATTTAGGAGGTGGGGAAAATAAAAACACACAAACCAGAGTTAAAAACTAAGGTGAGGATACACATGAAGAAAAATATTCTATCTTTAAATAAATGCAAACATGACACTATGTGACCTATAAACAGTTGCATGAGTAGAGAAAATATTTGCACATTGATTATCCATCATATCTCTTAAGAAAAATATTTTCTACAGTTCATACATAAGAAATAGCATATACTAGAATGTACAAAACTCAAAAATTAATCAATCAATTTTTAAATCAAGTTGAGTACCCAATTTAGCAAAGTGTATGCATGCTATGTGTGAAAACAATGAGAGATATGACTACAAAACTGCAAGATGGATACAAAAATCAATGTAATGCATGTGAATCCTAAACATAAATGATGCATGAAAAAAAATATGTCATGATGCATGTTCTAAGGCAGTAAAACTAAGTTCAATTTCACAAAATTGGCTTGAGCATAGAGTTTCTAAAAAAAACCCCAAAAAGTTAAAACCACTTGTTAAGTTTTTAGGAAAAATTTGACCAATTGATCATCACACAAGCTAGAATACACAATATAATGATCAATTATATCAATTCAACAAGCCAATTGCATCAGTTGAACCCAATTTGAACAAAATCCCCAATTCGGGTACATTCAAGCCCTAAAAAAATCCAATTTCTCAAACTTTAAACACATTTTGGATTAAGATCAAGGAACTTTTAATCTTGGATGGCCACAACAAAATCACGCACAAGATAATGTACCAAGTTTAGCAAAGAATAACTTGTGTAGTGTGTGCAACTAGCAAAAACTTGAGATACATGTGAGGCGATATGTGAATAGAAATCAAACACAAAGTTTATGAAATTCATCACATAGAATTTGAAAGAGACTATCACCAAAAGAGTTACATCATATAACTCTCACATCTTCTAGAACAAAAGCTTGCAATCATATAAGTTTCTTGATTTTACCTTATAATATACACACCAATTTTAATTATTTAGAAACTTATTAAATAGTCGTGATAATGTATACACCAACTTTAATTATGTGATTTGGCATCAAGCCTAATAGTACATACCAATTTTAATCATTAAGCAATTAAACCAAGGCTACACCTTATGTTCTTTTTGTGCATATGCTATGTTGGGAAATTTAGACCCCAGTTGATAGAATTAACAAGTTTTAAATCCAAATTGTTAATTAGATTTATTATCAATAAAACTTGTTAAAACAAACAAACATCAATATCATGTCAAAATAATATGCAGCGGAAAAGTAAATAAGACAAGATATGATGACCCAGGAAAACTAATGAAACCAATCAGTTTCACAGTAAAAAACCTGAGGGGAAACCTTCTTGAAAAGCAATCCACTATAGTAAAGAGAAATTTCAGATCTAGTACAAAACCTTTGTCCCTAAACTCTACAATCCCTGTAGATGAACTCACAGCAGAAACCTTCTACCGCTTCAAAACCTCTGAACTTTTCAATATATGAACGCCACCCTTTTTGTTGCACAAATCTCAGTACGCGACTTAATCACCAACGAGAAGAAGATGTTGGCTGCAAAGTTCTTCACTTCATCAAGAATGAAGATCAAGAAACACTTGGTTATAAAACCCTAAGGCACAAAGAAGCAGTAACTTCTTTCAAAGAGAATAAGGTATCGATCACCTTTTACATATATTCTCCTTGTATTCTCTTGTGTGACGGCCTTTAAAATAAGCCTTATATAGGTCTAGGGTTGTGAGAAAAGAAACCCTACACAAATACATAAGCCTGGCCCAAAAATTAGATCTGAAAATCTGAATTCCCGTAACCTCGATAGATACCTCGATCGATCGGGAGGTGTCGAGATTTAAACCTCGATAGATAGCTAGGTGTCAAAAAGGTGTTGAGAAGTTGTCGAGGAGACAGGAGCTTTCTCGATCGATCCACCAACTGTCGAGAAGGTTTCAAGATTGCGGTAAGAAAACACCTTAAGAGCTCGATAGATAGCTAGCTGTCGAGAAGGTGTCGAGCTATCTATCCACAAGTGTCGAGCTATCTGTCCAGCTTTAATGAACACCTTTTTTCACTTGTTTCTTGGTCCAATCTTCATGGCTTTAATACTAGACTTGAACAACATGTTCCTTGAAGTATTAAACACATCCTAGATCTATCCAAATACAAGTAAAGTGCGTTTTGTCAAAGGATTAGCCAACTACACAAAATATGTCCTCAACAATCTCCCCTTTTGGCAATCCGTGACAAAACCACAACAAACAAATGAACATATGAGAGAAGTCATAAATCACTCAACTCATACTCACTTGTTACATACAATAAAATCTATCATAATACAAACTCTTGAAAAACTTTGCAAGAAGAGAGTTTATGGCAAGTAGACTTTGACAACCTGTATTTCTGAAACACTTTAAACAAAACTCATCAATGCATCTTAGTGTGAGACAGAAATAAAAGATTTCATACAAATAAAGAAACATGTGTATAAAGATAGAAAAGAAACAACACAAGTAGAGATAGGTGAAAGAAACATACATCAGCATATAAAGAAGATAAGCACAATGTATGTAAACATGGTCACAAAACCCAAGGTACAAGAAGAAGGAAGTAAGCACTCCCTCTAACAAGATGAAACACAACTCCCCCTTACAAAGACATGTATTTCTCCCCCTAACATGTAGAATCTTCATAAAAGAAACCACATATTCCTTTTTTTTCATGATTGACAAAGGGTACAAGAAGTTAGAAAGCTTCATCCGAGAGACATAAAGATGATCAAGGATAATCAAGGGGGCACAAAGAAATCCATATAAATGCATGAATGTCATGAAACAAGATGCTATAGATGACAAGATAATAGAAAGATGCAAAATACACTCACACACTAAACAAGTCTAACCAATTTTATATTTCAAAAACAAGTCAAGACAGTTTAGTGAGCATACATTAACACATGTAAACCTAGTGATGGCCAAATCACATTGTACCTGCACATGTATCAAGAGTAGCAAAGAATATTGCGTGTTGTGTGTGAAAAACATCACAAGATTGCATAAGTATATACATGTTATGACAATTTGAGATATAAGAAAATCACTTTAACTCACACACAATCATAACTGTTTGATGGGGACTATCACCTTCGAGGTACATCCTATAACTCCCACATCTCCTAGAATACACGCTTGCAATCATATTTAAAGCATTTTTGATCTTTTTGCTTTTTGTTTTCTTTGCATATTTTCTTTTTAAGCATATCATGCATGGGCATAAAAGATAGAGAAAAAAAATACCCATTGATATTTGACATTCCAATTTTGCTATGCCGAAGCACACAAATGTCATTGACATCACACTTTTGCTATGCCGAAGCATACAGATGTCATTAATGATTGGCGGGTAACTGTGGTGAGATGATTATTTATGCCTTTCTCTTAGAATTTTCTATTCCTACTCGTCAAAAAGAGTGATACGAGTGTTAAATACAAGAGATCACTTAATCTTACTCATCACAAATAAGAGCCACAAAGCTCACTTGCTTAGTTATGCATAGAGATGCTCATCTAAGCTACAAAAGATACAAAGTTTAGAAAACTTTATTTCATTGGCTATCCAAGGTACACAAGTACTAATGTACACAAAACACACACTGTTTTTGTATTTTTTTTATTTTTCCTTTTTATTTTGAAAACCAACAAAATAAAGACTAAACAATTAAACAAAAATAGACAAACAGCATGAAAGCATAAAGACAGATGCATATGCATGAAGGCATGATAGAAAAATGCAGATACATGAAAGCATGAAAGCATGATTCCAAAAACAGATATGAAATCAAGCAAAAAGAGTCCTACTTTAGATAGAAAGAATTAAAGCAGAGGACCAACAGAAAAGACAATTAAGTCTTAGGCTCCTTTCTCACCCACACAGCACGAGTCTTTGGCCATGAAGATGAAAAGGCACGTGTCCTAGTATGTCTACTAAAGGACATAGAAGAATTAGAATTCTCCTGAAATTGAGTTAAAAAGCTCAAAGCTTTTAATAACTCTCCAAACAAAGGTGCAGGCCCTTAAGAGGAAACTTGTGACCGTTTGGACAATTGCTTCTGAGGATACAACTTAAAGCAATTAGGACGAATGTGTTCAGAAACACCACAATAGTGACAAACATGAGGTCTAACAAATGATTTAGAATTAGCCAAAACAATTTTGGATTTCATACCTTTATCACCTTTCTCAGATTGGGGCACAAAGACAGTCCTTGATCCAGAAGCCGTGAAAGAGGAGGGGCCGGAGGAGATAGCATATCCTAAACTAGTCTTGTCAGAACTAGGCTTTTGAGCACTCAAGACCTCATCAAGCTTTGCACTAGATGTCCTCTCTATTTGAGTTCTAGCTTGACTAAGCTCAACCTCAAGATTCTTAACCTTCTCTTCTAATAAGGTATTCTCCACAACAAGAGTCTCAACTAACCTTGTAGTCTCATCTAGTTTGACTAATAGATCAGCCTTTTCAGTTTTTACCTCATTAAGCTCTTTTCTACAAAGATGAGAAGTCTTTTAAGATTTTATGAATTCAGTGCATAGCTTATCATAGGCTTCCTGAAGGGTCATCTTCTTGGGTACTTCATCATCAAAAGAATCCTCACTGTCACTAGCACTCTCCATAATCACCTTATTGATTGAGGCAGCAAAGGCCATAACGTGACGACATTCATCCACATACTCATCAGAAGAGTCATCCTCAGTATCACTCCAAGTAGCAACCAACCCTTTATCTTTTGACTCATTGGTCTTTTCCTTCTTGAGGTATTTTGGGCACTCTATCCTCATATGACCAAAACCTTTGCACTCATGGCATTTGATGAGGGGTTTCTCATTCTTGCCCTTCCTAGGAGGTTTGCCCTTATCCTTTTTCCTAAAATGAAGAAGCTTGATAATCTCATCAGTTATGAAGGTTAGATCCTCATCCTCATCTTCACTTTCATCTTCATCTTCAGAGTCCTCAATCTCTTCCTTTATACCTTTGAGAGCTAAGTTTTTACTCTTTCCACCTTTTCCCATTGAGCCTAATCCCATCTCATAGGTTTGAAGGTTCCCTACAAGCTCAGTCAAAGCTCAAACTAGTACAGTGCAATAAAGTAAGCTCATCTAAGCTAAACAAGGTACATAAACATGTTATGTAAAAATAATATGGCCATTCCTTCATTTCAAATCCAAGAAAAATAATGCAAAACACAAAAAAATTTTGGTTTTAAAAAATTTTATGACCAAAAACAAAAAGCATATATTATGCTAAATGAACAATGCAAAAGTAATGCATGATAATGCTAAACTAAGCTATAGAGGGTACACAAACAAGAAATATCAAATTCTTAATTAATTCTTGAGTACATGTATAAACTAGTACATACTTACACAAAATCAGAAATAGCTTAGTACTTATATAACACATACTATTCAAGTTTCTCCACAATGTCAAGCATGTTTTAAATCAAGAGAGAGATATCATAATTCATGTAATCCTCAAAACAAATAAAACAAGACACAAAAAATAAAATATTTTTGTCTTTTTGAATTTTTCAATGTTTTTGGATTTTTTTTAAATAAGAAAAAAACCTAAAAAACAAAACAACCAAAAACAAAAACAAGACATGTCTACAAACAATTGAAAGAATTAAAACAAGGACAAGTCAGCAACACTCACCTTAGAGAATCTTTCCTCACTCATATAGCACGAGTCTTCGGCTTTGTAAGTGAAAATCCATCTGAAGCAGAGTGTATTTGAGGGATTACACCAATCTTCTAAGAAAGACTAAAATCCTGCAAATTCCTTTCACAAGCCAACAAACTTAAATTTTTCAAAAGCATATGAAACAATTTATATGGACTTATGACAAGAGAAATATCATAACATATCCTAGATTGACATACAGAATGCTTAAATTTCAATTTATGACAATTAGGACGAATGTGACCACGGACACCACAAAAGTGGCAAACAGGAACAAATTTAGGAACATCAGTATTCCTAACAACAAATCTAGTCTCAGATTTTGGTTTTTGCCTCAACAAAGAATAATTTGGTCTAATATGACCAACAACACCACAACGATAACAAGTAGGCACAAAAACAGATTTATTATGCTCTCTAACAGTAGGTTCAGACTTAGGTTTAGAAACTTCAGCGTTTACATCAGAACTTTACCTTTGTCTAACCTAGCAAAATAAGCCTTTTCTTTATTATTCCTCTTGAAAGGAGCGATATAAACTTTTTCAGCTTTAAACTTAAGAGAAACAGAAACACTTTTGTTAACAGGAATAGAAATAATTAGATTTAGATTCAACTAATTCTTGTTCCAAGCTTTTCATCTTCTCATCTTGAGAGGAAATTTGATTTCTCAAAAATTCATTCTTTTTATTAGATTCATCTAATCTAACAAGCAATTCCTCTTTTTCAAGATTAGCCAATTTTAACTCTTCTTTAAATTTCTTAGCAATTTTCATAGATTTCAATAATTCCTTACAAAGAGTTTCACAGACATCAATAAAATCAATAGAAGCATGAGCAGAAACATGATCAGAAAGACACTTCAAATTATCCATGACAACAGGGGTCAAGGATCAACTCAGAGATCAAAAGATCTAAAACAGAAGAGCTACCCACTCTGATACCACTTGTTGGGTTTTTAAACCCCTTAAAATAAGGTTTTTAAACCCCTTAAAATAACAATTGGATTAACCTAATTGATTAGCCAAGTGATTAACTTAGTCAAATTATGCAATTCTAGGTTAACACAATCATATAATCATATCAAGCATATAAAGCAGCGGAAATATAAAGAATACAATGATATGATGACCTAGGAAACCACATGGTAAAAACCTGGGGAGGATTTGACCTAACTATCCTTAAGGTAAACTTGAATCCACTATGAAAGAATCGAAGTTCTTACAAAAGGGACTTACAAGCACCCCCGCTTGACTTCCTAATGCTACCCACCAATAGAACTTACTGACACGACCACGTGCAAGCTCCGAATCCACAGACTCCTTCTTTCTTGGATTCTTCACAAGATACAAGCTCCTCGCTTGTGTTTCTTTAAGCTCCAATGGCAGTAACTGAGTTGATCATCAAGGTG
This sequence comes from Quercus gilva, assembly GCA_023621385.1. NCBI lineage: Eukaryota > Viridiplantae > Streptophyta > Magnoliopsida > Fagales > Fagaceae > Quercus > Quercus gilva. Next base: position 33,842,396 of record CM042480.1, read on the forward strand.
TTGATAATATCTCTACCTTGAAAACCCTAAGTTTGTGTGAAGGAAAGCTCCTCAAAGATCTCACAAGAAATTCACACAAACCGCAAATATGAGCAACAAAAGCTACACTAAAAACGTGGCTAGGGTTTCCTTTATATGGTGGGAGAAGTAGATCTGAAACCCTAATCCTTAATGGGCTTGGGCTGAGTTGGAAAATTTTGCAGAAAAATAATCTGCATGACTTTCGATCGATCGAGCCTAATTTTCGATCGATCGAGTCAGGTAGATTTACATAGTAGTCCTAAGTCTTTAGAACCTAACAGCATTCTTTAGTGGATTATTCACCACTTGGAGGGCGGCGGAAAGGTTTTACGCCAAGGGCTTCAATTTCCTCTTCGATAACACATCGTGTGTTGTCCGTGTGTTTGCATCTTCCTTCCCTTTATCTTTGCCATTTATTTAATGCTGTGGATGTGTTTATATTTGGCTTAGATAATTCATCAATTCTGTGTTTGGCTTATGTTCATGTTCCACACATTAATTGTTTAATAATAAACTTGAACATTCAGGTTATTTATGCCTTTCTCGTTAATTTCAATTCCAACAATCAAAGTCATGTGACTTCAAGATCAATATCATGTGATCAAAACTATAAACAACTCCCACATAACATGCATTACAAAGCTCAAACTAGTAAAGTGCAATAAAATAAACTCATCCTAACTAAACAGAGTACATAAACATGTTATGTAAAGATAATATGACCAACCTTGATTTCAAATTCAATTGAAATAATTGAAAACACATTTTTCTTCCCTTTTCCTCCTTTTTTTTTTTTGTTTTTTATTTTTGAAAAGAATAACAAAAACAACCTAATATGGAATGCATGAATGTTATACAATGTAAATTCTAGAACAAACAAAGAAAGCAAAACAACAAAGAGGAATGGTCACAAAGAATAGAGAGATGAAGCACAAGGACCATGTCAGAAAGACTCAATTAGATTGAGTATTTTGCATCCAAAACGTTTTAGATGCAACTCTTGCATTGGAGTTATTATTCATATGAATACTGAGCAACTCCAGAATTGGAATAAAGGTTTAAAGCCTTTACCAATTCACCAATAAGTACCATGGGATCATGTGCTTAAGGCATAGGTACTTTTGGCTTATTTATTTGCTTAGCAGCTTGCAACTTGAAACAGATTGGACGAATGTGCCTAGACTTTCCACAAAAATGACAAACCCATGCGATTCTATCATGCAACTTGTCCTTAGAAGGGTTAAGAGTCTTAGGTTTAGACTCTTTGAGATCAACCCTAATCTTCCTAGAAGGTGTAACTTCTGTTGGTTTGACTATCTCACTCACGGGAGACTCGGAAGAAGAAATAAAGTTTGTGGAATGATTCTTAGGCACATAGATGCTATCTTCAAAACCTAGACTAGTTTTATCTAAGGGAAACTTCTGAATACTCAACATATGTTCAAGTTTGGAACTAGCAGTTCTACTTGTTTGTTCTCTAGCAACAGATAATTCAAGTTCCAAATTTTTAACTTTATCAAGCAACAACATGTTCTCAATCTTTACCTTATCAATCAATTCATTAGCATCAAACAATTTCAAGAGCAAATTCTTCTTATCAAGTTCAAGAGAAGCAATTTTCTGTAAGCCTAAATCAATATTCATAGCATCCTTTGCAGCAACCTTGCAAAGTTTATTATAGGCTTCTTGTAAATCAGCATTCTTAAAGAGTTCCCCATCAGAAGGGTTCTCATCAACCACAACACTTTCATCAATTACAGTAGTAGCTGTGAAAGCAATGAAGTTTCTGTCCTCATCACTACCAGACTCATTATCAAAAACTTCATCATCACTAAGGGTTACAACCATAGCTTTACCCTTTGATCTCAAGAATGTAGGACATTCTAATTTCACATGACCATACCCTTGACAACCAAAACATTGTTGACCCATAGAATTATTAAAGGTTTAACCTACTTTCTCTTTAGGTTTTTCATTATTGTTCACTTTAATGGGTTCATTCCTCCTAAAATTTATAGGTTCAGCATTGTTTTTACCTTTTGCCCTTCTATTATTGTTCCTAATAAAGTTTCTAAAGTTCTTGGCAAGGTAAGCAATCTCTGTAGCAGAGAGTTCGTCATCAAATCCATTCCCATCAACATCATCAACTGACTTAAGAGCCATTGATTTGGATTTGTTTGTCATAGGTAGGTCTAACTCATAGGACTGGAGAGATCCTACAAGTTTATCAATAGGGATGGAGTCCACATCCTTACTTTTCAGTTATGGCAGTCACTTTGGGTCTAAAGTCCTCAGTCAACGATCTAAGTATCTTCTTAACAATTTTAGGTTGATCATAGATATCACCCAAATTATAAACAGAGTTAACAATATCATTCAATTTAGCATAGAATTCATCAAAACATTCATCATCAGACATTCTAATACTTTCAAATCTAGTAGTTGACTGCTGCAGTTTGTTAATCTTAACTGCCTTTATACTTTCATGTATAGTTTGGAGAATATTCCATGCAGTATGAGCAACCTTAACATTAGAGATTCTCTTGAATTTCTCCAAAGAAACAGCATTAAAAATAGTATTCATTACTTTGCTATTAAAAGCGACTGCTTCTTTCTGAGAAGTTTGTCACTCACTAACTGGAGTAGTGGGCTTCTTCCATCAGTATTCAACAGAATTCCAAACTCTCTCATCAATAGATTTTAAGAATGCTTTCATCATTACTTTCCAATAGGCATAGTTGTTCCCATCAAAGTAAAGTGGGATCACAAAAGAGTGACCGTGTTCCATAACAATAGGGGTCAATGATCAACTCTTAGATCAACAGATCTAAATACTAGAGCTAACTCGCTCTGATACCACTTATACGGTTTTAGACCCCTTAAACACAAACAGATTAACCTAGTTATTTAGTCAAGTGATTAACTTAGGTAAATTATTCAGATCTAGGTTAACACAAACAAATTATATCATTGAAACAGTGCGGAAAACAAAGAATACAACAATATGATAAATTAGGAAACCAAACTGGTAAAAAACTTGGGGAGGATTTAACCTAACTATCCTCAAGGTAAAACAGATCCACTATGAAAGAATTGAAATTTTACAATAGCGAGTTAAACCACTAACATCCTATTGCTATCTCAAGTAGAAAACTTACTACCACGACCACGTGATAGCTCCGAGTCCACAGACTACTTCTTTCTTGCATTCACAGCAATCACAAGTACTCCCACTTATGTTTTTCTTTAAGCTCTTTATGCAGCAACTGAAGCGATCCCCAAGCTCTCGACATCAATCTCGATCTTGATAACCCTAAGTATGAATGGAGGCAAATATTAGATCTTACAAGAAATTCGTACACATAGCATAAACAATAACTATAAAACATGGTTAGGGTTTTTTCTTTTATACTTAAAGCAAAACATAAAACCCTACCCGTCATATGGGCTTGGGCTGAGTTGGAAAAATCTGCATAAAAACAATCTGCACAAGTTTCGATCGAACGAGTCTAATTTTCTGCAATTACTCGATTCCAATTTTACAATAAACATACTTTGAGCAGCCTACCTCATGGTTTGCCAACATTACACATTGAAGTTCTAAAACATTTAGATCCTAAATCCTTAGAACCTAACAGTTGTTTAACCTAGATCTGAATAATTAACCTAAGTAACTACTTGGCTAATATATTAAGTTAAACAATCTACTTTAAGGGGTCTAAACGAACAAACAATAATGATTCATGATTATCACAATAACCTTGGTATGGGAATACACAATCTACAAAATGAGACTGGTGAAATTGAGAAGACAATAAACAAAGTGGGAGATGCAATGTATATGAAGATGACTAAGCAGCAAAGCAAAGCTGATGATATTGGGAATGTATCCGGAATCTCCTTAGATAAGCAAAATAAGCTTCTGGAGGGACAATCTGAAACGCTTCAGGGGCTTCACTTACTGTCCGAATTTCAGGCTCAAGCACTAGAAGAGAGCAGGTAAACGCAAATCAGGCAGTAGAGTCATGCAGGTAAATTTATATTGGATGTGCGTAATTTATCTTCTGACTACTGAGTCATTTGATATAAAATTTGCAGAACTATTTTGCAAAAGTTAGCTAAATTTGGACATGAACAGCAAGAAGAGCTTGTTCAGAAACAGGAACAGATTCAACAAGCCCATGACCATCTGTTTGAAAAATCAAAGTCTATATTGGCAGCTCAGGTGTGCTTGTCTTTATCTTGTATTTTTTAAGAAATCCAGTCACCCGTGTAAGTTCTTGAATTGGTTTCTCATCTTGAGAAATCAAATTTGAATTTTGCAGGATGCTTTTGAACAAAAGCAAGCAACAATGTTTCTTGATTTGGATAAGCTGTTTGTCTTGCACAATGCCTTATTGGTCGAGTCACTATTAATCAAAGCTGCCTTTATGTACTCTATATCAATATTTATACTTGTGCTCACTAGTACAAAGCCAACTTACAATGTCAGGCCCCAGCTTTATATTGGTAAGTTTATTTACCTTTGCATTCCAAGGTATGTAAAAGTATATATATTTTCTTACAAGAGCTCTAATGTTAATGAATTTTTCTTACAGGTCTATCATCTATGTGCTGCATTAATTCTTAATTGAATTTGCTATACTTTGATTTGTGCCAATGGGTATTGACCAACAAACATGGTTGATCAATCAAATAAGATCGTTCTTCGTTATTATTGCTTCTGTTCAGATTCTACATGCCATTTTTACATACAGGTACGTCAAAAGGGATTTGATGCAAGCAAAATTTAGGTTAATCCAAATTTTTTTTATGCATGTAAAGGAAGTGTCATCACCATTTTGCAGGGACTTTGAGAGGTTGAATTATGAGATGCTACAAGATCTGATCGACAAGGTTAAATCTTGGGATGCGAACAGCGGTGTTGGCTGGTCTCAATGGATTGACACTAAGATACCAAATGGCATAGAGAATCTCAAGGATTCTGACTATATGCCTCCAAAAGAAGATACAGGAGAGAATGCGAATCTTACCTCTTCTGTTATGAGAAAATACGATCTTCGCAGCCACTGTCATTGATATATATATATATATATATATATTTGGTGACATATTAGAGTAAAGTAAGGCCCTCTATAATTTTGATGTATTGGAGCTACATATTAGAGTAAAGTAAGGCCCTCTATAAAACCCACCTAATACCAAGTTTTATAGATCTGAATCGAGTTTAGCTTAATTGATTTAAGTTAGGCGATTTTTCAATATTCAAATGTAAGGTGTTGGAGCTGTCAGTGCTGCTGGTACCGCAAATGCAGAAAATATTACATTGCAGAAACCTCTTCCATTTTGCTGTTTTGTATTCCGTTTTCAGCAGAAATTTCACATCTATTTGTTAATAGTAACTCATTCTTCTTATTTTCACTTATGCACAAGCTTAAACGATAGTGAACAAGTTCAAACAATGATTGCCTATTACTAAAAGTGAATTGTTCAGGGTTCTCAAAATTTAAATTTAATTTCCTATGTTGCTAAAGTATCTATATCTATCTATCTATATATATATATATATATATATCTAAAAACTAAATCGAAGTATTTATTATTGTTACGCTCCAGTTGAACTACATTAACATCTATGTCATTATCTTTTTCTTTTTCTTTTTTCTTTTCCAATTTTCCTATAATTGTTTTTAACATTTACTATTTATTTATTGTTTTTAATATTTACATTTTTTCCAACATGATAGACCAAAAACGTATTGACCAATTGTGATGAATTAATTGATTAATTAGCCAAGTTTATTAATTAATCAAATTAACATGCAATTGTACGTGGCAACACAAACAAAATCACCAATAACTAAAGTATGCGGCGGAAAATAAATTGACACGGTGATTTGTTTACGAATGGGAAAAACCTACACGGCAAAAACCCTACCGGGTGATTTTAAGGTCACCACTCTCGAGAATCTACTATTATCAAACCAAGCGATTACAAGTAAAGAAATCTCAGTACTTTATACCAATCTACAGTTTAACCCTTACCTCAATACCCAATTGGACTTATTCTGTAGTGACAATCTCTCATTGTAATGCACGACTCCCAGTACATAACTAACCAATTACGCGGATCCTAGTACGCGACTTCAATCATCAATTAGAGAAGGTTGTTGGTTGCAAAGTTCTTCAATTCATTCACATGATGAAGATCCAGAAGATGCTTGATTACAAAACCCTACGGTATACAAACACAGCAACTTCTTCACAAGAATGATGAACTAGGGCAAATTCTGTCTCCGATCACAATTTGCTTGAACAAACTTTGCTCAACACTTGTGCAACTTGTGTCCACTTTGACGGCCATTAAAATAATCCTTTTATATGTTTAGGGTTGTGAGAAAAGAAAGTTCAAACAAATAATCACAGATTAGAGTTAAAATAGAACAGAAAATCTGTTTTCTTAAACTTCGACAGATTGCCATCTATCGAGCAGCTGTCGAGCCACGAGGCTGGAATAGCTCTTCAAGCTCGATAGATACTAGTTGTCGAGTTTTAATGAACATGCACTTTTCAGCTTTAATCTTGGACAAACTTGTATGACTTTAATACTTGATCTTGAAACAAGATATCTTAAAGTATTAAACACATCCTAGATCTACCCAAATACAAGTAAAATGCGTTTTGTTAAAGGATTAACCAATTATATAAAATAGTGACATATGTTCCTAACAAGTAAATCACATATGTCCTAACAATCTCCCCTTTGGCAATCCGTGACAAAACTACAACAAACAAATGAACATATGAGCGAAGTCATAAATCATTCAACTCATACTCACTTGTTACATACAATAAAATCTATCATAACACAAATTCTTGAAAAACTTTCCAAGAAGAGAGTTTTTGGCAAGAAAACTTTGACAACCTGTATTTCTGAAACACTTTAAACAAAACTCATCAAGGCATCTTAGTGTGAAATAGAAATAATAAATTGCATACAGTTAATAAGAAGCATGTGCATAAAGAGAGAAAAGAAACAACACATGTAAGGGTAGGTGAAAGAAACATACATCAACATATAAAGAAGATAAGTACAATGTATGTCAATAATGGTCACAAGATCTAAGGTACAAGAATAAATGTATCTAAAGTAGAGAAAAGAAAAAGATACATATAATCCTCACTACATCCCTTAGACATTAACTCTCCCCCTAACAAAATGGTCCTATACTAACTCTCCCCCTAAGTATGACTACTCTCATATATCAAAACTACTTCCCCTTTTGGTCACGAGTGACAAAGGGTAAGAATGTCAAGTAGCTATCTCATCTAAAGCGAAAGAGCTAGCATCTCCATCATCATCATCATCCTCAGCATCAAGCGCCTCTGAAGTACGTGGAAGAGAATCAATGAAGCCACCCATGACCGCCTGCCATCGAGCAATATGGCCAACACAGATGTTCACTTGATACAACTCAGTAAAGAGTGTATCAAGACGAGCATCCACACACTGAAGCTGCGTCATGATGTCTCCGAGAGTCACATCGCTTGTAGACGAGGAAGGAACGGATGTGGATGGAGCAGATCTGGATGGAGCCGAACGGGAGGGAGAAGCTGCTGACCCAGACTGCCTCGACCTAAACTGCATCTCGCTCCATTTAACGGTAGCAGCATCTATGGCACAAATATGGGTAAAGTGGTCGAACTCTGGAAAGGGAACAGAAAAATGGCGTAAGATCCTCGTGATAGCTGAAGGAAAGTTAAGCTTATCACGGGACGCCAAATCCCTATAGACATCTATGATAGAAAGAACAAAATGAGAAGGAAAATCTATAGTAAGATGCTCAAGAAGGGACAACAAAAATCGAGCACAAGACAGGGTGAAGAACAAAAGTCATAACCATGTTCAAAATTGAGGGCCTTTTGCAAAGTCCGAACAATAGGTGAACTGACGCTCACCCCATTGAGAAGGGCATTCACAAAAAGCAGACTTGAGCTCATCCTTAGACACAGTCCTCAGAAGCTCACAACTAGGGTAGTCAGGAAACTCTACCCTAGGAACATGAAGCACATCTGCAACAATTTGCAGTGTGACAGCAATGCGCGTACCTCAAACGCGAGTGATAAAATGAGGTACTGAATAATCAAATCCATGCATGTTGGAGTAAAACTCCTGAATCAACATGGATGGACAAGTGACCGAGACATCACACAGTGACTCCCATTACCTACTATGAATGACATCGGGAAGGTCAGTGTCGACAAAGTCTGCTAGGATGACTTGGCATTCAGAATGAATGCCTCGTCGAGAAAAGTTCTCCAAGAAAGCCTTTCGGGCTTCCTCATCACGGGTGATGGAGTAGGATCAGAGGAAGTGGATGCCTTAGAATGAAGAGGGTTCTGGGACAGAGTAGACTTGCGTTTAGGTGCCATAGACACAGACTAACGCAAAAAGAAGAGAGAGAGAAAGAAAGTGACAATCAGAAAAGTCCCAAAATAATTCAAATATATTGAAAAGTAAGAATGCATGCATGGGAATGCATGAACATGTGACATGCAATATAAAAAGCATCATGGGCTCAACATAATCCAAACCAATCCTACCAGCACACAATCAATTTGCACACATCTAATGCGTGATAAAACAATTATAATGCTTATGTGATGCAATGCATGAGATTTTAAACTCATTTAAGCAAAAACCCATCCTAAAATTTTAACAAAAACTTAAAAATTTTGAAAAACCCCAAAAAATTTTCAAAAACCTCAAAACCTAGGTTTCAAAACATGAAATGCATGAAAATGAGAGATTAGAAACTCACTAAGTGAAGAAAAACTTGGAAAAACCTTGAAGAAACCTTGAAGAAGAAGTTTGGAGTGAGTGAGAGAGGTTTGGAAGGTGAAAAGAGAAAAGTGAGAACCGGATTGCACTGAACCTTTATATAGAAGGTTAGTAAAGCTCGACAAATAGAGGTGTCAAGACAGGTGTTGAGGAAGGTGTCGAACAAAAAAGACTTTGACAGATTCAGCTGTCGAGAAGGTGTCGAGGAACAATTCAACAGACACGATAAAAGAAGCTCGATTGATCCACCAGCTGTCGAGAAGCTATCGAGAGGACAGGAACTTTCTTAATTGATCCACCTAGCTATTGAGAGGTGTTGAGATTGCGATAAGAAATAGCTTAAGAACTCGACAGATAAGCTAGGTGTCGAGGAGGTGTCAAGAAGCTGTCGAGATTGCTTAAAAATAGTTTTTCAAGAAGATAAAAACACAGATATGAATGCAATCAAGCATGCAACTCAACCAGTGATCCCATCAATATTTTAGACTCTCAAAATCATCTCTCAACAACAATTTTAAGCACATGGATCTCAAAAACACACACACACACACTAAACAAGTCTAACCAATTTTATATTTCAAAAATAAGTCAAGACAGTTTAGTGAGCATACATTAGCACATGTAAAACCTTGTAATGGCCAAATCACATTGTACCCTACACATGTATTAAGAGTAGCAAAGAATATTTGTGTGTTATGTGTGAAAAACATCACAAGATTGTAAAAGTGTATACATGTTATGATGATTTGAGATATGAGAAAATCATTTTAACTCACACACAATCATAACTGTTTGATGGGAACTATCACCTTCGAGGTACATCCTATAACTCCCACATCTCCTAGAATACACGCTTTCAATCATATATAAAGCATTTTGATCTTTTTGCTTTTTGATTTTTCTTTGCATATTTTTCTTTTTAAGCAAATCATGTATGGGCAAATAAGAGAAAGAAAAGAAATACCCAATTATGTTAAGCATTTGACATTCCAATTTTGCTATGTCGGAGCGCACAAATGTCATTCATGATTGGCGAGCAACAGTGGTGAGATGGTTATTTATGCCTTCTCTTAGGATTTTTTAGTCCTTTTCATCAAAAAGAGTGATACGAGTGTTAAGTACAAAAGATAACTTAATCTTATTCATCACAAACACCAGCCACAAAGCTCACTTGTTTAGTTGTGCATAGAGATGCTCATCTAAACTACAAAAGATTCAAATTTTATAAAACTTTGTTTCAATGGTCATCCAAGGTATACAAGTACCAGTGTACACAAAACACACACTGTTTTTGTATTTTTCTGATTTTTCAATTTTTTTTTAAAATTTTTAAAAACAAAATAAACAAAACTGAAAACAAACAAAAACATGTTAAACAAAGAAAAGCATAAAAACTAGACTGACTCAGAATAGTAAAGCAAAACACACAAGTAATGCAAACAAAAACAAGAAGAGGAGAGAGAAAAAGTGACAAAATCACTTAGAGTCCTTTTCCTTCCATACCTTAGAAGAACCTTTCCATCTAGCAAAACCTTGATCCGGCGGTGAGGGGGAAGAATTGAGACCGCTCAAGTTCGAAAGGAACATGAGGGCTTTGAGTAGATCTCTAAGAGGGGCAAAAGATGATGGAAACTGATTTTGGTCTCCCGATGTGATCATGTCGTTACTCTGTTGAGTTGCTAGCCACTTATAGCAATTAGGTCGAGTATGACCGGCTACTCTACAGTGATGACAGAGATGCTGCTTCTTCTATTTAGGCTTTTAAGAGTTAGCCTTCTTACCCCTAGGGTTTTTCGCTTCTTTCTTATCCTGCTTAGGGGTTGCTCTTAAGATAGATTTGCCCTTGTTTATGTTCTCACTAGCTAAACCATTTTTAACATTAGTGTTCTCAATTTCAACATTATTAGCAAGAGGAACAAATATAGTAGTACTAGTAGAAGTAATATTAGAAGGAGAGAAATCATATCCTAAATCGGTTCGATCAAAAGCGAATTTCTGAAGACCGAGCATTTTATTTAGCTTGGCACTTGAAGTCCTTTCTAGCTGAGCTCTGACTTGGAATAATTCTGCCTCAAGCTTTTTGATCTTCTCAGCCAAGAAGTTATTCTCAAATCTCAGTGCTCTAATAATCTGATTTGATTCAACAAACTTTGTGGAAAGCTCTTCATGCTCAAGCTCTACATCACTAAACTTCTTAGTGGTCTACCCATACAACTTCTATGCTTTTCTGAGAGCTTGTATAACTTTGCATAGGCTGTGTGGATGTCATCTTGTTCATCTATCTTCTCAAAATTGGATTCCACCAATTCCTCTTCTTCTTCCATATCTTCAACAATCCTCTCAGTAGGATTGACAGTGGCAGTGAAAGCATTTAGGATTCCGTCATCCTTATTGTCGGGATCATCTTCAGGCTCGGTGTCACTCAAGGTAGCAGCAAGTACCTTGCTCTTCCCAATGATCTTGAGATATGTAGGGCACTCTTGTTTCATATGACTGAAGCGCTGACACCCAAAGCATATTGGTCTAGAAGGAACAGTGTACTGACCACCATCCCTAGCATCCTTCTTCCCTTTGTCTTAGCTCTTGGATTGAGAAGAACTAGACTGCCTATGATCCTTGTCGAAGCCCTTCCCATTGGCATTCTTCATGAACTTCTTGAATTGCCTAGTGATGTAGGACTTCATCTTAGAATCTTCATCGTCTGAAGACTCATCTATGTCACTGCTCTTGGCCTTCAAAGTCATGCTCTTGCTCTTACCTAACTTACCAATCCTCATTAACCCTAGCTCGTCGGTCTGGAGATTACCAACCAGCTATGTCAGAGGAATCTTGTTGATGTCCTTTGATTCCTCAATAGCAGTAATCTTTGCATGGAATCTCTCGGATAAAGATCTGAGCACCTTTCTCACGATCTTGGATTCAAGAATGGTTTCTCGAAAATTGAAAGTTGAGTTCACTATGTCCTTGAGCTTGGCATAGAACTTATCAAACAACTCATCCTCCTCTATCTTGATTTCTACAAAGCTTGTAGTGAGCCTCTGAAGTTTTGAATCGTTTACAGCCTTAGTTCCCTCATAGGTTGTCTGGAGAATGATTCATGCCTCCTTAGCAGTTTCAGTAGAGAATATCTTCTTGAACTCCTCATTAGTGACCGCACTGAATAAAGCATTCAATGCCTTGCTATTAAAGTTTGTCGCCTTGATCTTAGCATCATCCCAATTGGCCAGCGCTTCTTTCGGCTTAGTCCAGCCTATCTCAACAGCTTGCCACACTTTCTCATCTAAAGACTACAAGAAAGCTTTCATGCGTACTTTCAAGTATGCATAGTTAGTGCCATCAAATAAATGAGGTATAATAAAAGACTATCCTCTATCCATGACAAATAGGGGTCAATGGATCAACACAACAAAGATTAACCCTAATCAAAGTGTGCCTGCTCCGATACCAGTTTATAGGCTAAAAACGTATTAACCCCTTATGATGAATGAATTGATTAATTAGCCAAGTTTATTAATTAATCAAATTAACATGCAATTATACATGGTAGCACAAACAAATCACCAATAACTAAAGTATGCGGCAGAAAATAAATTGACATGGTGATTTGTTTACAAATGGGGAAAACCTACATGGCAAAAACCCCACCGGGTGATTTTAAAGTCACCATTCCAGATTATTCAGTATTATCAAAACAAGCGGTTACATGTAAAGGAATCCCAGTACCTTATACCAATCTACAGTTGAACCCTTACCCCAATACCCAATTGGACTTGTTCTGTAATGACAATCTCTCCTTGTAATGCACGGCTCCCAGCACGTGACTAACTAATTGTGCGGATCCCAATACGCAACTTCAATCACCAACTAAAGAAGGTTGTTGGCTGCAAAGTTCTTCAATTCATCCACACAATGAAGATCTAGAAGATGCTTGGTTACAAAACCCTATGGTGCACAAACACAGCAACTTCTTCACAAGAATGATGAAATAGGGCAAATTCTGTCTTCGGTCACAATTTGCTTAAACAAACTTTGCTTAACACTTGTGCAACTTGTGTCCACTTTGACGGCCCTTAAAATAATCATTTTATATGTCTAGGGTTGTGAGAAAAGAAAGCCCAAACACATAATCACGGATTAGAGTTAAAACAAAATAGAAAATCTGTTTTTCTTAAACCTTGACAAATAGCCATCTGTCGAGTAGCTGTCGATCCACATGGTTGGAACAGCTCTTCAAGCTCGATAGATACTAGCTGTCAAGCTTTAATGAACTTGCACTTTTCAGCTTGAATCTTGAACAGACTTGCATAGCTTTAATACTTGATCTTGAAACAAGATTTCTTCAAGTATTAAACACATCCTAGATCTACCCAAATACAAGTAAAGTGCATTTTGTCAAAGGATTAGTCAATTACATAAAATAGTGACATATGTTCCTAACAAGTGAATCACATATGTCCTAACACAACATTTTCCCTCCCTTACATTTTCATCTCTCCACTACCCATCTACATTAATATCACTCTTTTCTTTACTTTATTTTGTCTCTTCTTATTTACACATTTTTACTATAAATTTGCATAGTTTTAAAAACAAGTACGATAAAAAAAACCGAAATAGGGAATGGTTTTCGATTCTATGGTCGGACTGAGATTGAACCGATGGTCAAACTGATGATATCATTAAAAATTAATTAATAATTATAAAATTATAAAAAAATAAATAAAAATAATACTTTTATAACTAATCATTTTAACTAAAAAAAAAATTAAACAATTGTAAAACATTAAACCTTAACTTACTAACTTTTAGACACCACTTAACAACATAGAGAGAAAGAGAGAGAGAGAGAGAGAGAGAGCCAAACCCAAGGCCACTACAAAAAGTATTTTAGTTATTCTTTTATTTTTCAAATAACAAAAGTCACCAGTGAGTAGCTATCTCATTGCTCGCTTAATATTTCTTTCCCACCACATATCCACCCTTACACATTGATACCCCACACACCACACATTTTGAAATCCTACATCACACCTTGGTTAATTAATAGTTTAGTACCTGTTTCAAGGAATTTTTTGTTGCATTTAACATTATTTTTGAAATATTTTAATTAGTTGTCATGTTTGCAAAACTATGTAGCAAACTAGCATCTTAAGACTCTAAAACTCGAGTTCAAAGGTTGAACTCGAGTTTCTAAGACTCGAGTTATATGTGATGGTAGTTTGATGTGGAAAAAAATCCATATGGAAATCGAGTATTTAAAACTCGAGTTCTCATTCTCCACATTCCACAAACAGACCTCTTCTTCTTCCTCAGTTCCTTTCTTCTTTCTTCTAGATCTGGTTCTTCTTCTTCCTGCTCGATCTGGTCCTTTGTTCTTCTTCCTCTCTACTTCTTCTTCTTCTTCTTCTTCTTCTTCTTCTTCTTCTTCCTAATCTAGTCCTCTGTTTTGGATCTGATCTGGCCCTATATTCCTCTGATCTAATCTGGTCCTCTATTCTAGATCTGATCTTCATTTATTGAAATTGAGTCCTACAAACTCGAGTTTACTTTTTACAAACTTGAGTCTATAAGACTTGAGATCTATGTGGCAAAAAACCTCCAAATCAACAGGTGGAACTCGAGTCTTTGCGACTCTACTTTCATATTAAACTCAAGCCAATAAAACTCAAGATGCTACTTTACTAAATCATTTCTAACGCATGCTAACTAATGTTATTATCTCCCAAATGCACGCTAGCCTGCAAATTATCTCTATTTCTACTTTCTACTTTCACTCTTTGCTAATTTTTCATTTCTTTCTCTTCAATACTCTCTCTCTCTCTCACCAATATGACAATATGTGGATCAATGCATGTGCATGAGCTTCAAGCAAAGCTTTCAAACTAAAGTGGACAGATTCTACCTGCTTCTCTTTTGGCTTCTTCCTTAACTGAGTCAACTCATATATAGTAAATTTGATGTTTTTGGAGTTATTATGGGTGTCTTAGGCTTCACCACTTCAGACTTGATAGCATCTTCAAAATAAAAATCTCTCTTCTTTCTTAAATCTGAAACAAAATCTCTATCTTTTTTTTTTTTTTTTTTGTACTAGTTTTTGGTTTTTCTTGCTTTCTTTTTTTTACTTAATTTTTGGTTTTTAATAATAACCAAACCAGATTAAGTTCTGGTTCCCGATTAAACTAGCCATTCCAATCTGGTTTTTTAAAACAATGCAAATTTGTCCCTATTTCTTCCATTCATAATTTTCCCTCACAAAAAAAAAAAAAAAAAAAAAAAAAAAAAAAAAAGATTTCTCTCTCTCTCTCAATTTTTTGGTGGTTTTTTTTCTTTTTTTTTTTTTAAATTTTTCTAGCATCTTTACTTTAGGTTGATAAATTTGTATTTTTTAGAACTCTACTTTGGATTAATGCGATTTAGTTTTGTGTTTTAAGTTTGTGTTTTAGTTATTTATTTATTTATTTTCTATTTGATTGTTAAATATTATCCTGACTTATAAAGAGTTAAATATAGTATATAAAAATAAAATATTATTCTATTACTAGACTTAACACATGCTTTGCCCAGGTGTAGACATCTCATTTTGTACCCTTATGACTCGGGCCCTCATTTTCCAATGATCCTAAAATTCTAAGACTAAGGTTGGTTTATGGCCCAATCAGATTACAGATTGACTTGAGAGTTGTTAAAATTGAAAATATAACTTTTTAATGAGCTAAAAGAAACCTTAAGCCTGCGTACATAGCATATGAGCCTGCTTGCACAGGTAGAGTTTTAGAAGCACCAGAAAGGAAAGTTTTCTGCATTAAAGACTGAGGTTTGGAATGTATCCCACATCGTCTAGGAGCCGTTCCAAACCCCTATTTTCACAATATAAATAGCTATACATGGTACCTTTCAAAAAAATATAGAAATCCCACAGAAAAACACTAAGATTCACTAGAAATAGTGAATCAAAGAGTGATTTTTTCTCAAAACATTCTCAAGTTAATTTTATTTGATGAGGGCTTTTTCTGGCCTTGATCTTTGAAATTTAATATTACTAATCGCATTCTTATTGGTTTGTGATAGATTTGATTGAGGGGAATTGTTAGGACATATGTGATTCAATGTTAGGAACATATGTTAATATTTTATGTAATTGGCTAATCTTTTGACAAAACACACTTTACTTGTAATTGGGTAGATTTAGGATGTGTTTAATACTTCAAGGAACAATGTTTCAAGTTCAAGTGTTAAAGCCATGCAAGTTTGTCCAAGAATCAAGTGAGAAAGTGCTGAATTTTAAAGCTCGACAGCTAGCATTTATCAAGGTTTAAAAGTTGTTTCAACCCGTGGCTCGACAACTAACTTGATAGATGGCTATCTATCAAGGTTTATAAAAAACAAATTTTTCAGTTATGTTTTGCATCCAATCCGTGGGTATATGTTAAAGGCCGTCAAGGGTTGCGCAAGTGTGAAGCAAAGTTTTGTTCATGCAAATTGTGACCAGAGATAGAATTTGCCCTAGTTCATATTTCGCTTGAAGAAGTTGTTGTGTTTGTACACCTTAGGGTTTTGTGACCAAGGAGTTTCTTGATCTTCATCATGTGATGAACTAAAGAACTTTGTAGCCAACATCTTTCTCAAGTTGGTGATTAAGTTGCGTAATGGAATCCACGCATCTATTGGTTAGTCATGTACTGGGAGCCGTGCATTGAAAAGGAGAGATTGTCACTACAAAACAAGTCCAATTGGGTATTGGGGTAAGGGTTCAATTGTAGGTTGGTATAAGATACTGGGATTCCTTTACCTGTAACCGCTTGTTTTGATAATAGCGGATTTTCGGAAGTGGTGACCTTAAAATCACCCGGTGGGGTTTTTGCCGTATAGATTTTCCTCATTCATAAACAAATCACCATGTCAATTTGATTGCACTTTAGTTAATTGGTGATTTGTTTGTGATACCACGCATTTTGCATGTTAATTTGATTAATTAATAAACTTGGCTAATTAATCAATTAATTCATCACAAGGGGTTCATTGATAATTAATAAACTTGTGATACCACTCTAATTAGGTTTTAATCTTTGCTGTGTGATCCATTGACCCCTGTTTTTCATGGATAGAGGAAAATTTCTTATTATACCTCCTTTATTTGATGACACTAACTATACATATTTGAAAGTATGCATGAAAGCTTTCTTGCAATCATTAGATGAAAAGGTGTGGCAAGCTGTGGAGATAGGCTAGACCAAGCCTACTGAAGTGCTGGCCGACTGGGATGATGCTAAGATCAAGGCGGAAAACTTCAACAGCAGGGCATTGAATGCTCTATTCAGTGCAGTCACGAATGAGGAGTTCAAGAAGATATCCTCCACTGAAACAGCTAAGGAAGCATGGACCATCCTCCAAACAATCTATGAGGGAACCAAGGTTGTCAAGGATTCAAAGTTTCAGAGGCTCAGTACAAGCTTTGAAGAGATCAAGATGGAGAAGGATGAGTCGTTCGATGAGTTCTATGCCAAACTCAAGGACATAGTGAACTCAGCCTTTAAACTTGGAGAAACCATTCCTGAACCCAAGATTGTGAGAGAAGTGCTCAGATCTCTACCCGAGAGATTCCATGCCAAGATCACTGCCATTGAGGAATCAAAAGACATCGATAAAATTCTTTGACTAGGTTGGTTGGAAATCTACAAACCTATAAGTTGGATTTGACGAGGATAGGGAAATCAAGTAAGAGCAAAAGCATGGCTTTAAAAGCCAAGAATGGTGACACTGATGAGTCTTTAGACGATGAAGATTCTAAGATGAAATCCTATATCACAAGCCAATTCAAGAAGTTTATGAAGAATGCCAACGGAAAAGGATTCGACAAGAACCAAAAGCAATCCAGTTCTTCACAGTTTAAGAGCCAAGACAAAGGGAAGAAGGATGCTAAGGATAGTGGTCAGTACACTATTCCCTCAAGACCAAAATGCTTTAGGTGTCAAGGCTTCGATCACATGAAACAAGAGTACCCCACGTATCTCAAGACTATTGGGAAGAACAAGGCACTTGTTGCTACGTTGAGCGACACTGAGCCTGAGGATGACTCCGATAATGAGGATGATGGAATCCTAAATGCCTTCACTGTTACCATAAATCCTACTGAGGGGATTGTTGAAGAAGTGGATGGAGAAGAGGAATTGGTGCAATCTAAGTTTGAAAAGATGGATGAGTAAGATGACATCTACATAGCCTACACAAAGTTATACAAGGTCTCAGAAAAGCATGAGAAGTTGTATAGGTTGGCCACCATGAAGCTTAGTGATGTGGAGCTCGAGTGAGAAGAAATCTCTACAAAGTTTGATGAAGCCAATCAAACTATTGGAGCACTGAGACTTGAGAATAATTTCTTGGCTGAGAAGACCAAGAAGCTTGAGGCAGAACTGTTCCAAATCAAAGCTCAGTTGGAAAGGACTTCAAGTGCTAAGCTCAATGAGATGCTCAGTCTTTAGAAATCTGCTTCTAATCGAACCAATTTAGGGTATGATTTCTCTTCTCCTAGTATTGCTTCTACTAGTACTACTGTTTTTGTTCCTCTCGATAATAATGTTGAAACTGAGAACAATGATGTTAAGAATGAATTAGCTAGTGAGAATGTAGACAAGGGTAAATCTATCTTAGGAGCACCCCCAAAGCTTGATAAGAAAGAGATTAAGAACTCTAGGGCTAAAAAGGGAAATACTCAAAAGCCAAAACAGAAAAAACAGCATTTCTGTCATCACAATGGCACAGCTAGACATACTCGACCTAATTGCTACAAGTAGTTAGCTACTCAAAAGAGCAACAGCATGATCGCGTCGGGAGACCAGAATCAGTTTCCATCCTCTTTTACTCCTTTTAGAGATCTTCTCAAAGCCCTCATGTTCCTTTCAAACTTGAACGATTTTAATTTTTCCCCCTCACCATTGGATCAAGGGTTTGCTAAACGAAAAGGTTCTTCCAAGGTGTGGAAGGAAAAGGGCTCCAAGTGATTCTGTCACTTATTCTCTCTCTCCACTACGTGTTTTTGTTTTTGCATTACTTGTGTGTTTTGCTTTCATGTTTTGAGTCAGTCTAGTTTTATGCACTGCTTTGTTTAACATGTTTTTGTTTGTTTACTTTTCAATTTTATTTTATCTTGGTTTTCATATAAAATATATATATATATATATTGAAAAATCAGAAAAATACAAAAACAGTGTGTGTTTGTGTACATTGGTACTTGTGTACCTTGGATGGCCAATGAAACAAAGTTTTCTAAATTTTGTATCTTTTGTAACTTAGATGAGCATCTCTATGCACAACTAAGCAAGTGAGCTTTGTGGCTCGTGTTGTGATGAGTAAGATTAAGAAATCTCTTGTACTTAACACTCGTATCACTCTTTTTAACAAGAAGGACTAGAAAATCCTAAAAGAAAGGCATAAATAACCATCTCACCACTGTTGCCCACCAATCGTGAAATGACATTTGTATGCTTCGGTATAGCAAAAGTGGAATGTCAAATGCTTGACTTCATTGGGTATTTCTTTTCTATCTCTTATATGCCCATGCATGATTTGCTTAAAAATAAAATATGCAAAGAAAAATAAAAACAAAAGGAATCAAATGCTTTTTATATGATTGCAAGTGTGTCTTCTAGGAGATGTGGGAGTTATAGGATGCACCTCGAAGGTAATAGTCCCCATCAAACAGTTATGATTGTGTGTAAGTTTAAGTGATTTTCTCATATCTCAAATCGTCATAACATGTAAACACTTATGCAATCTCGCAATGTTTTTCATATACAACACGCAATATTCTTTGCTACTTTTGATACAAGTGCAGGTACAATGTGATTTGGCTATCATAAGGAATACTTGTGTAAATGTATGCTCACTAAACTGTCTTAACTTGTTTTTGAAATATAAAATTAGTTAGACTTGTTGTGTGTGTGTGTGTGTGTGTGTGTGTTTTGGATCTATGCGCCTAATTTTTTTTTCTTATTGAAGAGATGATTTTGGGAGCTCAAAATGTTGTTTGGATCCTTGGTTGTGTAGCATGTTTGATTGCATTCATGTCTGTGTTTTTCTCTTCTTGAAAAACTATTTTTGAGCAATCTCGATAGCTATCTCGATACCTCTCGATAGCTAAGCTATCTATCGAGACCCTTAAGTTGCCTTTTATCACATTCTCGATAGCTCTCAATAGCTACTTCAATCCATCGAGAAACTTTTTGGATACTCAATAGCTACCTCGATCCATTGAGCTTTGTTGCTTTAGAAACCTCTAGATAGTTACTCGATAGCTATATTTGTTGAACCTTTAAAGCTCGACACCTCTCGATACCTCTCGATCTGTCGAGAATTATGAGCTTTTATATATAAGGTCTACGCGAATTTAGCCTTATTTCCCTTTGATCTCTCTCGATAGCCTTTGTCTCTTCACCTACCAAAACACTTCTCTCTCACTCTAAACTTCATCCTTAGTTGATTTTTGGCCTAGATCAAGTGTTTCTTCATTAGACCTAGGTTTTTGGGTTTTGCTTAAATGATTTCAAAACATCACGCATTGCATCTCACTTGCATTATAACAATATTTTCATGCATTATAGATGTGTGCAATATTTGTTGCAATGTTGTGTACTGGTAGGATTGGATTAGGCTGAGCCTATGATGTATTTGTGTTTACATGTCAAGTGTTCATGCATTTTCATGCATACGTACCTTCAAGTTTCCATTTTCTTATATATATTGTGTTGTTGGTACTTTTCTGATTGTCTCTCTCTCCCTTTATCTCTCTTTCTTACGTTAGTTGCTTCATGGCACCCAAACGTAAATCTACTCCATCCTAGAACCCTCTGCGTTCTGGGGCTTCTTCTTCTTCTAATCCTACCCCTTCTTCTATTCGATTCCGCAATGAGAAGGCCCGAAAGGACTTCTCGGAGAACTTTTCTAAACAAGGCATTCATTCAAAATGCCAAGTCATCTTGTCAGATTTCTCTGATACTGACCTACCCATTGTCATCCACAGTAGGGGTTAGGAGTCACTATGTGGCATCTCGGTCACATGTCCCTCTGTGATCATACAGGAGTTCTACTCCAATGTGCACGGATTTGATTCTTTAGTACCTCAGTTTTCCACTCGTGTACGAGGTACGCACTTTGTGGTCACTCCGGATATTGTATCCAAGGTGCTCCATGTTCCGAGGGTAGAGCATCATGACTACCCAGGTTGTGATCATCTAAGGACTGTGTCCAAAGACGAGCTTATGTCTTTGTTTTGTGAGACTTCTTCTGTTTGGGGTGATCGTTAAAACACATGTTGCTCGACCTTTGCTAAAGGTTCGAGATTTTTGAACATGGTAATGACATTTATCCTTCATCCTTTGTTACACTATAACACTATCATAGAGCCTCGTGCTCGCTTTTTGTTATCCCTCATTGAGGATTTTTCCATTGACTTTTCTTCTCACTTTATCTTTTCCCTTATAGATGTCTATAGGGATACGGTGACCCGTGATAAGTTCATCTTTCATTCAGCTACCACGAGAATTCTTCGCCACTTCTCTGTCTCCTATCCTCCGTCTAATCACTTCTTTGTCATGGGTGCCATTGACGCAACTACCATTCGACGGAGTGACACTCAGCTTCACCCGAGACGGATGCAGACTGAGATGACAACTCCTCCTGCTTCTTCAGCTCCATCCACCTCCGCTCCCTCTTCTTCTACGGGTGGTGTGACTCTTGATGCGATCATGGAGCAGCTTCAGCGCATGGATGCTCGCCTTGAGACTCTTAGTGATGAGTTGTGTCAGTTGAACACCTGTGTCAACCATATTGCTAGACGGCAAGCTCGTCTTAGTGGCTTCATCGAGTCTCCCTCTCCTTCTTCTGTGGCTTCTGAGGACGAGGACAACGATAGTGACTCTGATGATGATGGTGATGAGGACGATAATGTTAGCTCGCCCAGTGATGATGAGATGTCTACTTGATGTACTTGGCCTTTGTCACTTGTGACAAAAAAAGGGGAGTAGTTTTGAGATGAAAGTAGTCATACTCATAAAGGGAGGGTATAGGAGATTTTTGTTAGGGGGAGTGTCCATATTCTTTAAGGGATGTAGTGAGGTTCTTATGTATTTTTTTTTTCTCCTCTTTTACTTTACCTCATGTATATTGGTCGTGTAACCATTTGACATACATTGTACTTATATTTGGTTTATATATATATTGATGTATGTTATTCACCTATCATTTTTGTTATCCCTCATTGAGGATCTTTCTATTGACTTTCCTTCTCACTTTATCTTTTCCCTTATAGATGTCTATAGGGACACGACAACCCGTGATAAGCTCATCTTTCATTCAGCTATCATGAGGATTCTTCGCCACTTTTCTGTCTCATATCCTCCGTCCAATCACTTCTTCGTCATGGGTGCCATTGACGCAACTACCGTTCGACGGAGTGATGCTCAGCTTCACCCGAGACGGATGCAGACCGAGATGACAACTCCTCCTGCTTCTTCAGCTCCATCCACCTCCGCTCCCTCTTCTTCTGTGGGTGGTGTGACTCTTGATGTGATCATGGAGCAGCTTCAGCGCATGGATGCTTGCCTTGACACTCTTAGTGATGAGTTGTGTCAGGTGAACACCCGTGTTAGCCATATTGCTAGACGGCAAGCTCGTCTTAGTGGCTTCATCGAGTCTCCCTCTCCTTCTTCCGCGGCTTCTGAGGACGAGGACAACGATAGTGACTCTGATGATGATGGTGATGAGGATAGTAGTGCTAGTTCGCCAAGTGATGATGAGATGTTTACTTAATGTACTTGGCCTTTGTCACTCGTGACAAAAAAGGGGAGTAGTTTTGAGATGAGAGCAGTCATACTCATAAGGGGAGGGTTAGTGTAGGAGATTTTTGTTAGGGGGAGTGTCCATACTCTTTAAAGGATGTAGTGAGGTTCTTATGTATTTTCTTTTCTCTTCTTTTACTTTACCTCATGTATATTGGTCGTGTGACCATTTGACATATATTGTACTTATATTTGGTTTATATATATATATATTGATGTATGTTATTCACCTATCTTTCCATATGTTGTTTCTTTTCTTTCTTTATACTTATGTTTCTTATTCAATGTTTGCAATTTTTTATTTCTATTTCACACTAAGATGCCATGATGAGTTTTGTTTAAAGTGTTTCAGAAATACAGGTTGTCAAAGTCAACTTGCCATAAAATCTCTTCTTACAAAGTTTTTCAAGAGTTTGTGTTAGGATAGATTTTATTGTATTCAACAAGTGAGTATGAGTTGAGTGATTTATGACTTCTCTCATAAATTCATTTGTTTGTTGTAGTTTTGTCAAGGATTACTAAAGGGGAAGATTGTTAGGATATATATGATTCAATGTTAGGAACATATGTCAATATTTTATGTAATTGGCTAATCCTTTGACAAAACGCACTTTACTTGTAATTGGGTAGATCTAGGATGTGTTTAATACTTCAAGGAACAAGGTTTCAAGTTCAAGTGTTACAGCCATGCAAGTCTGTCCAAGAATCAAGTGAGAAAGTGCTGGATTTTAAAGCTCGATAGCTAGCATCTATTGAGGTTTGAAAGCTATTTCTGCCTGTGACCCGACAGCTAGCTCCATTGACGGCTATATATCGAGGTTTATGAAAAACAGATTTTTCAATTCTGTTTTGCATCCAATCCATGGGTATATGTTTGGGCTTTCTTTTCTCACAACCCTAAACATATATAAGGATTATTTTAAGGGCCGTCAAGGGTTGCGCAAGTGTGAAGCAAAGTTTTGTTCATGCAAATTATGACCAGAGATAGAATTTTCCCTAGTTCATCTTTCTCTTGAAGAAGCAACTGTGTTTGTACACCTTAGGGTTTTGTGACCAAGGAGCTTCTTGATCTTCATCGTGTGATGAATTGAAGAACTTTACAGTCAACGTCTTACTCAAGTTGGTGATTAAGTCGCATATTGGGATCCACGCACCTATTGGTTAGTCACGTACTGGGAGCCGTGCATTGAAAAATGAGAGATTGTCACTATGGAACAAGTCCAATTGAGTATTGGGGTAAGGGATCAACTATAGGTTAGTATAAGGTATTGGAATTCCTTTACTTGTAACCGCTTGTTTTGATAATAGTGGATTCTCAAGAGTGGTGACCTTAAAATCACTCGGTAGGGTTTTTGTTGTGTAGGTTTTCCCGATTCGTAAACAAATCACTGTGTCAATTTAATTTCCGCTACACTTTAGTTAATTGGTGATTTTTTTGTGCTACCATGCATTTTGCATGTTAATTTGATTAATTAGTAAACTTGGCTAATTTATCAATTAATTTATCACAAAGGGTCAGTACATTCTTGGCCTATCAGAAATAGTCAAAAATCAAGCTTAGGAGCTTTTGCTTTGAGGTATTCTCTTTTAAAACTTTTCTTTCATTTCTACTTTTAGTTTATATTTTAATCTATTTCTTTGCCTTTGATATGCTCATAACATGTTTGCTTAGACTAGGTTTATGTTTTCTTTATGTTTTAAGCATGTTAGGTTGCTAGAATTTATGTTTTAAGTGTTGCTCTGTTTGCTGTGTTTTTAGGGTTTTTAGGTAGAACCCCACATGTGCGTGATCAAGGTTGTGCATGTAGGCTTGATTATGCGCAGGCAGGGTTGTTCATGCGTACACATGAACCAGCCCAGAAATCCTAATTTTTTCTTTCTTTCGTTTTGCTTCTACTTTCCCACATATACTTCTACTTAGGTTCTTTTCCATACTTCTGTGCTTTTAAAACTTCTGTTTCACATAATTAGTTAGATGTTTTCCTTCACATGCTTAGATTAAGGTTTGTTTTGTGTTGTCCTTATTTCAAAACTATGAACACGCATTCACATGTTCATGCATATTACCACAGGTGCTGAGTTGCTGCAAGGTAAGAAAAAGTAAGTCATGTATTCACATGAACATGCATCTTTAAGTAGGGTTTTGTTTAATGATAGATGTGAATATGCTTGTTTGGTGGGTTGTGATTTATCACATGTTTGTTTAGATCTCTTAATACCCATGTTGCTGCCCTAGATGATGTAATATGATATGATGCCATGATTAGATGTATGCTAGGGTATATGATGTGATAAAGCATGATTAGATGTATGATTAAGGTTTGTGGCGTGATGAATGCCTTGATGTTATGTTGATTGTTAGATGTATGCTAGTGTGTGTATGTGAATTAAATACAAATATTAAGTATGCCTTTAATAGGGTTAAGTCATAAATCACAATGATGGGAAGCCAACCTTAGGGTTGGCCGGTTTTGGGTGCTTAACACCTTCCTAAGACCGTACCATAACTCTGAACCCATATCTCCGATAGTAAGATCAAAGGGTTCTTCATTGAGAGGATGCTATATGTATATGTTTCCTAGGCCATTGTAAAAACTAGGCGGTGACTCCAAAACCTGCTGTGTCTTTAGTGGCAACTTCATTGGGGAATGTGATTTTAATTCCTACGTGTCCTATGTTTTAACCTTAATAAAGGCTTAGTTAATACTTGTTTGCACACACATCACTTAGTTCTATTGTCCTTTTACCTCAGTTGGTGATGAGTGGGAAGATGGAAGGCTCCATTTGGGCCCAAGTCTTTCGAAGTTCATCCCACCAACTCAAAATGTGTACCATTGCCTATGATGGGCTTTGAGTTCGTTAACAATTTGCCACCAATTCACAAAGGTTCACTTAGGCCCTTAATTGGAATCATGGCTCACCTATTTGTGACTGACCTACTTATCTATCCCTTTAGCCTTAGGAAGGCCTACCCACACTTAGAGAGATCCTAGATCCAATCAAAAGAGGACACCCTTTATATATCTCTTGTTTGTTCAACCATATATCTTGTGATCACGTAATTCTAAAAGACAAATAAAGACATAAGATTTTAAGGATAACCCTAAAGTTATGGCATACCTTAAGACAAAGGGGACAAAAGAAAAGAAATTCTCACATGTAAGAGGCTTGTCCCTAAATCTAAGGTATATCTTAACTTGAAAGGTTCATTAGACCATAGCCTAATTGCTATCATAAGCCCAAATCAAAGAAGCCCTTTTGAAAAAGAGGACTTTGGGCCTAAGAAAATAAGTATGCTATCGACTTAGCATCCAAAATCCTACAAAATCAAAAATCAATTTCCCTACTCTTGGGCCTCCTTGTTGTAAGCCTAGGCCCAAAGTGATGAGAACTTCATGGACCTGAAAAGGAAGGCTACAATATATTCTAGATAAAGGGCTACTTAAAAAAAAAAAAAAAAAAAAAAAAAAGAATAATAATGAAATGAAAAAGGAAGAACCCAAAGGTAATGAATATATTGTAAGCCCATGTTTGAGAAAAATGGTTAAAAATCTCTAAATACATTCTAATGAAAGCCCATGAGAGTAAGATGAGAGCATTATTGTAAACGGACCAAAGCCCAATGAAACAAGGGCCAAGGTCGATGAGAGGAAAGGGAGCGACTTTGTAATTGGGCCTTCATTAAAATGGACTTAAAGATTTTATAAAGAACATCTAAGAATAAAAGAAGAACCTTTTTAAATGGGACATGGACTTAAGGAAAAAGGGACATCTTTTCAGGCACCATTGTACCACCAAAGTCAAGAAAACACGTCCCTACTCTAATTTGGATTCAAGAAAAGCATGGAAGACGTTTGGTCAAGATTGAGGACACACATCAAGAGAAGTGTTCCAAGTTGGGGAATCATCTCAAGCAACAATGTTTGCTCCAATTAGTGTGAAATTGCACAAAAGATATTCAAGGCAATAGAAGAACAAAGTGACGTTCTCAAAAAGATGGGGAGTCGCCTCACTAAGCTAGAAGAAGCCAAATTGAAAAAGTCAAAACAATGTGTAAAGGTTCCTGATGATGAAGAAGTAGAAGATTGGGATGAAAGGAACAAGCAATTTGAGAAACTCATAGCAGAAACCGTAGCTATGAGAGAGAAGATGGAGATAATGCAACTCACCTTTCGCAAGGCCTAAGGGATGGATGATTGTCTCTATAACATGGGGGGCATAAGCTTCAAAACTCCCATTGCACTACCTCCAAAGTTTAAGATTTCAAATGAGGAAAATTTTGATGGAATTGGAGACCCAAAGCAACATGTTAGGAGATACCTAAGCATCGCTGAAATGAAGGGGTTGGATGAGAAGCAAACTTTGCATGCATTTCCTCTCTCACTTACAGAGGGTGCATCAAGGTGGTACTATAGTTTGGATCCTAGCAAAAATAAGGTGTGGAATGAATTAGTGGAGTTGTTTGTGGATCAATTCATCTTCAATGCTAAGATTGATGTGACCTTAAGAGATTTGAAGACCACTAAGCAAGAAGTATGGGAGACATTCTCCAAGTACATGACAATGTGGAAGGGAATGGAATCTAGTATGGTTAATAGGCCAAATGAGAAAGATCAAATCAACATGATTATGAAGAACTTGCTTCCGGCATACAGTAGTAGGCTCTTGTCATCGCCTATTAGTTCCTTTGGAGAGTTATGTGATTGTGGAACTAGGATAGAGTATGCCATCAACAATGGGCAATTGGAGAAGGGTGAGAGTAAACCTTTAATCAAGAAGACATATAGAGAAGGAGCAACCACCTCTAAAGCGCCCAATCTCGTGAATGTAAGTGCTATCATACCTCAACAAACCTTAGCCTACCTAAGTTTCACAAAGAAAGCCCGCTGAGAATTTGCCAACCTAGGGATGACAATTGCCCAAGCATATAAGAATTTGTCTTCCAAAGGATTCATTAAGCCTTTATATACCACACCCATGCCTAAACCTGTACCTCCTACTTGGAAAGTCAATGAATATTGCCATTTCCTCCAAAAACCAAGCCATAAGACAAACAATTGCTTCTACCTCAAACACGAGATACAAGACCTCATAGACAATGGAACTCTCCTAAATCCCAACATCATCACTAAGCCTAGTATTAGGAAGAACCCTTTGCTGGATTATCGTCAAGCTCTTCCTCCATATCAGAATTGGGTGCAAATTAATGAGATTGAATGGATTGTTCAAAGTTGATAGAGATTATAGTGGTTAATGTCGTATAAGTCCAGGAATGTGGGATAAAGAAGATGAGGTCCTGAAGAATGCGGTAGCTGTTTAGGGGATACTTCCCAAAGGGATAACCAAGATGAAGAGAAGAGTCATAGAAGAAAATGTGGCAAACATTACAAGGAGTGGGAAACACTACAAACCATCCTTCTTAGAAAAGGACCTTCCTGGTAGGGACATAGAAGAAGGAAGAAGAGGATAGGGTTTTAACTTAATTGAAGAAGACTCAAGCTCATGTATTGGTATGGGGTTTACTTATAACTTCTCACAAGCATCATAGTGCTCTCTTGGATGCTTTGAATGGGAAAGAGGTGCCTATAGAAACTACGCCATAAGAAGTGCTATCTCTAATAGGAGTCGAGGCTCCATCTCACCCTTTGCTTGCCTTTTCCGATAAGGACCTTCCTTCCGAGTGAGTCACTCACACTAGACCTTTGCGAATCACCATTGAATGCATGGGTACCAAAGTTCTGGTGGTACTAATTGATAATAAATCTGCATTGAATGTATGCCCTTTTGGGACCGCTCTCACTATTGGTCAAGATATGGAGGCTATCATCTCCTCTCATTTGACTGTTAGGGCATACAATAACACTTCAAGGAAAGTTATGGGAACCTTTAGAGCTCCTTCAAAGATTGGTCCATTGGAAACAATTGTGGAGTTCCACGTCGTGGATATCACTCCCAACTATAACCTTCTCTTAGGAAGGGCATGGCTTCACCTTATTGGGGCCATCCCTTTTTCTCTACACCAAAAGATGAAGATCCTATAGAAGGGAGGAATTGATGTAGTGCTTAGTGATAATGAGATCCTAGCACCAGTTTATGGACTTAAGGAAGGTGGAAGTGAGCTCCAAATGAGTGGTTTCGAGTTTTTGAACATGGCTAATTGTGGACTAAAGGATGAAAGGTATACTTCGGATTTGGTCCCATATTTTAGTCATGAGGTGATTGCAATGATGAAGAACATGGGGTATGGTATGGGTCTAGGAAAAGGCAGCAAGGGGGTGGCTGAATTCCCTAATTTCAAGACTCAACTAACCAAGGAAGGTTTGGGATTCTTTGAAGGCTATGATGGAATCAAGAAGAACCTTGGAACCTGTAACGGAAACTTTGTGAAGGAAGAGACTTTCCCTTTTGTGGCTTTCCCGAGTTTAGGTAGGCAAGGATGGAAATCTATATCCAAGATTGGAGATATTCTTTAATGAGAAGCTCACTTTCAAGAAGAAGCCTACTATGGTGATCAAGGAGGTTCCAAAAGAAGTCAACTGGTTGGACTACATGGATGCTAAAGCAATGGAGACTATGCTGAAGATGGAGGGGGATGTGTTCACCATCGTCATCGAGGAGCCAAATGATCCTTATACCTTCATTGTGCCTGCTATGGGGTAACTTAATAATTGGACTTAGGTTGGGTTTTCTAAAAGTGTGGAAAAGAAATTTTGTAATGCAAGTCCCGATGTACTTTTCAATATTTTCAATAAGATGAATTATGATTTGGCTTATTTTGATGTGTCCCATAATATTGAAATTTTGCACTTAAATTATTCAAATGAATTTGAAAATAAAATTAATAAACAATTGGAAAATAAAATTGAACCAATAGAACCAACTTTTGAAACTCTTAATTTGGGCTATAATGAGAATCCATATTTAATTAAAATTTGCTCAACACTAAATGAAGAAGAAAGGAAAGATCGCAAAGATCTCCTCACAGAATTCCAAGAAGTGTTTGCATGATCCTACTCCGTGTTGAAAGCCAAGCATGTGGCACGGTTCATAGAGAACAACATCATCTACCGATATGGGGTATCCCAAGAGATCATTTCAAATAATGGCTCCTACTTTGAGGAGAAGGTTCGAAGGATTATGGAGTTGTATAACATTGAGCATCACAAGTCTTCACTATACCGACTGCAAATTAATGGGGTCGTAGAAGCAACCAATAAGAACATCAAGGACATTCTAGCCAAAATGGTAGCAACATACAAGGATTGAGCTGAGAAACTTCCATTTGCTTTGTGGGGTTATAGAACTTCTATCCACGCATCAACTGGGGCAACACCTTACTCTCTAATTTATGGTAGTGAGGCGATGCTTCCAATTAAGGTGGAGATACAATCTTTAAGAGCGTTAGTAGAAACCAAGTTCTCAGAGGAAGATTGGGTGAAGGCAAGATATGAGCAATTAGATTTGATAGATGAGAAGAGAGCTAGAGCACAGTACCATGCACAAGGATACCAAAAGAGGATTGCTACAGCATTTAACAAAAATGTGAAACCTAGAAACCTTAAAGAAGGGTACTTGGTCCTAAAAGTTTTTAGAGATGAAACTTTTGATCCGAGAGGAAAGTTGAAGCCAAGATGGTCTGGTCCATTTATTATCAAGAAGATCATGTCAGGGGGTGCTACAAGGATTATAGATTTGGAGGGGGATACTGGGGTTTATATCCTTAAATCCAATTTATTGGGATGTCATAAATAATTAAATTGTTTAATTATATGAGACTATTTATAAATGAACTAATGGGACATTATCACAGTCCATGAAATGCATAGTATGTGATTTATGTGAAAAGTCACAGAAGATATTAATCAGAAGTTCTTTGTAAACTCAGAATTTTAGTTCATTGTTGGTGATGAAATTGGGAATTTCATCCGCGAAGACTATAACATATCAACTAAGATGATTTATCTTGATCATGGAAATGGAGACTTCTAGTTGATATGTTGATATGTTTTCAAAGTTAAGACATATTGAATTGGACCGTTGTGAGATTTATTATTCTCCTAACAACTGTCAAATGAATAATAAATCCCATGACTTCTATTTACATCAACTCTAAATCCTAAGAGAGTAATGGACCTGATCATTAGGTATAGGTTGCTTTGATATATCAGGAATGAGATATATGAGTTATGACCAAAACCTCTGTATGTTGGGCAGCTGCATTTAATGTTGATGGAACATATTCTCAAGATGAAATTCATAATCTCTTAATGGAGATATAAAATATTCCCTTGAGATAAGTTTAATGGGTTTGGTTATTTAGAGTGTTGGGCCCAACCACTTTAGTAAGGAGTTACTAAAGTATATATTTATGAAATTGAATTTCATAAATATATGATGAATAACATAAAGGATTAAACCGGGTACTCAAGGATTAAGATGTAGTACTCTTTAAAGTGGCAGTCTACATTCATGACTTTGTATTACTACGAATATTTTAATGAAGGGGTTGCATGAATAATAAAGTCTTGGGATATAATTTATTAATAAGGCCTAGAGTACAATTACATTCTTATAGTGGTATTGAATATAATTAATGGTAACTTTGAACTAGTCAAGAGTTGACAGAAAAGCCCAAGGCCCATTGAAGCTAGAGTCTTATTTGTTCCCTTTTGGTCCCATCTCAAGCCATAAACTAAAGCCCAATTGGGTAGGCCCAAAAGGCTAACCCAATTAGATAATCAATTTTTATTTAATAAGAGTTATTAAATAAGGAAACTACCAAGGTAGTTATAATGTACGTACGATGAAAAGAAAAGAAATCAGTTTTTCTTTATAAGGAGAAGAAGAAGGACTTTCTTTGAGAATCAACGTACATAAGGACTGATTGAGAGACCACACTTCTTAGGCATCATGTGGAATTGAGATGAAAATTAAAGGTATTCTCAAGTCTTGGTTTTGAATTTCACTTCATCAAGGTACACTTCCTATTCTTTGTTCTAGAATTCAAGGTCACATGTTATCTCTCATGAATGAAGTAGATCCGTGATTGTTGCTTCTGCTGTGTGTTTTGTATTAGATGCAAAACCAGATTTTCCAACAGGGGAAGAGATGCTTCACCCAATTAACATGGATAGACTTCAGAAATACAATGCTTGAAAAAGGGAAAAGAAAATAAAAAAACCTGCTAGGTTGAAAACCTGAAACAGCGGCCTAGGTAAAAGTTAAGGCAAAAGGACCCACAAGGTTGAAAACCCGAAAGGGCGATCTAGGCAAAAGATAGGGGAAAGACCATGGTCATGGAAAAAATTCCTTCGAGGACAACATGGGCAAAAATTACATGGCATGGAAAAAAAGAAAAAATAAATAAAGACAATAAGCAAAGATAATAAATAAATGATTCTCTTATTACTCAAATTAAAAGATGATAAATTGTTTCCATAGGGGATTTGGAGCATTCTAATCCTTATTAAATTCAAAAGAAAATACATGAGAATCATAAAGTGCAGAAAAGTAAAATTTGGACCATATCAAGTTTGTCATTCAGCCCTCTTCCTTTTACTGGACTTCTTGTAAGCTTTTTCATCTATGAGAACCCACTTCATGTCATCTGGTAGCCACTTCTTGTACCCCGGAGTTGGATAAAGGAATTGAGGACGAATGTCCCTAATCACCCTCCGTTGTGGCCAAGCCTCACGTATCCTGCTCAAAGTCCTATTAGTGAACTCCAAGGTATGGAAAGAGCCATCATCACTAGGATCCCCTTGGCAGTCACCAAACTATCTAACAATGTGACATGTGGAGTAGTAAGAGCAATAGTAAAGTCCTACCAAAGGAACACAGTTGTCCTTGAGGCTACTGTGAGCCATGCTTAAGATGTGCCACCACTCCACCATCCATTGGATGTCTGTAGCATCAATGCACTCCATAAGCTTAGTGAACTTTTCAAAGCTCATCTCAGCACGCTTGGGCCTATGGTCACATAATACTTGGGTAGGTATTGACTAGGAGGAACAGAATAAGGGTGAAGTAAATAGAGCCTCTCCGACAGCGATATCTACAAAAGAAGGGAAAGAAAGAAAAAAAAAATGAGCATGTGTGAAAAAAATTAGAGAAATCCCAC
Source organism: Quercus gilva (assembly GCA_023621385.1). Taxonomy (NCBI): domain Eukaryota; kingdom Viridiplantae; phylum Streptophyta; class Magnoliopsida; order Fagales; family Fagaceae; genus Quercus; species Quercus gilva. Next base: position 33,875,211 of record CM042480.1, read on the forward strand.
TAGATTGGAAATCTAGGCAAAAATAGGGATCATACCTGAAGAAGGAGAGGGTTCCCTATGACGAAGTTTGCTTCCTTCCTATGAAATGCATCCAAGCCATTAAGGGTCTCAGCCAAGATCATGCCACAAGGTTTCTATTCCTCAAATCGGCAACCACCAAGCACATCCTATGATCCACACAATAAGTCTCATGAACCAAGAAGAATCTTGCCAGCATGCATAGGCAAAAGGCATTGAGGAACCGGGAGCATAGTATCTCAGTCGTTGGGATAGCTAACCGAGAGAAGTATGCAAAGATGAGCCAAACATTCAACTTGCCAAAAACACACCATTGCTTGGCCTTCTCAAGAGGAACACCCAACAAAGCTTGAATTAAGTTAGGAAGATTGCCATCCATGGTAGGAAAGACAAGGTCATTCACCAAAGGTTCACCCATAATTGCACTAAACTTCTCAAGAGTGGGGCATATCTCTACACCATCGAAGTGAAAAACATGTCAAGTAGGGATCCAATAATTGGCTACAGCACGAAGAAGAAGTTCATCCACCTTGATTTGATGATATTGAAAAATTCAAGAGAGACCATAAGGAATGATAGCCTCTTTGAAGCTAGGGCCAAGCTTCCTAATCAAATTCAAGACCTCGAAGGGAGAGAATTCTGCCATTGGGAAACTTAAAAAGAGTGCTCTCTAGTAGCAAAATACATTTGGTGATGTTTAGGAGCCCCCAACAACTATTTTATACTAAGGAGGTGCGGGTAGGGTTTTTCTAATCTGTAGCATACGTACGCATAGTCAAACCTATGTACACAGGGTCAAGGCTGCATATGCAAGCTCCTTTACACGCATGCACAACGAGAGGCAAAAACCTAGTTTTCTTGCTTTTAAGTACGGTTTTCTTCCACGTGCTTCTCCTATGGATCCTATGGCTTGAAGGACTATTCAAGACATAACTCAAGCTCAAGTCTTCAAGCATCAAAGATAAGAAAAGCATAGAATTGTGCATCCATTCCCATAAGTTGTAAATTAAGTACATATCTTAAATAAAAAGCATGAATGTAAAATATGTTCTTAAAATACAACCCAATGTCTCAAACTAAATCCAAAGTTCAAAAATATATGCTAAAAAGGGAAAATAATAATAAGAGTAACGAAAATAAAAAGATATATTATGCTATGCTATGTGTCTGTGTTTGTCTGTCTGCAGGGATCACCGAAAATGTCTCTTCCTTAGTTGGTGACTAGGGGTCGCCTTTGAGTCCTCACCACCATCACCATCAGTAGCATCATCATCATTATCATCATCATCACCGAGATAAGCTAGTCGTCCAGGGTCGTACAAGTCCTTCGAATACTGAGTCACCTCTAGCTTGAGGTTCCCAGCCAGCCAAACCAACTCCTTATGCTCCTAGATAATGGGCTGAAATATGAAGGGAAACATATTAGAATGAGCAATTGAAAGATGCAAGAGAAGAAGATACAAAGAAGAAAGAAGTAGGAGAGAACTCACCGCTTGTATGCCGTCCAGAAAAGGATAGCCCATGACGTTTGTGTTATGAGGCACGGGACACTCCCTAGCAAAGCCATCAGCGTCATAAGCATAAACTGTCCAAGGCAGATGAGGAGGGTCAATAGGAACACTAGGAGCAGAGGCATCCTGGTACAAGCATTTTAGTTCAACATCACCATATACAAGAATGCAAAAGAAGAGAGTGGGAATAGAAAGAATAAGAAGAAAGGACAATACCTCGATGGAAAGAGAAGGCATGAGGTGAGTATAGTTGAACTCATCATAGTCCAACTCCTCCTTAAGCCAATTAACATAGGTCACACCAGGACTTCATAGGGCATACTCAGCGTCAGTCATGGAGAGTGAGGCAAGCATGAACTCCGACGGTTCCATAGGCACCTGTGGGGCATCTTTACCCACCAGCTACAGCGCACTCGCTCCGCAAATAAAGCACCCTTAAACCCACACCCTCTAAAGGCTGGGTGATCTCGAAGGCAACGACAACAAATGCCTCCAAATCAGGAGTTATAGCAGGAGGAACGCTAGCCCACGAGTTCTAGTTGATCTAGAAAATGCATGAAGTTAGAAAGAAAGCATAAAAGGCATGTAAAAAGAACACAATGAAAGGCACTAAATCTCAAACTCACATCATCAGAAGATAACCCTTCCAGGTGGGTCCTCACTGGAGGAGAATTTCTAAGGCTGAGGTTTAGCCCTAGAATAATAAGACCATATCGAACACCCCAGTGCTAAAAAGAAAAAAAGAAAAAAAAAAAAAAGAGATATGAATACGGTTTGCAAGAATATAGTGTACAAGTGAATATAGTTTGCAAGAATTACAATGTACAAATGAATAAAATTTGCAAGAATATAGTGTACAAGTGAATATAAGTTGCAAGATGACAATTTGCAAGGCATAAAGAGAGTATGAAGACAATTTGCAAGAACATGGATTATAGTTTTCTTTAGCATGTACAAGAGCTATAAGAAAAGAGAGAAATAAACTAACCTCCAGAAGCTTCCAAAGCCCTACTAGCTGATGCAAATTCCCCTGGCTGAGTGTGTCTAGGAACGAGTACAGATAGGCAAGACACACCTGCCCCCAATTAGCTCCCCCAACAGCTTAGAAGTCACGAAAGAGGGCTAGCCACCTCAAGGATACGGTCTACCCTTCATTGGCAAAGAGATATGCCCCTAGAATGTATAGCAGGAATGCCCTAGCCATCTGGGCACAGTCCACAGCTATCACTTGGGGAAGGGGCTGGTAATCTGCTCAATATCGAAGTAGTGATCGTGTCTGAAGAGTAACTCCTTCTGAGCAAATCAATTTCCAGCCGAGTGCTTGACTTGACCTCCAAGTCTATGATAGCACCATCACATCTAAGGCCGGTCATGTGGTGAAAGTCTCTAGGAGTCACAATCATCTCCCTCTCAACAATATGGAAGGTGTGGGTAGTTTCCCACCACCTCTTAGCAAGGCACTGCACAAAGATGGCGCTCGCCGACATTTTTGGTAGAAGACGAATGATGGGCTTAAAGCCCACGGCATGGATGTGAACCTTCATTACATCAGTAAGCTTGCCATACCACTTGGCCACCTTGTTAGTACTTCCCCTACCAAAATACGAGGATATATCCTGCAAAAAAAGTATGGTGATGTTAGATTCACAATTTGGGGCAAGGAACTGTTAAAAGAAAGTTTGAGATTCCTAATGAGGTGCAAAATGGTGTTAGAATCATATTTCAGATGCATAAATATTGAAAGAAAGTGTTAAATTTGCAATTGGATGAGAAATAAATGAAAAAGGAGTTCAAAATTTTCAAAATAGGGTTTTTGCCTAGCGATGTGCGTACGTGAGCCCAAGCTTGTGTAGGCAAACACTAAGCATGCGTACGTCAGCTGAAGCCCACGTACGTAGACTCTCAATAACAAGACCACATATGTAGGAAGAGAGGCTGTGTACGCATGAATATAAGTCGCGTACGCAGGCTCAAGTCCTTGTGCATAGGAACCAACGCAAAGTGGTGTCCTTTGACAGTTTCAAGTATATCTCAACCAAAATCCACCCTAAACATGTTCCTACCCCTCTTAAGGTGTCAGGTTTTCATCTAAGCCCATCCCTCAACAAAACCCAAGCATTTGCAAATCCAAAAAAAAAAAAAAAAATGAAAGAACAGAGGAAAAATTGAAAATAAGGAAAAAAAAATGAAAAACTCACCAATTTGGCCCAGACATTTGCCAGTGAAGGAGGCTCTAGCAACCTTACTACCCCACTCCAATAGGCGAGGTTGAAGGCGTCGCTTGAGAGCACATAGGAGGTTTTCTTAGACTTGGGTGCCATGGAGAAGATGAGGAAGTTCTGGGAGGGAGAGAGTTTCAGAGAGATTGTGAAGGAGAAAAATCAAATTGTGAGAGACAAAGAGAGGGCAGTAGCTTTTTGTAGAAAGAAAAAAGAAGTTGAAGAGTTAGAGGGAATATGAAGAGGTAAGAAAGATGAAGAAAAAAAAAAACAGTTGGTAATTGTTGAGGAAATATGAAAAGGAGAGAACGCACCTGGTGACTAAACTACAAATAGTTTTGTTCACCACTAAAAAATGTGTAGTTTAGTAAAAAAAATAGAAATAAAAAAATCATATATCCCCATGGAGTTCCCAAGAGGCTAGAAGTGCAAAGGAAAATTCAAGAATACACCCAAAAGTGAAAGGAATGCCCCTAGCAAAAAAAAAAAAAAAGTCCTCAGAATCTCCAGCGAATTCTAGAAAGGTAGAAGAAAAATCCAAGAACACTTTGAAATGACCAAAATACCCTCAATCAAGTAAGAGACATAAAGACCGCACAAATGTCCATAGCAAATTAGAAGCATCAAGAGCGTCCTTTAGTGAACCATAAGCCACCAAAAGAACTCCCTCGCGAGTTTGAATTTTCAAGCAAATCCCTAGTAAAGTACAAGCATCATGAAAGGACTTCCTCATGATTCCAAGGCACAATGGCAACCCCTTCGTGAGTTATGAAGAAGATAATCCCCATGGAGTTGATAATGCCCCCTCGCGGGTAGAGTCAACACATGTTCCCCAGTGAGCCTCGAAGAAAGAAAGAAAATCTTCCCTAGTATACGAATCCAACATGACTTTGTGGAGTCGCACCCCGCCCTATGTATACCTGATGTGTGTCATGTGCGTGGGTTGGGCTCGAGCCGTATTTCGAAACAAAATGTTTTGTCTCCTATTCTTTTGATTTCGTGAACGAAGTTCACAAATCAAAAGAGGTGCATCTGTAGACACCGCATTTTTTAACCCTTACGACTTGGGCCCTCGTTCCACAATGATATACTAAAATTTGAAGACCCAAGGTTGGTTTGGGGACCAATCAAATGACAAATTGACTTAAGAGATGTCAAAATGGAAAATATAACTTTTTAATGAGCTAAAAGACTATTTTTGGAAAATAAAGGCTAAAAGAAACCCTAAGCCTACGTACGCAAGCAAGAGCCTGCACGCGTAAATAGGGTTTCAGAAGCACTAGAAAGACAAGTTTTTTACATTAAAGACTGAGGTTTGGAACGAATCCCACATCATCTAGGACCCGTTCCAGACCCCCATTTTCACAATATAATATCCATATATGGTACCTTTCAAAAACACATGGAAATCCTACGGAAAAACACTAAGATTCACTAGAAATAGTGAATCAAAGAGGGAGTTTTCACAAAACATCCTCAAGTCAATTTTATTTTATTAGGGCCTTTTCTAGCCTTGATCTTTGAATTTTAATATAACTAATCGTATTCTTATTGGTTTGTGATAAATTTGAATAAGGGGAACGGTTAAAAATCAAGCCTAGGAGCTTTTGCTTTGAGGTATTCTCTTTTAAAAAATTTCTTTCATTTCTACTTTTAGTTTATATTTGAATATGTTTCTTTGCCTTTGTTTATGCTTATAACATGTTTGCTTAGACTAGGTTTATGTTTCTTTATGTTTTAAGCATGTTAGGTTGCTAGAATTTATGTTTTGAGTGTTGCTCGATTTGCTGTGTTTTTAGGGTTTCTAGGCAAAAACCCACATGCGCATGATCAAGGCTATGTACGTAGGCTTGATTATGCGCACACATGGTTGTTCATATGTACACATGAACCAGCCTAGAGACCCTAGTTTTTGGTTTCTTTCAATTTGCTTCTGTTTTCACATGTACACTTCTACTTAGGTTCTTTTCCATGCTTCTGTGCTTTTAAAGCTTCTGTTTCACATAATTAATTATATTTTTTCCTTCACATGCTTAGATTAAGGTCTGTTTTGTGTTGTCCTTATTTCAATACTATGAACACGCATTCACATGTTCATGCATATTGCCATAGGTGCTGAGTTGCTACAAGGTAAAAAAATGTAAGTCAGTCATTCACATGAACATGCATCTTTGAGTAGGGTTTTGTTTGATGATAGATGTGAATATGCTTGTTTGATGGGTTGTGCTTTATCACATGTTTGTTTGGATCTCTTAATACCCATGTTGCTGCCCTAGATGATGTAATATGATATGATGCTGTGATTCGATGTATGCTAGGGTTTGTGATGTGAGGAAGCATGATTAGATGTATGATTGGGGTTTGTGGTGTGATGAATGCCTTGATGCCATGTTAATTGTTAGATGTATGCTAGTGTGTGTGTAAGTTAGATACAAACATTGAGTATACCTCTAATAGGGTTAAGAAATAAGACACAATGATGGTAGCCAACTTTAGGGTTGGGCGGTTTTGGGTGCCTAACACCTTCCCAAGACCGTACCTTAACTCCAAACTCATATCTCTAGTAGTAAGATCAAAAGGCCATTCCTCGAGAGAACGCTATGTATATGGTTCCTAGGTTATTGCAAAAACTAGGTGGCAACTCCAAAACCCGTTGTATCCACAGTGGGCAATAATTCTTTTTTTGGTTTAGTGATGCATTTTTCTTAGCTTAATTGGTATTCCTAAATGAAACATCTCGCGTTCTAATCCCCTTGTAATCCCCTCCTCGATGTAACTATAACATTATCAACAACAACAAAAAAAGACGAAGAAGTCATTATTTTGTGTGGTTGGTCTATTTATTTTTGTGTTAGGTTGCATCACAAATTGTGAGACATTGCACCCCGGCCCTTTTTTTGGTGTTGGGCCAAACCCACGTGAATGGGTGGAGTTGTGTTATTGCCTTTTAAAATGGAGGTTTGACTGTTTATATTTTTCCCTTTAGATTAAGGATTTTACAATGGAGTCGCCACTTATTTAATTATTGGAATAAATAAGAAAACCAAAATTGAAAAATTCCTCATTTTATTGATTTGCAAATGAATTTACATTGATCATAAGAAATTATATGGCTTTGGTCCGAGATACAATCTCAGATAAAGTACATGGCTTTGTTTCCTAGTTACAATCTAAAAATTAAAAATTACAAGGATAAGCATTGATTTATCAACCCTTTATCTAAGTTCGGAGGCTATCTTACAACGCCTTGCTCAGTGAAACCGATATTCTAGACTATGGTAGCCAACATTCATATCATATCATCCATGTTATCAATCAATTTGCATGTTGAATTTAATGTGTGTGCATGTGATAAACCCTAATTCAATCTATTAACCATTGCATTTGGATTTGAAAATAAATTCTAGTGAATGTGTATAGATAGTGATATCCTAGATTCAATGATTTGAGAGAATTATGAAACAAATATGTTTTTCATATTTTTTTTATGTGGATTTAAGATCAAAGCTAGTGTTATGCATGAATATGTGATGAACAACCAAGAACATGTGAAGAAGACATATGAACATTTAAGAACACTCAAACTTATTGAAGGAATTTAAATAGAAACTAGCATGCTTTGATCTTAATCTCATCATAGTAATATAAAAAAAATAATAAATAAAACAAGTTAGGGAAAGGGATTATACCTTCATGCAAGATTCACACGGTGGAGGAGGAGACTCTTAGTGGAGGTCCTAAGGGTGGAATAGAAAAGAAGAACTAAGAGAGGGAGAGTGAGTCTCATTCAATACCTTGAGTCTCAAGAAGACTAAAATATGATAAGACTACTCTACTTCACTAGAACTCAAGAGAGGATGTTTCTGTGTCTTGGAATGGAAGAGAGGGTGGGGGAGTTTATATAGTAGTGGTGGAGAAAATATCAGTGGAAGGTCATTTAATGAGAGTTGACAAAGGATCAAAAAGAATCAAGAACCTAGACCCTATTTTAGACTTTGGGGAAAGCTAGTGCATTACATTTAGAGATTGGTGGGAGTGATGAGCAAGCAAAATTCGGTTTTCCCGTAGCTACTGTAACAGCCTGAAAAGCCAAATTCAAAAAATCATATCTTACTCAATTCTGATTAGAATTGTCTTGTTCTTATGCTCAAATTGAAGCCCCGAATGTCTAGTTTCTGGGAACATTAACCACATTCACAGATTCAAAATATTCTGAGAGATATGAACAAAATGGTGAGCAGAGGTCATTGTTAGAAAATAATTTCAGCACAATTAATGTTAATAGGTTCCAAATTAGTTTCCAATTAACACTAATAGGCTCCAATCACTCCTATTTCAGACTTAATTAGTTCCAAATTTACTTTAATTAAAAAGATAATTGCACAAGTTACTCGTTGAATAATTAATGTTTAACTATTTAGTTAATTAAGTGTGTGCAACCTTACTATAAAATGTAGTCCTAGCCAATCAAATTATGACACATCATTAATCTCAAATTTATTATAATTATAACCAACTAGAATCAATTGTTCATAGTCACATATAGTCAGACTCAATTTGTGATAATGCATCTCGGCCAATAAAACTTGATTTAGTGATAACTTTTAATTTGATGGTCTGATTAGGGCTTATGTCCAATCAATTTGATCATTACAACATCAAGATCATTTTGATGAAATGAAATTAAGGATCTAATGGCCACAATTAAGATGCCTATTTCCAAGGTGAAATTACCCTTTTACCCTCCATGTGAGGTTAAATGCAGGTTGCAAAATGGGGTGTCAACAGAATGTCGTTCATTAACAGAGCTTGAAAAGCAAATGTCAATGTATGAAAAAGACACCAAACTTTGCAATCAATATGTAACCGTAGTGAATGTATGATGAATGCAAATCAAAATGTGGACCGACATGTAGTGGATCAAAATGTGAACCGAAGCTCAGGAGAGATTGCCTACATACCCCTTAGTGAGAGGATCAGGTCCAAACGTAGTTTATGCATGCAGCTTTTATTCTTTTTCTTTTTCTTTTTTTTTTTTTCTTTTTTTTTTTTTTTTTTTGAAAAAAATGGGTACAAGACATACTTACCAAAGGTCAAGACAGAATGGGGATTTCGGTCATGCTTTCCAGAGGACCAACGATCTTTAATTTTGGACGTGCTTCTTAGGGGTTCGTTGAATTTGAATTTTGGACATGCTTCCTAGAGGTCAGATAGATTTAAATTTTGGATGCGCTTCCCAAAGGGTCTGATGATTCGAAGTTTGGACGTGCTTCTCAGAGGTCCGATGGATTTGAATTTAGACATGCTTCCCAGAGTTCCGAAAATTTCTTGTAGAATTTTATTCATGCCAATGTGTATGGGTCTTATACCTTAGTTCCAGCAAAATAAATATTTCTAGTTAATACTAAAGCTATTCATTGAAAACAATTGGACATACCAGGTCAATGCCCCTAGTTTGGGACATCTTGCATGCTTTGATGAATGTTAAGTGTGGATAGCTAACTTGATGTTGCGACAACTGGAGAATATGGAAGGAGATCGCAATTTACCATTTGTTCTAGAGATTTTTTTTTTTTTTGAATCTCTGCTCAAGAGATTTTTCCTTTGAAGAATTGAAAATTTTTAATGAAGATTTGTTCATTGAGATTTTCCTTGAAAATTTGTCTTGGAGATTTATCCTTTGAAGCTTTGATTTTGGAGATTTTTCCATTGAAATTTTCAAAAAAAATTAATGAAGATTTGTTCATTGGAGATTTTTCCTGTGAAGATTTATTCATTGGAGATTTTTCTTTTTCTTGAAGAGTTATCTTGAAGATTTATCCATTGAACATTTGAAAATTTTTAAAGAAGATTTATTCATGGAGATTTTTCCTTTGAAATATTGAGATTTTTCCTTGAAGATTCATTTCGGAAATTTTTCCATTGCATTTTTGAAAAACTTTAATGAAGATTTGTTTATAGGAGATTTTTCCTTGAAAAATAGTTTTGGAGATTTTTCCTTTGATGATTTGAATATTTTTAGTGAAGATTTATTCATTGGAGATCTTTCCTTTTGAAGATTTGTTTATGGAGATTTTTCCTTGAAGATTTATTCTAGAGATTTTTCCATTTAATTTAAAAAATAAATAAAATTTAAGAAGATTTGTTCATGGAGATTTTTCCTTTTGAAGATTCGTTCATGGAGATTTTTCCTTGAAGATTTATTCTGGAGATTGAATTTTTGAAAAAATTTTAATGAAGATTTGTCCATGGAGATTTTTTCTTGAAGATTTATTCTAGAGATTTTTCCATTGAAGTTTTGGAAATATTTAATGAAGATTTGATCATTGGTGATTTTTCCTTTGGAATATGGTTTTGGAGATTTTTCTTTTGAAAAATGGAGATTTTTTATTTGAAAATGGAGATTCTTTTACGATAAAAAAATGAAGAAGATGAAGATGGACTAGAAATGATGAAAATTTATTCACAAGGCAAGAATGATGATGATTTTTTTTTTTTTTTTTTTTTAAACCTTGACTTTGAATGAGAATAACTTTGGCTGAACATTGATGTGGATTGCTAGATAAGTCCTTGCTTAGTTCCTGTAAAAAGATAATTTCAATTAGCAATGGACTTTTTCATTGAAATGAATTGGTAGTACTTAGTCAATGCCCCTAGTTTGGGGCATATTCCATACTTAGATTGAAGTTAAGTTCATTTGATGTTGCGACCATTGGGGAACATGAAAGAAGATCACGATCTACCATCATTGCTTCCTGCAAAATGGCTTTCTTTCTCTGGCTTGTTAGAAACAGATTATCATGAAAACATTTTTGGCCAATGCCCCTAGCGTGGACATGCTTGCAAAAAAAATGGACTGATGCCTCAAATGAAAACATGCTTTCATGCGAGAAGGACATATATGCACACAATATAAATAGGCCAATGCCCCATGTTTGAGCATGCTTAATGAAAAACAAATGAGCCTAGCCTAACATGCACTCAAACAATTTTGTCACATTATTTTGAATTTGTTCCCCAAGGTTGTTTGGGTGATTAGGACTAGGCCTTTGAAAGGCTGCCTATGTACCTCTCTCTTAGAGAATCAGGTTAAGACATAGTTCAAGAGAACTAGATTTTGGAAAAGAATGATTTTTTTTTTTTTTTTTAAATTTATCCCTTTTCCTTATTTATTTATTTATTTATTTATTTATGAATAAGAGGTGATCCTTTGAACAACTATTTTGGTAAACAATGATGTTATAAGCCAAACTAATCTCTTTGATTAGGAAGGATCGAGATCATTAAACTCATGTAATCAAATTTGCTTATTTCTTTTGAACACTGTCTGATTAAGTCTCCAAAGGCAATCAAGAAATGAAACATGATAATATTTAGGAACCACATTGTTGGGAGCAAACAAGGAGAGTGCTCCAAGTTTGAAAGTTCTTTTGAGTCATTTGAGGATTTGAGAATTTGAAATTTTTTTTGGCCTCAGACATATCATCCCGTGGGGTTTGATAATTTTAAGCATTTTTCATTTTTAATTCAAGAGAAAATATTATTAAAATTTAAGATGTGCCTACAACTAGCAAGACTTCAAGGAGGTCTTTACTCACAGGTTGTAATATAGGCAAAGTTTAGGGTATGAAATTGTTAAGTTCTAAGGATTTAAGATCTAAATGTTTTAGAACTTCAATGTGTAATGTTGGAAAACCATGTTCAAAACTTAGAATCTAGAATTAGGCTGCTTAAAGTATGTTTATTGTGAAGTTGGAATTGAGTAATTGTAGAAAATTACTGTTCACTTTCTGCAAGGTGTTAAGGACATATTTTATGTAATTGGCTAATCCCTTGACAAAATGCACTTTACTTGTAATTGGGTAGATCTAGGATGTGTTTAATACTTCAAGAAACATGTTGTTCAAGTCTAGTATTAAAGCCATGAAGATTGGACCAAGAAACAAGTGAAGAAGGGCTATTCATTAAAGCTGGACAGATAGCTTAACACCTGCGAACAGATATCTTGACAGCTGCTCAACACCTCTCGACAGCTAGGCTATCTATCGAGCTCTTCAGTGGATTGTTATCACAATCTCGACACCTCTCGATAGCTAGGTGGATCAATCGAGAAATCTCATGTCTCCTCAATAGCTTCTCAATAGCTGTATCTGTCGAAGTTTAAATCTCGACACCTTCTCGACACCTCTCGATCGATCGAGGTTACAGGAATTTAGATTTCAGATACGATTTTCGGCCCATGCTGACATGTATGTGTAGGGTTTCTTTTCTCACAACCTTAGACCTATATAAGGCTTATTTTAGAGGCCGTCACATAAAAGAATACAAGGATAACATATGCAAAAGGTGACCGATGCCTTATTCTCTCTGAAAGAAGCTATTGCGTCTTTTGCGCCTTAGGGTTTTGTAACCAAGTACTTTTTGATCTTCATTGTTGATGAAGTGAAGAACTTTGCAGCTGACATCTTCTTCAAGTTGGTGTGTAAGTCTCGTACTAAGATCCGTGCAATTGGTTAGTCACGTACTGTGATTCGTGCATCAAAAAGTGGTGTTCATATATTGAAGAGTTCAGAGGTTCTGAAGCGGTAGAAGGTTTCTGCTGTGAGTTCATCTATGGAGATTGTAGAGTCTAGGGACAAAGGTTTTGTACTAGATCTGAAAATTCTCTTTATTATAGTGGATTACTTTTCGGGAAGGTTTCCCCACAGGTTTTTACTATGAAACTAGTTTGTTTCATTGATTTTCTAGGGTTATTATATCTTGTCCTAGTTACTTTTCTGCTGCACATGATTTTGACATGATATTGATGTTTGTTTGTTTTAACAAGTTTTATTCATAATAAATCTAATTAACAACTTGGATTTAAAACTTGTTAATTCTATCAACCGGGGTCTAAATTTTCCAACAAGTGGTATCAGAGCGGGTACACTTTGATTGGATTAATTTCTTGAGTGTGATCCTTGACCCCCGTTGTCATGGATCGTGGACAATCTCTTTTGATTCCTCATTTATTTGATGGAACTAATTATGCATACTGGAAAGTTTGTATGAATGTTTTTTTGCAAGCTCTAGGTGAACAGGTATGGCAAGCTATTGAAGTTGGTTAGATTAAGCCAAAGGAAGCGTTGGTGGATTAGGATGATACAACAATCATAGCGGCAAATTTCAATAGTAGGGCCATGAATGCTTTGTTTTGTGGGGTGACCAATGAGCAATTCAAGAAAATATCATCCACAGAAGTTGCCAAGGAAGCATGGACTATTCTTGAGATCACCTATGAAAGTACCAAGGCAGTAAAGACTGTGAAGCTTCAATGACTCACTAGTAGTTTTGAAGAAATAAGGATGGAGGAGGATGAGACCTTTGATGAGTTCTATGCTAAACTCAAGGATATTGTAAATTCTACTTTCAACCTTGGAGAATCTATAGTAGAATCCAAAATTGTTAGGAAAATTCTTAGGTCCTTAATTGAAAGATTCCATGCCAAGATCACTGCCATTGAAGAAGCAAAGGACATTGATTAAATTCCTTTGACTAAACTTGTAGGGAATCTTCAAACCTATGAGATGGGATTGGGTTTAATGGGAAAAGGTGGAAAGAGTAGAAACTTAGCTCTCAAGGGTATAGAGGAAGAGATTGAGGACTTTGAAGATGAAGATGAAAGTGAAGATGAGGATGAGGATCTAACCTTCATAACTGATGAGATTATCAAGCTTCTTCAGTTTAGGAAAAAGGATAAGGGCAAACCTCCTAGGAAACCTAAATCCTCTAGGAATGGCAAGAATGAGAAACCCCTCATCCAATGTCATGAGTGCAAAGGTTTTGGTCATATGAGGATAAAGTGCCCAAACTACCTTATGAAGGAAAAGACCAAGGAGTCAAAAGATAAAGGGTTGGTTGCTACTTGGAGTGATACTGAGAATGACTATTCTGATGAGTATGTGGATGAATGTAGTCACGTTATGACCTTTGTTGCCTCAATTGATAAGGTGATTATGGAGAGTGCTAGTGACAGTGAGGATTCTTTTAATGATGAAGTTCCCAAGAAGTTGACCCTTCAAGAAGCCTATGATAAGCTATGCACTGAATTCATAAAATCAAAAAAGACTTCTCATCTTTGTAGAAAAGATCTTAATGAGGTAAAAATTGAAAAAGCTAATTTGTTAGTCAAACTAGATGAGACTACAAGGTTAGTTAAGACTCTTGTTGTGGAGAACACCTCATTAGAAGAGAAGGTCAAGAATCTTGAGGTTGAGCTTAGTCAAGCTAGAACTCAAATAGAGAGGATGTCTAGTGCAAATCTTGACGAGGTATTGAGTGCTCAAAAGCCTAGTTCTGATAAGACTGGCTTAGGATATGCTGTTTCCTCTGGCCCCTCGTCTTCCATGGCTTTCGGATCAAGGACTGTATTTGTGCCCCAATCTAAGAAAGGTGATAAAGGTATGAAATTCAAAATTGATTTGTCTAATTCTAAATCCTTTATTAGACCTCATGTTTATCACCATTGTGGTGTTGCTGGACACATTCGTCCTAATTGCTTTAAGTTGTATCCTCTTAAGCAATTGTCCAAACAGTCACAGGTTTCCTCTTAAAGACCTACACCTTTGTTTGGAGAGTTATTAAAAGTTTTGAGTTTTTTAACTCAATTTTAGGAGAATTCTAATTCTTCTATGTCCTTTAGTAGACATACTAGGACACGTGCCTTTTCATCTTCATGGCCAAAGACTCGTGCTGTGTGGGTGAGAAAAGAGCCTAAGACTTAATTGTCTTTTCTGTTTGTCCTCTGCTTTAGTTCTTTCTATACTCTCTTTACTTGATTTCTTATCTGCTTTTGGAATCATGCTTTCATACATCTACACCATTCTATCATGCTTTCATGCATATGCATCTTTCTTTCATACTTTCATGTTGTTTGTTTGTTTGTTTGTTTGTTTGTTTGTTTGTTTTTTTTTTTTTTTTTTTTTTTTTTTTTTTTCAAAATTAAAAAAATAAATAAATAAAAAGGGAAAAATCATAAAAATACAAAAACAGTGTGTTTGTGTACATTGGTACTTGTGTACCTTGGATGGCCATTGAAACAAAGTTTTCTAAACTTTGTATCTTTTGTAGCTTAGATAAGCATTTCTATGCACAACTAAGTAAGTGAGCTTTGTGGCTCTTGTTTGTGATGAGTAAGATTAAGTTATCTCTTGTACTTAACACTTTAATCACTCTTTTTGACGGGAAGGACTGGCAAATCCTAATAGAAATGCATAAATAACCATCTTACCATTGTTGCTCACCAAACATGAATTGACATTTGTATGCTTCGGCATAGCAAAAGTGCAATGTCAATGATATTTGTGTGTTTCGGCATAGCAAAATTGGAATGTCAAATATCATTGGGTATTTCTTTTCTCTCTCTTATATGCCCATGCATGATATGCTTAAAACGAAAAATATGCAAAGAAAAAAAAATAATAAAAAAGCAAAAAGTTCAAAATGCTTTAAATATGATTGCAAGCGTGTATTCTAGGAGATGTGGGAGTTATAGGATGTACCTCGAAGGCGATAGTCCCCATTAAACAGTTATGATTGTGTATGAGTTAAAGTGATTTTCTTATATCTCAGATTGTTATAACATGTATACACTTATGCAATCTTGCGATATTTTTTACACAACTCGCAATATTCTTGGCTAGTCTTGATACATGTGCAGGTACAATGTAATTTGGCCGTCACAAGGTTTACATGTGTTAATGTATGCTCACTAAACTGTCTTGACTAATTTTTGAAATATAAAAGTGGTTAGACTTTTTTAGTGTGTGTGTGTTTTAGGATCTATGTGCTTAACATTTTTCTTGTTGAGAGATTTTTCTTTCACATGTTTTGCATCTTTCTTTTATCTTGTCATCCATAGCATCTTGTTTCATTACATTCATGCATTTATATGGATTCTTTGTACCCCCTTGATCATCTTTATGTTTCTTGGGTGAAACTTTATGGCTTCTTGTACCCTTTGTCAATCATGACAAAAAGGGGGAGAAATTATGAAGAATATGTGGTTTCTTTTTGAAGATTCTACATGTTAGGGGGAGAAATACATGCCTCTGTAAGGGGGAGATATGTTTCATCTTGTTAGTGGGAGTTCTTACTTCCTTCTTCTTATACCTTGGGTCTTGTGACCATGTTTACATACATTGTACTTATCTTCTTTATATGATGATGTATGTCTTCTTCACCTACCTCTACATGTGTTGTTTCTTTTCTATCTCTATACACATGTTTCTTATTATGTGTATGCAATCTATTATTTCTGTTTCACACTAAGATACCTTGATGAGTTTTGTTTAAAGTATTTCAGAAATACAAGTTGTCAAAGTATTTCTTGCCATGAACTCTCTTCTTGCAAAGTTTTTCAAGAGTTTGTGTTAGGATAGATTTTATTGTTTTCAACAACTGAATATGAGTTTACTGATTTATGACTTCTCTCATATGTTCATTTGTTTGTTGTGGTTTTGTCACGGATTGCCAAATGGGGAGATTATTAAGGACATATTTTATGTAATTGGCTAATCCTTTGATAAAATGCACTTTACTTGTAATTGGGTAGATCTAGAATGTGTTTAATACTTCAAGAAACATGTTTTTCAAGTCTAGTATTAATGGCATGAAGATTGGACTAAGAAACAAGTGAAGAAGGGCTATTCATTAAAGCTGGAAAGATAGCTCGACACCTGTGGACAGATATCTCGACAGCTGCTCGACACCTTTCGATAGCTAGGCTATCTATCAAGCTCTTTAGTGGATTGTTATCGCAATCTCGATACCTCTCGATAGCTAGGTGGATCGATCGAGAAATCTCTTGCCTCCTTGATAGCTCATCGATAGCTTCTCGATAGCTGTATCTGTCAAAGTTTCAAGCTCAACACCTCTCAATCGATCAAGGTTACGGGAATTCAGATTTTCAGATATGATTTTCGGCCAATACTGACATGTATGTATATAGTTTCTTTTCTTACAACCCTAGACCTATATAAGGCTTATTTTAGAAGCCGTCACATAAGAGAATACAAGGAGAACATATGCAAAAGGTGACCGATGCCTTATTCTCTCTAAAAGAAGTTACTGTGTCTTTTACGCCTTAGGGTTTTGTAACGAAGTGCTTTTTTATCTTCATTGTTAATAAAGTGAAGAACTTTGCAGCCAATATCTTCTTCAAGTTGGTGTGTAAGTCGCCTACTGGGATCCGCGCAATTGGTTAGTCACGTACTGGGATTCGTGCATCAAAGGGTGGCGTTCATATATTGAAGAGTTCAGAGGTTCTAAAGTGGTAGAAGGTTTCTGTTGTGAGTTCATCTACGGGGATTGTAGAGTCTAGGGACAAAGGTTTTACTAGATCTGAAACTTCTCTTTACTATAGTGGATTGCTTTTTGGGAAGGTTTCCCCTCAAGTTTTTTACTGTGAAATTAGTTTGTTTCATTGGTTTTCCTAGGTCATTATATCTTGTTTTAGTTACTTTTTTGCTACACATGGTATTAATGTTTATTTGTTTTAACAAATTTTATTCATAATAAATCTAATTAACAAATTGGATTTAAAACTTGTTAATTCTATCAACCAGGTTCTAAATTTTCTAACACAAGGCTTGATCGATTGAAAATTAGGCTCGATCTGCAGATTTTTCTAACTCAATCCTAGCCCATATGACGTGTAGGGTTTTATGTTTTGCCTTAATTATAAAAGGAAAAACCCTAGCCACATTTTTTAGTTGTTGTTTATGCTGTGTGTATGAATCTCTTGTGAGATTTAGAGGTGTTTGCCTTCATACATACTTAGGGTTATCAAGATCAAGATTGATGTCGAGAGCTTGGTAATCGCTTCAGTTGTTGCATAAAAAGCTTAAAGAAAAACACAAGTGGGAGTACTTGTGGTTGCTGTGATTCTAAGAAAGAAGTAGTCTGTGGACTCGGAGCTATCATGTGGTCATGGTAGTAAGTTTTCTACTCAAGGTAGTAATAGGATTTTGGTGGTCTAAGTCGTTATTGTAAAACTTCAATTCTTTCATAGTGGATCTGTTTTACCTTGAGGATAGCTAGGTTAAATCCTCCCTAGATTTTTTATCGGTTTGGTTTCCTTAGGCTATCATATCATTGTGTTTTTTATTTTCCACACTGTTTCAATGATATGATTTATTTGTATTAACTTAGATCTGAATAATTTACCTAAGTTAATCACTTCGCTAAATAACTAGGTTAATCTGTTTGTGTTTAAAGAGTCTAAAAACGTACAAGTGGTATTAGAGCGGGTTAGCTCTAGTATTTAGATCCTTTGATCTAAGAGTTGATCCTTGACCCCTGTTGTCATGGAACACGATCACTCTCTTGTGATCCCACCTCACTTTGATGGGAACAACTATGCCTACTAGAAAGTAAGGATGAAAGCATTCCTGAAATCTATTGATGAGAGAGTTTGGAATTCTATTGAATACAGATGGGAGAAGCCCACTACTCCAGTTAGTGAGTGGCAAACTTCCCAGAAAGAAGCAGCCACTTTTAATAGCAAAGCCATGAATGCTATTTTTAATGCTGTTTCTATAGAGGAATTCAAGAGAAGCTCTAATGTTGATGTTGCTCATACTGCATGGAATATTCTCCAAACTGTGCATGAAGGCACAAAGGCAGTTAAGATTAACAAATTGCAGTAGTTAACTCCTAGATTTGAAAGTATTAAAATGCCTAATGATGAATGTTTTGATGAATTTTATGCTAAATTGAATGATATTGTTAACTCTACTTATAATTTGGGTGAAATCTATGATCAACCTAAAATTGTTAAGAAGATACTTAGATCTTTGATTAAGGACTTTAGACCTAAAGTGACTACCATAACTGAAAGCAAGGATGTGGACTCCATCCCTATTGATGAACTTGTAGGATCTCTCCAGTCCTATGAGTTAGATCTACCCAAGACAAACAAATTCAAATCAATGGCTCTTAAGTCAGTTGATGATGTTGATGGGAATGGATTTGATGACGAACTCTCTGCTACAGAGATTGCTTACCTTGCCAAGAACTTTAAAAACTTTCTTAGGAACAATAACAGAAGGGCAAGAGGTAAAAACAATGTTGAATCTAGAAATTTTAGGAGGAATGAACACACTAAGGTGAACAATAATGAAAAACCTAAAGAGAAAGTAGGTCAAACCACTAATAATTCCATGGGTCAACAATGTTTTGGTTGTCAAGGGTATGGCCATGTGAAATCAGAATGTCCTACATTCTTGAGATCAAAGGGTAAAGCTATGGTTGTAACCCTTAGTGGTGATGAAGTTTCTGATAATGAGTCTGGTAGTGATGAGGATGGAAACTTCATTGCTTTCACAACTACTGCTGTAGGTGATAAAAGTGTTGTGGTTGATGAGAACCCTTCTAATAGGGAACTTTCTGAGAATGCTGATTTGCAAGAAGCCTATAATAAGCTTTGCAAGGTTGCTACAAAGGATTCTATGAATGTTGATTTAGGCTTACAGAAAATTGCTTCTCTTGAACTTGATAAGAAGAATTTTCTCTTGAAACTGTTTGATGCTAATGAATTACTTAATAAGGTGAAGACTGAGAACATGTTGTTGCTTGATAAAGTTAAAAATTTGGAACTTGAATTATCTGTTACTAGAGAACAAATAAATAGGTCTGCTAATTCTAAACTTGAACACATGTTGAGTATTCAAAAGTCTCTTTTAGAAAAAACTAGTCTAGGTTTTGAAGATAGCATATCTATGACTAAGAATCATTCCACAAACTTTGTTTCTTCACCTAAGCCTCCTGTGGGTGAGATCGTCAAACCAGAAGAAGTTACACCTCCTACGAAGATTAGGGTTGATCTCAAAGAGTCTAAACCTAAGACTCTTAACCCTCCTAAGGACAAGTTGCATGATAGACCTATATGGGTTTGTCATTTTTGTGAAAAGTCTGGGCGCATTCGTCCAAAATGTTTCAAGTTGCAAGCTGCTAAGTGAGCAAATAAGCCAAAAGTACCTGTACCTCAAGCACAAGATTCCATGGTACTTATTGGTGAATTGGTAAAAGCTTTAAACCTTTATTCCAATCCTGGAGTTACTCAGCATTCTAATATGAATAATAACTCCAATGCAAGAGTTGCATCTATAAAGTTTTGGATGCAAAAGGCTCGATCTAATTGAGTCTTTCTGACATGGTCCTTGTGCTTCATCCCTCTATTCTTTGTGACCATTCCTCTTTGTTGTTTTGCTTTCTTTGTTTTTTTCTAGGATTTGCATTGCATAACATTCATGCATTCCATATTAGGTTGTTTTTGTTATTCCTTTCAACCAAAAAAAACAAAAAAAAAAAACAAAAAAACAAAAAAAAACAAAAAAACAAAAAAAAGAGGAAAAGGGAAGAAAAATATGTTTTGCATTATTTTTTCTTGGATTTGAAATCAAGGTTGGCCAAATTATCTTTACATAACATGTTTGTGTACCTTGTTTAGCTTGGATGAACTTATTTTATTGCACTTTAATAGTTTGAGCTTTGTAGTGCATGTTGTGTGGGAGTTGTTTATAGTTTTTGATCACATGATCTTGATCTTGAAGTCATGTGCCTTTGATTTTTGGACTTGAACTTTATGAGAAAGGCATAAATAACCATCTCACCACTTTTTACTAGCCAATCATAAACACCTTAGTACATATCATAAGATTTTGTACTCGAGAAAGTGTAGCAGATGCACAAAAAGAACATAAGGTGTAGCATCGGATTAAATGCTAAAATTGGTGTGTACATTATTGGGCTATAATTTCTTCACAGTCAAATAAAATTGGTGTGTACATTATCTTGGCTATTATAATAAGTTTCAAATCAAATAAAATTGGTGTGGACATTATGAGGCAAATCAAGAAACTTACATGATTGCAAGCTTTTATTCTAGGAGATGTGAGTTATATGATGCAACTCTTTAGGTGATAATCTCTTTCAAAACTTATGTGATGAATTTTGTAAAAATTGTGATTGATCACTATTTACTTATCACCTTACATGTATCTCAAGTTCTTGCTAGTTGCACATACTATACAAGTTACTTTTTGCTAAACTTGGTACATTATATTGTGTGTGATCT
Source organism: Quercus gilva (assembly GCA_023621385.1). Lineage (NCBI taxonomy): Eukaryota > Viridiplantae > Streptophyta > Magnoliopsida > Fagales > Fagaceae > Quercus > Quercus gilva. The sequence continues at coordinate 33,896,075 of CM042480.1, forward strand.
TGTTGTGGCCATCCAAGATTAAAAATTCCTTGATTTTAATGCAAAATGTGTTTAAAGTTTAAGAATTGGGGACAAATTGATTGAAAATCTTGTTTGTGGAAGATCTGGGTTAAATTCAAAGGTTTTTAAAAAACTTTTCATCTCATACTCATGCATTTTATTCATAAAACATTGTGCTTTGAGGAGTTTCTGTATTAAAATGCTCTATTTTTCAAAAATTTGATTTTTCCAGATTTTCGATTGATCGAACCTGTTGCTGGACCTGCCTGGCTCGATTGCTGCTCGATTGATGCTGGATCAATTGAATATGTTTTTCAATTGAATGAACCTATTTTTTGATTGATCGAAAATAGGTCAAAGAGTTTTTTAAAACATGAGCTTTTCACGTGTTCTTCACTATTTCAAAAGTTTTTAAAAAGCTTTTCTCTCTCTCTCTCTCTTTGACCGATCCAGATTCACTATCAATTTTCTATCATTTTCCCTCAAATTTTGCTCAAGTTTTTTGTCGTCTAGCACCGGTGAGACCATTCTACCCTTTCTTTTTTAGTTTAATTTCATTTTTCATGCATTTTAGGGAAATTTTCGGACCTAATAGTTTTCCCTCGAGAGGTTAGGGCTTTCCATGCCCTTGAAGAGATGTGTGGTTTGGACGGCAATACACTTTCTAGGTTTAAGGACAGATTTCAATTTCCGGATAAGGTTAGGGTTTGTCTATCCCATGAGGAGAAATGGGCTTGCCACTTCTTCCATGGGGAGGTATGCTTCTATAAGGCTGCCTTCCTGTCTGGGCTTAGATTCCCTATCCACCCTTTTATTATGGAGCTGTTAAGTCACTTTGGTATTGCTCCCGAGCAACTTATGCCCAATTCGTGGAAAATAGTGGTCAGCTGTATGGGGATATGGCTGGCCGCTACAGACGGAGACATGATCAGAGTGGACGAGCTTGTCTACCTGTACTGTTTAAAGGCATCTAAGGAGCACGGGTATTATGAGCTGGTGCCATGGGAGAGGAGGTCTAGGATCATCTGGGATCTGCCTTCGTCCTTTAGTATTAGAAGTCCTGGTTCTTTTCGGTGTCCAGGGACGATTGGGAGACTCCCTCTAAAGAAGTTTGGGGAGATCTCCCAAGGCTGCTTCGTCAGTGGAGTACCCCAAACTTAAGTGCATAATTATTCCTCCTGGTCCATTAATTTTCATTGTGGTTACTTATCGTCACTAACTCCTTCACCCACTTTCTTGTGCAGTTAAGAGACGACCTAAGCTAAAAAGCAGGTACAAAGGATGTGTTGAGAAGGCTATTGAGTACGTGAGGACAATCGAGGATTTTGATGATCTGGTAGATCTGCAAACTCATGCCTTCTACTACTTTGGTCCTAAACCGTCTATCTACGTGCTACGAAATATTGATAATGAGGAGAAAAAGAGTAAGTGTTAATCTCGTCAATGTTGACCTTCTCGTGTATATACTTTTGCTCATAAGTGTTTTTTTTTTTTAAAGGAATAATGACGAATTTAATCAAAGTATGTACGCCTAGATGAAGGCCTAGAAGAACGAGCCCCTTTCCAATCTTGGGGCCAAAAATGTGAGGATAAAGGACAAGGGTGCCTCCGTCACTCCTGCGACCTCGCTTACTCTTGGCACCGAGACGGTGAGGATGGCCTCCCTAGCTACCTCGGTTGAACAAATTCCTCCCCAACGGAAGAGGCAGTAGATTGATGACAAGGGGAAGGACAAGGCTGACTCTCGTTCGTCCAGTGTTTGGGACGATGTTGGGGTTGTAGTGGCTAGAGCGCAGGAGACTTTTATCATTGAGGAGATGAAGGTAATGGGTTCTTCTCCAAGTGAGCTTGTGAGCCATCATCTCCACAAGCTTGTCCAAGTAATGCACTTGTGCCAATTCATCCCCTTTCCTTTTCGCCCCTTTTTTTTTTTCTAAGATCTGACTATTTTTCCTTAGGTGCTGGGGGAGAGCCTCCACCTTAACTCAGAGAATCTTACTCAGGAGGCCAAGGTCAAGTCTGTAGTGTCTTAGGTGGCGGTCTTGGAGGCGGAGAACTCGAAATTGAAGAAAGATTTGATAACCACCATGGATGAGGTTAACGTCACCAAGGAAAAGGCCAAGACCCTTAGTGACGATCTTAGAGCTGAATGGCAACTAACCTTGGAAAAGGACGAGCAACTCCTGGCTGCCAAGGCCGTCGAGGCTTTCCAGCAGACTGACGAGTACAATACTATGCTCTTCAACTGGTACTTCAAAGGGTTTAAGCTCCTAAGACGATACTTCATCAAGCACCCCTCTAGAGTGGATTTGGAAAACCTTGACCTCGAAGAGGTAGACAAGGAGATGGTAGCTAATGAGGCCCCTCACTCCACAGCCCCTGAAGGTGATGCCCCCGAGAGTGCTCTTCCTCCTCTAGCTAGTGATGATGCAGTCACAAATGCCTGAACCTGTTACTCATTTCACTCTTTTTTTTTTTTCTTTTTTTTCTTTTTTTTCTTTTTTTTTTCTTTTTGTAAGTGCCTAGCGTGTTTTTGGGCCTTTTAAGTCTATTTTGAGAACAATATCTTTATTCTAATCTGAGAACAATCTTGCCCTGTATTTATGGGTTTTGATTATAACGATGACACTGTGCTGGTTGCCTGTTGATTTTGGGCTTTCAATTATGTTTGTAATTTTGTACTTGCTTGTTTGTGTTCTTGTCTCTGCATGATCCTTGCTTGCTTTGTCCATTTAGTTGCTTTATTTGCATTGATACATTGTACTTAGTTAAATTTTTTATTGTGACTTGTCCTTTTGAGGGAGGACTGAACTCGTCTGTAACTTGTATTGACCTATACTTTGTTAGTAACTTACATTCGTCTAGGTGGAATCTTGTTACTTAGCCATTTTTATGACTTACACCTATTTAAGGAATTTTGTCATCTTTGGCTTCGTCAGTAACTTACATCCGTCTAAGCGGAATCTTGTTACTTAATAATTTTTTATGACTTACACCCACTTAAGGGATTTTTTCATCTTTGGCTTCGTCAGTAACTTACATCCGTCTAGGCGGAATCTTGTTACTTAGCCATTTTTTTTACTTACACCCACTTAAGGGATTTTGTCATCTTTGGCTTCGTCAGTAACTTACATTCGTCTAGGTGGAATCTTGTTACTTAACCATTTTTTTATGACTTACACCTATTTAAGGGATTTTTTCATCTTTGACTTCGTCAGTAACTTACATTCATTTAAGCGAAATCTTGTTACGTAACCATTTTTTATAACTTACACCCATTTAAGGGATCTTGTCATCTTTTTTTTTTTTTTTTTTGCTACTATGTTTACTCGTATTAAGTCATTGACTGAATAGTTCCTTTATTGCTTTCAAAAATAAATACAATTTCCTGTTACATCTAGTGGTGGTACTTCTTCAAGTGCTTGATGTTCCATGGTCTTGGGAATCTCTACCCGTCTAAGGTTTCCAGGTGATAACTGCCTTGTCTGAAGTAATGGACGACTCAGTAGGGTCCTTCCTAGGTTGGGCCAAGCTTCCCTTGGGCAGGATCTCTAGTCGTCGGGGTCACTTTACGTAGGACGAGGTCCCTTATGTCAAGTCGTTTGAGCTTCACTCTCTTGTTGTAGTAATCGGCCATCTTCTGCTGATACTTTGTCATCTTGTCAGAGGCTCCGTTTCTGACTTCTTCTAGGCAGTCCAAGTTGACTCTTAACTGATTATCGTTGCTATCCTCGTGGAACATTTCTTGTTTGATACTGCTTATTCCCACTTTGACCGGGATTACAACCTCAGTGTCATAAGTGAGTCTGAAGGGGGTTTCTCCTGTTAGGGTTCTTGTTGTAGTCCTGTAAGCCCACAAGACATTGGGTAATTCCTCAGGCCAAGCCCCTTTAGCTTCATCCAGCTTGGCTTTGATGATCTTGAGTAGTGTCAAATTAGTCACCTCCGTCTGTCCGTTTGCTTGTGGATGTCCTGGGGATGAGAACTGGTTCTTGATCCCTAGACCTGAGCAAAAATCTATGAAGCTCTAACTGTTGAACTGCCACCCATTATTTGATATGATTGTCCGTGGAACCCCGAACCTACAAATTATGTTCTTCCACAAAAAGCTCTGGATTTTTGCTTTGGTGATGGTTGCTAATGTCTCCACTTCAACCCATTTTGTGAAGTAATCAATAGCAATTAGTAGGAACTTTACCTGTTCCTTACCTTGGGGTAGTGGGCCGACGATGTCAATTTCCCATTGTGCAAATGGCCAAGGGGAAGCTATCATCGTCAGTCTCTCGGTTGGAAGGTGTTGGACATTCCTAAACCTCTGGCACTTGTTGCATTTCTTGACGAGCTCCCTTACGTCTACTTGCATAGTAAGCCAGAAGTAACCTATTCTGACGACTTTACTTACCAAAGATCTGGGGCCTACATGGTCACAGCACACCCCTTCATGAATCTCTTCTAGAATATACTTGGCTTCCTCTTCATCTACGCACTTCAAGTAGGGCATGGAAAAGCCTCTCTTGTATAAGGTATCGTTTAGGATCGTGAATCTAGTTGCTCTCTTCCTAACCTTCCTGGCTTTCTCAACGTCTTATGGGAGGTGTCCGTCTTGGAGGAAGGATATGATTGGGGTCATCTAGCTATTTGTACTATGGATTGCAAATGTAGAGACTTCTTCAATGCTAGGATGTTTCTTTGTTTCCATTTCTAAGTCCATGCTCATTAGTCCTTCTTCTGACAAGGCTAGCTTCATGATTTCATCGACTATCATGTTCTGGCTTCTTAGATCTGCACAAATTCCACCCTATCAAAACCTTGTGTAAAAAGCTTCGTCAGCCTGAGGTATTTTTGCATCCTTTCCTCCTTTGCTTCATACTCCTCCTTTATCTGTCCTATTACTAGCTTAGAATCGCTCTAGAGGAGCAAATTTTTAGCTCTTAGTGCTTTTCCGATGCTTAGCCCCGTTAGTATTCCTTCGTGACAGGGTTTAGACCCCTTAAACTATAACCAGATTGCGTAGCCTAGATTAATTAGCCAAGTTTTTACTTAGTCAAATTAAGCAATTCTAGGTTAAAACAATCACAAAATCATATCATGCATGTAAAACATATAAAGTAGCGGAAAGTAAATAACACAGTGATATGATCACCTAGGAAAACTAAACCGGTAAAAAACCTGGGGAGGATTTTACCCACCGATCCTCAAGGCAAAATGGAATCCACTAAGAAAGAATTGAAGTTGTTACAAAAGGACTTACAAGCTACCCCGCTTGACTTCCTAATGCTACCCACCAGTAGTAACTTCCTGACACGACCACGCGCAGGCTCCGAATCCACGAACTACTTCTTTCTTTGTCTTCCTTTAATCAGGTACAAGCTCCTCGCTTGTTAATCTTTAAGCTTCAAAGGGCAGCAACCAAGTTGATAATCAAGATGTTGAATAATCTCAATCTTGAAAACCCTAAGTTATGTGTAAAGGAAAGCTCCTCTAGATCTCACAAGAGATTTACACAAAACCGCAATGTATGAGCAACAATACAACTTGTGCAACTTTGAAAAACGTAGCTAGGGTTTGCCTTATATACCTAGGGCAAAAACATAAAACCCTAAACGTTTAAAGAGTTAGGGCTGAGTTAGAATTCTGCAGAAAAACGCATCTGGGCCGATTTTCGATCGATCGAGAATTACATTCGATCGATCGAGCTAGGCCGAGAAGCTCCAATGCTTCTGCAGTCTCTCGATTCCAACTTTACAAAATTAAACCAACTTTGAGCAAGCCTAAATAAGACTAAATACATTGTTTTGATCATGGTTTGCCAACAATACAAATTAGGTTCTAAATACATAAAATCCTAAGACCTTAAAACCTAACAAACTCCCCCTTTGGCAATCCGTGACAAAACACAAATCAAAAGCTCAAAGTTTACAAGTAAAAAGCCCTTTACAAAATAATGCTCATAAACAAAAGTTCAACCTAACTACTATCCATCGGTTGCAAGTGTAGACAGCAGCTTTGTTGAATCAACCTGTATATTCCTGAAATACTCAACAAACACATAAACGCATGTGTGGCAGAAAATAATACATAAACAGGTATAATATTCTTGTAAGATTCACACAACTCAAAATAAAGATATATATAAATGAATCAACTCATAAATATAAATCAATAAGCAATGAATCATAAGTCAACAAGAATCAAAAGAAAACATGTATATCAATATATCAATGTTACTCCCCCTAACATGAATATCCCCAAAAATGATATACAAAGTGAAGCACCTAGATACAATCTAATAAACTCCACAAAAAATATCCCATGCTAAACAATATGTCTCCCCCTAACTACAAAATCACCTCAAAAAGTACAAAACTCCTCTACAGTAACCACTCCCCCTTTTTGTGACGGAATGCCAAAGGGCAGTCAAGAGTTGTCATCAAAAGGTGGTGGTGAAGGTGAATGAAGTCACGCCAAATCTGCCCGCAAAGCTCGAATCTCGTCGAACAAATCTATCAAAATCTGACCATGAGCCGCCTGAACGGTCATGACAGTCTCCAAAGTACGACGAACATCGAAGTCAGCCGCAGGAGGTGGAGGAATAGCAGCAGCAGCAGCATCAACATCATCACCAACTGGATCAGGAATATCCTCACCAGCAGGACCTGTAGAAGATGAAGGAGGAGGAGCGCTAGAAGAGGGATCGGACCTAAGGTGTTTAGAACCAGCTCGAAGATGAGCGGCCCTCTGTCTAAGAAAAGACGCACCAATGGGACCGATAACATGAACAGGCTCAGAAGCAGGGAAATCCTCTAAACCTAGATATAGTAAAATCCTATGAATGAAAATAGGATGGACGAGAGCATGAGCAGTAGATGAACTCCTATAAACTTCGTTCAAAGAACGAAGAAAAAGATGAGGAAAACTGATAGGAGCATCTGTAACAAGAGCGTACAGAAAAACACACCTCTCAAGAGGAATGGTGTGTAGATGAGAAATGGGCCAAAGTGAGTGACATGCTATCCTAGAGAAAAGATAGGTAGTCTCAGGAAGCTCAGCAGAGGTGATCCGAGGATCAGAACCCCACTGGATAGATGACCCAGTGATGTAGGATATGACATCACTCAACTCGGGTGACTCATCATAGGGATAGACAGGATCCCTAACTAAAGGTACCTCAAGAGCATCAGCCACTACCTGAGGAGTAATGGAGTACTCTACGTCTCGTATCCAACTCCTAACAAGAGTGTTGGAATCATAGACACGGATCGAGATGTTCGAGTAGAACTCTCGAATCAAGGTAGCAGGAGGAGGAGGGTCAGACACAGCAAACAAGGGAAGCCAACCCCTACGCTCAAAATTTGCCCTAATGGCAGGATCAAGCTCAACAAAAGAAACAGACCGCTCAGCCCAAATCTTCCTCTTAAGGTTTAAAGACTCATAAAGCTCTTGGTTTTTCTCACTAGGGAACCGCTCACTATCAAAGGAGGGAGGGGAAGGAGTAGGAGTGGGAAGAGTCCTACGTGCTCTAGTCTTCCTAGGCATGGTGCTAAGGAAAAGGACAGAGACACAGAGAGAAAACCAAAAAGAACAAACACAAAAACCAAGGGCAGACTGCAAGTTAGCACCAAAAAAAAAATATAGAATAAAATTATATATGATGCATGAACATTAACAATGTTATGATGCATGAACTAATGCAGTAACTAGAATCAAATTAAGTTCAAATTCACAAAATTGGCTTGAACATAGAGTTTCTTAACAAAAACCCTAAAAATTTGAGAACCACTTGAAAATTTTTGTACCAAATTGATGAACCAATCATTACAGACTATTGAAAACAGTTTATAATAACCAATTGCATCAATTACACAAGCCAATTTCATCAATTAAACCCAATTGCACAAAAAGCCCCAATTCGGATCAATTATAAACCCTAGAAATTTAAGTTTTCCACAAAACACAAAATTGATCAAATTAATCAAGCAAGAACATGTCTATAGGGTGTCCCCAACAAAACCCATTGATCAATTGCAAACAATTTGGTCCGAATCAACAAAAATCCCAAAAAGAAAAGTTCCGAAAATCTCCCTAAAAAATGCATGAAAAATGCATGAAATCATGAAAATAATTTGAAAAGGAAGGGTAAAAAGGACATACCGGCTTGAGAAGAGAGAGATTGTGCAAAAAATCCGGAGGAAAACGACAAAAATTGACTCTTTTGGCCTTTGCCTTGTCAGAGAGAGAAAAGGATTTGAAAAAAGTTTTTGAATAGTTCTTGAAAAAGACAGAATTCCTCTTTTTAAAAAAGTCTTTCCACGATATTCGATCGATCGAATGTGACAGTCAATTTTGCACATTCTGAAGCACTTTTTCGATTGATCGAAGAATACATTCGATCGATCGAAATGGGCAGAAACTCTTAAAAAATTTGGGAAAAAACACAGTTTTGAAAAATGCAAGTCCAATTTTGAAACAACTCCTCAAAGCACTTGAACAATGAATACAAAATGCATGAGTATGAAATGAAATGCTTTTTCAAAAACCCTAATTTTTCAAGCCCAGTTTCATAAAAAAAAATTCAATTAACCTCCCATTTAATTTTCTCAAGCCAAATTATGGTGTGCACAAATCTCAAGATATTTTTAAACTTGGTTGGTCAAACCAAGGACACACACACTGACATGTACAGTGTTTAACAAAGAGTAACTTGTGTAGTGTGTGAAACTAGCAAAAACTTGAGATACATGTGAGGTGATATGTGAATAGCAATCAAACACAAAGTCTACACAATTCATCACATAGAATTTAAAAGAGACTATCACCTAAAGAGTTACATCCTATAACTCCCACATCTCCTAGAACAAAAGCTTGCAATCATGTAAGTTTCTTTCATTTTTGCCTCTTATTTATATATGAATTGGCATTCAGCCTAATAGTACACACCGGTTTGAATTAAGTGAATTGGCATTAAGCCTAATAATACACACCAGTTTTAAGTTAATTTGAGGCTACACCTTATGTTCTTTTTGTGCATGTGCTACACTTTTGAGTACAAAATCTTATGATATGCACTAAGGTGTTCATGATTGGCTAGTGAACAGTGGTGAGATGGTTATTTATGCCTTTCTCAAAAGGATCAAGTCCGATAGTAAAAAACGAGTGACTTCATGATTAAGGCAAAGTGATTAAGAACCACACACATCTTTCCCACACAACATGCACTACAAAGTTTCAACTAGTCAAGTGCAGTAAATAAGCTCATCAAAGTTAAACAAGGTACACTAGACATGACATGTGTAAAAAGAATGACCAACCTTGTAAAAAAAATCAAGAAAAATAGTGTTCAACAAAGATTTTGCTTTCCCTTTTTTTTTTTTTTTTTTTTTTTTAAAAGAGAAAACAAATAAATCCTAGAATGAAATGCATGTATGTAATGCAATGCAAGTCCTAGAACAAAAGAAAAACACAAAAACAAAATAACAATGGTCACAACAGAATAGAGCAATGAAGCACAAGGACCATGTCAGAAAGACTCAGTTAGTTCGAGTCTTTTGCATCCAAAACTTTTTAGATGCACCCCGAGCATTGGAGTTTTTATTCACATTAGAGTGATTCCCAACTCCAGAATTGGAATAAAGGTTTAACGCCTTCACCAATTCACCAATTAGTACCATAGGATCTTGTGCTTGAGGCACAGGCACTTTTGGTCTTTTTGCTCTCTTATCAGCTTGAAGCTTGTAACAGTTAGGACGGATATGTCCAGACTTACCACAATAATGACAAACCCAAGCAGGTTTACCATGCATCTTGTCCTTTGGTTTGGTAGGCTCCTTAGGTTTGGATTCTCTTAAGTCTACCCTAATCTTCTTTGGTGGTGAAACTTCTACAGGTTTAACAACCTCACTCACAGGGGGTTTAATGGTTTCACTCACAATCTTACTCACAAGAGGTTTAGAAGAAGAAGAAGAAGGAACAAAGACAGTGGAATGGGGTCCAGAATCAAAGATGCTTTCAACATATCCTAACCCAGCTTTATCAGAAGGATACTTTTGAACATTCAGCATGTGATCAAGTTTAGAACTAGCAGATCTAGCAACAGATAAATCATGTTCCAAAGTTCTAACTTTATCAAGTAAAAGCATGTTTTCAGATTTCACATTATTCAAAAGTTCATTAGCATCAAACAATTTGACAAGCAAGTTCTTCTTTTCAAGCTCAAGAGCATCAATTTTCTTCAGGCCTAGATCAACTTTCATTGCATCCTTTGCAGCAATTTTGCAAAGTTTGTTATAGGCCTCTTGAAGATCTGCATCTTCAGAGAGTTCCCCATCAGCAGGGTTCTCCTTTACAGATATGCTTTCATCAACTTCAGCAATAGCAGTGAAAGCAATGAAGTTTCCATCCTCATCACAGCTGGACTCATCATCAGAAACCTCATTATCACTAAGGGTTACAGCCATAGCTTTACCCTTATTCCTCAAGAAAGTAGGACATTCAGATTTGACATGACCATACCCTTGACAACCATAACACTAAGGACCCAGAGAGTTATTAGAAGATTGACCTACTTGTTCTCTAGGTTTTTCAAAATTGTTAACCTTAGTGGGATCATTCTTCCTAAAGTTTCTAGGTTCAGCAGTGTTGGTATTCCTTGCCTTCCTATTTGTATTTCTAAGAAAATTTCTAAAGTTCTTGGCAAGGTAAGCTATCTCCGTGGGAGAGAGCTCATCATCAAATCCACCAGCTTCAACATCATCAACAGATTTAAGAGCCATTGATTTGGATTTGGCAGTCTTGGGAAGGTCAGACTCATAAGACTGAAGGGATCCTACAAGCTCATCCACAGGGATGGAGTCAACATCCTTACTTTCAGTAATGGCTGTCACTTTGGGTCTAAATTCTTCAGTTAAGGACCTAAGAATCTTCCTAACAACTTTAGGTTGATCATAGACTTCACCCAAATTATAAGCAGAATTAACAATATCATTGAGTTTAGCATAAAACTCATCAAAGGTTTCATCATCAGACATTCTAATGCTTTCAAATCTAGAAGTTAATTGCTGCAATTTGTTTATTTTAACAGCCTTTGTGCCCTCATGCACAGTTTGGAGGATTTTCCAAGCAGTATGAGCAACCTCAACATTAGAGATCCTCTTAAATTCCTCCATTGAAACAGCATTAAAAATGGCATTCATAGCTTTGCTATTAAATGCAGCTGCTTCTTTTTGAGAAGTTTGCCACTCACTCACAGGAGTAGTGAGCTTCTCCCAACCATATTCAACAGAGTTCCAAACTCTCTCATCAATGGATTTCAGGAATGCTTTCATCCTTACTTTCCAGTAGGCATAATTGTTCCCATCAAAGTGAGGAGGAACAAACAGAGAGTGTCCATACTCCATGACAACCGGGGTCAAGGATCAGCCCAGAGATGAAAATCTCAATCAAAAGAGCAACCCGCTCTGATACCACTTGACAGGGTTTAGACCCCTTAAACTATAACCAGATTGCGTAGCCTAAATTAATTAGCCAAGTTTTTACTTAGTCAAATTAAGCAATTCTAGGTTAAAACAATCACAAAATCATATCATGCATGTAAAACATATAAAGCAGCGGAAAGTAAATAACACAGTGATATGATCACCCAGGAAAACCAAACCGGTAAAAAACCTGGGGAGGATTTTACCCACCGATCCTCAAGGCAAAACGGAATCCACTAAGAAAGAATTGAAGTTGTTACAAAAGGACTTACAAGCTACCCCGCTTGACTTCCTAATGCTACCCACCAGTAGTAACTTCCTGACACGACCACGCGCAGGCTCCGAATCCACGGACTACTTCTTTCTTTGTCTTCCTTTAATCAGGTACAAGCTCCTCGCTTGTTAATCTTTAAGCTTCAAAGGGCAGCAACCAAGTTGATAATCAAGATGTTGAATAATCTCAATCTTGAAAACCCTAAGTTATGTGTAAAGGAAAGCTCCTTTAGATCTCATAAGAGATTTACACAAAACTGCAATGTATGAGCAACAATACAACTTGTGCAACTTTGAAAAACGTAGCTAGGGTTTGCCTTATATACCTAGGGCAAAAACATAAAACCCTAAACGTTTAAAGAGTTAGGGCTGAGTTGGAATTCTGCAGAAAAACGCATCTGGGCCGATTTTCGATCGATCGAGAATTACATTCGATCGATCGAGCCAGGCCGAGAAGCTCCAATGCTTCTGCAGTCTCTCGATTCCAACTTTACAAAATTAAACCAACTTTGAGCAAGCCTAAACAAGACTAAATACATTGTTTTGATCATGGTTTGCCAACAATACAAATTAGGTTCTAAATACATAAAATCCTAAGACCTTAAAACCTAACACTTCGTACTCGGCTTCATTATTAGTACTGGGAATTTTAGCTGAACTCCATATCTGAGCACTTCTCCGTCAAGGATGATGATGACAACCCCTACTCCTCCCCTCCTTTGGGCTGACGAACCATCAGTTTGTATCGTCCACCGTTCTGTCTCGTTAGTGGGGTTGTCCTTTGTTGGGATTTGTGCCCTAGAATGCTATTGTATGATACTATGTATTATATTATGTATGACATTATGTATGACATGATGTATGACTTAATATTGAAATTAATAAAGTTGTTTTATTATTATCTGAAATAATGGTAACATGAATATTTGGACATTATCATATAGTCCATGAGATGCATAGTATGTGATTTATGTGATTTAGTCACAGAAGATATAAGTCACAAGTTCTTTGTAAACTCAGAATTTGGTTCGTAGTCGGTGATGAAATTGGGCATTTCATCTACGAAGACTATAACATATTAACCAAGATGATTTGTCTTGATCATGGAAGTGGTGACTTCTAGTTGATATATTCATATGTTTTAAGAGTTAAGACATATTGAACTGGACCGCTGTGAGATTTATTATTCTCCTAACGACTGTCAATTGAATAATAAATCTCACGACTTATATTTGCATGAACTCTTAATCCTGAGAGAATAATGGACCTGATTATGAAATGTAGGTTGCTTTGATATATCAAGAGTGAGATCTAAAGTAACGGTCAAAACCTCAGTATGTTGGGCAGCCACATCTAGTGTTGATGGAACAAATATTTTCAAGATGGAATTCATAGTCTCTTAATGAAGATACAAAATATTCCCTTGAGATAAGTTTAATGGGTTTGTTATTCAGAGAGTTAGGTCTAACCACTTTGGTAAGAAATTACTAAAGTATATATTTATGAAATTGGATTTCATAAATATATGATGAATAACTTTCAAGGATTAAACCGGGTACTCAAGGATTAAGATGTAGTAATCTTCAAAGTGGCAGTCTATATTCATGACTTTGAATTACTACGAATATTTTATAAAGGGGTTGCATGTACAAGAAAGTCTTGGGATATAATTTATTAATAAGGCCTAGAGTGCAATTATATTTATATAGTGGTATTAAATATAATTAATGGTAACTTTAGACTTGTCAAGAGTTGACAGAAAAGCCCAAGGCCCATTGGAGCTAGTGTCTTATTGGTCCTTTTGGTCCCACTCCAAGCCACACATTAAAGCCCAATTGGAAAGGCCCAATAAGCCAGCCCAATTAAATAATCAGTTATATATAAAGGGAGAGACATACATAATTTTTATAAGAAAAAAAGTGAGACACCATTGTGAAGTGGTGTGTATGTGTGAGTGAAGCCACTCGTTATTCTCCCTTAGAAACTGATTGAGAGACCACTCTTCTCGGGCGTAAAGTGGAATTGGAGTGAGGATTAAAAGTGTTCCCAAGTACTTCTAATCTTTTAATTTTGAATTTCACCGCATCAAGGTACGCTATCTTGTTCTTAAATTCTGAAATTTATATAGTGCAAGTTATCGATCATGAATGAAATAGATCTTTGTTTGTTTCTTCCGCTATGTGTTTTGTATGAGATACAAAACCAGATTTAACCAACAATCCTTATCTGAAAGAGTGAACTCGACGATGAAATCCGCCAAAGCCTGCACTTTAATGGCTGTCCCGGGGTGGTACCCGATGTTGAACTGGCTAAGCTCGATTGCCCACTAGACCATTCTTCCTACTGCCTCGGGTTTGTTCATGGACTTTTTGATGGGTTGGTCTGTCATTACCAAGATGGGGTTCGCCTAGAAATAAGGTCGCAGCTTGGGCTAAGCTACTATCAATGCAAAAGCAATCTTCTCAATCCTTGGGTACTTGGCTTCTGCCCCTTAGAAAGCTTGATTGACATAGTAAACTGGGAGCTGTTTCCTATCCTTTTCTTGAATTAAGGCTGCACTCACAGCTGTGCCCGATAATGCCAGGTACAAATATAGGTTTTCTCCTGTTATGACATATGTGATTCACTTGTTAGGAACATATGTCACTATTTTATGTAATTGGCTAATCCTTTGACAAAACGCACTTTACTTGTATTTGGGTAGATCTACGTGTTTTTAATACTTCAAGAAATAAGGTTTCAAGATCAAGTGTTAAAGTCATTCAAGTCTGTCCAAGAAACAAGCTGAACAGTGCAAATTCATTAAAACTCGACAGCTAGCTCAGCAGTTGCATCTATCGAGCTTAAGAAAGCTGTCTCAGTCCATGTGATCAACACCTGCTTAACAACTTCTCGACAACTCCTATCTGTCGAGATTTAAGAATTTCAGAATTCTGATATGATTTTCTTTGGATCTGTGAATGTGTCTTTGGGCCTTCTTTTCTCCTAACCCTAGAAATATAAAATGATTATTTTAAGGGCCATTAAAGAGTTCACAAGTAGCACAAATGTTGAGCAAAGTTTGTTCAAGCAAATTGTGACCGGAGATGAAGTTTTACCCTAGTTCATCATTCTTGTGAAGAAGTTGTTGTGTATGTGCACCATAGGATTTTGTAACCAAGAATCTTCTTGATCTTCATCGTGTCGATGAACTGAAGAACTTTGCAGCCAACAACCTTCTCTAATTGGTGATTGAAGTCACGTACTGGGATCCGTGTAATTGGTTAGTCACATACTGGGAGCCGTGCATCGAAATGAGAAGTTATCACTACAGAACAAGTCCAATTAGGTATTTGGGTAAGGGTTCAACTGTAGGTTGGTATAAAGTACTGGGATTCCTTTACTTATAACCACTTGTTGTGATAATAGTGGAATTTCGGAAGTGGTGACCTTAAAATCACTCGGTGAGGTTTTTGCCGTGTAGGTTTTCCCTATTTGTAAACAAATTACCGTGTTAATTTATTTATCGCTGCATACTTAGCTTAATTGGTGATTTGTTTGTACTACCATGCATCTTGCATGTTAATTTGATTAATTAATTGAACTTGGCTAATTAATTAATTCATTCATCACAAAAGGTCAATACGTTTTTGGCCTATCATCTCCTTCTTTGGACGAGCTTAAAAGGGGTGGATTGCTCAGGGAGCACTTAAGTTCTTGAAATATTGCCTCACATTCGTCGGGCCAGGCAAAGGCTTGCTTCAACGTCTTGAAGAAGGGTAAGCATTTATCTGTCGCCTTAGAGACAAACCTGTTAAGTGTCGCTATTCTTCCTGTGAGCTTCTGGACTTCTTTAACGGTCTTTGACAACGTCATGTCAAGTATGCTTCTATCCCCCTTTGAGACTCTATGAATCCCAAGAACTTCCTCGAGGCTACTCCAAAGGCACACTTACTGGGGTTCAACTTCATCTGGTACTGTCTGAGTGTGGCAAATGTTTCTTTGAGGTCGTCTAGATGGGCAAGCTCTTCTTTACTCTTGACGAGCATGTCATCTACATATACCTTTATATTTCTCTCAATTTGTTTGCTGGACATTTTATTCACTAACCTTTGGTAAGTTGCTCCTGCATTTTTCAATCCGAAAGGCATTACCTTATAGCAATAGAACCCTTGGCTCGTGATGAAAGCAGTTTTCTCCTAGTCCTCTTCAACCATTTTTATCTGGTTGTATCCCGAGAAGGCATCTATGAATGTCAGTAGCTTATACCCTGCTGTGGAATCCACTAGCTGGTCTATCCTTGGTAGAGGGAAACTATCTTTTAAGGCAAGTTTTGTTCAGGTCCGTGAAGTCCACGCACATCCTCCATTTCCCATTCGCTTTCTTCACTAGGACGACATTGGCGAGCCACTCTGGATAGTAAACTTCTCAAATAAAGCTTGCTGATAATAACTTGTTAACCTCATCCGTAATTGCTTGATTCCGTTCTGGAGCGAAGACCCGTCGTCTTTACTAAATGGGTTTCTTCTTGGGGTCCACATTTAGCTTGTGTTCGATGACTCTTAGGAATATGCCTAGCATGTCCTCGTGACTCTGTGTGAAGACATCTAGGTTCTCCTTAACGAATTGGACAAGTCTCGTCCTCATCTCGGGACTCAATGTCGTCCCTATCCTGGTCGTCTTTGCTATTTCTCCTTCGACCAACTCCACTGTCTCTAGGGGTTCCACTTTATCTTCTTCCTTCTCCTCGATCATCCATGTATGGTTTTCTTTGGCATCTAGCATGGCTTGGTAACATTCCCTGGCCAGCACTTGATCTCCTTTCACTTCTGTAAGGTTGAATTTAATCAACCATCTTGTTGGCTTTATTCCGTGCCAATTTGCTTGTAATTTAGCACTTAGTAACCCTGTATTTAGGTGGGAAACTTGTAAGGGTAGTGAGTGAGATAGTGTGAAGAAATGCTCAAGATTGTGCAAAGAAACAGAATCTCGCGACTGGATCTCACGGGTGAGTCGCGGCTTGCAAGTCGCCAAAAGTCTGCACACATGCCAAGCATGTTAGAAGCTGAAGAGTCGCGCCAGCTGTTGCACTACAGGACAAAAAGTCCCAGGTTGGCCAGGCTGTTAGCTCATGGCTTGAACTCGCGACTAAACCCATTCGCGAGGTCAAGTCGCCAAAATGCCCTGTTTGGGAAAATCTGACGTTTCACATTTTATTCTCATTCCAGTATAAATACCCCTCATTCCCACGATTTTGAGAGAGCTTCCATAGAGAATTTTGTGAGAGAAACCCTAGAGAAAAACAAGATTGCCTCATCCCCAATCTTCACCTTAGAGACTCTACAAATTCATCTTCTCTCTTCCTCTTCATTGTTATACCTTTGAGAAGCCTTTTTACCAAATCCTTATCTCACCACACCCACGTCTGTGAGAAGGTTTATTTGGTGCTGTTGGGAAGCAGTTAGGAAGGAACCAATCTACATTGGTTGATGCTATGGTCTAGTAGCAGAATCCAGGAAGCTAAAGAAGAAATAGGTTCAGCTTAACCTCGTTGGAGTAAGAAGCTTAGAGGGCTTAGGTACTTGGGTAGATTAGGCTTGGAGGGTCTTCTGCTGTTCATGTATCCCAACTAAATTCTTTAGTGGATTATTTGACCACTTTGAGGGCAGTGGAGAGGTTTTACGCCGAGAGCCTCAGTTTCCTCTTCGATAACACATCGCGTGTTGTTCGTGTGTTTGCATCTTTTCTTCCTTTATCTTTGCCTTATATTTACTGCTGTGGATATGTTTATATTTGGCTTAGATTGTTTATCAATTCTGTGTTTGGCTTATTTTCATGTTCCACACGTCAATCGTTTTATATTAAGCCTGAGTTGATAATTTTATAATTGGGGTCTAAATGCTCAAGGGTGTTTCATACCCATATTGAACTTTCAATTGGTATCAGAGCGGGTACACTTGGAGTGGTTTTAATACCTTAGTGTGATCCCTGACCCCCTTTGAGATGGATAAGTCTCAATCGCTAAATGTTCCACCATTTTTTGATGGTAACAATTATGCTTTCTGAAAAGTCAGAATGAAAGCGTTTTTATGTTCTATTGATGATATCGTTTGGGATGCAGTTGAGGTAGGTTGGACTAAGCCAGAGGCAGCCAAATCCACTTGGGATAATGCAGCTCTCACGATAGCCAATGCTAACAGTAAAGCGTTAAATGCTATATTTTGTGGTGTGTCTCCTGATGAATTCCACATGATTTCTCATATGACAGTAGCCAAAGAAGCTTGGGAGATTTTGGAGACTACCTATGAGGGTACGAAGAAAGTTAAGGATACAAAGCTTCAAATGCTTACCACTAAATTTGAAGAGCTCAAGATGGGTGATGATGAACCGTTTGATTCATTCTATGGGAAGCTCAATGAAATTGTAATTTCTAAACTCAATCTTGGTGAGAAGATTAAAGATACTAAGGTGGTGAGGAAAATATTGAGGTCCTTGCCTGAAAGTTTTAGAGCAAAGGTTACAACCATAAAAGAGAGTAAAGATTTGAATGAGATCAAAATCCAAGAGTTGATAGGATCTCTCCAAACATATGAGCTGGGATTACCTTCCTATAGGACGAGTAAATCACTTGCTCTTAAAACCATCATCGAAAGAATGGATGAATCCTCCAAAGAAGATGGATTGGAGAAGGAAGTTGTATTCCTTGCTAAGAACTTTCGAAAATTTCTAAAGATTAAGAACAGTGGAAAACCGTTCAATGGAGGGAAGTTTTCATCTTTAAGAGGTGATAGAAAAGAGTTTAAGAGGAAAGAAAGGAAGGATTCTCAACCTCCTTCAGACATTGTGTGCTATGAGTGTAATGGCCATGGACATCTAAAGAAGGAGTGTCTAAATTTTCTGAGAGGAAAAGGCAAGGCTTATGCCATAACACTCAATGATACAGACTCCTCCGACTCCGACTCTGAAGAGAGCTATAATGAAGAAGGAAATTTCTCTGCATTCATGACCATTGCTCATGTAGAATCCTCAGATGATTTGGATACACTTATGAAAGAGCTTGGTGAGCATTCTGATTTGGAGTCTATTGGAGTTGCTAAAGAATCGGAGGCTGAAGAGGATGAAGGTACATCTGGTCTTCAAGAGAATCACGCCTTACTCCTTGAGAAATTGGGTGAGTATGCAAGGGTTGCAAAGACGGCTGTAAAGAAAATGAAAAGGGTTGAAGAGGACTACAAAAGTCTTCTGGCCAGATATAAGGAGGCAAAGTATGAAATTGAGACACTAAATGGCAAGTTATCGGAAGCTTACACCAAAGTAAGATTTCTTGAGTAAAAGGTGGTGTAAGCACAAGCCAAGATAGAAAGGGTCTCCTCAAAGAAGCTGGAAGAAATCTCTTCTTAAAAAAACTTCTCTGACAAATCTGGTTTAGGTTACACCGGAGGAAGTAGCTCATCGGCCAAAGCTACCAAAGAAGTAAAATTTGTGAAGGCCACAGAGCCAATTGTGGAAGAGCCCATCCCTGAGAATGTTAAGGTTGAAAAGAAGAAGAATGTGGTTGAGCAGCGGATGGTGAATAAGCCCTAAAATCAATCTGTGGGCAAGCATGAAGCCAGAGGAAGATCAATCCCAAGATCACAACGGGGTCCTAGAACGGATTATGTTTGTCACTATTGCAGATTGCAAGGACATACCAGACCCAACTGTTAAAAGCTGAGATCAGACAACAATGCAAGCGCACCTCGGTCACGAGGAAGAAGAAATGACATGAGGTTTTTGGGTGGTGAGCAACCAAGAAGTCAAAACCATGATCCAGGAATGATGGACGTGATGAAGATGATCGGTGCTTTCACAAATTGCCTGGAAAGCTTCACACGAAGTTTTGATAGTCCTAATTCTCGTACTCAATCTATTAAGGATATCACCCCAAATGCACGAGACGTGTGGGTAACGAAGGGTACTCATGCATAAGCATTACAAGATGTCCATGCATCAATACTTCCCATGATTGTGAATATGCTTAGTTATGTGCTTCTAGCTAGTATTTAGGTTGTTGTTTTGTGTGTGTGTTTATCTTTGGTTCAAATGTTTTTACACTCTTTTTGTTATGTTTTTTATCAATATTTTACTGCTTTTGTGTCAAAAATCCAAAAACACATAAAAAGTAGAAAATCCAAAAAGATTGATCAGCTTTATTGAGATTTGTCTCAAAACATGTTTTACCTTGTACCTTTGTACTAATGGCTTTGTGCATTTAATGAGCTTAGTTTTTCTCTCATGCACTCATATCATTATGGAAGAAATTTGAAATCTATGTGACTGTTGTAAATAGATCTTCAACCTTGTCATGAATGATTAGTGAATGGTTTTGTTGATCTTGAGACATGCATAGACTCATGCCTATATATCTTCCCACTCTTTATTTTTATGCTTAAAAGAGCTCTCTAAATGTAAATCTCTAAATGAAAAGAGATATAGAGCTGCAAAAGCCTGTCGCACATACTAGTATTTGACTAGGAAAAAGAGAAAGTGTCCAAAATAAAATGTATGATGCCCAAAAAGCCAAAGGCTAACTCATAAATTGAAGGCGAAAACCACATTTTCGTCCCTACATTTTCACTCGATTCCACTTTGGTCCCTAACTTTTTTTTTCACCGCTTTTAGTCCCTATCTTGGAAAACACGTCTCGTTTTAGTCCCTAACGTTACATCAGAAATGGAAATTGCACAGCTGGCAAACAGAAAAAATTAAAAATATTAAAATAATGCACACTGTGTCCACGTGCCTTTCCACGTCAGCCTCTAAATTAAAAAAAATTAATTCATTAATTTTAACTAAATAAAAAAATAAAAAACAGAAATAAAATCAAACCCAACAAGAATAACAAATTTAAAACCCAGCAAAAACAAGATCAACAAAACACAAACCCAACAAATTTAAAACCCAAAAAATTAAATTCAAACCCATATTCAAACCCCCACACCACCAAAACACTCCGGAATCCACCATACCCATGGCTACATCACACCCACACTGACATCGGAAGATCGGAAGAGTCGCCACCAGCGAAGGCTGGTTCTTCCTCGTGGTCTTGAAGCAATCGTGAGAACAGCAGCGAGGACTGTTCTTTCTCGTGGTCTTGAAGCGATACGGCGCGAGAGGTGGCGAAGAACGCAGAGTTGGAGAGAGCTTCACGAAGACGAAGACGAAGAACAACAACAACAACAACAACGCTACGATTCTTCTTCTTCGGTGAGTTTCGTATAGAGAATGAGCAAGAAACCCAAACCCACCGATCTACAAAACGATTTCCATGACCAACAACCCAAAACCCAAGACCCATGATCTCCACCATGAAAGCACCTTTATGCAAACCCACATCCCAGGCAAACACGAGTAAGAAGAAAGCAACGTCAGCTAAGAGAGGAGATGGTTTTGTTGTCAGGTGAGGTTGATTTTGTTTGGGTTTGATGGTTTTGAATCTGAGGTTGGAGGTGGTTTGGTTTCAACTCTATGGTTTGGATCTAAGGTTTGTGTTTGGTTTCTCAGAAAGTATAAGAAAATTTGGGTTTTGAGTTCTGAGTTTGGGGGCCGAAAATTTGGATTTGATTTTTGTGTTTGATGTTTTGGTGGTATGGGGATTTGAAATATGGGTTTGAATTTAATTTTTTGGTTTTAAATTTACTGGGTTTGTGTTTTGTTGATCTGTTTTTGCTGGGTTTTAAATTTGCTGTTCTTACTGGGTTTAATTTTATTTATGTTTTTAATTTTTTTATTTAGTTAAAATTAATAAATTAATTTTTTTTAATATAGAGGCTGATGTGGAAAGTCACGTGGACACAATGGGCATTATTTTAATATTTTTAATTTTTTCCGTTTGCCAGCTGTGTAATTTCCGTCTCTGATGTAACGTCAGGGACTAAAACAAGACGCGTTTTCCAGGATAGGGACTAAAATCGGTGAAAAAAAAGGTTAGGGACCAAAGTGAAAATTGCATGAAAATATAGGGACGAAAATGTGGTTTTCGCCTAAATTGAAATATCAAAAAGTTCAGGCATCTATCTCTCAATGAGATTTTCTTTGCTCAAAAAGTGCAAATGTTATGTTGAATATGGAGCCAAATGAAAAGCTTCAAAGAATGTAATCAAGTTCTTGTGGGAGGTCATATGTGCATGTTTCTATAATTGAGATAGGTCACATTATCTAGTGCTAGTTGTGTATGCCTTGATTGAATTGATCATTGCAGCTTCACATTGGACTAAGGACTATGTCATTTTTTTATATCCACACACAACACACAAGTCTATGTTCAATGAATGCCATATTCATTCGTGTGATTGTACTTGTTTAAATGTGTTTTCACATACTCAATCTTTGTTGATCAATCACAAAAAGATTTTTGAGTGTTTTAGTTTGTTTTTGGAAAGTGTTCTGTTTTACAAAATAGTCAAAAATTTCAAAAACTGTGTTGCCCTGTTTTGGCGACTAAGTCGCGGGTTAGCCCAGTCGCAAGTACTAGCCGCGAGCCCACTCAGAGATTTTTCGCGGCTCACTAGTGTGTCAATGCCCTAGTCGCGAAAAAGACCTAGAAAAATTTTTCAAAATTTGAGTTTTTGTGATTTTTGCGACTCAGTTTGGCGACTTGTTCGCGGGTGGAGGGTCCAATCGCGAGAGTTACTCAGAGATTTTCGCGGCTCATATCGCGAGTAGATCTTCCAGTCACGAAAAACACTTAGAAGATTTTTCAAGAATCTTGCTTCATAGTGTTTCGCGACTTACCTTGGCGACTTGATGGCAACTTGATCCAGTCGCGAAAAACGCGTGTTTTGCATTTTAAAGTCAGTTTTCAATTTTTTTTTCCCTCGAATATCAATGACTGTTCATTGTCTTCTTCATTCTCTCACTCAAACACTCCATACTTATCTATGAAAATCCTTCATTTCAACATCATTTCAACATCAATCTTCTAGAAAAAGGTATGGGTTTTCTTGTTTTCCCTTCACATTTCATGACTTTACTGTCATATTCTTGAATCTGTGTGTTTTAATGTTGGATTGAGTTTTTGAGGTGTACGAATGTGAGTCTAGGTTTGTTTGTTTGAGGTTGTTTTCTTTTGTTGCTGAAAATATATGTATCATGTTTTTGCTTCATTACTCTAGTATTTGTTCTGAGCAGTGCTATTTGATACATTTTATACTCATTAGGCTTATGGGTTTTTTTTTTTTATGAATGAGGCATTTCAATTTGTTTGAAATTTTTTTTGGATTGTGTGACTTGAATTGCTTTGATTTTTAGTCATCATATCATGATTGTGGTGTTGTCTTTGGGTTTATCTTGCACTTGTCAGATGCCTTCATCTGTTTGATAGATGTTTTCACTGTCCAGTTTTAATTATCTAGTGCTTGCTCCTATTTGCATCTATACTGAATGATCTTGTTTGACTTGTTCTTCAAATCTCTGGTTATTAACTGCTCTTGGTTTTAGGGTTGTCTTGTCACTCTATTATTATCATTGTGACCAAATTGTTACTAATTTGTGTATGCTTCCACATATTGTGTTTTGCCCTTGTTGTGGACTTTTCTGAGTGTTTACAGATGGCTTCCACATCTTCAAAGAAGAAGACTCCTGCTAAGAAGGTTGATAAAAGGATGAAAATGGAAAACAACCTGTTTAGGTCTGTCAAGCATTTTGAGAGATACAGAGATTCCTTCATAAAGGGAACCATTATCCAGGAGAGGTTTGTGGATTTACATGACCTAAAGGATACTTTCATTCCACAATTCTTTGAAGGAAGAGGTTAGGATAAACTTCTGGGTGACTTAGCTATAGTGTGTGAATCTCTAATTAAAGAATTCTATGCAAATGTTGTGATAAGGGAGGATGAGTTGAGTTGTTGGGTGAGAAGAAAGGAATTTATCTTAGATGCTCATGATATTGATAAGGTTCTAGGGCTTGAGGGATTAGAAAATTATGAATTCACTAACTACATGGACAAAATGCTTTCTCTAGAAACTGTCCAGAAAAGGATTGGTGGGGTTATAGAAAAGAGATGTCTCAACACTTCTAATTTTCCTAAAGACATGAGGTGTTTAACCACCATAATGATGTACAACCTGTACCTTATAAGGAAGATGACTACACTGACAAATGCCAGAACTATCTTTCTTATGGAACTTAAGGAGAAAACCTTTATTGACATCAGTTCCCACATTTTTGATACTATAATGGATGAAACTAGAACCACCTCGAGGCCCAAGCTGGTATTTCCAAGTCTTCTTATGAGGATTTTCAAAGAAAAGGGTGTTACAATCCCACATGATATCAGTCCCATGCCTCATCTATCAGCCATTAACAAATTTACTCTCACAAGGATACAAAGCCGTCTTCCAGGTGAAGAAGAGAAGGGTGTCCAAGAAGATGTTGATCCAATGGAGACTGAAGCAGAGGCTGTAGGACCATCTTCCACACCAAGAAGAAGAGTCAAGAGGAGAAGAGCTTCTACCTCATCAGCTGTACCTCCTGATGCCTTTCAGATCATCTTGGAGAGGCTTGATACATTCAAAGAAGTTCAGAATCAGCATATTGAAAGATTGACAGCAATGCAGGACCAGCTTGATGTACTCTCAGCCAAGTTTGACAACATTCACACCAACCAGGATTAGTGACCCTTTGGCCATTCCGGTCAAAAATGGGGAGAATTTTTGGGGCAACTCTTGAGGGAGGGTGCCTGTTTTGAGGGGGAGTTTCATTATTATATGTTGTTTTGTTTATAATTTTGATACTATGCTTGGATAACTACTGTTGTTATAGGTTTGATACACTATGGTTTAAGATTGGATTAAACTTATATCTCTTGAATGTTTTTTAACTCTTGGCTTATTATTAAATATATAATATGATGTTATTTAGTTATTTCAGCATATGTTCAATTATTTGTACCCATGTTGCTTTTGTAAGCTTTAAGGGTTTGTTTTCATGCACTTATGCACATTTGTAGGCCTTTGTGGTATATACCATGCTTTATGCAGCCTTTGTGCTTTGTTAAATCGGTACTTTTATTGTAATGCTATGCATTCCTTTTTTTAAGTACTGTCACTTTTGTGCCTTTGTAGGATTGTTCCTAGATGCATATATGTTTGTATGCATTAGTTGAGTGTTGGACTTGCAAATGATACTCTTCAATTAAGCTTATCACTTTGCATGTCCAGATGTTCATTCCTTGTGTGAATGAACATAGTAATCACTTTTGTTTAAGTGACTACTTGGTTGATCTAGCCATGATTTATTGCTTTAATGCTTAAGTTCATTTTTGCTTGATCATGCTTCTATTGCTCCATATGTATTTCAAGTTTTCTGCATACAATAATATTGTTATGCTGTTGTATTTCAAGAGTTACTTGTTCATATGTTCAAGAGCTTTACAGAATCTAAAGTTAGCTGTGACTGAGTTTTGTTCAACTGTTCCCAACTCACGCATTAAGTCTAGAGTCTATTGTAGGGTTTTGTTATGGAATAGCCAAAGGGGGAGATTGTAAGGTTGAATTTAATCAACCATCTTGTTGGCTTTATTCCATGCCAATTTGCTTGTAATTTAGCACTTAGTAACCCTGTATTTAGGTGGGAAACTTGTAAAGGTAGTGAGTGAGATAGTGTGAAGAAATGTTCAAGATTGTGCAAAGAAACAGAATCTCGCGACTGGATCTCGTGGGAGAGTCGCGGCTTGCAAGTCGCCAAAAGTCTGCACACGTGCCAAGCATGTCAAAAACTGAAGAGTCACGCCAGCTGTTGCACTACAGGACAAAAAGTCCCACGCTGGCCAGGCCATTAGCTCGCGGCTTGAACTCGCGACTAAACTCAGTCGCAAGGTCAAGTCACCAAAATGCCCTGTTTGGGAAAATCTAACGTTTCACATTCCATTCTCATTCCAGTATAAATACCCCTCATTCCCACGATATTGAGAGAGCTTCCAGAGAGAATTTTGCGAGAGAAACCCTAGAGAAAAACAAGATTGCCTCATCCCCAATCTTCACGTAGAGACTCTACAAATTCCTCTTCTCTCTTCTTTTTCATTGTTATACCTTTGAGAGGCCTTTTTACCAAATCCTTATCTCAACACATCCACGTCTGTGAGAAGATTTATTTGGTGCTATTGGGAAGCAGTAAGGAAGGAACCAATCTACATTGGTTGATGCTATGGTCTAGTAGTGGAATCTGGGAAGCTAAAGAAGAAATAGGTTCGGCGTAACCTCGTTGGAGCAAGAACCTTGGAGAGCTTAGGTACTTGGGTAAATTAGGCTTGGAGAGTCTTCTACTGTTCATGTATCCCAACTACATTCTTTAGTGGATTATTTGACTACTTGGAAGGCGGCGGAGAGGTTTTATGCTGAGGGCTTCGGTTTCCTCTTCGATAACACATCGCGTGTTGTCCGTGTGTTTGCATCTTTTCTTCCTTTATCTTTGCCTTATATTTACTGCTATGGATGTGTTTATATTTTGCTTAGATTGTTTATCAATTCTGTGTTTGGCTTATTTTCATGTTCCGCACGTCAATTTTTTGATATTAAGCCTGAGTTGATAATTTTGTAATTGGAGTCTAAACGTTCAAGGGTGTTTCATACCCATATTGAACTTTCAACCTCACCCACCCCGTTCTCTATTGGAAACTTTACCTTCAAGCAGTAGGTAGACGTGGCTGCTTTCCAACGGTTGAGTGTATGTCTCCCGATGATCACATTGTATAATGAAGGATAGTCTACCACCAAGAAGTCCAACTGACAAGTCAGCTACCTCTGGTGAGTCTCCACTATAACTGTCAGTGTCACTATGCCCTTGGGATATACCATGTCTCCACTGAAACTGACGAGGGGAGAGTCAAATGGGCGCAGCCTTCCTGGATCTAGCTTCAGCTGCTTGAAAGCGAAGAGGTAAATAATGTTTGTCAAGCTACCATTATCCATGAGGATTCTTCTGGTATTGAATCCTTCTATCAGGAGCATTATGACCAAAGGGTCGTCATGAGGCTGCTTCACTCCCTTAGCATCTTCTTCTAAGAAAAACATATCACAGTTTGTCTGTCTTTGCTTATATGGGGGCATTCTGTGGACACTGTTCACTTGTCTCTGGTATGCTTTCTCGAGGGATCTGAACGACCCACTTGTGGATAGGCCACCTGTGATCGTCTTTATCTCCTCGATCACACTTGGCGGGCCCTGGTTTGTGTGATCCTCATTTTTGGGTGAAGATTTGCACTGGTTTTTGTTGCCACCTTTGAACCTGCCAGATTCCCCCTTTTTCACATACTTTTGTAGCTTTCCCTTTTGTATAAGCTCTTCTATTTGCTCCTTTAGGTCCCCGCAATCCTCTTTGTAGTGGCGTAATCCTTATGGAACCGGCAATACTTTTTTTTATTACGCACGTTGGGCGATGAATGTAATGGCCTTGGCCATTTGAGGTAGTGCTCATCCTTAATTTGCACAAGAATTTTGTCAACAGGCATAACTAAAGGAGTGAATTTTACCGTTCGAGGAGTTTTTTTGTCTTTCCTTTTACTCCCGTCACTAGTCTGATGATCTGTGTGCTCCCTTTTTCGTCCCCTACGATCATCCTTCTTCCTTCCCTTGTCCCCTGGCCTTTCCACGTCTTTAATGGCGACTAAAGCATCTTTAGCATTCATGTACTTCTACGCCTTCAGTAGCATCTCTGCCATCGTCTTACGAGGATTCTTCGTGAGTGAAACCACAAACTCTCTGGACTTTAACCCCGCTTTAAAGGTCGTCAACTGCACTTTGTCGTTAGCTTCGTCCACCTCTAGAGTCTCCAGAGTAAAGTGTTTTACATACGATCTCAGGGTTTCTTTCTCCTATTGTCTAATGGTAAGTAAGTGGTCCGCTGGCCTTTTCAGGCGTTGTCCCCCGACAAAGTGTTGCAGAAAGGCATTGCTTAACTGCTCGAAGCTGTCAATGGATGATGTTGGTAACTTTGTGAACCACTCCCTTGCAGCTCCTTTGAGAGTGGTGAGGAAGGAACGACACAATATTTCGTCAAGAGGCTATTGAAGGACTAGTTTCGTCTTGAAAGTGTTAGGGTGGTCTTGAGGGTTCTTAAGTCTGTCAAACGGCTCAAGCTGAGGCAAGTGAAATTTCGACGGCATAGGGCATTCCAAGATTGTCGTGGCGAAGGGCGAATCTGTTGCCCTGACCATTCTATCCAAGCTTCGGTTTGTTTTTTCTCTAATGGCGTTCCTTAGCTCGTCCATCTCCTTTCTCATCTCCCGGAGAAGATTTAAGTTTTGTTCATCTAGAGTAGTCGGCCTTCGACGGTCACTCCTTCTATGGCTATCTCCTTCATCCTCTTGATTGGACCAAGACCGGTTCTCCCCCTGCTGAAGCCATAGCCTCATTTCCTGATTTTGTCTGGTGAATTCTTTTACGGTAGCGGCAAGAGCCTGGACTTGCAAGGGCTAACCCTGCTAAATTTTGGTTGGACTCTATCTGAATGTAGAAGTTAACTGGAAACTACGCTTTTGAACCTAAGTTCTATAATGTCGTTTCCATAGACGGCGCCAAACTAATGAAGTGCAAATCGTCAGTATTTGTGAGTGCGTCCAAATGGAGCTGAGTCTTCGTCGGTGTCCCTGCAAATATGGAAAGATGGCTCCCTTAAGGTAGTCACCGGTGTGGTGCCTGCCACGACATCTCTAATGCTAAAGTCAGTACAAGGAAGCCTTTAGAATAACAAAATAACTATGAGTGTTTTTAGGAGTGTCTATGTACCTTGTGTTGGTGCTGTGAGGTCTTTATATATATTTCCACAGCTCCTAGTTGTTGTAGTTGTTATTGTGATTTTAATGCCTCTATTGGTAATGCCTCATGTTCAATAATGTGGGCTTTGATAGGCTTCCAACGGTTTGTACAGCTGGTTTTGTAACCGCCTGAGTCATCATTGACTGCATTGATTAGCTTTCCTACCTTCGTCAATGCCGTGGATTTATTGACGCATATATTTGTTTATCTCGTCTATGAGAGAGAGATCGTTGGTCCTATCACAAAGTTCAATCCCTCTTTCCTAACTATTTAGCTATAAAATTAAATAAATAAGAATAAATCAATGATGTTGGAAGACAAAAATTATTTGGCTAAATTGTTTATTTCATACGAAGGGTGGAAAAAAATGAATCTAAAACCGTAAAACAAGTTATTTTACTTGTCAATAATTGTCGGCAGACAAATCATTAGGCTTATAGTTATAATCCATGAGGAAATGTTCGCCTCTGGAGTGCAATTCTGAATCTAACTTTTCTATAGAAAAATCAAATTTCATTATATACTTTTTTTTTTTTTGATAAACATTTCATTGTATACTTTATTCCCAATAACTTTAACCTCTAAATTAGATTTATTTTAGGTGCAATTCATCAAGTTTGTATCTCAGTCGTTATCAAAACTCAATTATTTCCATCAGAACTTGATAATCTACTTTATTCCACATGTCATTTTCAGCTCTTATATATATATATATATATATATAAATTAGTATAAAAAATAAAATAAAATAAAATAAAATAAAAAGGTGAGAGGAATTATGGAGGCATAGGAGCTTAGCACTTTGAAACCGTGTTCATTAAGCAAGAGATAAGATAAAAGGTTCTGGAAAGGTACTTTAGTTCCATGTCATTTTTCTTAATGATTACTGGAGGGTGAAGACATCTTGCTTTAATTTCATACTTATTATTATTATTATTATTATTATTATTATTATTATTATTATTATTGATTTTTGCTTTTTGCTTTTTAGTTTTTTCAATATATATATATATATATATATATCCAATTGGTAGTATATTCCATTCTTTTAAAAGATGAGGCATATGGTTCGATTCTTTTGTCTCAATAGTGATAATAACAAACTTAAGATGAAGAACAAAAATTTTTGGATAACTAACAAAATTAATCTTAAACTCACAATTAAATGTCTTTATAATCTTACAATTCATCAATCATCAATGAAAAAAAAAAAAAAAAAAAAACCCTTCGCTTGAGTTATTGCTGTTGATGTCATGTCCAATAATGGGATTAACTAGTAGTAATGCACTGATGCCTATTCAAAAATTTTGTTGGGTGGGTAATAACTAAAAAGTAACGTCAGTTCAATCATCAATGCTTTATTCTAAAGGATGACTTAATGTCTTTTAATTGTTAATGCTATGAACTTTTTTTATTTGTATTAGTATTATTATTATTATTATTATTATTATTATTATTTTTTAAGAATACTAAGTATTTTTAACACAGGTCAGGCTTAGGTCCAATGTCCAATAGTACTGGACCCGTTGAGATGATAACACGTATCCACTTTTAGACACATGTCACCATCTAACCAGGTCTAGTGCACTGGATGCACTGGACCTAAACCAAGTCCTTTTAACACATACAGAAAAATGGGAGAATGTCTTAAAAAAACTAATAGTAATATATATCCAAAATGGCCTAACTCTTAGATACACAACACAGACTTTAAATCTCGTTAACTCACACTTATTTTCCAATATGAGATTAACCTACTATTTTTTCTTTTGAGAATACTAAATATTTTTAACACACATACAGGGAGAAGGGAGAAGGGAGAAGGTCTTAAAAAAACTAACAATGGTCCGTATTCAAAATGGCATAATTCTTAAGAGTATTAATTTTTCTTCTTTTGCAATAGCAATGGTAACAAATCATATGTTTCATTTTTATTATATAGTATTAGATGGACAATATAATTTGAAATGGGGTTATATTTCTTTGTAAAAAAATGTTTCTTAAAGCTACTGAAAGAGTTTTCATTTTGAACAATCTCGCTCAAGAGAGAAATTCACCCGTGAACAAGATTGAGCCCACTCGAGCGAGCCAAGCAAGACACCAACTCAAGTCAGTCATTGAGCCCACTCGAGTGAGCCAGTTAGAATTTGTCATTTAACGCATTGGCGATGCTTGGCTTTGTTTTTTTTTTTTTTTTTGCTCTCACAATTAGGGGTGTGCAAAAAACCGACGAACCCAAAAAACCGCTTCAAACCGGCCGAATCGATGTAAAAATTTCGGTTCGATTTCGGTTCAATTCGGTTTTGGTTTCATTATATTAAAAATCGAAATTTTGGTTCAGTTTTCGGTGGCAAATTCTAATACACCGAACCGAACTGAAATATATTAAATAATAATTTGTGCAAATTATTTTAACAAAGTTCTTGGTATCCTAGCAACAAGGACACACGCTTGTTTTCCAATCATCCCAGGTTCAACCCTTGGTAATAGCCTTTTTATTTTTCCTCTCTTTATTACCAAAACTACGTTATTTTGGGGTTTGCTTTATAACCCTATTAATCCTATTTTCAGCACTTGTTTCTCACTTCAAGTCTTCAATAGTAGCCATTCTCTTCTCCCCTTTCCCTCTCCAGTCATTCTCTTCCTCCCCATCTCTCTCTTTCTGTCATAGTGTCATGCCTCCGTTTCTCTCTCTCTCCATCACGCCGCCGTTTTTCTCTCTCTATAACATTGCTTCAGTACACTTCTTTGCCAGTACGCTGCTTCGTCATTCTCTTCTTTCTTTTTTTCTTCTTTTTTTTTTTTTTTTAATTTATTGGTTTTGTGTTTGCTACTTTGCTTGGTACTTGGTGTTTGGGTAGTGAGAAAACGTGGGAAAGCAAAGGGATTTTCTGGGTTTGTTATTTTTTTTTAGGTTTGTTAATATTTTCTGGGTTTCTGGGTTTGTTAATATTTTCTGGGTTTGTTAATTTTTTTTTCTTTGTTTGCTTTCTTAGAAAATAAATGATAAGGAAACCAAAAAAACCCACCGGTACGCTGCTTCGCCGTTATTTTCTGGGTTTGTTTGCTTTCTTCGCCAGTATGCTGCTTCGCCATTCTCTCTCCTCTTTTTTTTTTTTTTTTTGGTTTTGTGTTTGCTACTTTGCTTGGTGTTTGGGTGGTGAGAAAATGTGGGAAAGCAAAGGGATTTTCTAGGTTTGTTAATTTTTTTTGGGTTTGTTAATATTTTTTGGGTTTCTGGATTTGTCAATATTTTCTGGGTTTCTGGGTTTGTTAATTTTTTTTCTTTGTTTGCTTCTTAGAAAATAAATGATCTGTGTGAAAAGTTTTGAGCTTATGGTTTTTATCGATTCTGAGTGTGATTTTATATGCTTTGGTTTTTGCTTTATCATTTGAAAGAGTGGTTTTGAAAATCTTAATAACCTTCTCTTTGGAAAATCGAAAGTCGACCGAAACCGACTGAAACCGAAATACACCGAAACCAATGGTTTTCCAACCATTTCGGTCTGTTTCGGTTGAGAATTTAGTAAACCGAAATATTCGGTTTCGATTGGCCATACCCATACAAACCAACCGAAACCAAACCGAACACACCCCTACTCACAATACATGTGACATTTTCAATACAATTTTGAATAATTGAACAGATGTTATTGTCTCTTATTTATTTATTTTGATAATTACATGAAATATTCATTAAACTAAAAACAGAGGTACAACTGAGAGAGAATACAACAACTGGGAGGAAAAACACCTCACTCTCCCCAATGGACTCAAGAGCCCAACACTTAACTTGTGTTTGCATATTAAAGTTTTGAGCTTTCTTTCCTTGGGCTCCAGCAACCCTTTTTAAAAGCCCCCTCTGTGGGCATAAAGAGGAATTGGTGAGCTCATTGAAAGGAGAGGGATTATTTATGGGAAACGGGCTGGGTGAAAATTGGGCCTCAGATGCAAACAATGGAGAGCCCAAAACCAAGGCCTTGACAATTACATTCTTACCCTTCATAGAAGGCCCTTGGGAATCACAAGAGTGCACAGTTGAGGAAGGCGTTGGGCTTAAGGTGTTGTTGGAGCTTGTGTGATTTGACAGAGCTATTGAATGCGCATGCTCCGGACCCAGCCACGCCTGACTAGCAACCATCGGAATCTGAACACCAGTGACTTCCTTCAATCTTTCCTCCTCCGACCCACCACAACTAGCAACTCTATGATTCTCAAAAACCTCCATGAAACCATTGCTTTTTCTGGTCTAGCCCCCAAAATACCTGAGGCAATCGATCTCACCAAGACCCAGAACATCACAAATAAAACAAAAGAGAAGAAGCCGCTCCATTTGAAACCTAGACTTGAACCTAACCTAGAAAGCCATTATTCCCATATCTAAAACGTTTGATCAGAACCCAACATCCAAGCAATTCTTTGAGAGAACTTGAAGGCTAACGCGCACACCTTGTGAGGTCTGATCACGTGGTTGAGAATGAGAAAACTTCAAACACTTCTGTAAAGAGTTGTAGATGCTTAAAACCCCCAGTGAAAGTTTGAACCAAGTTGCTGATGGAGAGAGAGAAACTTTCTCTCTCCTACAAGCCGTAGGAGAGAGAAAGAGCTCTTAATTCTATTTGCTTGCTTTAGATGATGGTATTGTCTTTTATGTTTCCTAGAGCTCTGTTGAAGCAAGCAAGCCTAGAGATTACCCTAACTTGCGTAATTCTTAGCTAACGCTAATATTTATAGGAAATGATGGAGCCCATATGCTGACTTTGGTTTGAACGGTAGTTCCCCAACTAGCATGAACTCTTTTCTCTCTTTCCTATTCCTCTTTTAGTTTTTTGTCTCTCTGCTCTTTCTTATCTTCAATTTTCTCTCTTTCCCATTCATCAATCCACAACAACCGCAACCACCACACAAACACATGATAACCATCATCACCAAGCCAAATCCAACAACCACCAATCCCAACGCCATCATAAACTGTCATGCCCTGAACCCAAAAGGGGCCAAAGCATGAGAAATACATCCCAAGGGTACTTGTAGATTTTTCTTTTTTGGCAAATCAAACTATAGGAGATCTTCATTTTCCTTTCTTTTCCACAAGATAAGAATATATAAGCATATTAAAATCTCCACATTACAAATCAGAGCTCTATAACACAATTACGAACAATAACTAAAAATCATATGTCTCCGCATAATACATGAATATATTACAAAACTCTTATTAAATTACACAAAGTCACAATCTTATCTAGAATAAGAACCTTAACATTGAGTCTAGGCCTACCACGCCAAAGGTTAACAAACCTCAAGCGACCCACCTCCAATAAAATTAATTAAGGTCTCGTTGAACATTGCAAGATTGAGTCACCAACCATTTACGGCAAAAGTCTCAGCATTTAACATAGCACTCTAATTATCACCAAAGAAGTAAGCTCCATATCCAAGGTATAGCTAATAAATCTGAAAAACTGTTAGAGGGTGGGATGAGCTAACACCTAGTAAGTAGCATAATTAATGGGGGTGGGGAAAATGCAAGTTTCATGATAATGAACAGTTTACAAAACATGTTTTAGTTTGGGAAATTGCTAACTGAATATTGCAAGATCATTTTCAATAATAATGTAACAAGAATGATTAAATGATGAAACACAAATTTTCTCAAAATAATACCATGAAACTATATATTATAATTTGTGAGCACTAATAATATAATTCCAAAGCCATAAAATCCAACATACGGTAATTTTTCACAAATATACCACACTACCACATAGACCGGTTAAGGGATCCACCCATTCACAACTGGTATGATATTATCCTCTCTGGTATGCAGACTCTTGGCCCCATGGACAGCAACCTCACCCATACCCTCAAGGTTTTTCTCTCCCCCCATGGGTAGCAGAGAGAGTGCGTCAAATAGGACCTCTCTTACATGTGGTCTCTTGGCCCCATGGGCAGCAGCCTCACCCACACACAATCAAGGAATCTCTTCCCCCCATGGGCAGCAGGGAAGAATGCATCATTCAAAGTGAAAGGGCACTGACCTAGATTTGATTCTGTTGTCACAAAGACTACAGAAACCAAATCGGGTGATCACTGGGAAATCACACATGGCATGGTGTTAAAACCACATAACGGTCACATGTTACATTACTTTGAAACACACAGTTTATATCCAGGTAGTTTTAGAAAAAACGTAAATAATTTGACTTCCACAAAGTTTGTAAGGTTTTCAACTTCATTCTAGTCAAAAAAAAATTTCTATCAATTTCTCTCATAACAAGACAAGATAAGCATCTTTAAATTTTCTAATATACCATAAAATCCATGATTTCCCTATCAAAGATTAAATAAAAGATGCTCATTTTTCTATATCAACAATTCATGCATTTCTCCAAATGCAATATTAAATATGATGCATTTTCATATATATAATCATATATATATATATATATATATATTAAGGTTACAACACAATAGTTTTTAAGAAAATATAATTTCCATAAGTAGTTTCCAAAAGCGTGTCTAACCCAAAAACAACATTTATACCACATGGTTATTTTTCAAAATCCCATTAAAAAGCTACTTACCTTGTAACCCGCAGAAAGCCTAATTCTCCAAGCTCCAAAGAAGATTAGCTAAAACCTCAACAATATCAAGCAAACCTAACACAATAAGCATGAAGCTTAAAATTGTATCTAGCTACAATTTAGGAATTGCCAAATATGCACTTAATTAGGCAAGCTTAGTATTTAACCTCATCAATAACATATTCCTCTTCCAAAGTTTCTCAACAAATTAATTCACAAGGCATAGACTCCAATTTAAAAATTTTAACCCATTCAATATCATCTCCAATATTATGACTAGCTTCCATAAGATTTACACAACATCATCAAGAGACCCATATAAGCAAAATCAAAATATCCTCCAAGACAAGAAATTTTGAATTCTAACTCCAAATAAACCCAATAGTAAGGGAAAAATTAGATTTACCAGCCATCACATGTTATAACTCAAAACCCCTAAATTTCCACCATAAATAAACCTTAGATAGTCATCATTAACACAAACTATAAACCCACTCATCAAATAATTCCGCCAATACAAAACCCATACAATTAAACACAAAAATATCACTTCCAATGCTCATAAATCACATGGGTATCATTATTAAAGCTTTGATAAAAAAATATAACCTAGCAAAATATAAAACTCACCAAAAGGATTAGAAATTTTACCTCAAATAAAAGATGAAGATGCTTAGAGGTTCCTAAGGATTTTCAGGTGACATTGCCGGAAAAATGATGGTGGAGATGGTGACATGGAGGTATCGGTGGGAGAGTGTGAGGTAGTGGAGAGGAGTGTTAGACAAAAAATGAAAAAGAAGAAAAGAAAGAAAGGATAAGTGAGGAGCTTGGCCGGTCAAAGAGATAAAGAGATGAATGAAATTGAGTGGTGGGGAATGATGTGGTAGGTGGGGCACGTGTGGCCCCAAAAATATCCAACCAAAACCTTTTTTTTTTTTTTTTTTTTGACTGGGACGTTACATAAACAACCCACAAAACCACTGATTATAACCCACAACCCATTGATCCCAACCCTCAAAAATCCAACCCACCGCAACCATTGCACAAAACACCAATCGAAAACCACAAACCCACCATGATAGATCGACACTCTCTCTCCTCTTCCCTTGTGACAAATTAGTGAAGAAGAAAGAAGATTTCTAGGATGAGAAAGGTGAAAAGGAAAGAAGAAGATTTCTAGGTGTCAAAAGGCGAAGAAGAAGAACGAAGAAAGAAGAAAGAAGAAAGAAAAGGCAAAGAAGAAAGTACATCTATCGCTTGCTTCTAGGTGCTAGTGAAGAAGAAAAAAGAAAAAGAAAAAGGCTTTGTGAATTAAGGCTAACTGAAGAAAGAGCTATTAGTGACAGTGTATTCTAACTTGATGAGACAACACACTAAGATAGGTCCCACAAATTTGATTAAATTTACAAAAATTTCATGTTAACTTATAATTCTATACTCGAAAACAAGAAAAATTTGTTCTCATTTTTCATGTCTCGATTTTAGTTTTCTGAGTATTAAGTCATGGAAATTGAGAACACCAACTAAACCAAACAATACTAGTTAGTGTGGGACCCACAAAATTTGAGTGATGAGTAATGAAAACACAATAAATCAAACACAGCCTAACTTACTCAAATTAATCTAATTCAAATGTTCATAGTAAATGGATCAAAGCCTAAGTTGTCACAATGACACCAATTGATTTGAAGCAAATGTATTTTGGATAAAATGAGACTACAACTAAATACTTGGATGAAACTTGAGTAAATATGCTTAAACTAATCACAAAGTTACAAAGAAACACTTACAAGTTAAATTATTCACTATGCCGTGTGAACTATAAGATGATCTCCTAGAAAACTAAATTACAATGATCTCAAAAATCATCTCATTAAGTTATTTAGATTGTTTGTAGTGCCTTTCTCCTGGAACTAAGCCTCTTATTTATATTGAAGGTTATGCGGGATGCAAAAGCGTCAAGAAGCAGAATGCGTTTACTTTTAAAAAACAAGGAACAAAACACTTTTATTTTTGCAAATAACCTTGAATCCATGATGGTTCCTCAAATCCACGAGGGTTGTTGAATCCATGAGAAAAAGGTTCTTAAATCCACCAAAGAAACAATAGACAAAAGTCTGAATTTTTATTAATATCAATAATCTCTGAAAAATGTTTACAGAATTGGAAACCTATTTAAGGGCTCCGTAAAACTTGACAAACAATAAAATATATTCTAAAATAAGTACTAATTAATACCTAACCATAATAGGAACCAAATTTGACCTAAAAAACATAAAAGCACCTAAAAACAAGAAAATAATAAACATAAACCTAAAATAGCGAAAATTACAAATTAAATACCAAAATTAATAAATTACAAAAATTAAATAGTAGCTATCCTACATCAGGCCCCTCTACTTGCAACAAACTCGTCCTCAAGTTCATCTTTGAGATTTGAAATCTTCCATGCCAAGCAAACAAATATTTGGAATACTTAAGCCTCTTGATCTTATTTCCATACTTGCAGCTCATCAATGGAATAAACAAATTAACTGGAATTTCTTTTTTCTTAGTCTTCATACAATTGTAGAGATTTACCAAATAAGAACTAGTAATTGAATCAAATCTATCAACCCCAATAAAATTAATAAACTTTGATGTATCACTTACCACCAAAATAAAAGGATCTTGAAATTGATAATCATATGATTTCATTTCATTGAGATCCTCGAAACTTTCCTGTTCAATTTCTTCCTCAATGGTCTCCACCATCTCAACTTCAATATCTTTCTCCAGAATAGGATCTTCATTATTCTCCTCCACAATAATCTTGATTTTAGGATCTTCCATAACAAGGCCTTCATTAATTTCCTTGGAAATATCTATATTTTGTTCTTTGACTTCTACATAATCTTCAAGAAATGTATTTTCTTCAACATATAAATCTTCCCTTAATGGCGGAATATATGGCTCTTCAAAATAATTCAAGGATGAACTTTTTGGCCAATAATCTTGTTTTGTATATGACAAAAGTTCATCACAATCCATGGGATAATATTGTTAGCAAGCATTTTTTTCATCATTGGCCATGAACGAAGGATAATATTTGTTACCTTGTTGGATTCTATTAGATTGTACTTGTTCCCACAAACGTAAGATATACTCACTAAGTTTATACAAAGCAAGTCTAACTTTTCTCTCATCATGAATATTCTCAACGTCAAATAAATCCTCTAAATCAAGTAACCAATCAAGAAAATTTTATTTATAGAAATAACCATTAAAACTTGCAATTCTTTTATAAGGCCTATATGAAATTTGTTTACTAATAGGTTGCCCATGAGGTATGTTTCCATAGTAGTTATCTCTTTTGTTTCCATGCTCCAATGGTTTCATCCTAGCAAAGATATATGTGAGTATTGACTATACATCACGTAATACTTGCTTAGCTTTCTGTCATTGAAATCGCTACCATCACATACGTTAGCCACAAGACTAGGAAAAGTGAAGGCTTTGATACTAATTGAAGTGGGAAAGCCTGAAGAAAACACACAAGATGCTTTCTTAATGGAACAAAAACTAAACTATTAGCTTTTGGTAGTAAACCTTGAATCCGCGAGAGTTTCTTGAACCCACAAGGAGGAAAGGTTTTCGAATCCACCATAGAAACACTAAATAAAAGTCTGAATTTTTATTAATATCAATAATCTCTAAAAAAAAGTTTATAGGCTTGGAGACCTATTTAATGGCTCCGTAAAACTTGACAAACAAAAAAATATATTCTAAAATAAGTCACAATTAATACCTAACCATAATAGGAACCAAATTTGACCTAAAAAGCATAAAAATAAATAAATAAATAAAAAGCCTAAACCTAAAATAACAAAAATTACAAATTAAATACCAAAATTAATAAATTACAAAAAATAAATAGTAGTTTCTGTCCTATATCAAAAGGCCTCAACAATTATTGTCACTTACCTACTCGGTGTGTTGCTTTCTCATTGAGCTTAATAACTTGTTTGGATGGAGGAGAAGTAGAGGGGACTAGAGTAGAGGGAGGAATAGTAAGTTAAATTACCTCATTTGGATGTATAGTGGGTAGGGGGAGGGATTTGGAAGGGTTTGGAGGAGTTCTAACTACTTCTAATCCGTCATTTTTAATTCCCCCAAATTGGAGAGATTTGGAAGAAAAGTAGAGCATAGAAATGCATGACCAAATAAATTACCAAATTTATCTTTACCATATTAACAAAATTACAAACTATGAAAATGTTAATTATTCTCCTCTCATTTACTTAATTTTAAAAACATCCAAATAAGATAGAGGGTAACCATTCCTATCTACTTTTCTCCGCACTACTCTCCTCCCCTCTACTCTCCTCTCCTTCCAAACTTCCAAACATAACATAAAGCACACTTATTGGGACACTTATTGCATTGATTACAGATGCTCCGAAATTTTTGTAATTGCTTCAAATTTTACTTTGCCGACGCCATTTGTAATCAACGTAGGCGTTATTTGTTGAATTAATAGCACAAAGTTTATAACTGCCTTTAATTACCTACTCTGGACACTAGAGGATTGCCACATTAGTTTCACATTTACTACTTTATGCTCTTCATTGCACCACTTATCATGCAATATTAATAAATCAGAAAATTTTTGGGTTTGGATGCGTAGTGCAGCCATTTTTTTCATCTCTTGAAGCTTGGGGTTTTTATAAGTTCATGATCTACTGTTTTGGTGTGACAAGTAGATAGAGAAAGAATGGGGTTCTGATTTCTAAAGCTCCAAAGCTAAGAAGAGGAGGTCATCTTGCTTCCTTGCTCCTGAGCTAAAATTAGTAATATATAGCCATTTTTTCTTAGCTCAGCCAAATATAGAAAAAGCTAAGTGTATGGCCAAAAAGAAAAGGGATTCAATTCTCAGTTCTCACATGTCCACTATCTGAAAACAAAAAATATAAATATAATTACTTCTCTTAGCTTCCCTCTCTTTCTCTTCGGCTCTCTGCATTTTGCTCTCTCTCTCTCTCTCTCTCTCTCTCTCTCTCTCTCTCTCTCTCTCTCTCTCTCTCTGTGCGAAACAACCAAATATTTGAAATGTCAAGAGGTTGGAGATGAAAGGTTTGGAAGTAGAGGGTGAGGGCTAGCTTGAGATCGGAGAGATAGAGGGTGAGGGCTTGAGAGTAACAGATGGAGGCTGATGTGTGATGGGAGCTAGCTAGGGCTAATCAGGTTTTAATATGCTATTTATACAAAGCCTAAAGCTGCGTTTTTAACCTACAACCATAGGCAAAGCTGAAGCCGCGTGTAAGAAACGCAGCCAATTCCTAAACTAAAGCCGTGTTTTATAAACGCGGCTACATACTAAGTTTATAGCCACGTCTATAAAATGTGGCTATAGGGAAGGTAAAGCCGCATTTTTCAAATGCGGCCATAGTTCAGATTTAAAAAAAAAAAAAAAAAAAAAAAAGGCGTAAATGCACTTTTGGTCCCTACATTTTGTCCTTTTTTCCATTTTGGTCCCTACATTTTATTTTTACCACTTTTAGTCCCTAAACCAATTAACGAGTGACATTTAAGTCCTTATTGTCAGCCAACTAACGAGAAAAGCTAAGGTGGCAAACGGAACACCATATTAGCTGACGTGACGTTGATGTGACTATTAAAATACTATTAAAAAAATATTATTTGACATTTTTATATATCACGTCAGAATTTTAATTTTTTATAAAAAGCCATGTCAGACAATTTAAACCAAAAAAGAAAATAAATTAAAAACAAAACTTAAATTTTTATTATTATTATTATTATTATTATTATTATTATTATTATTATTTTACTTTCATTATTTTTTCGTAAGAACTGAAGTTGTTCTTCGTGTTCTTCCTAAATCCATGAAACAAACCAATCTCCAGCAAACCCTAAATCGAAATCCAACAACCAAATCTACTCCATCAAATCCAGAAAAACAAGAAATAAATCCAAAAAACCAAACCAAACCATAAATAAATCGAAGAAATAAACCCATAAACCTAGTAACCAATTCAATCTCTAGCAAACCCATAAACCCAGAATTTTTCTTTAGAAACAAACACACAAAAAAGCCCATAAAAGCAAACAAGTTACGCTCTATTTTTCCAAAAAACGAAATTTCAGGAATTCAAAGAATGCGAACTCTCGGGATTCTATTTTCCATTTCCTCTTTCAAGTACACGTTCACTCACTCACTCACTCACTAATTCAATCAATTTCCAAATCACAAATCCACAAAAAATTTTCACACTTTTCTAATTCCCACTACTTCTTAGAATGTTGAAGCATTTCAAATTCTTGCACCAGAATTCCAACAAGAGCGAGGAGATCGAGAATGTGCCTGTAAACCCTAAGGATTCGGCGCTGATTCAGACCGGCACCGACTCGTCGAGGCCTCCACTCAACGCAATCCAAGAACCGGTTCAAAACCCTAAGTAAGGGAGTAAGGTTGAGAGGACTCCGACAAAGGCGAACAAGGGCAGAAGCTCTAACCATTCGTTGCCTCTTCGTACTCCAGACAAGCATGGCGTTGGGGTTTCGATGAAGCAATGGTTCGAGTGGGCTTAGAAGCACGAAGCCGGTTCGGTTCATGGTGATAAGGGAGGGAGTAGTTTGGTTCAAGTGAGAGGAGGAGCTGGGAATGGGGGTTTGGTGAGTATGACTCCCTTGGATTTTTTTGTGTGTTTGTTTCTGAAGAAAAATTCTAGGTTTATGGGTTTGCTAGAGATTGAATTGGTTACTAAGTTTATGGGTTTATTTCTTCAATTTATTTATGGTTTGGTTTGGTTTCTTGGATTTATTTCTTGTTTTTCTGGATTTGATGGAGTAGATTTGGTTTCTAGATTTGGATTTGGGGTTTGCTGGAGATTGGTTTATTTCATGGATTTAGGAAGAA
The DNA here is from genome assembly GCA_023621385.1 of Quercus gilva. Taxonomy (NCBI): domain Eukaryota; kingdom Viridiplantae; phylum Streptophyta; class Magnoliopsida; order Fagales; family Fagaceae; genus Quercus; species Quercus gilva. The sequence continues at coordinate 33,938,103 of CM042480.1, forward strand.
CATGAAGAACAACTTCAGTTCTTACCTCAAAAAAAAAAAAAAGTTTTTTAATTTATTTTCTTTTTTGGTTTAAATTGTTTGACGTGAATTTTTATAATAAAAAAAAATTTAAAATGCTGACGTGGCATATAAATATGCCAAATAATATTTTTTAATAATATTTTAATCGCCACATCAGCGCCACATCAGCTAATGGGGTGTTTCGTCTGCCACCTCAGCTTTTTCCGTTAGTTAGTTGATGGTAAGGACTTAAATATCACGCGTTAATTGGTTTAGGGACTAAAAGTGGTAAAAATAAAATGTAGGGACCAAAATGGAAAAAGTGCAAAATGTAGGGACCAAAAAAGAATTTATGCCTAATAAATAAATAAATAATTAAATAGAAAGGTACTACAGCCACGTGTTTAAAACGCGGCAATAGCTCCAAAACAAAAAATGCGCATATGAACACTAAAAAACGCAGATGTAGACATACTCTATAGCCACATGTTTAAAACACAGCTATTGTTCAATACAGTTGCGTTTTCTAAAAACGCGGCTATAGCCCTCCTGTAGCCACGTTTTTGCAAACGCAGCTATAGCTCGCGTGTTTTGTAGTGTATCTCTTTTTTCCCATCCATTTTTATGTGTTAAAAAAGTGGAAAATTTTAAATTGTGGACATTCCTGCATGGCTGCTTCAATTTCAGATGTGTGTGAAATAGTAAATGTAAATAAGTATGAAAGGATATTTTCTCAAAAGAAAAATCCGTCTCTCTTGATGTTTAAGGTTCCTTCATTTTATGCCTTTGTTCCTGAAGTCCCTATGTTATAACCATGATCTTCCAAGAACCTATGCCCAGGATTTTATAGGAATATCCTTTTTTTTCCCCACTCAGCCTTCAATATACCAAAAAGTGTGTGTGAGAGATTGAAACCATGGAGCCATCCAGTGAGTTTCACTGCAGTCAAACCTTCACGGAGGTTCCTTTGAGTGCAAGAGATTCTAGTTTTTGCAAGCGAGGACTTTGTGGAGCGAATCACTACATAATAATTCTAGAGGTTCAGAGCTACTATGGTAAGAAGGCAATTGACATTTGAAGAGTTTGCATAGAATCTAGGCTACAAAAGTTTTTTGAATCATCATTGACTACTTTGTAATTGCTCCTTATTTAGTGGATTTTCTACGGGACTATTTGTGCCTACCTAGTGGTTTTTCCTTTAAAGAATTTGGCATTTTTTTAAAAGTTTTTCCTTTAAAAAATTCGTCATTTTAAAAATAAAAATTTAAATTCCACTTCGTAACCAAATATTTGTGCATTATCTTTATTGCTTTGATTGATTTTATTTATTGCATAACTGTGATATATTTAATTTATTTGTTGGGTCTTTCTTTTAACTGGTGTGATTAATCATTAAATTTGTTAATTCCACAAATTTAATGTCATGGAGATCTTAGCTTTTTCTAATAGAAAAATACATGTCATGAGTCTTATGACTTAGGTGTATTTTTTGTTTGCTAAGGGCATGGATGGATCTAGGATTTTAAGCTAGCGGGGGCCAAAGTATAAAGAAAAAAAAATTTCTAAAAAGACATCCATGTAGTTTTTTCTTCTTCTTTTTTTTTAGGACGTACATATAGTATTAAAAATTTATAAATCCACAAAATCGGTGTTTCTAAATACATTAAAATGCAATCATCTATAAACAAAGACAAACCAAAAACAAAATTATGTTTTTTTTTTTTTTTTTTAATACTAGGCTGGTTAGGATTTTTTTTTTTTTTTTTTTGAATTTAGAGCATTCATATTGGTGATGCTAAAAATTTTAGTTTTTAGCACCTCAAAAAGCTACTTTATCCTATTTTACCACCCCATTTTACAAGACACCCAATATCAAATGTTCTATTTTTTCTTATCACTTCATTTAAAATAATATAAACAACTCATTAAAATAATAAGGAAGATAAAGAATTTGAGTTTTTTAATTGAAAGAAGAGATATCACTTTAATAAAATATTTTATTTTATTTTTAATAACTTGCTACAGTCAACCGGTATTTATACCTGTTTACTGTAATTACAAAAAATTTAGCTTTATCTTATCCAATAACACATGATTTTTTTGTTCTTTGGTGGTAAATTTTTTTTTTTTTTTTTGGCTAAAATACAATCACCATTGTGAATGTTTTTATTATTTTTATTAAGTTTTTAGGTTGGATAGTTGCTATTTGAATTAAGCTAGCTAAGCTGATTGGGGAGAATGGGGCTAAGGTTTTGGAATGGAGGCACAACTACAAAAATGAAATATATAATAACTAAAAAAATAAAAATAAAATTTGGACACAGGGAGGGCCCAGGCCCTCACCTGGTTCCGTCCCTAGCTAAGGCTTATATTGTTGAATTAACACCTCCTCATATACAAAGTACTTAAAAAGTTAAGGAGTAAAAGAGTTTGAGTTATGAGATTAGCAATATATTGTAATTATTTTCACACACAAAAATGTGTAGTCTCTGTTTTTCCATGAAAGAAAATATGGGTTCGTATCCCCTTCTTATATATATATGTAGACACACACACAAGCACGAGCATATCCAAATTGATGGAGAAATTTTACATTAAGGCCTAGGATAATAATTATAGATTGAGTGAACAAAATAAATTGTGTTGAAAACTAGGGATAAGTGCGGATTAAAAGTGGAGATGATCATGAATGAATAATTTCATTTGACCTAGAAAATTTTGTTCAAAGTGCGAGTAGGCAAAATCAAAGGGATTAAGCTTGCAAATAGAAACAGGCGAGATAAAGTGAAATTTGATACGAATTAAGGTTCTACCACATTGTACGGGCCACCACTCTCCACCACTAGTGAATATTAGTTCCCATTAGACAAGCATCACATAGTTGATCCAGTTGACTCTATGCATTGTTTCCCACTTATTATGGTCATAAAACCAACAGCATGATTGCTCTTCTTTTAGGTTCTACACTCATCTAAACACTTCGAAATTCATTAGGCCTCTCTAATGATTACCAAAACATTTTTCTTCTTTTTCTTTGGAGATATGGACTATATAGATGATACCGAATCAAGGTTTTGTGGATAGCACATATTCGCTAAACCGCACCCAGCAGAAGAAAAACAGAAGCAAGAAATCTAAAATAAATTTAAAGATATCATTCTCTGTTTTATTTGTGAGCTTGGTATCATGGAATCCATGTTGTGGTAGACAATAGATATCTGGTAACAAAGTAGGGACTTGTAGATAAACCCAATGGAATTTATTCCCATAGCTTTGATTGAAAAAGAAGAGAAAAGAAAAGCAAATAGAGACAGGCCTGAGTATCATGCTATAGCTATCATTAAGGATTACCAACTATTATTATTATTATTTTGGAGAATCGATTATCAGCTCAATTTGATGGCCTACAAAATGTTTTTAAGTGGGGAAGATTAAACGAAAACTTCATATCATAAAAATCTAAACCAGTACTCGATGGGCATGTAATGTGTGTGAACCATGATCAGGTGCTGATGTTCTACAATTCCAATTAGGCAACAAAGTTGTATCACTAAAAATAAAAAAGCTGCAAAGATTTTTTTTTTTTGAAGCAAAAAGAAATAGAGTTCCAAAGATTTTAGTGAGCCTCAAAGTTTGAGATTCCTAAGTTATGAGTTTAGAACTTCAGTTTTAAAGGTTTGAACACCAAAAGAACAAAGGAAAAAAAATTTGTTCATATTTTAATTTCTCAAACCAAATTTTAGTTAAAGAAGTCCATCCTTGTACTTTAAATTTTAAACATGATAAAAGGTATTCAGCATAAAGTTTGAAAATTATTTACATTTTTACCCGAAGAAAAAATTTATTTAGATTAATGCTTTGTTAATTAGTTTAAAGTTTGAACAATCTATAAATGAACTATATTATTGCTTCTCTTTATTGATATTTTAAAAATTTATTAACTAATATTTTTAACAATTTAAAAAATGAAAATAGGTACATAAAAAATATCATTTCTTATTAGGATATAAAAAAGAAAAAAAAATCAAAACAAAACAAACTTAGTGGAAAATCCTGGTGTCATTAAAATTAAAGACAGCTTATGGTGTAGCGAGTTTATTTTTATTTTTATTTAAATCAGTACTTAGAGCAGCTTGAATGTAACCGGAAACTCCCTTATTATGCAATTTTTTACTTCTTCTTCTTTTTTCTTTTTCTTTTTTTCATCTTTTTTTTTTAATGCTCTTTTCAAAAATATATATATATATATATATATATAAATAGTCACTCCCAATTCCACTGTGGGAGTAATTGCATCCCGTCTCAATCTGTCACACACACACCCATTTCTCTCTCTCTCTCTCTCTCTCATAAACAGGATAAATTTTAAATTGCAGCAATCAATTATTAATATTATCTTATAAAGATATTATTAATATTATCTTATAAAGTACTTCTAAGACAAAAAGATTAAATAATGACACACTTGTGCATTAAATTTTAATTTAAAACACAATTAATAATTATTCATTCATTCTGTAAGCTTTAGATCATTAAATTCTTTACACATTTACATACTACATAGTATATGACACAACTCAATTGAAGCAAACACCATCCGAACCAACTGATATTAATTGATACACCAAAGATCTCCATTCATATATGGATGTACAATTAAAATCACCTCAAACATTTTCTCATTAGGTAAACAAAAAATTAAGAGAGTAATATTTTTACATGGATCACCACAAACTAGCTAGCTAGGTTATTTCTTCCAAATCGATCCAATATCCATGCAAGAACTTGTCTAGTCTACTAGTATAAAAAGAAGAAGAAAGCCCATGTCGTTTCCAAGAGAACCCGGAAAACAAGACCCTAAACCAATATCACTTCCGTTTCTACATTAATATTGCATAGCGCATGCTGTCACTTACCATCAGATGATTCATCTCAGAAATCTGAGCAAATTCACCAGATACCCAAACCCCATCAGCACCATTAACATGTGGGTGAGAGAAGCAGGAAAGAATTGAAAGCGGAGCACGCACAACGCTATATATAAACGAAAAGCCATTCCACCCACGTTGCCTTCTTTCCCTATCACGAGCATAGATTGGTAATTCAGCTCCATTTCCTGCAGCAAACATGTTCTCATCAGCTACTCGTGGACTCTTTTTTATGTTCTTCAGGTTTCTTCCCACTGCAGCCAATATACGCCACATCTTCTTGGGGGAATAAATCCTTGCACGAATTTTTGCAAGTTGCTATGGGCTATAAGTCTGGTTAGACAGGTGAAGAGAAGGGTTGGATAGGAAACTTTTCTATATAGCTTTTGATAATGCTATTTTGGTGGTAGTGTTGCGAGTGCTAGTGTTTTTCACAAAGGTTTATGGACGGCTTTTTAGGGACCTTTATTTATATGTGAGTGTTTTTATTTTTTTATTTTTTTCCCCTAACTTGCGGGGTCTTTTAAGGCCAATATGCCGACAAATCTGCCTAATTATATGCAAAGCTTTCCATTGGGTTTTCAGTTTTCTTTTTTTTTCTTTTTCTTTTTTCCTTCTTCTGACACAGGAGAAATTTTGTTGATAGCTAGGAGTTCATTTGAGTACAAACTAGGGTTGATAACATAAATGAAACTTGTGACAAAATGGCTAGCTCAAGCTATTATCAAAGAAAAAATAGTGTTTAATACACAAATTATTTTAAACAGTTTTACACATATTTCAAAAAGTAATTAAAAAATTGTGATTCAAAGTTAAGTCACAATTCTCAAGTGTAAAACAGTATGTGTGCAACAAGTTTAAAATTATTTATCAAAGATTCAAAATAACTCATAGCATTGAGATTCAATGGCAATTATCTCTTTTGTGAGCTGTGGTTTAGAGAATTAAATCCTCTTATTTACGCTTAGAAAAACAAAACAGAACAAAAAGAGAGAAATATTTTTAAAACCTATTGATGACCTATTTCAAAATGAGATTTTAGGGGCTAATTAAGCTCACAAGGCACAAGCCCAAACCCAGGTCTAATGTAGTTCAGGCTCATTAAATGACTCAAGACCTCTCACTCTACTTCGAGTCAAAAAAACTTGCAACTCAAACCCTCCATTGACATGCGAGAACACAACTTTCTTCCTTAATTTCACGGACCCTAAGTAGTAGTCTAACTCTATAACTCAAGCAATCGTACTGATGATCCAAGTTATGGGTTGAAAACAAAAGAAAAGTGGGGGTGTAATCAGGTCTGTGTTTGGGATTTGTTGAAAAAAATTTAGCTTTTTTGCTTTTAGTTTATTTGAAATAAATTAGCTTTTAATTTTTTTGTAACACATTTAATATAAAAATTACTAATTATAAATTTATATCTTTTGATAAACACTATAGTAATAAGCTACCAAAAATAAGTAAAATTGATTTTCTATTATGTGCAATATTCACTTATTTGGAACAAAAAATGATAAAGCGTAGGAAATTTTGGCCAAGAGATATCTTAATTAACACATTTTGATGTTTCTAACACAAACATCTAGAATTCAAATTCTCCTTCCCTTAATTATCACATTGTCAAAAAAAAAAAAAAAAAAAAAAAACTAAGGCTGAAATATAATTCTCATCATTGAATTTTGGTATATCTAATTGTCATTCTTCAAATTTAAAATATTATAATTTCACCAATAGAAAATTAAAAATGTATGAACTGTATCCTCTCCTCCATATACCTTAAGGAAATTACATACAAAGTAAACAAATTACAAACATGGTACATTAAAAAGCTTATATATGTAGCCTGGAATAAATTTAATAACAAATGGACAGTGATGAAATTGATATCTTCTAAACTTTTTAGGGAATGAAATTATAACTTCATAAAAGTTGGTGGAAAAAATATATATCAAACTTGAACCAAGTTTTAAAAACTTAAATTACATTTTCACTAAAATCTAATAAGTTGATTTTAAATGAAAATTTGTGATCAAGAAATTAGTCCAGAAATCTATGGTTAAACTGACTATGAAAATTGTGAGAAATAACTTCTGCGTCCCACATTTTGGATCAATATTATTTTCATCATAGTTGTATATGGTATTGTGTGCAAATTTATTTAAATCATGTATGTGTATGAATAGTTCATTGGAAGACACTAGAATCGTTAGTGCAGCACCAGAGTTGTAATACTAAAGTTAAATATGTTATCTCCTAACCATATCATTATTTATATTTGAAAATGCTTCTTGCAATGGACATTTGAAACTGAGTCAAAAGCCAAAAGTCAATTTCTCTTTAAACTTAAGTCAAGTGCCACTATAAGATAAGATAATGGAATTAACCAGGTCTGTCTGGATATACGCATGAACCTCCTTTTCTTTTCTTTTTTCGAAAAGCTTGGCCACTATAAGGTACATGTAAATAGGCAAATTGTCTTTATTTGAGTATTGCTGTATTGGTTTAGACACGTTAAGTTGGTCTTGTCTTCAGTGATGTCACTGTTGTTGTATCGTCCAATGGTCAAATACGCACCAAACATGCCAAACTTTTTTCTTTTCTTTTCTTTTTTATTTAATTTTTAAATATTGTTAACATTTTTACCATTTGGGCTAATGCCAGTCATGTTTAGAAAATTTCAAAATTGACCAATTTAGTCCCTAGTAATTGTAAGAGTGAAGAGAAAAATAAGTAATGTTTGAAGATCCAATTGGGTTTAGAGACTAAATTAGTTACTTTTAAAAAATTTTGGATTTAGTTGGCATTAGCCTAAACCTTAAGGGTGTTAATTGTATTTAACTTTTTTTTAATTAACAACTTTCTAGATATTTACAGTTTATGTTCCTTGATTTAAAATATCACAGTTGATCTATACGAAAAACTATATCTAAATCCTGTAAAACAAATCAAAATAACTTATAATAATAATAATAATAATAATAATAATACATGCATTTTTCTATTAGAATTTATGAAATCTCATTCTTGAGTTTTATGTTACTATTGAATTCTATGAAAGTCAAAACAATGAGTCGAAAAATTGTTTATTTTTCGTTATAATTTCATTAACACTGATTAATGAATATACCTTATCCTGATGAGTATGAGCCCTGATGAAATATTAGTTTGGATATTAGTTTCCAAAGAATTTCATCATTAGTAAATCCAAGCCAAAAAAGCCTATTGAATTTCAAGCAATGAAATTAAATCACATTTTAGTTAAAGAACATGGAAATTCTAAACCAAACTTTTATAGGTTACATCCCATAAACATTAACACTAACTCAAAAGGACATCAACAACAACAACAATAAGAGGCCTCTTCCTTTTGATGCCCTTTTCACATTGCTAAGAAGTAAGTTATTTGTGAAATTATTTGTTCGAATTCAAACTTGTTCATTTTATTCTTTACAAACAACGTTAATGACATTTCAATCTCTAAATTTTATTTAATATTTTTTTTAAAAAAAAATAGGTCGGGTTAGATGAACCTGTAAAAAATGGATCAAGTGACCGATCAACCCATTTTATTCTAGGTAAAAAAATATTCGGATGCAGGTTGAGTTATCAAGTTTGGTCCAATTTTGCCATGGCTAGATGAAAGGGTGTTGGTGATGAGCCATAGTTAGAATGGATGAAGGACTTCAAGATAAATGAGAAGCTAGTACTTTATTATTATTATTATTTTTTTTTTTTTTATGGGAAGACTGAAACTTTATATAAAAATCATAAAGAGAAAGATACATCATGAATAAGAGCTTGCTCTATAAAGCAATGATTCTCTTCCTTCCATGCTGTAAAATCAACAATACCTAAAGCATGTTTTGCTAACAAATAGGCTGGTCTATTATCTTGCCTGCAAATATGTGAAATTCAACCTGGTAAAAAGCTCCACAAGTCACAATCATGCCTGATATGATAGATACCACAAAAGGAGAAGAGGAGTGACCACAGAAAGCATTGTACACTATCAGTGAATCCCCTACAATGATGAAATCATGAATACCAATATCCTTTGCATATTGAAGACCATCTTCAAAAGCCTTTGCCTTGGCTTCCAAAGTCCCAAAGGCGCATTGATCTTTTTACTCAATGCTGCTACCACCTGTCCATGAGAGTCATGAATCAGAACCCCCACCCCCATTGCTTTATGAGCCTTGAAGATAGCCCCATCAACATTAATTTTACATCTCAACATTGGTGGGGGTGACCACCCTACGACTTGAATCATAGGAGTCATTGCAGGCAGACAATTTGCAGCACTATATTCCTCTAAATATTGCGTTGTCCACTACACTAAAGCCACCCCACTTTTCTTACTTCCCCTGTGCCTAACTTCATTTCTATTAAACCATATGGACCATGCAATTGTAATCACCATCGCCACTTTATCCTCATCATATGAATTTGACATTAGCGGGTTCCACATTAAATAAAAAAATGATCTGATGTTGGATGGCTCAAAGACAAAGTGAAGTTTGGTACATTGCCATACCTCCTTAGCTTGCGGACAGTTCCAGAACAAATGACCGATGTCTCTGCTTCCTCAATGCATTCACCACAATGATCCTCATGCAATACTTGTCGTCGCATCAGGTTCTCCTTTGTGGGAAGAATTTCGCAACATGCTTTCTAGGCAAAATGACACACCTTGTGAGGGACTGATATCTTCCACAACAACCTCCAAAAGCTTTGAAGCCTACTGCCATCAAAACTAGAACCAATATTGATAGACCAAGAGAGCTCCATTGCCATCCTATAAGCACTACAGACACTAAACAAACCATTAGTATTTTCAGCCCATATCAGTTTGTACTCAGGTAGTTGTAGACTTAGTGTTTGTTTGGAAAATTTTATTTTTACCAACTTATTTTATTGCTCAGTTTATTTTTGCTACTATTCATGAGTCTCACTGTACTATTTCAGCTAACTTTTACCTTTATCTACAGTACTTTCAGCAAAAATTTTCAGTTTCAGCAAAATAAACGGATCCCAAACAGACTCTTAATAGAATGTTCTTAATGATTTCTGCTTTGTGGGGAAGGAAAATTGCATCAATCACCTATGTTTTCTAGCAAGCTAAGTCCTGTGAAATTAGTTCACTAACCCGAGTATTGGCATGCAAGAATTCCTAGGGGGGACACCACCTTATATGTTTATGAAGATGGTAGTCACTTATCTCCCCATACTTGGATAAAAGCACCATTTCCCACATTCCAACGGAGTCCATGTTGTACCAAATATTGAGCTGCCATAATACTCCTCCATGCATACGAGAGATTATTGCCAATTGAAGCATGAACAAAATCGGTGTGGGGGAAATATCTCGCCTTAAAAAGACGATAAACTAAAGAATCCTACATTGTTTGAAGTCTCCATCCTTGTTTAGCAAGAATGGCAAGATTAAATTGCTTTAATTAATGGAACCCCATACCTTTAGCTGCGTTTGGCTCACAAATTTTGTCCCAACTAAACCAAGCTATCTTTCTCTCATCCCATTTTTGACCCCACAAAAAATTCTGGATCATACTAGTCAAATCATCATAGAGGGAATCGGGGATTTGAAAGCAATTCATAGTGCACGTTGGTATAGCTTAAGCTATAGCCTTAATCAACATTTCCTTGCTCGCTTTAGAAAAAAGTTTCTCTTTCCAACCTGCTAATTTTTTGCCAAGCTTCTCTTAAAGTTGTTGAAAGTATTCCGCTTATTCCTCCCCACAAGAGATGGTAAACCCAAGTATTTTTCATGCTGTCTAATAACTTGTGCCCCAAATCTATTTTTGATCTCATCTTGAATATCATCGGGTTTGTTGCTACTAAAAAATAGGGAAGTTTTAGCTCGGTTCAACTGCTATCCGAATGCATGCTCATAGACAGTAAGGAGCCTTTGTAGAGTGATACATTCTTCAAGAGAGGCCTTGTAGAAAATAATGTTGTCATCAGCAAGGAAGATGTGTGATAGTCTAGGGCCACTCCTGCAAACAATTAAGCCCTTCATTTCTCTATTATCCACTGACTTCTTAATGAAAGCTGATAGTCCTTCTACACGTAAAAGAAATTGGTAAAGTGGTAAGGGATCTCCTTGTCGTATACCCCTTGTTGGTACTATATGCCCCCTTGGCTTTCCATTAATCCTTACTGAATAAGAGATAGATGTAACACACTGAATAAGAGAAGCTAGTACATTATTTGCAAAAAAAAAAAAGGGTGTAAAGTTTTATTGAGCACAGAATAAATAACATACGGCATGGACTTTATATGTGGGAGATCTCACAGTTGGTGAGAAGTGAGAAGGCTATGCCGCTGTTTGTTCAACTTTTAACCAATGCGCAGCTTCCATAATCATCATAATAATTTTAAGCTTTCCGCATTAATATTAGTAGGCAGTATTTTATAATAAATTACTTGGTTTTGAGGACAAGTAAGGAGCGGTCCTGGGGAAAAAATATATATATATTATATATAAATTTGTAAAATTTTATGATGTTTTTTACTTTTAAAAAAAAATTATGACCACCCTAAATTTTTTTTGACCCAACATAATTAAATTTTGGACAAAATTCAACAAAAAACTTGGTTGTACACTAAGATTACAACCCACTTGATATTTTTTTATTGAATGAGAATTTTGATAACCCCACCATTGGATTACAATTTCTTCTTATATCCTCCATACTTGCAAAATTTCAACAAAATCAAAGATTAATAACTATATCATCAATCAAATGTTTAAATTTCGAATTTTTGTTATCTAAAATTATACATAACAATAAGTTTATGGGATTTGACATGTGTTTTAAAAACATAAACAACATGCAATTCAAGTTGTGGGCGAGAAAGCCCAACGCCACGTATTGGGCCTGGGACCCGTTTTGAATATCATCTTTTGTCCGAAGAGGTAAAAGGGATCAGCACAGCCCATTTGGTGAAAATGCACTTGAGGAAGGAGGAATGGTGCGTCTGAAGACAACCCGGTTGGTCCGAAGAGGTTACACTCATCGAATCGCTGGGGAACTTGATCAAGTAAATATACTAAAAAACCACAACAACCCTCCCAGCAGATTCCACGGTAAAGAGTGAGCTCTGGGCACGCCTGAGGGTGAGAAGAACATAAAATATCTTAAAGGAAAAGCTGCTACCACCGCATTTAATGCACTGCAGCAACTTTCCTGGCCGCATTTATGTGGAGAAGACACCTGAACAGTGCAACCTCAACTACCACCACTCATGACAGACTAAAGCAAACTTCTAATGTGACTAGTACTCAAGTGGGCACTTAGATGAAGAACAAGTGGACGATGAAGATGAGGAGGAAGGAGTATATATAAAGGGAATAGGCCTCACAGAAATGGAGGAGAAAAAATTGTATTCGTTAAAGTCTGTAAACTTTTAACCTCTTCGGATTCGGAGGATCCCTACTGAATGCTAGTCTAAACACCATTTTGTTCCTTGTTTATCTGTTTGAATCGTTGCTAAATCCATTTCTAGCCTAGTTGTTCAACCCATCCTCTACAAATTTATTGTTAGGGGTTTCATTGGGCCGAGTCTACAAAGTCCATACTTGACCCATCAAAAATAGACCTTACAATTGGCGCCGTCTGTGGGAAACAGCTTGAGCAAAGGTGGAAGCAACACCTCATAAATGGCTGAACCAAGGCAACGACCAGTGGAGTCCAGGGCATCTCAATACACCGATCCTTTTCTTAACCTGGAACGAAGGCAGGATCGTGAAGGTAGCGTACACACCGCACATGACGATCGAAACCAGTCGCATGGAGAGAGCCACATGTCCCATGCAGAGAAAAACCAAGGCATGCAGCTAGAAATTGAAAGGCTAAAGAGGGAGCTGCGCCATGCAAAGAGGAAGCGTATTTTCTCGTACTCTGATGAAGATTCTGAGAACGAACAGGATGTTGACTACAAGCAGAAACTTCGAACACTAGTCAGTGAGTCCTTTCCCTATGAGGAAATGCACCATCGTGAGAGGAACCCTCGGAGCCCCTTCCCTAGGGGCGTAGGGAACGATGCTATGAGCAAAGCTCTGGATCAGATTTCCAGATCTCCTTTTTCACATAACATCGAGAATGCCAGACTTCCTCGACATTTCCACCAGCCTACATTCACCATCTACAACGGCCAGACAGACCTAGTGGAACATGTGAGTCATTTCAGCCAGAGGATAGCCGTTCACTCCAAGGACGAGGCCCTAATGTGCAAGGTCTTCCTATCCAGCTTGGGACTAATAGCCATAAGATGGTTTGATAGTCTGAAAAGCAAACACTATTAGCTCTTTCCAAGAGCTAACTCAGGCATTTGGGTCACGTTTTGTCATGTGCCGAAGGGTTCCACAATCCATGGCCTCCCTATTGTCCGTCAGCATAAGGGAGGGCAAAACTTTGAAGTCATATTCAGATAGGTTCTGGGAAACGTATAATGAGATGGAGGAAGATTGCGACTTGGTGGCCATCAGCTCTTTTAAGCTAGGCCTCCCCACTGAACATCTATTGAGGACATCGCTAACGAGCAAACCTGCTACCAGTGTACGCCAGTTGATGGATAGAATTGACAAGTACAAAAGAGTTGAAGAAGACCAACAGCAGAGTAAGGGAAAGGATAAGGTTATCCCTCAAGAGAGGAGGGATTTCAGGTCGGACCGACAGAACCATAACAGGCTGAGAAAGGATTGGGCCGGACAGGGTTCAGCGAACTTTCAGATAGTCAATGCTATTTTTCGTGAGCCGGTACACCAAGTCCTTGAGAGAATCAAGAATGAACCCTTCTTCAAGAGGCCGAACAAGATGGTTGAAAACCCTGAAAGACGCAACCATAATCTCTACTGTCAATATCATCTTGACCATGGGCATACTACTGAGGATTGTAAAAGCCTGTGGGACCATTTGGATCAGCTTGTCAACGAGGGCAAGTTGAAGCAACTTTTACACCACTTATATGGTCAGGGAGGCTAGGGAAACGCAGGTTCTCGGAGAGAGGATCCTGTGAAACCACCTTTGGGAACAATAAATGTTATCTTTGCCGCACCAAGGAGGACAGAGTCTTGCCCATCCAGGATATTGTCAGTTGCTCAGCTGCCCTCGAAGAATGTTAATAGAGAGCCGAAAAGGCCTAGGATGGAGATTCAACCAGTTTTGTGCTTTTCGAACGAGGACAAAATCGAAACTATACAGCCGCATGATGACGCTCTGGTGGTTACTCTCAAAATAGGGGGATACGACGTGAAGAGAGTAATGGTGGATCAGGGCAGCGCTGTAGAAATAATGTATCCAGACCTCTATAAGGGGCTGAACTTGACTATCGAAGACTTGACGCCTTACAGTTCCCTTTTGGTGAGTTTTGATGGTAAAGTGGTCATCCCGAAAGGTCAGATTAGACTACCTGTGCAAACTGGATCTGAAACGGTGGAGGTAGACTTTATAGTGGTAGATGCCTACTCACCCTACACCGCGATTATGGCTAGACCCTGGCTTCATACCCTCGAGGCCGTATCCTTCACACTTCATCAGAAGGTTAAATATCTGTCCGAAGGGCGAGTTAAGGAAATCCGAGGAGATCAATCCACATCCAGACAATGTCTAGTGGCAGCTATCCAGCACCAACCTCAGGCCGAGTCCTCAGATCCCAGCGATGTAGGTTTATAGTAGTTAAAACCTTCGGTGCTAGACACCGAAACCATAGTCGAAGAGGCAGAATGTGAAAGCTTAGTGAGGGTAGTTGTTGATAACGACCCTGAGAAGTTCTTTCAAGTTGGATCCATGCTGCCTCCTCAAGAGAAGGAAGAGTTGATAGAGTTTCTCAGAGCTAACGCCGATGTATTTGCATGGGACTCAGCAGAAGCCCCAGGAGTAAGCCCAAAGTTCATTTGCCACCATCTAAACGTTAATCCCACCGTCGTCCCCAAGAGACAACCGCTCCGACGTCCATCAAGGGAACACGCAGACGCAGTCAGGGAGGAAGTGATGAAACTCAAGCAAGTAGGGGATATTAAGGAAATTTTTTATCCTGAATGGATGGCTAACATAGTGGTGGTAAAGAAGAAAAACGGAAAGTGGCGGGTGTGCGTGGATTTCACCGACCTTAATAGGGCTTGTCCGAAGGATCCGTTTCCAATGCCGAAGATAGACCAACTAGTTGATGCTACCGTTGGGCACCCTCGGATGAGTTTCCTGGACGCATTTCAAGGTTACCATCAAATACACCTAGCTCTCGATGATCAAGAGAAAACAGTTTTCGTGACCCCTGTAGGGAATTACCACTACAAGGTAATGCCGTTCGGCCTGAAAAATGCAAGGGCTACTTATTAGAGGATGATGACCAGAATATTTGAGCCGCAGCTGGGTAAAACCATGGAGGTTTATATAGATGATATGGTGGTAAAAAGTAAGGTTATTGCTAGGCACATTGGGGATCTCAGGGATGTTTTTGAAATTCTAAGGGGACACAGATTACGCTTGAACGCGTCCAAGTGTTCGTTTGGTGTGGGATCAGGCAAGTTCTTGGGATATATTGTGACTCACAGGGGGATTGAAGTTAA
Organism: Quercus gilva; assembly: GCA_023621385.1. NCBI lineage: Eukaryota > Viridiplantae > Streptophyta > Magnoliopsida > Fagales > Fagaceae > Quercus > Quercus gilva. The sequence goes on from CM042480.1 coordinate 33,953,619, forward strand.
CCCCGATCAGATAAAAGTCATTAACAACTTACGAGCTCCTCAGAACCCCAAGGAAATCCAGAAGCTGACAGGAATGACAGCTGCCCTCAATAGGTTCATTTCCAGATCTGCTGACAGGTGTAAACCTTTTTTCTCACTGATCAACAAGTGGAAGGGTTTCGAATGGACAGAGGAGTGTGCTGTTGCTTTTCAGCAACTTAAAGACTACTTAGCTCGACCTCCAATCATGTCCAGTCCTGAACCAGATGAGGTCTTATTTGCTTACATTGCTGTAGCTCCTAATGCCGTAAGCTTGGTGTTGATCCGGACAGACTGCGGTGTACAAAAACCAATCTACTACGTAAGTAAATCATTGCATGAAGCTGAAATTCGTTATTTGCCACTGGAAAAGGCCATCCTGGCTGTAGTGCTAGGTACGAAGAAGTTGCCTCACTATTTTCAAGCACACACCGTTATAGTCCTCACCCAGCTCCCACTTAGGGCAATACTCCGAAGCGCCGACTACACTGGAAGGATTGCCAAATGGGGCATGATCCTAGGGGCTTTCGATATTAAGTACATGCCTCGCACATCAGTGAAGGGCTAGATCCTTGCGAACTTGGTCGCCGAGTTCACAGAACCCCATTTAGAAGAAGTAACACCAACATTAGGCCTGGATGGAAGGTCTGTTGGCATGGTTTCTCTACGGAGCAATTTACCCTGGGAAGTGTATGTAGACGGCGCATCAAATCAGAGAGGTTCAGGAGTGGGGCTAGTGCTTATATCCCTAGAAAAAATTGTCATTGAAAAAGCATTAAGGCTGGATTTCTCAGCGACGAATAATGAGGCAGAGTATGAGGCACTTTTAATGGGGATGACGATGGTACGAAGGATGGGAGGAAAGTCAGTCGAGATGTTCTCGGACTCAAGATTAATCGTCGGTCAAGTAAAAGGGGAATTCGAGGCGAAGGACGAAAGAATGCAGGGGTATTTGAGTCGAGCTAAATCACTGCAGTCAGAGTTTGAATCTTTTAACCTACGGCACGTCCCTAGAAATGGCAACACGCATGCTGATTCTTCAGCCACGCTCGCCACCTCTTCGGCGCAAGAATTACCAAGGGTTATCCTCATTGAGGACATGCAAAGACCTATAGAATTAAAAAAAGAGGCAGTCCATGTTCATCACATCAGGGCCGCCCTAAGTTGGATGGACCCTATCATCAAGTTCTTGAAGGATGATGTATTGCCCAAAGAAAAAGGGGAAGCAGATAAAGTATGGAGGAAAGCTACTAGGTTCTAGTTGTCCGAAGACCATAAACTGTATAAGCGTTCCTATTCAGGTCCATACTTATTGTGCATGCCTCTTGAAACAGCTGAATCACTACTAGAGGAATTGCATGAAGGGATCTGTGGAAGCCACACTAGTGGTAGATCCTTAGCTCACCGAGCCATTACTCAAGGTTATTGATGGCCGAATATGCAGAAAGAGGCCAATGAGTATGTCAAAAAGTGTGACCCATGCTAGTGGTTTGCACCGAACATACATCAGCCTGGTGGCATCCTTAATCCATTATCCAGCCCATGGCCTTTCGCTCAATGGGGTTTGGATATCGTGGGCCCATTCCCTAAGGCAGCAGGAAATAAGAAGTACCTTCTGGTCGGCACGGACTATTTCACCAAATGGGTCGAAGCTGAACCTCTAGCAAACATCAGGGATGTAGATGTAAAGAAATTTATCTGGAAAAATATCGTCACTCGGTTCGGGGTCCCCCATACCCTCATCTCGGACAATGGACTTCAATTTGACAGCAAAGCTTTCAAGAATTATTGTAGTGAGCTGGAAATCACAAACAGATACTCTACCCCTGCTTATCCCCAGGAAAATGGGCAAGCAGAAGCTGTTAATAAAGTCATAGTTAACGGATTGAAGAAAAGACTAGACGATGCTAAGGGTAGATGGGTGGAAAAATTGCCTCACGTGTTATGGGCATATAGAACTACGCCTCGCAGGTCTACAGGGGAGACCCCCTTTTCAATGACCTACGGGGCTGAAGCTGTCATACCTCTGGAGACGAGGTTTCCAATGTACAGGACTAGCTCTTTTAATCCGATCGGCAACGATGGGCAGCTGGAAAAGAGTTTGGATCTGATTGAAGAACGGAGAGAAAAGGCGATGGTCCAACTGGCGCATTACCAACAAAAGCTCAAACAGGGCTACGATGCCAACGTAAGGTTGAGACCTTTAGAGCCTGGAGATCCGGTGTTGAGGAAAGTGGTAGGTACTGCAAAGAATCCAACTTAGGGAATACTTGGACCAAATTAGGAAGGACCATACCGCATCACTTCAAGAGCTGGCATTGGAGCATATTTCTTAGAAGATCTGGATAATCATGTAGTACCCCGGCCGTGGAATGTAAATAACCTGAAAATGTATTATTATTAAGTGTATTTTTCCTTCTGTGATGATACCATTTTATTGTGCTAATAATTCTCTTAAGTGTTTAAACTTAAATTCAATCATGCCTGTTGTCCTCGGACTAGATGATTTAGTTAGTTAACACTCATTAAATATTTTCTTAAGTGTTTAAACTTAAATTCAATCATGTCTGTAGTCCTCGAACTAGATGATTTGGGTTAGTTAACACTCATTTACGATTCTCTTAAGTGTTTAAACTTAAATTCAATCATGCCTGTTGTCCTCAGACCAGATGATTTAGGTTAGTTAACACTCATTTACGATTCTCTTAAGTGTTTAAACTTAAATTCAATCATGCCTGTTGTCCTCGGACCAGATGATTTGGGTTAGTTAACACTCATTTACGATTCTCTTAAGTGTTTAAACTTAAATTCAATCATATCTGTTATCCTCGGACCAGATGATTTTGGGTTAGTTAACACTCATTTACGATTCTCCTAAGTATTTAAACTTAAATTCAATCATGCCTGTTGTCCTTGGACCGGATGATTTGGGTTAGTTAACACATTCACGATTCTCTTAAGTGCTTAAACTTAAATTCAATCATGTCTGTTGTCCTCGGACCAGATGATTTGGGTTAGTTAACACATTCACAATTCTCTTAAGTGCTTAAACTTAAATTCAATCATGCCTGTTGTCCTTGGACCAGATGATCTGGGTTAGTTAACACTCACTTATGATTTTCCCAAGTGTTTAAACATGATTCTACGAACAGTTTTTCTTAAGTGTTATTGTCTACGTTATTAGTCTAGTCTGGTGTTTGGCAAAACATGTGAATTTGAGCTCAACTACATCAATATTCCTGACCAAATTACTTTTGCCAATTAACATTCTGATGCAATTGTTATTATCATGAGGCCCCCTTAGCCATGTTTAAGCGATTACCATGGTTTTGGTTGATTCTCCGTTATCAAACTGTTGTTATTTGCTGTGATGGCACATTCTAACATATACCATAAAAGCAATAAAGACAAAAAGTAAACCATTTCATTCATTAAAGAGAAATAATTTTGTTACAAAGTAAATGATAATAGGGCCTAACTATTACAAGTACAAGAAGTGCATCCTTTAGACACCTAAGCCTTTTTCTGAGGCACTGGGTCAGTCTTTGACGGATCGCCCGCATCACTAGTCTGAAGAGGTGCCTAGCTTGTCTCAGCTGGGACTGGAAGGTTCTGGCCGGCCGATGAAGCTATCAAGGTATCTGGCAGGTCGCAGATGTCAGGGTGGTAGTAAACACTCCCAGGCTGCCTCAAGGCAGACTCTAGGGGGACTCCAGCCGCATCAAGGCTTTTGCCCCACGTGATGTCGTAGTACTCCCTGCAGACCTTTGCAAACTCCTCAGTCAGCCTCGTTTGGGTCTCTTGCACCCCCAGCATATAGGCAGCCTGCTTTTTAGCCTCAACTGCTTCCTTGGCCAATTGAGCGTCCTCTTTGGCCAATTTAGCAGAATCCCTAGCTTTATCAAGCTCGGCCTGAAGTTCTTTCACCAACGCCTTCTCTGTCTCCAGATTGACCTCAGTAGTGTACAGCTTCTGGCGTTGGTCTTCGGCTTGCTTTGCAGCACTCTTCAGGCCTGCCTCCAGACTCCTCCTTACCTTCGTCTCCTCCTTCAGTTGCTCGGAGACGCGGGTGCACTCGTCTTTTATACTGCCCAATGCCTTCTCGGCCTCCTCCCGAGAATGAGCCTCTGCTTGCACTTCAATGTGTTTCTTTTTATTCCACTCTTCAGCCACGTAAATTTGTTGGGCAATCTGCATGGCAAACAAAGAATTTTATGTTAGTTGTGAACGCACACAAGAGCTATGAGAGAGTGTCACTTCTCTTACCATGGCTATATCCCTTTTAAGGGATAGAAAGAGCTCCTGTTGGTTAAAGCGTCGGTAGGACTCCATGTCCTTCGGAAGGAGTAGAGGCTGCTCTAGTGCCTCTGCAATGTGTCCGACCTTCCCTCCAGCATAGTTTCTGAGGGAGGCATCATATGGGATGGCTGCACCATCCAATGTCAGCTTCGGGGACCATACCCGAGTTCCTCGCCGCACGTCTGCAGCCAAGGGTTCTTCCCTACTCTCAGTAGACGAAGCCCTTTTGTCTCTCATGTCGTAGGCCATTTTTTGCTGCTTGGGCCCCTTCAGAGGTGCCACCTCCCTCTCTTCAGTCTCCGTCACGACCCTCTTCTTTTTCAGATCCAGCAAGGGCTTTAGGCCGAAATCTGTAGGAGTTGGAGGAGGAGGGGGAGGGGGAAGATTGACCGTGGGCTGGGATGTACCAGTGCCCTTGGTCACAGCCTTCGGCCTTCTATTCTTCATTAGGTCCGTTAAATTCTGCATGTCTTCTTCAGAGGAGTCGTTAGGCACTTCTATCCTCTGTAGGGAAGCAGCTGATTGCCTATCAATCCCCTCGTCGGCGGCCAAGATTTGAACTTCCTCCGAAGCTTCCCCTTCGAACCTGAACTGGTCAATCTGCTCGTCAAGCGAAGGGGTTGAAGAAGCTACTATTTCTCCCTCTTCTGCCGGCGAAAGAGGAACCTGCTGAACAGGCTGGTCAAGCAACGGAATGCCCTGTGGGTTTGGATGTGGCACAGGGGCGAGATCAAATGGAGCCAAAAAATTCTTCCGAGCAACGTCGATGTGATTAAGGCGGTGGTCTCCAAGTGTTATCGCGTTGCCGATTGGCTGGAAATCCTTTGTCTTCGGGGTATAGCCAAGGATAAGATGCACGGCACTAAGCTGCCCGTCTTCACTTGCGAAGATCTCTGACCGAAGAAGGAAATTAAGTGTTGCGGTGTTTGTAAGGCTCAGCCGAGGAGCAACGTGTCTCCTATCTGTAACATCAAGATGGAACTGTCAAAAAACTTAAAACGTGATAGAGAAGGCCGGATTATTGAACACAAAAACCCTAAGTCTATCGTTGGGAAACCTATATAGAGGATATCCCACCTGGCTCTCCTGGCTGGGTGGGGCAATGAAGCTCGTCATGCCACGCGCCCGAGACGATCAGATAGTCGTCTTTCATCCCTTTGTTAGACTTAGGAAGACAAGAGAGGAGTCTGACTTCATCGAATAGGGATCTAAGATAGTACCCCGACCCTTGTTTGGTACGACATTCGTACATGTGTACCACGTCAAGCCAGGTGAGCCCCAACCCCATATGATGGTTCAGATCGTCGACCGCTCTTAAAATCCTAAACACATTAGCCGCACACTGCTCAGGGCAAAGTCTATGGTTTCGGAGATAATCTCTGGTGACCTGACCCATAGGGATGGTCATCCCTCCTTCCAGGAAGGCGATAATGGGGATTGCAACTTCGCCCTCCTCTCGGTCTAATAGTAACCCTTCCGTAGAGCAATATCTTAAGCCCACGTCCTGGGGAATGCGATACATCGCCCTAAACTTCTCTATCTGGGAAGGACTATCCACAAGATATTTGAACCTACCCATTTTCAGTTAAGATAGCGAGGAACAATACAGAATAGTGGTTGGGGAATGAATATCCAATGGCCGAAGAGGCAAACTGAAAAGAATACGAAAATCTTAAGTCAGGAACTTACGCGAAATCAAATTGGAGAACGGCCTTTAGGTTCGTAGGAAGATTGTAACTGACTCTGGAACGAGTTTGAGTTGATGACAGGAGAGGCTTTGTGAGCGTGGATGCTTGAGTTCGCTGAGAAGTCTGAAACTTGCAAAGTGAGGGAAAATAACCCCCTCTAGGGGTTTATATAGGGGTAGGCAAAGTGGTGGGATTTATCCCGCCCAAATTTTGAGAAAAATTGCATTCATTGGATTTGTAACGTGCCGTTGGATTCCATAGACAAGACGCCGCCTGGAGCAATTAATGGCGCCTCGGAAACGGTGCAACAACAGTGGCAATAAATCTCGCCCAAATTTTGAGAAAATTTGCGTTCATTGGATTTGTAACGTGCCGTTGGATTCTATAGACAAGACGCCGCCTGGAGCAATTAATGGTGCCTCGGAAACGGTGCAACAACAGCGGCAATAAAGAAGCGCCTAAATTTATGCACCTACGCACGTGTGGATTCAGAGATTCAATGCTTTTATTTGGCAAAAGATCAAAATCCCATTTTTTCCCTTCGAATACGGGGGAAAAATTAGAATTTTGAGGGGCTATTGTGGGCGAGAAAGCCCAACGCCACGTATTGAGCCTAGGGCCCGTTTTGAATATCATCTTTTGTCCGAAGAGGTAAAAGGGATCAGCACAGCCCATTTGGTGAAAATGCACTTGAGGAAGGAGGAATGGTGGGTCCGAAGACAACCCAATTGGTCCGAAAAGGTTACACTCATCGGACCGCTAGGGAACTTAATCAAGTAAATATACTGAAAAACCACAACAACCCTCCCAGCAGATTCCACGGTAAAAAGTGAGCTCTGGGCATGCCTGAGGGTGAGAAGAACATAAAATATCTTAAAGGAAAAGCTGCTACCACCGCATTTAATGCACTGCAGTAACTTTCCTGGCCGCATTTATATGGAGAAGACACCTGAACAGTACAACCTCAACTACCACCACTCATGACAGACTAAAGCAAACTTCTGATGTGACTAGTACTCAAGTGGGCGCTTAGATGAAGAACAAGTGGACGATGAAGATGAGGAGGAAGGAGTATATATAAAGGGAATAGGCCTCACAGAAATGGAGGAGAAAAAATTGTATTCGTTAAAGTTTGTAAACTTTTAACCTCTTCGGATTCAAGAGGATCCCTACTGAATGCTAGTCTGAGCACCATTTTGTTCCTTGTTTGTCTGTTTGAATCGTTGCTAAATCAATTTCTAGCCTAGTTGTTCAACCCACCCTCTACAAATTTATTGTTAGGGGTTTCATTGGACTGAGTCTACAAAGTCCATACTTGGCCCATCAAAAATAGACCCTACACAAGTATTTAACGGTTAGATTTTCAAAATATGTAACCATGTAAAAAAAAAATTAGTGAGGGTTGTAACCTAAGGTTACAACTAAGTTTGTAACCAAACTTTGTCCTTAAACTTTGGTTCCTTTAACAATATATTATACCCTTACACACACACAAACAAAAAACAAAAAAATTAAAAAAAAGGAAAAATTCAAGAAAAATTTTATTGAACTAAAATTTTGAAAGAGATGTAGTTTGTAACATTAATAATAAGACTATCATGCAATAATTACAAAATAAGAAAACTCATTAAAGTAAACCATAAGACTTTATATATTTGCGCATGTTTTTTTTTTTTTTTTTTTTTTGTCAATATATAAAGTTTTCTTTTTATTAAAGTTTGTATAATTTAAGTTTCAAAATGACCACCTTGAAAAAAAAAATTCTGGAGCTGCCACTTATAGACATCACACACACTTGTCAGAATTCTATTGTGCTACTGTTTACTTAAGTTTCTGTACCAGCTTTCAATCCAAAATGGGCATTGATCTTTGCATGGGGTCGTGAGGTACATTTTAAATTTGTTCATCTTGGGCTTATCAGATCTGACTGTAGAAAATGCTTTCGGGCCTTTTGACACTCTACCTTTTCGAGCTCACCAGCCTCATCCAATGACTCAGTTTTGCGTTGGCCACTAGTGTTATGCTCCTACAGGTTGTTGATAAATGGACTCCTAGTCTGTCTTTATTGTTTACAACAACGCTTCTTCTTATCTTATTTAGTTGTTTTCTCTGTCAATTTAAATTAGTACCATAAGCATTTGGTTTTGCTCTGCGTATCACTCCATTTGGTGTTTGGAATTTCGATTAAGCATTTGGTTTTGCTCTGAGTATTCGAGGCATTTTTTTTTTTAATGCTTTTGTCGAGCCTAGAACTTAGCTCTGGGTGTGAATCCATTTTGAGTTTGGAATAAACCTTTGAGTCTTACTCATTTCTGTTAAACTTTTGCTCTGAAAGGGTAAAAGAATAAAAGGCGTGGGTGAGAAGAAGAGCAAAAGGGTAAAAATACCCAGCCACCATTTTCTCTTTCATCATCTGCATGTCCTATGCCATGCGCATCGCACTACTTTCCAATTCAGACGAATGGTCCGTGACTTTCCCTCAGTCTAGCCTGCTGGCGGCATTGCTTCCCTTCGGGTATTCTCCTTCCTGTTGATCTCCTATCGAGGGGTGGCTATCATTCCGCTCTTCATCATCTCGTTTGTCCTATTAGTCGCCATGACAACGTTCGTCCCTTTAGTTCAACTATTGCTCCACCTCCTAATTACGTTGGGTGAGTCGCTCGACTACCGCGGCAAGGATTGGCACTTCCCTTTCCAATGCGCTGGAGGGGTTTCTAGTCTCCTGGTTAATGGTAGCCATCGATCGTATCTGAACCATGCAACTCTTTGTCTTAGAAGCGATTATACGGCTAATCACTCATCCCCACAAACGACACCAACTGATGATGCACAAAAATTGTCAGTAAGTTAATCGTCTGAATGTGCATCAATCGAGTACCTAAAGAACAAATAGGTGAACAACCTACAGAGAGCACCGGTGGGGTGTCAATCAAAGACCCTCTGAAGGTTAAGTCAGTGATAAAAGAATCTCTAATAACTCAAGAACACAAGAGCTAAAAGATTTTCTGCGTACCTTGGATAAGAGGAGGCTTAGTGCTTATATAGTGGTGTAGGACTATCCAAGATCCTATGAACATAAGATTTTTCCTTGTATGGAAGATACGGAGTTAATGTTCCGAGATCTTGGGATCTTGTTTCCCATATTGGGAGGATACGAGCATGTAGTAGGGTCTTTGGACATGGTATGCAAGTTATTGCCATGTAGGGATTTATGAGTGGTATGTACGCAAAGTTTTGTGGGGCCCACAGACCAGCTGTCGGGATCAGGAGCATCTGCCCGTCAGGCTTATGTCCTTATCTGTTAGGCTTATCTACCCCATACATAGGGTATCTCCTTACTCGTCGGCGTGTTCCCATTCACATCCGTAGGTATGGGCCTAGTACTGTTCGTCGGTTACATGGGTCCCTAACCCCATGGGACCCATTGGATGGGACCACACTTCCCGAAGGGCGGCAGTTTCATAGGTGTATGGTCGGACAAAATGCCCTTATCAATGACACTCCACCCATTATTGATTCGGCTTTGCATGGAAAATTTTGGAATGGAGCCCTTCATTGGTTTGTTATTAATGATGCGAGGACATTTGTGTGTTCTTTTAACCTTGATGGTGAACAATTCCAACCATTCTCAGCACCTTCGCAATTTGCTGAGTACGACATGATCTCCTACAAAATGGGGGAGAGGATGAGCATGGGTGTTTTGAAGGATCATCTCTTTATATGCCTTCCTTTGAATAATTCAGTTCTTGAAATATGGGTGCTGGGGGACTATGGTGCTCGAGAATCTTAAATTAGACAACATGTCATCAAATTGCCAACTAATATGCAGAGAGATCTAAAACAATAACATTTTTTGACAATGGAGATATCTTGATGCTGAATAAACGAGATCTTTGTCTGGTTTCCTACGATATCCAATGAAAGAAAGTTTTAGAAATATATATCACGTTTGATACGCAAATAGCGTATCAAATATGAAACAAGATGTTGTGGTGGTAAAAAGAATTTAGATTCATATTTCTTTCTCTAAAATCACAGTTTCAGTTTCTAATATTATCTTGTAAATTTAATAGTAAATTTCATCATTTGTACTCTAGACTTAAATCTTTATTATAGTCCTAGAAGGTTTTTATATGAAGTCTTTTTTTTTTTTTTTTCTTGTTTAAATTTGATTTAAGTCCAACAAAGTATAGGTAAAATAGCATTTAGCTAAAATAATAACTAAACCCTTTAAAATACACTCATTAATATGCACTCTGCATCAAGCTCAACGGTTTAATGTGTAAAACTAAGGTCATGTTTGATAGACTGTAATAGGCACTGTAATGTAGTAATTATTCTTTTGGTTTAGTTATTTAATAGTTTTGTTATGTTTTTATTATAGGGAATAGTTATTCTTTATGAATAGCTATTCTTTAAAATGAGGAATAACTATTCCTCTCTAAAAGAGTTGTAATAATTATTCCTTAGTAGATGTAATAATTTCTAACATTAAGGATACGTTTGGTAGGCTGTAATAGCTCCTGTAATAGAATAGTTATTCATGTGTAATATCAATTCGGTCATTTGATTGCATGTTTATTACATGGATTAGTTATTACATTAAAATAACTATTCTTTAAAATGAAGAATAGCTATTCCTCTTTAAAATGGTCGTAATAGCTATTCCTTAGTGCATATAATAGGTTTTAAAATTAATATATTTCTAAAAATATAAAATGTCCTTATATAACATTTTTTACAAGCTTTCCATATGTAACAACCAAACTTATGAATAGTAATAATTATTTCATTACAATGTCTTTTATTCCCAGTAATAAATATTACTATTCCTAATGTAATCTACATTCAGTATACCAAATGTAGGGACCTCTTTTTCAGGCGACCCCCATACAATAAATTTGTAGAAAGTGGATAGAAGGGCCAGGCACTTGGCAAGAAAAACAACAATTGGTGTAGGCTTACAAGGAAGATAACTAAAATTTTTGCTAAGTGTTCTTGAGGAAAGCTCGTCCTCGGCCCAGTCCGAGGACCCCTTTTCCTTAGAATTAATGAATACAAAGGTTGTCCTTTGGACACACTCAAAGAAAAAAAAAAATCTCCTCCTCCTTTTCTCCCCTTCGGGGGCAGAGAAAAGTGCCCAAAAAGCCCCCTTACTTTGGGGATTCCGTCTATTATATAGTCTTGTTCAGTGGATCTCTGCCGTCCACTTGTCGGCCATCTGGTCTTGTGTCTGAAGGCTTGTCCCATCAGCCGCCTTTGCAGGCTTTCTGTTAGTTGAAGCAACCAAGGCATCACTGTTGGCTGGTCAATTCACCACTGATGTGACCAAAGTGTTGGTGGCGTGCATTTAATGAGTGAGTGACAGCTCCTTTCCTTCAATGTCGGTTTACCGAGGACACGAGCATCCTCGGCGAGGTCCCAGAGGACTTGAGTTTCTCCCACTCATCCTCGAACTTTGTTACATCCTCGGCACAGACCTTAGGCCAGATGTGGAGTGGGCCTGGGTTGCTTAATACTCGGGCCCCACAATAGCCCCTCAAAATTCTGTTGCTCGACCTCTCGAGAGGGGAGGAGGATTTTGATGTTATCAGGCTGATGTCCTGGCTTGTCGAGCCTTGTCTTTCTGTCAGTGTCACAATATTTTCAACTGCCTAGGGGACGTTCCTGGCGTTTCGGTATTTGGAGCGTGCCTTCATTAAATTTCGGCGACTCTGTGCTCCCCACGTTCAACGGTGTGATGATGAGCGGACGGTGGGAATTCTCCTAGCCCATTGGGCGGAAAAGTCCAGGCGGTTATCTTTAATTGGGGGTATATATATATACCCAGTCAAACTGATTCGTCCTTTCACTTTTGCATTCAAGAGATCCTGTGCACCTACCCCGAATTTGGTCACACCTCCACCTGTACTTGCAACTCCTCATAGCACAAAAAGCCTGCCCGAGGAGCTTTCCCTCATTTCCGTAAGTCTTCTTCTCTCTCTAGTTTGTACTGTTCACTTGAGTTCCTTGTCAGTTCTCTAGGATGGGTAGGCTTAAGAAGTTAGTTAAGTCTAAGGAGTTAATGGACAAATTCATCGCCGATCATAGGATCCCTGCTACGGTGGGTTTGAGGTATTGCGGAGAAGGGGAATTGAGCTCGAGTAGGAAAGAGGGTGAGGTGGCGATCCCTATAATCGCCTTTTTGGAGGGCGGAGTGAGGATACCCATGGGGCCGGTGATGAGGGACTATCTTAGGCACTTCGGCCTATCTCCCACTTAGTGTGCTACTAATGTATTTAGGATTTTAGGCTGTGTGGATGCCTTGAATGAGAAGATGGGGCTGAGGCTAACCCATCATGATGTGAACTGGTGCTACAAACTCCAGAGCCTGAAAGAGAAGTCTTATTACATGAGGACGAGGGACGACAGGGTCCGGCTCATCCAGTGCCTCCCTGAGTCTAGTAAGAGTCTGAACAAAGACTTCTTCATTGTGTCTGAGGAATGGCATGAGGGCCTTCCGTGCCCAACAGTGGAGGGTACACCAGGTGGGGCATCTAGACTAGGAGAGCATTTTCAGTTCTTTGTGCTTTAGTGTCCTGCTTCACTTGGGTTTTGACAAGAACTTGCTTTCTTTTATGCAGATCTGCGTGCTTCTGAGCGTCACTTCAGCCTGGTTAATAAGGAAGACTTAGAGACAGTACTGAGGTCGGAAATCTTTGTGAACATAGACGACAACCAAGTCAAAGCTGCCCACGTGGTCTTAGGATACGTCTCGATCCAAAAATCGTTCTCGGCTCCGAGGCACGTGATCCGAGCTGGGGATCCTCGGCTGCATAGCATCACCGTAGTCGAGAAAGGGTTTTTCATCCCCGAAGGGTCTCCCATCCCCGAGGGCATACCGCTGGTAGGTACCTCTTCGTTGGCTCAAGCTGTCGAGTTTGAAGGGGAAGAGGAGGTTGCTGACTCAGGTCCATCCGGGGACAAGTTTGGCATGTTCGACCAACCCCATTCGCCCGAGGACCCTGCCGACAATTTGGGTGACCCTAGCTTAACTGAAGCGGACTTTCTATCTGAAGAAACCACTCCTCAGTCCAAGATAAGTCTCAAGAAGCGACCTCAGAAGAGCTTGTTGGCACTGATTGAGGGGCAACCGGGAAGGGATGCACCAGGTAAGTCTCCTCCCGAGTTTCCTCCTCCCGAGCTTCCCCCTCCCCCACCCCAACAGGGTTCAACGCCTGGGTCCAAGTCCACCAGTCCTCCGGTGAAGAAGGATAAAGGCAAGAGACCTAGGGGGGGAGAAGAATCTGATCCTTCCCGAGGTGGCGGCGATGGTCGGTCGTTGTTAAAACAGCTGAAGATAGGGCGTCGAGGCCAAGAGAAGCAAGCTTCTATCCAGGCCGGGGCCCAGGTTTGGCTCCCTGCCCCTATGCTCCATGGGAGGCCTCTGACGGATGATGTCTCCCTCAAGAACCCTCAAGGGGGTGAGGGTGCGCTCGTGGCTGACGCATTAGAGAGGTTCTTGCTGCTCCCTATGGACATGGCCCAGCTGGAGGCTCTGAGGGGCGAGGAGGTTTTCCTCGGCCTTAAGCAATACTTGGGCATGGTAAGTTTTCTGATTGCTTGTGATTTTCTTGACCTTCTATGGTTCCTTATTTGTTGCACAATGGTTTCAATTGGCAGGCTATTCAGGCTACTTTCAGGCTGGAGGACATAGCCAGTAGCTAGAGCCAAGTCGCTGGCTCAGAGCGTACCAAGTTGTCAGACACCGTGCAGGCCCTCAATGCTTCCAAGGCCGATCTTAAAGCAACTATGGACCAGTTGAAGGAGATGAAGGCGGCTCGAGACACTGTTGGTTTGGCCCTTGCTGCTGCTGAAAAACTGGCTCTAGATCCAACGGACAGGCTGCTCAAGGTCGAGGACCAGCTGAAGACAGCCAAAGAGAAGATCGTGACCCTGGAGGAGAGGGTGCTTGAGGCAGATAAGGCTAGAGGTGCTATAGAGTCTGCCAAGGCTGAGGCTTTGAAAGCCAAGGATGAGGCTGAGTCTGCCAAGGCCGAGGCTGTGGCCTCCAAAGACAAGGCCGTGTAGAATGCCTATAAGGAAGGGGCGGCTGAAACAGAAGACAGCCTTAGAGCCCAAGTGTCTGAGGTATGCAGACTTTATTGCTCCTAGGTCTGGAATGAGGCCCTTACACGGGCTAGGGTTGAAGCCTTGTCCAACCTGTGGAGGGTGGAGAACGTATACTATCCTCTTGCCATCCGTGAGACTGCCCCTTCAAGTTCTGAGGCCGAGGGGGCTGCCGAGGGTGTTGGGGTTATCTCTGAGGGAGGCACCCCAACTGCTTCTACTTCGGGCGAGCCCCTCAAAGAAGCTAATCCTCCTAAGAAGGTTGAGGCAAGCCAGGGTCCCATTGCTGGTGCGCCTGGAGAGACTGCGGACTCTTCGGCCGATGTTCAAGCACCCTTTGTAGAGGAGGTATCCCACCCAGCTGAACCTTCTCAGGCTGCAGCCCCAGGCGAGGGCCCCAAGGATTCTGAGACCTTCTCTGCCCAGCCCCCTGAGGGGGGAGTTGAGATGGAGCTGAAAGAGTGATCCCCTGTTGCGTCTCTGCCCTGTTCTTTGTTCTCTCCTGCTTCTTTTTTTATTATTGTGTTAGTGTGTTTGCCTTGTAAAACTCTTTTTTTTTTTAAACTCAGTAAAGTGCATATTTCGTTTCCTTTTATTCGCTTTGTTTGTATTATATTATACATGTGTGCCTACATCACTTGTATGATACTGGCTTCAATTATGCCTCAGCCGACTATCCTGATCGTCGTCCCCTGCAGCGCTCACTACTAGTACCTAAGTGGTCAGCTTTGCCGTAAGTTTGGGCCCATGGTCAACACAAGACCTTGGTTATGTCCAGTGCTTAGGTCCCCCTAAAGTGATTAGTTTTCTCATAGGTTTGAGTCCTTCGACCATGCAAGACCTTAGTTCTGTCTAATACTTGGGTTTTCTTAAAGCAACTAGTTTCCCCATAGGTTTGGCGTTGAGGAACATACAAGACCCAGGCTTTGCTTTACACTTGGTATTTCGTGGGGGGATGGTTTCTCCATTGGCTTAGATCTCCTAAGGCGACTAACACTTATCTTCTGAAGTAGCTAGTTTCCCCATAGGCTTGAGTTCGAGGACCATGCAAGGCCTTGGTTCTGTCTAGTACCTAGTTCTCTTTTAGTAGTTAGTTTCCCCAGAGGCTTAAGTCCGAGGACTATACAAGGCCTAGGTTTTGTCTAACACTTGTCTTCTGAAGTAGCTAGTTTCCCCATAGGCTTGAGTTCGAGGACCATGCAAAGCCTTGGTTCTGTCTAGTACCTAGTTCTCATTTAGTAGTTAGTTTCCCCAGAGGCTTGAGTCCGAGGACTATGCAAGGCCTAGGTTCTGTCTAACACTTGTCTTTTGAAGTAGATAGTTTCCCCATAGGCTTGAGTCCGAGGACCATGCAAAGCCTTGGTTCTGTCTAGTACCTAAGTCTCGGACTTGTTCCGCCGAGGAGGGGACCTTGCTTTGGTCTAGCCTCTTCGTCTGGCGTGCCTCTTCTGATTACAAGGCGTCCTTTGGGCTATTCGAGTAATGCGCTTGACGCTTCGGTGCGCGAGGCGCCTCCTCATTAATGTCCTTGCAGATTTATGAGGGTCTAGCTGCGGATAAGCCTCTTGGAAATTGGGCGGAGTTATTGCCTCCGGTAATTTCTCCTTAGGATTCTGTGCGGGCTGGCTCTCACCAATTTTTGCCTTCTATATAAGGCATTTCTGGGGCGATCCTTTTCTTCAAACTTCACAAACATCTGAGTTCATATCTCACAAACATGCTGCTTCTTAGATGTGTCAAGGGCTTTGCCAGAATAGTAGCTCGTGCCCCACGAAACAAAGTGGCACTAGGAAAGGGCGGTGATGAGGGAGTTTAGCCCCTTTCAAGAGCCGAGGATGGCACCCCGACCCTGGATATCATGCTGGGGGCGGGGTAGGTGGAGGCCGAAGATCCTTCTTCTTTTCAACCTAACCAGGGATGGAACTCCCCTTGCAGTTCGGAGGGGGATCCGAAAGTAACGTAACGTCTCCCCTCCGAATTTGGATTCGTCAGCCTTCCAGGCTGATAGTGATTTGCCGGCTCCCAATCGCTATGGGATTGGGAAGGAAACCAGGCGGAACCTTGAGGTGGGATCGTCAGGCGCCGCGGCCTCTTCTTCCTTCCCCTACCTAGTGCCGCAAGTGTTGGTTGGGAAGCTGTGGACAGTCTTAGCGTAAGCCTGTCTCCACCTCTCCCTCCGTCGCTTGTCTTGACTTTAAAACAAGCTTACCTAGGCCTCTCACCCTTTCCTCTTCTCTTGCTTCACCACCAGCCTGTTTAGGTGTTTTTCTTTGTAGTTAGCTTTAGAACAAGCCTGCATGGGCATCTGTTGTAAGATGTAATTTTTCTTCATATATTAATAAAGAAGTAGACCCTTTTCATCTCTTTTATTTCTCGTATCTTTCCATTTCTTGTGATTGTTGCCTTCTGAATGAATATTGTTGCTGTAGACTGTATATATATATTTTTTTTTTTCTTTTTTTTTTTTTTAAAGTATTGCTCTTGATCTTTTCACACCAACCATCGCACTTGCTAGTGCACAAGTCCTTCCCACAGACAGCGCCAATTGTAAGGACCCTTTTTTCGGGCGACCCCCATACAATAAATTTGTAGAGAGTGGATAGAAGGGCCAGGCACTTAGCAAGAAAAACAACAGTCAGTGTAGGCTTACAAGGAAGATAACTAAAATTTTTGCTAAGTGTTCTTAAGGAAAGCTCATCCTCGGCCCGGTCCGATGACCCCTTTTCCTTAGAATTAATGAATACAAGGGTTGTCCTTTGGACACCCTCAAAGAAAGAAAAACTCTCCTCCTCCTTTTCTCCCCTTCGGGGGCAGAGAAAAGAGCCCAAAAAGCCCCCTTACTTTGGGGATTCCGTCTATTATATAGTCTTGTTCAGTGGATCTCTGCCGTCCACTTGTCGGCCATCTGGTCTTGTGTCTAAAGGCTTGTCCCATCAGCCGCCTTTGCAGGCTTTCTGATAGTTGAAGCAACCAAGGCATCACTATTGGCTGGTCAATTCACCACTGATGCGACCAGAGTGTTGGTGGCGTGCATTTAATCAGTGAGTGACAGCTTCTTTCCTTCAATGTCGGTTTGCTGAGGACGTGAGCATTCTCGGCGAGGTCCCAGAGGACTTGAGTTTCTCCCACTCATCCTCGGACTTTGTACCATCCTCGGCATGGACCTTGGGCCAGATGTGGAGTGGGCCTGGGTTACATAATACTTGGGCCCCACAGGTACATTTTAATGATTATTACAACTTAATAGGAATAAGTATTATACAGAATATAAGAAGTTGGAACATAACTACTATTTCTAATTATTTATTTAGTATTCCATTATAAGAAAGTGGTGGGGTGACATCATATTTTAATTAATAAAATTTCTTAAAATGCCATTTAAAATATTATATAATTAATATATTTAAAAAAATTAATATCTTCATAAATATTAAAAAGTTGATAACATCTTACAACAATATATATTTTCTTTTTGAACTTAATAATATTATACATATAATAACCTTAGATACTTAGATTATACAAGTTATCATATATATATACATATATATATATATCTATATAATAATAACTAATAGCCGAAACGTTTGATTTTTTGTTAACCGCTCCTCATTACGTCATGTGGCTACATTAATTTATGCCACACGCCTACATTTAAAAACCTAACCGTTGTATCTTTTCATTTTACAAAATAAGAGAGTTTGGCTTAAATTATTGCAACGTTACACTAAATGTGTGCCTTTTCGTGAAATAAAGGAAATGCTTTACTTATATTTTCACTTGCCCAGTAGTTACAAAATATCAAACAAATACCTTTTTTCACAAACACACTCTACATTTTCTACAATTCCTCTCTCATCTGTTTTTGCTCTTTACCCAGCCCTTCTCATTAGTTTCTCTGTTCATCTTTGCCAAAACCTACAGTTTCAAACTCTTAATCTAATTCTTAGTATTTCTCTTTTTCTCTCTACGTTCTTCTCTCTGTCCCTCTATCTAAAGCACCAAAGCAACCTTTTCTCATTCTACAACCCGTCCTTCTTCTTACCTCTCGCCTTTCTCTGAATCTAACAACGATGAAGAAGCATGTTGAATCCGAACTATTTAAATTTAGGCTGTTGATAACGGTGTGTTAAAGGTGAGTGCGGCCTTGATGACATTTCAAATCCCACGTCCTGCACAATGATTTAAAGGTTGCCCAAAAGGTTTATAACTCCAAAGATCAAAAATCTTTTTTCCCTCTTTTTGTTTGGTGGGTTTCTTTGAAATTTGCTATATGAACGAAATGTCCTAATTCTGAACGTGGGATTTGAAATGTTTTACTTATTTTGAAGTATTACATAAAACCCAATTCGTGGATTGCACATTTTCATAATGTAGTTTCTTTTACATGCACACAAACTGTTTGATAAAATTCTTAAATGATTTTTTTTTTTTGGCATTTTTTAAAAATGGCATTTTCCATACATTATGACAAATGTTGCCAACAAACATTTTTATTTGGATTTTGTTTCTCCAACTTAAAATGAATTGCTGGCTTCTATGGATTGCACCTATTCTTTGAACTTGATTTTAGGTTTCTTTTGGATTCTATTCTTTTAGAAAACATGTACATTTTCCACCAAAAAAAAAACAAAAAACTTGTGGTTGATTTTCTCTAGTTTCAGGTACTTGGAGTGTATGAATGGTCTAGGAATAATCCACTGCCGCCAGAAATATGGCTCTTCCCTTTCCTTCTCCCTTAACACAATGTATGTTCAGTTTCGTCAAGGAAAAAGTATCATGTATTGCTTACGGTTTAAAAATCTTACTAATATGGTTTAGAAATCATTGGGAAAATGTCATATATCACTTAAAATTTGTTCAATCTGTATATTCTCTGTTAAAATTTGTGAGGAAGAACTCTGATTCATGAGTATCAACTGAAGGGGTTGCTAATTGCAGTAGAATGGCTTTGTCTTCAATTTATTGGTTATGAATTTCCATCTTTTCTGTTAATAGGAAGGATGTGGTGTCATTGCCAAATGGTGTATTTATCCATGTCTTATTTATATGGGAAAAGATTTGTTGGTCCTATCACGTCCGCAATCCGATCTTTGAGAAAGGAACTTTATACGGTCCCCTATCATGAGATAGATTGGAATGAGGCTCACAATCTTTGTGTGAAAAAAGGTAAAAATTATACATTTTTTTCTCCTTTAAGCTTTCTACATTTAACTTTTACCCTTCCATACTATAATATTTTTTATTCTTTTTTCAAACTCTTGCTGTTGCATGGCAAAATAATTCAAATAATAGGTTTCAAAGATACTTCAAAATAGGAAGCATAGATACTTCAAAATAGTTGCTATATTGGATTAATTGATATTGTATAAGTAATAATGATTGCATCAAGATTTAGAATTGTAATAAGATTTTAATCAATACTGCAGTTTTGGTCAGGCTCCCAAAAGGTCAACTTCAAACCCAATGGATGTTTTTTATAGAGGAGTTGAAACAGAGACTTTGATAGGTACAATCTCTTCCACTCCAATATGAATTTCCCATAATATTTTGTATCTATAAAAATTCTTCTCTTGACTTCAACTCAAACTTTTCTCATAAACAATGCTCTACTTTTGTTAGTGGGAAATAAAGAAAAAACAAACCGGCAAATTCAATCTATTTTGTGTTAGACAGCACCTTTAAGATAAAATACCCAACCATTTTGTTCTTATTACAGAATCTGAATCTAAATTCCTGAATTTTTGAATTTTTACATAAATTTATGATCTTTTTCACTCATTTTATTGTGTCCATGCTTTAATTTAAAAGATATTGTAGTGGTGGAGATGGAGTATAAGTATGAGGAGTTTGCTAAAGCCCTTGAAAACTTTGGAAACAGGTATTATATCTTTCTTCTCTTTTTGTTTGTTTGTCTAATTCTTTGACTAAATTGAAAAATAAACAGTTAAGTTCTTTTGCATTCTACCATTTTAATCTATTTAGATTTTTATCATTTTGGGTGTGTTATTGATAATTGATATACGAGCCAATTTGTTTGGTCTGTTATCCGCTTATCTAGTAACACCCTTGATTATTTGGGTTATTGGTTTTGATTAAGGTTGATAGAAGGGAAAAAGCGAAGACATCTACAATCCCACTTACAGAAGAAGGCAAATACACCCTCAGGAACTATCTTCTACTGAACTTATACCTCTCATCATGTACCGCAAATTTACTAAGTAAGTTGACAAAAATCCCTAGAAAATAAATATCGAGGAAAATCGAATATTTACCTTATATTTTTGTGCATATGGGTTGGATAAGAGTCTGGATTTTGTCATTGTGTCAGTATGTGGGACAAACAATGTGATGCCTAATTGGAAAGGTTACTAAAACAAACATTTCCCTGCATTTATTTTCCACAACCCATATACTTCAATATGTCACCAATTTTTAATATTTATTCTAAGACTTAGTATAGCTTCTTTTTATAGCTTTTTAACATGAATTGTTAGAAAAATGGTGGAATAATTATATGTATTATTGGATTTTGGTTTGTGTATGTGATTCAAATTTGAGAAAATTTTTAGTTAAATTAAAGTAACCATTTCAGTATTATTACATTATTATTGAGAACATAAAAAAGGTTCAAAGAGGAAGAACATTTATAAATATACTACAAGTTGAACATTTATATGCTTGCAAATAACATTTACAAATATGTAGACACAGTAATGTTTTGCAATGTTAAGGCTGAATTGCATGAAATAGAGATTGAGTCTATTGATAGAACTAGAGAAGTAAAGGGAACCAAAAGAATGCACTCTTATAATGGTCAGCACTTTCTAATGTTCACAGCCACTATTATATAAGCATATAAATCTTTGTGAAGCCAGAATTTAATGGTGGTTCATGCTTAGCTATTCTTCTGCTAATGTAAGTAGTGAAGATCAAAAACTTATAGAAACGAAGGAATTTGAGACACACATAATTAAATGGTATAATAGTTCTCAACTCTCTCTATTTTTTTGAGCATTTAGATCAATGAAAAATTCGTATCTTTGTTGTATATTGAGGTAGCACCATGAAAGGTTAATTGGCAAATACAAGATTCTCTTTCTATGAAACATGTTTCTCCAACTTAGTTAGCCTAATTTGTTTATTGATTAATTTAAACCTTTTCTTTCTTCCTTTTTTTGTCGTTTATTTATTATAGATTGTATGGAAAGATGATCAATAATGCATTGATTCAATATCACTTACCTAAGATTGTCAGATTTACAAGAACTATGATTGCATATTAAAAGTTTGTTGCTTAGAACTATTTGATCATTTTTGGCAAAAGCACATTAGCCATCAGATGCTCTTGCAATTCAAAACGCTTTAAAACAATTGGGCTCTAGATGATATAGAGGCATTTACTCCACTTGGTATATACCATTGGATACAAGTTTCTATATTAGTTAATAGCTTTAGAATGTTCACTATAATTAAAAAAAAAAAAAAAAAAAAAAAAAAAAAACCATTGTGTGTAACAGGTCACCATCTTTGCACTGTACCATTAGGACCCAAATATTGGAAAGATGCTTCTTATGGAGTTTGTCTTTTAATGCCTCAATCCAGCCTTAAAAATTGCAGATTTTCTTGCACTTAGTGATCCATTTATGCTAAAGATCCTTTATTGGTGATTCTTGCAGGTTGATTATTAAGATAATCCATACTGATCCTTTTTATGGCATTTGCAGGTTTTTTTTTTAATGATTAACCTTAATTCTATTACTGATTTTAAACTTGTGCACACACTCTTTATGTAGTGACCATAGAGCACTTCTTAAACTTTGTAAGGATGAAAATATGCAAAGCGTAATGGGAAGGAAAGAGCGTTTTGTTGGGAAAACTTTTTAATTATATCCAATTAACTTGCAGAATATGGAGGATATGAGAACGCTATTTGTAGATCTATTATTAAGCATTGAATTTGTAGAATTTCGAATTTTCTATTTTCAAGTGTAAGTATTCCTTCCCCTTTCTCAAAAATATTTTTTTTTTTCATTTTTTATAACATTTTATAATGCCAATTAATTCAAGAGAAATCTAATTGAGTTTGTGGCTGGTGCAACTTTTCTTCTTTATTTCCTTCTTAATTTAACCATTTGAATAATTGTATAATATATCTATCCAAAGTAGGATTTTCTCTTTATGATATGTGCATAGGTTTACAACCAAAACATCCATGATTAGGAGAAGTTTTGTGCAATCCTTTGTGTTGAACACTACCCAAATGTAGTGCAGTGCAAAAGAAGAGGAAAGAGAACATCATTCTACACTAAACAAGTTGGGAAAGTTGACATTCATCATGAATCCTTCAATGGAACGGTTTATCTCTTTCCTTTACCATAGATTGTTTTATTAAAAAGGTGAAAACAACCCGTTTGTTATGCAAACAAATGTGCAGGATAACATAGATTATATTGATGGTGAATAGTAGATTTAATTGCAGTTGAGCATTGTGTGAAGTCATCACCATAGCATTTTTTTTTAAAGCCAAGTTATGGTAGCAAAATAAATATTTTTATTTTTTATTTAACTATCCCGTGCATCACATGAGTTAGTGACTTTTTGTTGACCACTTCTCATTGCGCCACATAGCTATATAGGTTAGTGCCACTCGCTTACATTTAAAAATGCCAAACAATTGTCCCTTTTTATTTTGTCTGTACATAACCCCCAAAATAGCACAAAATTGTAAATAAATTCAAACCCAGCATTCAATTTTCAAAAGTCATTTGGTTCTTGATGTTAGGCGATCTCAAACTCACATGCATGTCTGATTCTCACATTTTCACCCAAAAAAACTAAAATAATAAAACTCATAAGCATTTCTCAAGAAAAAAAAAAAAAAAAAAAAAAAGGAAGCCCAAGGAAATCATAAAGAAATATTCCCCCGTTTTCTTTTAGAAAAACCAAACACAAAGACTAAATACATTTCAATTCACTAGATTTATTCCTGTGGAACCAAGAACCTTCTAGAACTCGAAAATAGAAAACAAACTCCAAAACCGTTTCTCTTTTTTTCTTTTTCTTTTTAGGAGTGGTAGATTAAATACAAATAGATTAAATAATAAAAACACGTACCAAAAAAAGAGGCAAGACAGAAACAAAGTGATAAGGATGAGAATTTGGATCGTGAGAGCGAAAGTGCTTCAAAATGAGATTCTTTCATTCATATTAGGACTTAGGAGAGCAATTTTGGAGAAAAGATAAAAGAGAAGAAGTTACCAAATGAATATAAACAACTATTTATACCCAAAGGATTATGACCCTTCAATAGGCACCTTTTTATTAAATAGGCACATTTTTGGTCAATAGACATATTTTCATTCAATAGGTACCTTTTCGGTCAATAAGCAATTTTTCATTCCATAGGCACATTTTCATTCAATAGACATCTTTAATATATATCCAATATAAAGGGTTATAACATTTCAATAGACACTTTTTAGTATATCTAATATGAAGAGTTATGAAATTTCAAAAGGCATCTTTTGGTATATTCAATTTGAAAGGTTATGACCTTTCAATAAGCACATTTTCGTGTGTGTGTGTGTGTGTATATATATATACATATACCTATATATGCGACATTTTATCTCTTATTTCTTCCTACAAAAAACTAATAAATAAAACAATATTGTTTTCTTCTACCTAATTAATAAAACTTTGTGCTATTTCTTTCAATATCAGATTTTTTTTTTTTTTTTCATGCATTATTGCTTACTATTCCAACTAAAAAATAATGGTTTCTTTCCCCCTAAAACTCATCCAGTAGCTATTCCCATGCATCACACGGGTTGGCAACTAGTAATAACTAATAGTTGAAACATTTGACTTTTTGTTGACCGCTCCTCATTGCGCCACATGGTTACATAAATTTATATGACATTTACTTTAAACAACACCGAACGATTGTGACTTTAGGTTTTGCCAATATAAGTTTTAGTATTGAACACCGTTTCCCATAAGAGCAACCCCATCAGCTTATGCAAAATCTTGCAAAATACAAAAAAAAATAGTCCATTTTACACATTTTGAGCAAAAAAATACTCACATTAGTGGGTGTAAAATTGTGCATAAATGCACCAGTGCTATAGTAGCCTTGCATATATACACGGTTATTGTAGCTCGTGCATTTAATATTTTAATATTTTTTTTTTTGGTAGTGTTGGGTTTGTGAGAGAGAGGGGTAGTGAGTGAGGAAATAATAAAAAAATTGTAAAAGAATGAATATTTTATTGAATAGATGTGTAGAATAGATAAACTGATGTGAGTATTTTGTAAAAATAAGTGTGTAATATAGAAAAAATAGTTTTTTTTTTTTGTGAAAAATAGACGGAAAGTGTCCATAAGCTAATGCAGTTGCTCTAAATGTATATTAGAACAAAGAAACTGCCAAAACCAAAAGAAAAACATACATAAGGCCTAGGGAGAGAGAGAGTGATAAATCTAGGTGCTACTACCGTCAAAGTAAGCACCCTGGTTCAGGCCGGCATCCCACAAAAGCAATTGGTAAAGGTATTCTTTGATCGTGCATATACACCCTCAAGTCTCAACCCCTAAATCTTGATTTAGAAGAGAAAGATAGTGAGAAGGGAGAAGGTTATCTCTGTTGTATCCCCTTGATGAAAAGGTCAAAAAATATTTTGAAACTACAGCATTTGATTATTCAAAATCCAAGGTTAATCTGAAAATTATATTCAAATTCTTTACATTTTGTGCTACTCGGTTGTAAGCGTACAAAGGATCACATTATGTCCTTTGTTGTTGAAAAATGAAAATTGAGTGAAATTATGTAATTAGACTATAAAAAGGTTTTTTGGGCAGCCAACTTTAGTGCTAACGGCTGTAGACAAAACTCCATGCTTATGCTAATTTTGTCTTTTGAAGAAACTGTCTTTCAACTTTTGAATTTGAAACTAACCATTTTTTTTCCTTTTTTTAAATCTTGAAGATTTACATTGGAGATTTGTGTTATCTGCTCCCTCTAAGTGTTCGAGGAAATGCCTAGACAAAACTTTCCATCACTTAGGAATTATAAGGGAAAACCCTTATAGTTTTCTATTCTTCCCTAAAGTTATTTTGTATCTAAACTTCACTAAATCCACCAATGATATCTTAACTACAAAGTGAGTCCCAAACATTGTTTATGTTAAATTGCAAACTGGTGTAGTTTCAAGCATTGTTTAGCATTGAATATGTTCAATTTATATTTTAACAATTTTTTTAGTCATTGTTCCCTGTTTTGGCAATCTATCTAACAATAGATATTGCTTTATACACTCTTATGCAGGGTGAGTGCATTCTCATTATTAGCCCATACTGCTATTATGTCTCCTAATGCAACCATGGACTTCTTTCCTGCGGAACATGTCACTCTTTAATGTTTGAATCTGATTGGCTGATTTGCAATCTAAGAGTAGCCACTCTTATCTCTTTTTTCCCTCTGTTTTGCATTCATACCTTTTTTTTTTCTTAGTTTTAATAATTTTTTAGTTTGATTATTAAATATTTTTTGGCCCTTTGGAAGTTCTAATGTCTGAGATTTTGGTTTCCTGTTTTTCTTTTTTTGGGTTTATTTTGGTGTTAAAAGTTAAATCTTTCAAAAGATTTGTAACCTACATGATTATTTGTCTCATGTTAAATCTTTTGAATTGTGGTTTATCTTCTCAATCTTGTGATTTTTGGTTACAAATGCAAGATTCTATGAAAATTTGCAGCTTCAATTTTTGTTTGGTTGCTTTGAAAATGGACGAAAAGGAGATGAATTGAATTTGAGTCCTATGTTTTATTTTTCTTTTTTTGGTCATTTCCTTCATGGTATACAATCACTCAACCAAACGTAGTAGATGGCTTATTATGTCAGATTTATGCTGGTGCATACTTTTCATATTTGCTTCTGTTTGTGGGTGTTTGGATTTGGGCTATGGAAGCATTAACTACTTACTAATGGTTGTAAGGTCTGAATGGCTTTTTTTTTTTTTTTTTTGATAGAATCTGAATGGCTTTGATTGTACACTTCTTTCTTACTTTTGTTGTTGGTATCTTAAGTGAATTTTAATTTCAATGTTTTTAATATGTAAGATGCACCTTCCTCATAATTAACATCTAGAACTTAGTTGCTCTTATGATGATCCATAACTTTGGATGTATAGATTCACGCAATTGAATTTAATGGTAAGAAGAGGAATTATTAAATTAACAACACTGAGTAACTTTGTAAAGGGTGAATCTATATTAAGTTGTAATTGAGTGAAAATCAATAACTTCATATGTATACATTCCTACACAATTGGATTTGCTGGTCACAAGAGAATTTTTTAAATGAGATCAATGCTACGTGATTGTTGGATAGGTTGAATCTATATTGAGGTGTAGTTTTATGAAAATAATTGATTACATAAGTTTAAGATTTCAGTTAGAATTTATGTGCTTCAAATAAGTTCTAAGCTACATTTGCTTGATGAACAATGAATGTGGTATAATATGTATTTTCAAAGTAATCTATAGTAAATAGAACTTACTTTTCTTTTTAAAGTATTTTTGCTTCTGTATTTATTACTCAGTCTTACCTAATGCATGCCTATGATGGAGGATTCATTGCTGCTCAACACTGGACTACAATCTAAGGGCTGCAATATATGCTTTAGATAATATTTAGAAAAATACACTTCATTTTATTATTAATTCAAATACTTAATTGCCGTGCATACTATATGCTTTTAACAATGCTAATGCATAATTCTTCCATTGCATCTTTGTCATGCTTTGAGTTTTCTTCTTCTTTTTTTTTTTTCTTCCAAAACGATTATGTCAAGAAGAACTAATGGCTATTTATCTTGATCAAATGTAACAACAAATGATTATATATGCTAGGTGTTAGATAAAAGGCCTCAATATGTACTGTGATTCCTTATACTCATCTAATCTTATCTTCTTTTGTTTCTATTTAGCTTACAGGTTATATACCACATTTGGATGCTAAGATACATTAAGATAATAACCCAATGTTTCTTTACATTTCATTATCATTAATTTTACCGTGCATTGCACGGGTTAGCGACTAGTGTGTGTGTATATATATAAATAACTGATATCTCTGACATGGAGTAAAACTCTATCTCTCTAATAAGTCCAACTTAAACTTAAACTCATCATTTAAAATATATATATATATATATATATTTTTTTTTTTTTGTTTAATCCAAACTTACCAAGGAGTAAAATTGTTTCTCTCTAACAAGTCCAACTTAAACTCAAACATTGATAATTTATCTCCAAATTTGTGAGGTTAATCATGAACACTATAAAAGCAATGTAAACCCCGTTTCTTTTCTCCATTTTTTTTAAAATTAAATTTTTTAGGTATTATAAATAATTTGGTCCATTCACTTTATTTTATTATTATTATTTTTTTTTTTTTAAAAACTTCAAAATAAAGAAGTAATTCTTTTGTAAAAAATAAAATTATTAATTCCTTTTCCCAACAGAAAAAGGAAATCCATACCTTAGTCCTTAAATTCGATGGAACCAAACCAACCCAGGCCTAATATAAATAAATGTGCAAATTAGAATTAGAGGGAATTAGGGGAGAAAGAAACGAAACTTTGGTCATAGTGTTTGTTGTTTTGGATTTTGATTTTAGGGGATGGGGTGTGACTTGTGAGATTGTTTTGGAAGATCAAGATGGCACAACTGGAATAGAATTTATCATCTATATGTATATATAAAAAACTGAAACATCTGAAACCCTTACAATTTTTCACTTCAGTACAATATTTAAATAAATTATCATTTTATTTAAATAAAATTATTTTTGTTTATTCCAAACTTAACAAGGAGTGAAACTCTATCTCTCTAACAAATCCAAACTTAAACTCAAATTCATCTTTTTTTTTAAAACAAAATTATTTTTGTTTAATCCAAACTTAATAAAGAGTAAAACTCTATCTTTCTAACAAGTCAAACTTAAACTTAAATTTAAATGTTGATAATTTATCTTCAAATTTGCGAGGTTAATCATGAACACTATAAAAGCAATGGAAACCTCAATGTTTAAAAAATAAAAATAAAATAAATAAATAAATAAATAAAACAGAGTATAGGTATAAGCTCTTCTTATGTTATTCTCTTCTCCTCTACTTTGTTTAAAAATAAAATAAAAATTATGGTTTTTTATGTATTTTTTTAAAAAGTAATTTTCATACATGAACCACCAAACTCTCTTTAGCATTTTTTACAAAATAAAAAAAGCTTGCAATAATTAAAATTATTCTTTTAAATGTAACCCATATTTCTTTTATATTTCTCTATTGTTTAGTCACATATATATATTTTTTTTGTTTCAATAATTTCCAAGTAGTAATCATCTGATTCTTTAATATTTTTTGGTTTTTCAAAAGTTTTAATATCTGAATTTTTGAGTTATTTTTTTGCAGTATCTAAAAAAAATTTTGTCTGGCAAATTTTTTGTAAACTATTGCACATTCAAGCAATGACTTTTTCATCAAATTGTAACACAAATTGAACTCAGATTAAAAAAAAATTATGTAATGGTATAATTTCTGAATCAATTTAAAATTTTATAAAATTATTTTAGTTTACCTCACAAATAGGTAGGTTCCGTGTATAGCACGGGGCTTAGTGATTAGTTTATATATATAACAAAATATTACGCCTTTGTTCTCATAAAGGAGACATGCTTGAAGATTCATGGTTGGAATGTACAGGATAAAGGCATGGAGCAACTAGATAATATAAAATGTGACTCTGTTTTGGGGTGGGGTGTTCAACGGCAAAATTTGCCAAACAATACAATTTCAGAAAAATTTCAACCGGATAACACGCGTTCAAACTTATTTAGTAAGTTAGACTCTTTTTGAAAGTCAATTTTAATAAACTCGACTTCCAGGAAAATTCAACCCCTCACCCAGCAAGGAAAGGAGCTCAGTATAGGCGACTTCCAATGGAAATCTACATCCAAACTAGTCTCTCTTTTTTTTTTTTCTTTTTTTTTTTTTTTAAGAACAAAGTTCAAAATTGATTATAGCCTGATGTTACAACCTTACTCAATAAAATAAACATTACAACATATTTTGAAAATCTAACCGTTTAATTATATGTTCGTTAAGCTCTTAATACACATGTCAAATTTTGTGTCAATTAGATATTATTTACTATATGATCTATAAACTTATATTTTATGCATAATTTAAACTACAAAAATTTGTAATTTAAACAATTTATTGATGACATAACTATTAGTCTTTAATTTTCTAAAAATTTTGCAAGTATGGGGGATATATGAAGAAGATGTAATCCAATGGTGGATTTGTCAAAATTCACCTCCAATAAAAAAATATTAAGTTAGATTGTAGCTTATGACTACAACCAATTTTGTAGTTAAACTTTGTTCTTTTTTTATTTGATGGGTACAAACTAGTAATTTGAGATATATATATATATATATATAATTTGAATAAATCCTATATTATTTAAGATTATTCTAAACGTGGCTTTATTTGGATAAATATAAAAATGGATAAAGTTCAACTTCTTTGGATAATAGAAGAATTCTCTGCAACTTCTTATACAATAATGCAGTATTTAAGATGCTTGGTTGGAATTGACTATACCATAGAAAACAATAATAAATATATGTTCTTTTCTTCCTTTTTTTTTTAGGAATAATTACACTTTATCCACTTGTGGTTTGCCTCTAATTTGACTTGCCTACCCGTGGTTTCAATTTTGACACTTTACCTACCTGTGATTCCCTCCGTTATTAATCCGTAACCCACCTCTCCTTCAGCCATTACTCTAACACATAAATGTCAAAAACAAAAACCCAAACAGATCAAAACACTCCTCACTCTCAAAACTCACTCCCATCCAACTTACTCACCAAACTAAGATCCTAGATGCTACAATGCTAAAATGGCGGCAAAACTACCAACAATGGGTGCGGCATGCTTAACAATGTTTTCAACTAAAATGAAAAAAGACTCGGCATCAAACTTTTCACCACCAGTAACATGGATTGCATCAATTTGCTTCAAGATCTCCTCCTTGTTATACCCATTTGGCACACCCATGATCTCAAACTCAACAGCTTGTTGCTTGGAACGTAGTGCTTCCATGCTGGCCATATTGTGCTATACAAAGCAAGAAAAGGCCAAAAAAAACTTCTGGGTTTTGGGCAGAATGTGATTTTCTTCCAGATCAAACTCTGGGATAGGTGGAGGACTGGGAAATTAAGATGGCTCGTATTCTTTGTTTCAACTTTTACGTGGCCAAGTTATAACCATTGAAACTGGGATGATGAGGACCCAAGCTAACACACCGCGTTAATTATTTTTTTGTCTATATTCTCCCGGTTTGAAAGTTAACTTCAAGTGGGTCCATATCATCATGGAATTACATACATTAATACACGGGTAACTTTGTGCACAAAGTATAGTATAGTAATTACCCATGCAACAAATGGGTATGTTGGGATTTTGTTGGGTAGATTTGCCATTTGGAGTTTGTTGGGTGGGCTGTTGTTGTGTTCCAATGAGTCATGAATATGAAGGAAACGATGGGTTGCTAAGACTTTTCTTAGGTGCTCATGTTTTTTGAATGGTTTTTACTGGGTTTTTGTTATTTGTTGGTATGAATGGCTGGGTTTACTTCGAATATTTCTATTTCAGGGGACTAGTTAGATTGAATTGACTTTTTGGCTCAAAGGGCAAGTCGATTTAATGGTTTTTTCTGTATGATGGGTTTCTTAGTTTGAGGAAATCTGGGTTTATTTCTTAGTTTGGTGAGCAAGTTGGATGAGAGTGAGTTTTGGGAGTGAGGAGTGTTTTGATCTATTTGGGCTTTTTTTTTTGACATATTAAGTGCTAGAGTATCCACTGAAGAAGAGGTGGGTTACAAATTAGTAACGGAGGGAATCACAAGTGGGTAAAGTGTCAAAATTGAAACCACGGGTAGGCAAGTCAAATTAGAGGCAAACTACAGGTGGGTAAAGTGTAATTATCTTTTTTATGAACAAAACATAAGCAGGGGCGACCTGAATATATATATATATATATATATATATTCCGCTAATATCAATTGTGACATAAAAATAATATAGTATGTGGTAGTACTCGACAATTTTTCTAAATCTAATCGGAAAATGATTTTTAATTTTTCGTCTCCAAATTTTGGTGTTCCCCTGCACAGGAATACCCCAATTTTATCAATCCCTTCAGGAATTCTAGAATCCATATAAGTAACTACATGACCAAATGTTTCATATATTTCATAGTGAAACAAAATTCCAAAACAAATACGAATCCGCACACTCAAAAAATGCCAATTACATGAGTCTATAACTTTAATTGTACTCAGCTTGGAATTAGCAAAAAAAAAAAAAAAAAATGTACTCAGCTTGGAAAATAGAATTGGCAAAATTGGATCCAAATCAATTTTGGCATGAAGGAAAAATGGTCAACTTGTACTTGACTCGTTGATATTCTGGGTGTGGTCGGGTTACCCGTACCTAACTTGACTAGACCTGTTTTTAAAAGAAGGGATTCTTTTTTTCTTTTTTTTTTTTTTAAGTTCGAATTTAATATGCTAAATTGGATGTTCTTTCTTGACTAAAAGAGAATCACAATCATTTTTTTGAGCTCTATTTAATACAACACAATCTCTTGAGCATTCTTATAACTGTAGTTGCTTTTGAATTAACCTTTAAAATTAGAAGTAAAATTCATATTCAGTACTTATATTGCATTTCATTTGGAATTGTGGAATCTTTGTTGTGTGCTTGACGTTTATTATATATGATGGTGAACAGAAGATTGAATAAACTCCAATTCATCCATGAGTGTCGTCCAAGTCAAGAAGACAGGAATGGTCATCCCTCATAGGACAATCATCCATGGGGATGAGGGTTGTCTATCAGGAGAGCACCTAGACTACCCCCAACACCTGGACAACCCCCAACACTTGGGAAATTTCCAAAAAGATTTACCTACAAAAGACTAGTGAATCGAGCCACGTGTTACTATTTTGAAACATGAGCGAGATCCTAATTCATCGCTATAACTTCCTACTAAATACTTAACTTCCAATGACAGTTATAGAAGATAAGATTAAACATTCCAACTTCTGTAGCGGTTTGTAGAAGTTAAGTCTGAATCTTCTAACTTCCACAAATATTGGGAAAGTTACGAGACAAGTAACCACTCTAAAGCACATTATATAAACACTTATCCACATCTAACAGAGGTAAGTTCTCATGACTCCCAAAAATTGGAATTCTAACATTCTAAAGGAAAAAACCAACTTAAGCATTGGAGGGTTCTTGGCCGGTTCATCAAGATCACCTTTGATCTTGTCTTTTTCTTTTTAGGCCTCTCAAGCAATCACTAGCCCATTGAAGCCCGGAGCATTCAGCCTACTGATTTTCTTTGCATCATCAGTTGGCGCTGTCTATGGCAAGTTTAATTTTGTGTGTTGCAATTTATCTTCCTGCAAAAAAAAAGGCTGCATGGTTCGGACAAGATTAATGTCCACTAGTCCAGGCCACCAGGAGAGTAGGAACGCTTCTAGTAATCCTCATCATGATCGTCAGTCAGGACCTATCATGCAACCACCTTCCATCCAGCACATACAGCCTATGGCAGCCACCATGGCAGAGTTAACCCGTTAGAACCAAGAGTTGACTAGGGAGATCAGTCTAAGGAGGCAACGCCTTGAAAAATACACGAAAGAACAAGCCCAGAGTCAAGAAGTTAGGGAAAAAGAAAATACTGAGCCAGAGAACCAGTCAAGGGGTACCGCTTCACGAAGGGTGCCACACTTGGAGAGGGAAATGGATCTATGAGAGACCGCACCCCCGGCCCATTTTTAGATGTGGTGTTAGGCCATACCCATGTGAATGGGTGGAGTCGTGTTATTGCCTCTCAAAATGGAGGTTCGACTGATTATATTTTCCCCTTTAAATTAAAGGTTTTACAATGGAGTCGCCACTTATTTAATTATTGGAATAAATAAGAAAACCAAAATTGAAAATTCCTCATTTTATTGATTTGCAAATGAATTTACATTGATCATAGGAAATTACATGGCTTTGGTCCTAGATACAATCTAAGATAAAGTACATGGCTTTGTTTCCTAGTTACAATCTAGAAATTGAAAATTACATAAATAAGCATTTGATCTACTAACCCTTGATCTAAGCTTGGAGGCTTTGTTACAAGGTAGGAAGGTGTTAGGCACCCACCTTGCCCGGCGAAACCGGTCTTCTAGACTATGGTAGCTAATATTCATATCACATCATCCAATATGTTATCAATTAATTTGCATGTTGAGTTTAAAGTGTGTGCATGTGATAAACCCTAATTCAATTTATTAAGCGTTTCATTTGGATTGAAAAATAAATTCTAGTGAATGTGTGTGGATGGTGATATCCTAGATTCAAGAATATAAAAGAATTATTAAACAAACATATTTTTCATGTTTTTGATGTGGATTTAAGATCGAAACTAGTGTTATGCATGAACATGTGATGAACAAGCAAGAACATGTGAAGAACATATAAGAACAATTAAGAACATTCAAACATATTCAAAGGAATTTAAATGATTATTATCATGCTTTAATCTTAAACTCTCATCATGGCAACACAAAAAACAATAGGGAAAAGGATTATACCTTCATGCAAGATCCATATGGTAGAGGAAGAGGCTCTTGAAGGAGGTCCTAAGGGTGGAGGAAAAGAAGAGTTAGGAAAGGAAGAGTTAGTCTCACTCAATACCATGAGTCTCAAGAAGAATAAGATATGACAAGACTACTCAACTTCCTAGAACTCAAGAGAGAAAAAGAGATGGGGTTTTTGTGTCTTGGAATGAATGAGAAGGAGGGTTTATATAGTAGTAGTGGATGAAATATAAATGGAAGGCTATTTAATGAGGGTTGACAAAGAATCGTGAACCTAGACCTCATTTTAGTCTTGGGGAAAATCTGGTACATTAAATGAAGAGATTGGTGAGAGTGAAGAGTAAGCCAAAATTTGGTTTTCCCGTAGCTGCTGTAACAGCCTGTAGAGCCAATTTCAAAAAATCATATCTGACTCAATTCTAATCGGAATTGTCTCGTTCTTATGCTCAAATTGAAGCCCCGGATGTCTAGTTTCTGGAAAAATAACCTCACTCATAGATTCAAAATATTCTGAGAGATATCGATGAAATGGTGAGCAGAGGTCATTTGTTAGAAAATGGTTTCAGCACAATTAACATTAATAGGTCCCAAATTAGCTCCTAATTAACATTAAATGGCTCCAATCATTCCCATTTCAGACTTAATTGGTTCCAAATTTACTCTAATTAAAAGATAATTGCACAAATTACTCATTGAATAATTAATGTTTAACTATCTAATTAATTAGGTGTATGCAATCTCACCATAAAATGTAGTCCTAAACAATCAAATTATGACACATTATTAATCTCAAATTGATTATAATTATAACTAATTTGAATCAATTGTTCATAATCACATATAGTCGGACTCAATTTGTGATAATGCATCTTGGTCATTAAAACTTGATTTGATGATAACTTTTAATCTGATGGTCCGATTAGGGCTTATGACTAGTCAATTTGATCGTTACAGCATCAAGATTATTTTGGTGAAATGAGATTAAGGATCTAGTGATCAGAATCAAGATGCATATTTTCAAGGCGAAATTACCCTTTTACCCTCCATGTGAGGTTAAATGTGGGTTGCAAAATGGGATGTCAACAGGATCAAATGAGGAAGGCCATGAAGGAGAACACGAGAAGGGTGAATCCCATAGATGATTTAGTTCATCAAACAGACTCCCTTTTCATGACTTCCATCAACAGTCATCCCTTACCTCCTAAGTTCAAAATGCCTTCCTTGGACTCATATGATGGAACGGGCGACCCTTTTGATCATATCGCTACTTTTAAGACTACGATACACCTTCAAGGGGTTCCAGATGAGATTATGTGCAGGATCTTTCCTACCATCCTTAAAGGACCAGCACAAGTGTGGTTCAGTAAGATACCTCTGAACACTGTAAGTTCTTTCGAAGAATTGAGTAAGTTGTTTGTCAACAATTTTATTGGAGGACAAAGGTATAGACGTTCCTCATCCAGCTTGTTAACCATAGAGCAATGGGAAAATGAAAGCTTGTAGTCCTTTATTACTCGTTTTAACAGGGAAGCCCTAACAGTAGATGAGATGGACGACAGGTTGTTATTGGCAACCTTCCATAATGGAGTTAATTTCGATTTATTCATCCATAAGCTTTATGAGCAAGAGCCTCAAACTATGGCTGAACTCGTCCATTTGGCCCAAAACTTCATGAATGCAGAGGATGCAATTATAGCTAAGAAGAGGAAGAAAGCCGAGCGAATGGAAGCAAATCTCCCTCACTAGAGAAGAAAGATCGAGACAACAAGAGGGCAAGTTCTTCAACACGAAGTCAGCAATATATGCCCTTGAACATGCCACTTGAACAAATGCTTATGCAAATCAAGGATGATCCATCCTTGAAGTGGCTAGAAAAAATGAAAGGAGTTCCCAACAAGCGCAATACGAATAGGTATTGCCGCTTCCACAGAGATCATGGACATGACACGGACGAGTGTTTTGATTTGAAACAGCAGATAAAGAATCTCATCAGGCAAGGAAAATTGAAAAATTTTCTTAGACGAGATCATAAGGACAAGAAGTTGAAGGGAAAGCTAGAAAAGTTGTCACGACCCCTACTTGGAGAAATAAAAGTTATTATAGGAGAGACCTCAACAAGACAATCTTCCAAGTCAAGAAAGACGTACCTAAAGGTAGTACAAAACGTCCAACTTTCTAAACAATCCCCAAGGATGAGGGTAACAGATGAGCAAGCCATTACATTCACAGACGAGAATGCTGAAAGGGTTTACCGCCCACATGACGACGCGATCGTCCTCACTTTGCTCATTGCTGATTATACGACTAGAAGGTCGTTGGTAGACAATGGAAGTTCGGCGAACATTTTATATTACCCTGCCTTCCAACAAATGAGGCTTGGACGAGATCAACTTCATCTAGTTAATTCGCCCTTGGTAGGATTTGGAGGGATGAAAGTGCAGCCCGTGGGTACCATTATATTTCCTGTGGTGGTAGAAGCATATCCACAACAGATAACTAAAGAAGTAAACTTTCTTATCTTGGACTGTTCGTCATCATACAATGCTATCATTAGAAAACCGACTTTAAATAGTTGGAAGGCAGTAACATCTACTTACCATTTGTTTGTTAAGTTCCCAACAAATTATGGAGTAGGTCAAGTGCAAGGAGACCAATTAGCCACCAGAGAATGCTATCTAGCCATGTTGGCTATGGACAAGCACATATAGACGATAAGCATAGATGAGAGAAAGGTTACCACAGAAGCGCTGGAAGACGTTCCTTTGGACAAGAGAAACCCCGATAAGTTCACAAGGATTGGAGCAAGCATGGAAAAGAAGACAAAGCAAGACCTTGTCCATTTTTTAAAGAAGAGCATGGATGTGTTCACATGGAGACACGAGGACATACCAGGTATTGACCCAAGTGCAATCACCCGCCATATAAACTGTATCCTTTCTCCAAGCCCGTACGTCAAAAGAAGAGAGTTTTTGCTCCCAAATGAGATAATGCTATTAAAGAAGAAGTCCAAAAGTTGATCATGGCAAAATTTATCCGAGAAGTTTATTACCCAGACTGGTTGGCTAATATGGTGATGGTCAAGAAAGCTAACGACAAGTGGAGGATGTGCATAGACTTCACCGATTTGAACAAGGCTTGCCCAAAGGATAGCTATTTGTTGCCATGCATTAACCAGTTGGTGGACTTAACTGCGGGTCATAAATTGCTAAGTTTTATGGACGCCTTCTCAGGCGATGGACGAGGTGGACCAAGAAAAACATCTTTCATTACTAACCAAGGTTTGTTTTGCTACAAGGTGATTCCCTTCGGTTTGAAAAACGCAGGGGCGACTTATCAAAGGCTGGTTAACCATATGTTTCGTCCACAAATTGGATGGAATGTGGAAGTTTATGTAGATGATATGCTGGTAAAGAGTTTGGATGAGGAAAAGCATTTGGACGACCTTCAAGAGACCTTTGATATGTTTAGACGATATAACATGAAGTTGAATCCAAGCAAGTGTGCCTTTGGAGTTTCGTCAGGTAAGTTTCTTCGGTTCATGGTTTCACATAAGGGAGTTGAAGCAAAATCCGATAAAATCCAAGTGATATTGAGTATGGAGCCACCAAGGAATATCAAAGAAGTCCAATCTCTCACAGGACGAGTTGCTTCCCTTAACAGATTCGTCTCAAAAGCTACTAACAAGTGTTTATCATTCTTTAAAGTTCTTAAGAAGGCATTCGAATAGACGGATGAGTGTCAAAAGGCCTTCCAAGACCTCAAGACCTACCTCACCACAGCTCCTCTACTAAGCCCGTCCATACTAGGTGAAGAATTATGTGTGTATTTAGTGGTATCCCCACATGCAGTGAGCTCAGTGCTGATTAGAGAAGAAGGGAAGATACAGAAGCCGGTTTATTATACAAGTCAAGCGCTAAGAGGGGTAGAAGGACGATATCCCATGATGGAAAAGCTAGCCTTTGCCTTGGTAACGGCTTCTAGAAAGTTAAGACATTACTTTCAAACTCATGTCATAAATGTCTTGATAGATCATCCACTGAAGAAGGAAATGAATAAATTGGAAGCCACAGGACAACTAATCTAATCTGCCATAGAACTCATTGAGTTTGATGTTAGGTACCAACCAAGAAGTGCGATAAAAGCACAAGTATTGGTAGATTTCATTGCAAAGTTCACTCCCAATCAAGGCAAGCCAAACGGGGTGGACGAAGCTCAGAGGTGGGTCGTCAATATGGATGGCTCGTCCATGTTATATGTAGGAGGAATTGGAGTTATACTCAAGTCCCCGAAAGGAGATAAGTTGAAATACGCAGCTCATCTACAATACCAAACCACCAACAACGAAGCTAAATATGAAGCTCTCCTTAAAGGATTAGAATTGGCTAAGTCCTTAGGGGCGGAATCAGTGGTCGTCCAAGGAGATTCTCAGTTGATTATCAATTAAGTGAATGGAATGTGTGAAACTAAGGAAGATCGGATGAAGAAGTATCTCAGCAAGGTAAAGCAGCTTGTCAAGAAATTTAAAGAAGCCAGTTTTGTTCAATTCCCAAGGGAGGTAAATATGGAAGAAGATGCTTTAGCAAAAGCAGCTTTAGTAGGGGGAGCTATGGATGAGTATGATAAAGCTCAATACATGCCAAGCATAAATCTTCTAGAGGTACAACAGATTGAAGGAGAAGAAAATTAGATGACTCCAATAGTAATTTACCTCAAAGATGGAAGGCTTCTAGGGGGCAAGGATGAGGCTAGAAAGTTGACGATCAAGCTGCCAAGCATGTCCTCATAGACGAGGTATTATACAAAAAAGGCTTCTCTCAGCCTTACTTAAGGTGCT
Organism: Quercus gilva; assembly: GCA_023621385.1. Taxonomy (NCBI): domain Eukaryota; kingdom Viridiplantae; phylum Streptophyta; class Magnoliopsida; order Fagales; family Fagaceae; genus Quercus; species Quercus gilva. Next base: position 33,992,301 of record CM042480.1, read on the forward strand.
TAGCTCGGGATGAATCAAACCATGTGTTGAAGGAAGTACATGAAGGAGCATGCAGAAACTACTCAAGAGCAAAAGCACTAGTCCATAAAGTTGTCCATGCAGGTTACTACCAGCCAACTATTCAAGCAGATGCTAAGGCTTACGTCAAGGTGTGTGACCAATGTTAGCGCTTCAATAATGTCCCTAGACAACCATCGGAGTATCTCACCCCGATGATGGCCCCATGGTCCTTTGCACAATAGGGATTGGATATCTTTGGCCCCTTTCCACTTGGAACTAGGCAGATGAAGTTTTTAGCTGTAAGGATCGATTACTTCACTAAGTGGGTGGAAGTAGAACCCCTAGCAAAGATCAGACAACAAAATGTCAAAAACTTCGTTTGGAAGAACATTGTATGTAGGTTTAGGGTACTTAGGGTACTAGTATCAGACAATGGATGACAATTTGACAACACACTTTTCAGGGACTTTTGAGAGCAATTTGGAATCAAGAATCATTATTCCTCACCCTCCCACCCACAAGCAAATGGATAAGTAGAAGTGGCAAACTGATCATTGTTGAAAATCATCAAGACTCGGCTTGAGGGGGCAATGGGAGTATGGCCAGACGAGCTACTAGGAGTTTTATAGACTTACCGAGAGACTGTGAGGACCCCCACAGGGGAAACTCCCTTCAAACTAGCCTATGGAAATGAAGCAATGATACCTGCAGAAGTGCATATGGAAAACCACAGGGTGATGAAGTATCAAGACGAGGATAACGAGGAGCAACTTCACCTCAACCTTGATCTGATAGATGAGGTAAGGATGAACACGGAACAAAGGATAGTGAGGTATAAAAACCTCATGGCTAGACAATATGATGCAATGGTGAAACCCAGGCGCTTCAACATTGGAGACCTTGTCCTAAAAATGATCTCTTTGACAACTAGAAATCTAGCCCATAGGAAACTGGGACCTAATTAGGAAGGACCCTACAAGATTATTAATTGTAAAATACAATCATATTACTTAGAATGTCAAGCATTTAAGAAGATATTATCAGTAAGATATAAGCCTGGACAAGCATCATCATGGATGAGATCATCCTAGACATTATCACTCTAGACAAGATAAAGTTTGTGTTTGTTGTTTTCTATTACTTGCATGTGTTTGTTTTTAGCATTATATGTTGTATTTTAATTCCTTAAAGGTGTATTAGTTTTTAAACTATGCGCTATGGACTATGGATGAAGTCATAGACTTAGTCCATCTGTTTGTATTTTCAATTCCCTAAAAGGCACTAGCTTCTAAGCATATGCCATGCTTGTGGACAATGTTTATGTTACGTATATACAGTTTGGATTTCCATGTGATGTATGAGTTTCTAATTTTCATGATTTCATCCACAAGAAGGCTAAAGGCCTAAGACGAGTAAAATCTCTAGATGCAAGGATGTAACGTCTATTAAGCTTTCCTTAAAATAAGGACAAAGCAAAGAAAAATAAGCTTAAGGCACATTCATCTAAACATTGGACGAGATAAAGCCTAAAGTGTGTTTGTCCAACCAATGGACGTGGAAATGCGTGCACGTAAGAATATTCAAAGTCCATGGATAAATATCCAGCCAAAACAATCCAATCTCTAGATGATTAAAGCTAGCAAAAGCCCATTCATAAAACAAGTTATACTTGCAAAATTTAAAAGAATGGTCAAAATTTTGAACATGAGGAATTTATATTAACATAGACGAGCTAAGTGCCTCCATAAGTGGACGGACTACACTCAAACCAGTATAACATGGATGATGTAAATAAAGAAAAATAAGTCCATACAATAACATGTTCAATAGAAAATGAAGTGATGGAAATAAACATTCATTCATAAAAGTTTAGAAAATGGTAGACGACCACTGTCCAAAAACCCTTATAAAGTAAAGCCTAAAAAGCAATTGTCTGGAAGCTCCTCCCAAAAATTATAGACGAATGAAATGTACTTGAATAACTTCAAATGGTCCAAAACAATGAACCTTATAAAAAAAGAAGAGAAAAGAGAAAGGGAAACTAAGACGCTAAAATTTCACATCTTCATTGCGGGGGGTCATCTCCAACGTTAGGCTCATCCTGGGCAGGCTGAGTGGTAGCATCATCTTCAATATTAACATCTTCAGAACTTGTCTGGAGGAGAGAGCTTGCAGCACTAAGGTTGAGCTTGATGGAGCTAAAGTCAACTTCAGGGAAGTTTTCTATAATGTCCATATGAAAATCTTCGAAGCCAGCTGCATAGTTGGTGTCCAACTGATAAGTAAACTATTTAGAAGCTCTAAACTCCACCACACAGTCTTCTTTTGCCTTCTTAAGAAGGGTGCTCAGCTCATCATTCCTTTGTTTGAAGATAGTCAAGACAAGTGTCCTTCTCAACGATGTCAGCTCTAAGCTCTTCGACGAGATTCTGCAGTTCCTTGGCCTCATCTTTAGCCTTGGCTGCCACCTCAGCCCAACCCCTGCATTCATCTTTAACCTCTTGGATCCTTGTCTCAAGCTGTATCCTCATCTTGTCCATCTCTGTGGCCTGCCTGGACGCTGCGATGAACTTTGACATTGCCTAAAGATTAAAAAAAAAAAAAAAAATTGTTAGATGAGAAAAATGTAAAAGTGACAAGACAAGGCAAAAGTAAAATCATATACCTTGAAGAGATCATGAACAGTAGAATGCTCAAATTCCTTCAAGTACATGTCATAGCAAGCAACCACGTCTTCATTAGTCACAGCCTTCTGAAAACGTTCCCAAGCCAAATCCTCATTTTCAACAAGGTTCATAGATACCCTCTGAAAAGGCTGAGACGAGGTAGGCGCAGTGGTCTTGGACAGAGTGACTTCGATGGAAACAGACCAGTCTATATCAAGGACTTGGATGGACAGCTGAGACATAGGAAGGCTAGGCTTGACAACCCCAAGTTTGGACGACCTATGCTTCGCCTTCTTTCCTCAACGGCTGGGAAGATTTCCCAAGTCAAGCGTCTTGGATAAAGTTTTCCTTTTGTCCCCAACAGAAGGACGAAGCTGGGATTGAGCCTCAGGCCTGATTACCTCATCCACCACCTCCTTTCCCTTGTTCTCCTTCATGGTTGTCATCCCTAAAAGAAAAATATTAAAGTTTAGCTAAAGAGTATAACTCAAATAATACTTAAATAAATTCTAAGTAAAAAGAAAACTCACATCTACGATCAGTGAGCTCGTGAGCTATAGCTTTAAGAGATGGCTCAGGACCGAATCCCCACGTTGCAAGACGTTGAAGGGTGACCAACGAATGGAAACTCCTGTCAGCGTACAGACGAGCTCTCTGAACGCGGTCATGATAAAATTTGCTTAAAAATGGTTGTTTAACAAAAAAAAAAAAAATTAAAAAAAATTAAAAAAATTAAAAAAAGAGAGAGAAAGAGAGAGAAAAAGGTTAGATGTGTAAAGTTGTTATTTACAACTATGTATTTTGTTGGCTTTTATTCCGTGCCAAATTTGATTGTAATTGATTTCAATCTTGTATACCCTGTATTTATTATAGGATTTATTGTAAGGATTGTATGTGAGAGAGAGAGTGTGTGAAGACTCAAGAAATTGAAGACTGAAGAGTTTTCGCGGGTATCTCGCTACTACACTTCCCGCGAAATGGTGCATGTGCCCTACACGTGCTGGAAGCTGAAGAGTCATGACAGGCTGTCATTTTCGCGAGTGTCTTGCTGGTAAGGCCTTCCCGCGAGACAGTAAACATTCTACCTAGAGGATTTTTATAAGTGACCTTCTTACCCTTCACCCATTCTATATATATACCCTCATTACCCATATATGTTGGTGTGGCTATTCAGAGAAAAAAAACCCTAGATAGGTTTTCTACAACTCACCCACCCATCTTTTGAGAGAGAGCTACTCCTCCTTAGTGAGAAATCATTGTAGTCTCTTCTCCATCCCTCTCCCATTATCATACCTTGATAGGAGATTTGTACCCAAACACAATCCACACCTATTCAGAGTGTAGAGAGTGTTTTGGAGCTATTGGGAAGCATTGGAAGAAGCCAAGGATGGCAAATGCAACATGGAGCTTGTTGCGGGATCCGGAAAGCTAGACAAGACACGGTTCCGAGAAGCCTTGTTGGAGTAGGAGCTTGGAGGGCTTAGGTACATCGGGTAGATTAGGCTTGGAGGGTCTCTTGCTAACCCATTTATCCCAACTGATTGTCTAGTGGATCGATTTCCGCTTGGAGGGCGGCGGAGAGGTTTTTCGCTGAGTTCTTCAGTTTCCTCTTCGATAACACGTCTCGGTGTTATCTGTATTTGCATCATTCTTCCCTACTCTTGGTCATTTCATTTTTACTGCTGTGTTGCTTTAAATATGGATTAGAGTAGTTGTATTGCTTATATGCTTGTGTTTACCCTATTCCGCACTTATCATTAAGTTAGTGTAAAATCAACCAAGCCGTAATTTTAAATTTGGGGGTCTAAACCGCTCGTGTGTTTTCGACACATTTACGAGCTTTCAAGATGATTATAAACAAAAGATAAAAAAAAAAAAAAAAAAAAAAAAAAAAAAAAAAAAAAACTATATATATATATATATAAAATTAAAAAAAAAAAAAAAAAAAAAAAAAAAAAAAAAAAACGAAAGTTTCCTAATTCTCCAGTATAAGGGGCAAATGGATCCCTACCAACCTCAACATGGTGCCCAGACCAAAAACCAAAGACTAAGAAAAACTTCGTCTTCCAGTTTCTATCAGACGTTACCAGTGACTTTATTAATCTACAATCTTTGCCCTTAGCTGTGAATTGACAAAAGCCAAGGGACTGGTTAATCTCTGAGGGTTTGTAGCAGAAGAGGAACTCGTCCATAGTGAGAGGACAATCCCCTTCAAACACTTCCCTCCACAAACTTGCATAGAGATAACTAGTCTCCATGCATTGGGGTTAAGCTGACACATTCCTAAACCTAACCTGGTAAGTAATTCCCTGGCAAAGGCATAAAGGGGTAACCTAAGTCCCCCTAAAAGGTAAGCTTCATAGACACCTATTCCAAAACGAGGGTTACAACACCACTCCCCACAGACGGCTAACCTAGGGTTAAGGTCATCTGGAATTTGGTACCAACTCCTAAGTGCAGTAAGTCTCCTTTCATCCGTTTTGGAAATGATGCCTACAACACAACTGTACATTGTCTCTACCTCGTCTAAAGGAGTGGACGAAGGAACACTCGTTGAGGTACCAACTCGAGACCCGGAAGCTGTCCTCGTCCTAAGATATTCTTGGAAAACCTCAAGAGGAACCCCAGGAACACCAGATGTGCATTGCTCGTCTGTGGTGCTCCCCCCACTACTGCTATTAGAACTACTACTATTAGAACCACTATAACTAGTTGAGTCATGGTACTCATCTACAACCTTATCTACACTATTACTAGACGAAGAAATGACAACCTCAGACATCTTGAAATTTGAACGAAAACCTAAGAACGAGGATAAGGAGAATACTTGGCTCTAGACGAAAGAGGACTAAAGACGTGGAAATACTTCTAGACGAGGCACTAGACGTCGAATGTCATGGGAGAAAATTTTGGAAATGTGAAGGGCAAGAGAGGAATTCTACTATTTATAGACAGCGAAATTTGGCATCTGAAATGACATGACCAACTAGAGAATGACACGTGGCACATTCCTCGAAAAACTAAATCGACACGACCAGTCACCAATGAGGTCATGAGACGTGGCAGGATATCTAACCACTGACATAAAAACACACGTCCAAAGAACAGTAACAAATTCTACAGTGCTCTAGATGACCCTTGGACAAGGGGGCAACTGATGGTGAACTGAAGATTGAATAAACTCCAATTCGTCCATGAGTGTCGTCCAAGCCAAGAAGACAGGAATGGTCATCCCTCATAGGACGGTCGTACATGGAGATGAGTGTCGCCCATCAAGAAAGCGCTTGGACTACCCCCAACACCTGGACGACCCCCAACACTTGGGGAAATTTCCAAAAAGATTTATCTACAAAAGACTAGTGAATTGAGCCACATGTTACTATTTTGAAACATGAGCAAGATCTTGATTCATCGCTTTAACTTCCTACTAAATACTTAACTTCCAATGACAATTATAGAAGATAAAATTAAACATTCCAACTTTTGTAGTGGTTTGTAGAAGTTAAGTCTGAACCTTCTAACTTCCACAAATATTGGGAAAGTTACGAGACAAGTAACCACTCCAAAGCACACTATATAAACACTCATCCACATCTAATGGAGGTAAGTTCTCACAACTCCCAAAAATTGGAATTCTAACATTCCAGAGGAAAAAACTAACTTAAGCATCGTAGAGTTCTTGGTCGATTCATCCCGGTCACCTTTGATCTTGTCTTTTTCTTTTCAGGTCTCTTAAGCAATCACTAGCCCATTGAAGCCCGAAGCATTCAACCTACTGATTTTCTTTGCATCATCAACATATACTTGAAGGTAATTTGATTAATTTATAATTACTCACCAACTTAATTGAGGTATAATTCTCAAATATTAATATTTCTAATGCTAAATCTACTACCAAGGTTGAGTAGATTGGGATGCAATTGATATTAAATATTTACTTATTTTTCCTTACCCAATAATCTAATATGTTACATTTTTTTTAAAGTTTTTTTTTTTTTTTTTTATTAGTATTATTATACATGCCCCTGGAACAAGGGCACCTAAGAAGGTTGACAACTTGACATGGTGATGTTACTAATAAGCAAATATTGGATTGTGCAAGCTTAGAAATTTAAGTATTATTTTTTAGTTTTTTCTTATTTGTTCTCTTGTTTTGAAAGGAAGCGAGAGACAATATGATCGTGTGTGGGTATGTGTGTGTGTGTGTGTGTATATATATATTACTATTATTTCTTGCATTAGTGGAAAAATATGAATCAACCTAGAACCCATATTAGGAAGACCTTTTTTCTATGTAAATTGACTTGTAAGTCGATATAAACTAACGGTTATGATTTGAGTGGGTATTGTAGAAGAATCTAGAATCTCACATAAACATAGGAGTTGAAGCAGTTGCATCAGTCATTGCAAAATGCAAAAAGTGTAAAATTTTACACATTCTCTCTCTCTCTCTCTCTCTCTCTCTCTCTCTCTCTCTCTCTCTCTCTCTCTCTCTCTCTCTCTCCAAAATGAACTCAGGCTTCTTCTCTTCTCTCTCATCCTCTTTTTTCTCTGTTACAGAGTAACACACCCATAAGGACAATCCAACACAGAGACACACAAACACACCCACACATATAAACCAACCAATAGCTTATGGATTAACAGCACCTGCGGAGATGCTGTTTATGGGTCAACGGAAGTGGATCAATGGATTAGTGGTGGAGATCAACATTTCTGGGTCGACTAGATCGGTGCATTAATGCTTGTGGAGTAGATCGATGCTTGTGGAGGAGATCACTACCTGTGGAAAAGATCGGTCATTGTGATAAAGAAGGAAATCTGTCCATGAGAGCATGAGAGACAGAATCGAGTTTGAGAGATTAAAGAGATAAAGAGAAAGTGAGAGACAAAGAGAGCGTGAGAGACAGGATCAAGTTTAAGATTGAGAGATTAAAGAGAGAGAGAGAGAAATTGAGAGATAGAGAAAGCATGAGAGACAAAATATGAGTTTGAGAGATTAAAAAGATAGAGAGAAAATAAAAGGCGAAAATCACATTTTCGTCCCTACATTTTTACGTGATTCCACTTTGGTCCCTAACTTTTTTTTCCACTGCTTTTAGTCCCTATCCTGGAAAACGCATCTCATTTTTGTCCCTACCATTACATCAAAGACAGAATGGCAAACGGCAGAATTAAAAAAATGATTCCTTTAATTTTAAAATAAAATAAAATTTTACTTATCATTTAATTATTTAAATAAAAATTTTTCTTCATGTTCTTCCCCAAAGAACATGGTTGCTCAGAAAATTAAACTATATATCCACATAAGAACACATGCCCAAATTTTCTAGCATTTTCTTGCCCTTCCTTGTCAACCAAACACAAACACAAACTTATTTCTAGCAAGAACAAAAATACAAACACAAACCTAGCAACAGATCTTCCTTGTCATCCAAACACAAAAGCAACAATACCCACTCAAATCATAAATGCAGAAGAAGAATAAATGCAGAAGAATGGAGAAGAAGAAAAAATTGGAAAAGAGAAAGAGTTGATCGGGTTTTTATAAGGAAGTAGAAGAAGTATCGGGGAGAAATAGTGAGAAATAGTTATTAAAATCAGAATTTTTGTTTTATAGTATTGATGTTTTAAAAATAATAATGACGTGAAAAATTATGGGAGTTTCAAAAGTTTTGGATTTAAATATATATATAAATATATATATATATATACTAGTCGCTAACCCGTGCGATGCACGGGATAGTTAAATAAAATGACAATTAACCAACATCACGTTAAGGTAAAAGAATTAGTGAAAGACTAATTTGCCCACCAAGAATTTAAAAGAAAAAAAGATTGATATAATAAAATCTAAGAAATTTAGAAATAGAAAATTGGGTTAATAATATGCATATTATAGAATCTCCAAATTCTACTTCAAAACCAAACAAAACCCTTCAAATTCAAAAAATTCATATATAATATACCAAATAAAAATTTACCACACCTTGGGTTGGAAGACATAGGTTGCAGTTTTGATTTTTCTCCAAAAAATAGAGATGCTTCATCTGCTGTATACAATATAAAATAATTATTAGAAATTTCAACCCAAAAACCAAACCTACAAAAACACTATCAAAATATAGATATTAACCCAAATACTTAGAAGAAAATAAATTCTAAACATAACAAAACAATAAGATAGAATGAAAATTTCAGGCACATATGAAAGCAAATAAAAAAGACAAAACCTACGTTTTTTTTTTTTTTTTTTTACTTGAGTCTCTCTCCTTCTTATTTTTTTAATTTTAAAGTGAAGTTAAGTTTAGGATTTTGAGATGGTAATTGCTAGGGTTTTAAGAAAAGAAGAGAGAGTCCTACCAGGAGTCTAAATAATATAAACAATTCAAAACATAGAACATTATCAAATTTATAACACCTAATTCCATTATCTTCTACGTTGAATCCAAACAAATAATTAATTGAAATTAATCCAAACAAATAATTAATCAACAAAAATCAAAGCTTTAATAAAAAAACAAAAAATCACATGAACCCAAATAAAAATTCTCAGTAAAGCAAGAACATATAAAAATTTACCATACCTTGGGCTGGAAGATATAGGTTGCAGCTTTGATTTTTCTCCAAAAAATAGAAATGCTTCATCTGCCATATACAATATAAAATAATTATTAGAATTTCAATTCAAAAACCAAACCCATAAAAACACTATCAAAATATAGAGATTAACCCAAATACTTATAAGAAAATCAATTCTAAACATAATAAAACAATAAGATAGAATGAAAATTTCAGGCACATATGAAAGCAAATAAAAAAAGACAAAATCTACGTTTTTTTTTTTTTTTTTTTTTTTTTTACGTGAGTCTCTCTCCTTCTTATTTTTTTAATCTTAAAGTGAAGTTGAGTTTAGGGTTTTGAGATGGTAATTGCTAGGGTTTTAAGGAGAGAAGAGATTTTGGTATTTTTATGCAAAAAACGTTATTTTAGGTCTAGGTGATTTATTTCCTTGTTTTTAGGCTCTTTTAATGTTTTTTAGGTCAAATTTGGTTCCTATTATGTTTAGGTATTAATTAGGGCTTATTTTAGAATATATTTTCTTGTCCATCAAGTTTTATGGAGCCCTTAAATAGGCCTCCAAGTTTGTATACGTTTTTCAATATTATTGTTATAAGATATAAAACCTAAAATAAAAAGAATCAAAAATAAAAAGAAAAAGAAAATATTGATGATGTGGAAAATTGTGAGAGCTTCAAAAGCTTCGGTTTTATATATATATATATATAGATGAATTAAAATGATTATTTAAATAAAAAAAATATATATAATAGATAGTTTGATGTGGGTGTTTTGTAAAAATGATCATGTAAAATAGATAAAATAAGTTTTTTTTTTTTTTTTTTATGGGAGAAAAAATAAGTTGTACTGTAAAATAAAAGGAAAATTTTGCACCCATGGGTAACTTATATAAGCACCATAAAAGCAATATGATCATATATATATTACTATTATTTCTTGCATTAGTGGAAAAATATGAGTCAACCTATAACCCATATTAGGAAGACCTATTTTCTATGTGTCTTTACTTGTAAGTCGATGTAAACTAATGGTTATGATTTGAGTGGGTATTGTAGAAGAATCTAGAAGACTAGAATCACTCAAGTAAACATAGGAGTTGAAGGACTAAGACTGGAAATTAAAAGAAGGAAGCCCATTGGGCTCTATATTAATGCTTGTAACTTATATAAGCACTATAAAAGCTCTTATTTTAGGGCTCCAAGTTCACAATTCACACTCCTTTGAGCACCGGCCGGAATCCACAACAGTGCATAATCAATAGCCATCAAAGGTTTTAATTTAGCCTCTATCTCTCTCTTTTTGTTGAAAAAATCAACTTTTAGAGTTGAATTTAAATATTGTTTTTTATAGTATTGTTTTCCTAAAGCAAACTGATAGTATTAAATTTAAAGTTAATATTCATCTCGGTATCTCCATTAGTTACGTACAAATTTTGGAACTTCATTCATATGATGCTCGATCAGTATCGCTATTCATTGTTTGATCAATATGTTAATTACCAGACCAGTGTTGTTTTTTCCAAAATTAGACTCTTCAATATTTCCAGACCAGTTCTGTCCGTCCATCATTGAAGTAACTTCTATGATTTCTCTCTTATTGGTTATGATTATTATTTGTTTCCTTTCCTTTTAGAAGTTGGTTGCTCATGGAAAAAAGAAGACAATCAATTAGGCATCATCCTTTGGAATTGGAGCTTCCGTACCATATCGTGTTGGATATACTATTAAGGCTTCCATTCAAGAGCATGGTGAAGTGCAAGTCCGTATGCAAACAATGGTTCACTCTAATCTCAGATACCCTGCACCTGCACCCAATGTTAATAGCCTATTGGCCAAACATTAACTTACACATGGTTGAGTTAAGGGCATCCGAATTTCAGGGACTTGTCATAGGCAGCAGGCCCACGAGACTAACCATTAAGTTTAAGACTGATGACTACTTACAGATTGTTAGTTCATCGTGTATGGGATTGCTTCTCTTCAGGAGTTATCGTCGGGAGCTTTTATATGTTTGCAATCCAATTTTGGGTGAGTACACTATCATTCCACAATTTAGAGAAAACACCTTCTTTCCTTGTGTTTTTCTTGGGTTCAGTTCCAAGACTAAGGAATTCAAGTTGCTACGATTCTTTAAGCAGCAGGGGCATAGTCATAATATATACATGGCTGAGGTACATACTCTTGGTACAGATTCATGGAGAAGCATCGGCGAGGCTCCAAACATTATTCATTATTCGGCATTGCATGGAATATTTTTGAATGGAGCCCTTCATTGGTTTGTTGTTAATGATGATGAGACATCTCTATGTTGTTTTAACCTTGATAATGAGCAATTCCAACCGTTCCCAAGACCATCACAATTTGCTAAATGCAGCAAAATCTCCCATAAAATGAGAAGGATGATGAGCATGGGTGTTGTGAAGGACCAACTGTTTTTATGTCATCCTTTTAATAATTCAGTTTTTGAAATATGGGTGATGGGAGACTATGGTATCTCGGAATCTTGGACTAGACTGCACGTGATCAACTTACCCATTAACGTGACGCCTAAGGCAATAGCCTTTTTGGACAATGGAGAAATCCTGCTTACATTGCATCATTCTGATCTCGTTTCCTACAATCCAAAGGAAGGAAGTTTTAGAAAGATCACCACTAATATGAAAGCAGAGTATCAAATTGTTGCTTACACTCCAAGCTTCATCTCCCTCAAAGATGCTGCGGTGATAGTAAAAAGGTTTTAGATTCACATTTCTTTTTATTATTTCAAAACTTCAGCTGTAAGTCATTTCCTGTCAATTTATTTTATATATTTATATATATATATAGATATATATATTTCTTTTAACCTTTGCACTTTAGACTTATATCTTTACTATAGTTGTCAATTTTTTATATGCATGCCGGTTATTATTATTATGCTTCCCAGCTACGTGTGTCATCCTTCCTTCTTTACAATGCTATGGTGCACAAAGATGGTGCAATTCTACAATAGCAACAATACTACTTGTTAAGTTTCGGGAAAACATATATATATATATATATATATATACACGTAGGCCTGGTTCTGCGCTCCAATGTTTGGAGCAATTAATTTCCAGCCCAATATCTGGGAGCAGTGAAAGTGAATTTCGATGGGGCGGTGTTTGGGGAGAAGCAGGAGAGCGGCATTGGGGTGGTTATTCGCAGCAATGAGGGGCAGGTGTTAGCTGCTCTGTCCGAGAAAGTTCACATGCCAACATCAGTGGAGATCTTGGAAATGTTGGCGGCCCGTAGAGCTGCTCTCTTTGCCCGGGAGCTCGGCTTTCGCAAGGTGTGCTTTGAAGGATACGCAGACCTCATGGTGAAGAGTTTGCAGGCAGGGAAGTCTTCAAATGCTCTGGCTGGACACTTGGTAAAAGACTTCACGTCTATAGGGGGTTATTTTCAATCCTACTCTATCATCCATGTAAGGTGATAGGGTAATTATGTTGCTCATGCATTAGTTAGGGATGCTAGGTTCTCTTTTCCGTTAAGAGTTTGGGGGGAGGTTGTTCCTCCAAACATCTTGAATTATGTTGTAAAAGATTTGGTTTAGTCATATATTTTCAGCCTGTGTTGGGTTGTTCCTCAAAAAAAAAAAAAAAAGTTTTCCCATTTTTGAGGTTTCTACTATGGACACTTGGTTGAAAGTCTTATCGATCGAACTACATTTTTTGTGTTCTTTCTGTTATCGAAAAGCTCTTGTAGCGTACTTTCTAAAGGATCCGACTTCATGCTATATTTGGTGCACTATGCAGAAAGTCATTAGTCTTGGAAGTTGGCTAATATCCAAATGGGATGGAACTCCAAAGTTTATTTTTATTAATTGTGCGAGTAATATCGTATGATTCAGATGTAATATTGAGATAATGTTTTCTCAAGAATGTAGATAATCACCTCTACTTGAAGAAAGTACCAACTCTTTGGATCCAATTTTCGTGGGTGATGGAAAATCCAAGCGCGAAAGAGGTCCTCGAATTAACTTATACAGGTTTCCGCATGATTTTTCCTTATCTTCGAGACTTTATTTTTCGCCCTTTCGGTCCTCCGTTTGGCTCAAACGGGTGCGTTGAAATTAATGCCTATGATATCTATTTTCTAAACTAAACTAAGTCATCCACTTTTTGGTTCTAATTTTAAATTTATTGGGATAGAAAATGCTTAGAAAGTGGTGTCAAAATTAATTTGTTATTCAAAAGTTTTTTATTTTTTTAATATTTTTTGTAAATTATTTTTCTTTAGAGTATAAATTTTGTAATACAAACGTGCCAAACTGAAATTTATCAAAAGCTTTTTCCATTGACTCCTCACTTGGCAAAACCGCTGGTCATTTGATTATATTGAAAATCATAATCAAGCTTATTGGTTAAGTATTGATACATTTTTCACTATTTCCACGATATCTTGCTAGTTTGAAATCCAATTTGGACCCACGAATTTTTGGTTAAATTGAGGTCAAACTAGGGTTGACCTTTGTCAAACATGCGAAAAGTATTTGGAAATATTGATTTTGATGTATAATAATGAAATTTTGTAGTCGGGTGAAATTTTAAGTTCAGTTGACCATCTGTCAACTCGGTCAAATATTGGACAACAAATGGCATTGGGACAAATTAAATTATTTTTTATATTCCTATGATCCCAATGAGAAAACAAAGATTGTTAAAATTGTTGAAATTAAATTTGTATTTTTGTACATAATGCAGTATGGACATAATGCAGTATTTTTGCAAATAAAACGAGGTTAGACATAATGCAGTATGGACAATTTATTAATGGGGCAATTGTGCACTAATTATTTATGTAAGAGAATTTATTTGGAATACTTAACATAACAAAGAAAAAAATTAATCAATTATTCGTCGTGTTTAGTAGCTTGGGCAATATTTAAACCATCACATAAGAAGAGGTGTACATAGGTCGAGTTAAGGGGTTTCTTTTATCTGACCCACAATGGTTGGATTAAAAATATCCAACCCATCATAATTGGCCAACCCAACCCAATCAACCAATACACTTGGATCAGGTTGGACAATTTTTTTTTTTTTTTTTTAATTTAGCATTAGAATAGTATGAACACAAATAAGAGCAAATTTATAACTTAACTAACTTGATCATAGCACCAAACCAAAACAAAACTATTTTATTAGTGCTTCAAAGTTCAAACCAACACAAATAATTAAATCAAATAGTTTTATTTGTTGCCCCTGCCATCTGAAAATTCAAAATAATAGCACCATCATACACAAATTATCAAATAAAATGACATTTCATTTAGTTAGTAACATATCAAATAGTTCTATCTCAACTTAGTTGAGAAACAAAATAAATATGATCTAGTTTTATTATTCTATATTCCAACTCAATTGATAAATAAAAAAGTATATAATAAAATTATATAATATATATTAAATATAGGTGAGTCGGGTTGGGTTAGGCAGATTTGTTAATTTGTTGACCTGCGCTCAACCTGACCTATAGTCAAAATCTTTTTTGACAATCTAGCCTAACCCACAAACCCATGAAAATCGACTCAACTCAACAAATTGGGTTGAATTGCATCAGTTTTGGCAAATTAGCGGATTGGCTGCACACCTCTAATCTTAAGGCAAAAACAATTTAATCAAGCGAGCATATAAAAATAATTTTGTACTTGAATTTATTGAAATAATTAAATATTTTTCTAATTCTTAAAAGCAATATGTTTATATTTTTTGTGGGAGGAGGAGAATCGGAGAATAGGAGCAAGTGAGAGAAGTCCGATGTAAGAAGAACAAACCTCGGAAAGCACTAATAGCAAGTCCTCAAGAAAAATATAAACAGCTCATCACAAGCACAAGGAGATTGCAACACCTGAAGACCCCGAAGATACTAATGTGTCCTTGGAAGGGCTGAGGATCGATTCTGAAGACCATCAGGCACAAACCGAGAAAGATGAGGAAGATTTGTCGTCAGGCAAGAAATGGGAGAATGTAGATAATGCACCCATCACCTTTGCATTCAATGCTCTAAACCCATTTAGCTGGCCTCATCAATAAGAATATGACCCCTAAACAATGTCATCACAGCTCATAGCCTAGTGTAGAAACCTTCTAACGAAGCCCTAATGGGACAAGTATCAAGGGGAATGAACCTTAACCCTCCAAGTGGAAGGCCAAGATACAACCTGGGAGACTATATAAGGCAGAGAGGCCTCTGTGAAAAGGAGAGGAAACATCTGAGAAAAGAGAGAGAGAGAGTCATCATTGCAATCCTAGAACAAGTGTAATCTTTATCTCAGACAAAACCTCGGGAACATAATATAAGTAATCTGAGGTTATCTTTAACCAATTCTCGCATCTCATACTTATACTTAACGTTAATCCTTTCATTTCTAGTTTAGTTCAGTCCACCTAACTACAAGAATTTTGGTCTTTTGCGACCAATGTTTTAGCGATGACAAAAAAGTTGTCACTATTAGGCATAAATTAGCGACGAAAATATATGGTCATTGCTAATAAGTGTATTGTAGTGACAACACTAAGGTAGTCGCTAATACCATGGAGGGAATTCTATTTACTTTTGGAAAATGGAGGGAAACTTTTAGCAATGACAATGAATTTTCTTGTGACAACATTTACGTCCCTAAAATAAGGTTTATTTTAATGACGACATCTATCATCGCTAACAATCATCTTTAGTGACAACCTTATGTTTCATCATAGATATGTGGCCAAAAATATATAGTAAATGTATTATATATATGCTTTATGTATCAGCGATGACACATTGGTGATCGCTATTAGAAGGCTATTAGCGATAACACAACATGTCGTCGCAAATATATCTACCTAAATATAATGGAGGGTAAAATTTTCACTCTTAAAAAGTGGTGGGAATCATTGGAGGGAAGCAGATTTTATATTAGCAACGAATTAGGTTGTTGCTATAAGGGATCTTTTAATGAAGACAAAGATTGTGGTCACTAATATGTGGCCAAAACAATTTTGATATAATATGATTTTTTTTTTTTTTTATCAAATCCTCCAAATGCCTCTTAAAATATTTAAAATGACATAAATTCCTTTAAAATGTTTGAAATGACTAAAATACCATTAACCTCGTCAAAATGACCAAAATACCCCCAAACTTATATAATGACCAAAATAAACTTGAAGCCTCCAAAGTAATTTAAAACTTTCAAATCCGTTAAAAAGAAGAAGAAAAAAAAATGAGACAACGGAGGGCTTGTTGCTTCAAAATACTTTCAAATCATAATGCTGCCCATTTAAAACTTGAAATCGATAAAATAATAAAAATTGAGAAAGTTCTGATTCTACTCAAAATACTAACTAATTCTCATATTTATCAAAATGTGAATCGTATTGTGAATCAATTTTTGATTTTTCTGTATCATGTGTCATAAGAAAGGTATTAGTCAATATTTACCAAACTAATAAATTCATTATAAATATATGAAAGGTATATTCATTATAAATTCAAAATATATTCAACTAATAACCAATTCAATCATCAATTATGTAATAATATTTACCAAAAGTAAGTAAATAAATCAAGTTAAAATATATTTAAAACATACATATTCAAATTAATTAAAATCATAAGTGATAATACATGATATATGAGCCAAAATAATAAATTTGTTCATCATTTTGCCTAATCAACTTTATCTAAGTCAATGTTAACATCATGTTCATCATCTTTCAAAATTCTTTCTTTATTAACATTTTCTAAAAACTACTCCAACACCCAATGATCCATTGAAAACCTTCCCATTGAACTTAATTTCACAAAGTGTAGTGGTATCGAGACCATCTATTAAGTTTGACCAGGTTTGACCAACTTTAACTGTGTCTTTCTCTAAATCTAACAGTTTAATTGTGACCATAATTTACTTGAATTAATCTTTCATTACACTCTTCAAATCCAACAGCTAGATTTCAAATCTAAGTTTGGCGTGAGATGGATTTGTGTTGTGTATCTACATGGCTATGTTCTCTCAATATGACCATCCAATTGGTCTCAAATTTCACCAACACCAATATGTCACCATACTCTTCAATCCTAATGGTCAAGATTTGAATATGAATTTCACTAAGTTCAGTGGTCATAGGACCATCTATTAAGTTTAACCGGGTTTGACAAACTTTAACTAAACTTTGACCACGCATTTTTCTAAATCTAGCCATTTGATTGTGGCCATAATTTACTAGAATTAACCTTTTATTACACTCTTTGAATCCAACGATTAGATTTCAAATCTAAGGAAGGCGCGTGATGGACTTATGTAATGTACCTATATGGCTATGTTTTCTTAATCTGACCATCCAATTGTTCTCAAATTTCAGCAACACTAATATGTCACCATAGTCTTCAATCCCAATGATTAAGATTCGAATATGAATTTCACCAAGTCCAATGGTCTCGGGACAATCTACTAAGTTTGACCGGGTTTAACCAACTTTAACAAAACTTTGACTACGGCTTTCTCTAAATCCAACCATTTGATTGTGACCATAATTTACTAGAATTAACCTTTCATTACACTCTTTGAATCCAACGGTTAGAAAACAAATCTAAGGACAGCACATGATGGATAAGTGTTGTGTACCTGTATGGCTATGTTCTCTCAATCTGACCATCCAATTGTTCTTAAATTTCTCCAACACCAATATCTCACTATACTCTTCAATCCCAATAATCCAGTTTAAAATATGAATTTCACCAAGTCCAGTGGTCATAGGACCATCTATTAAGTTTAACCGGGTTCGACAAACTTCAACTAAACTTTGACCGCGCATTTTTCTAAATCTAGCCGTTTGATTATGGCCATAATTTACTAGAATTAACCTTTCATTACACTCTTTGAATCTAATGGTTAGATTTCAAATCAGAGGATGGCGCGTGATGGACTTATGTTGTGTACCTGTATGGCTATGTTCTCTTAATCTGACCATCCAATTGTTCTCAAATTTTAGCAACACTAATATGTCCATAGTCTTCAATCCCAATGATCAAGATTCGAATATGAATTTCACCAAGTCCAATGGTCTTGGGACAATCTATTAAGTTTGGCCGGGTTTGACCAACTTTAACAAAACTTTGACTGCGGCTTTCTCTAAATCCAACCGTTTGATTATGACCATAATTTACTAGAATTAACCTTTCATTACACTCTTTGAATCCAACGGTTAGAAAACAAATCTAAGGATAGCACGTGATGGATAAGCGTTGTGTACCTGTATGGCTATGTTCTTTCAATCTGACCATCCAATTGTTCATAAATTTCTCCAACACCAATATCTCACCATACTTTTCAATCCCAATAATCAAGTTTAAATTATGAATTTCACCAAGTCCAGTCGTCTTAGGACCATCAATCAAGTTTGACCTAGTTTAACCAACTTTAACTAAACTTTGACCGCACCTTTCTCTAAATCCAACAGTTGATTATGACCATAATTTACTAGAATTAACATTTCATTACACTCTTCAAATCCAACGGTTAGATTTCAAATCTAAGGATGGCGCGTGATGGACATGTGTTATGCAATTGTATGGCTATGTTCTCTCAATCTGACCACCCAATTGTTCTCAAATTTCACCAACACCAATATCTGACCATACTCTTCAATCCCAATGATCAAGATTTAACTATGAATTTCACCAAGTCCAGTGGTCTCGAGACCATCCCTTAAGCTTGACCAGGTTTGACAAACTTTAACTAAACTTTGACTGCGTCTTTCTCTAAATCCAACCGTTTGATTGTGACCATAATTTACTAGAGTTAACCTTTCATTAAACTCTTTGAATCTAATGGTTAGATTTCAAATCTAAGGATGGCGCGTGATGGACATGTGTTGTGTACTTATATAGCTATGTTCTCTCAATTTGACCATCTAATTGTTCTTAAATTTCACCAACACCAATATCTCACCATACTCTTTAATCCCAATGATCAAGATTCGAATATGAATTTCACCAAGTCCAGTGGTCTCTTGACAATCTATTAAGTTTGACCCGTTTTGACCTACTTTAACTAAACATTGACTAGGCCTTTCCCTAAATCTAACCATTTAATTGTGACTATATATAATTTACTAGAATTAACCTTTCATTACACTTTTTGAATCCAATGGTTAGATTTCAAATCTAAGGGTGGCGCGTGATGGACATGTGTTGTGCAATTGTATGGCTATGTTCCCCAAATCTAACCATCCAATTGTTCTCAAATTTCACCAACACCAATATCTCATCATACTCTTCAATCCCAATGATCAAGATTCGAATATGAATTTCACCAACACCAATATCTCACCATACTCTTCAATCTCAATGATCAAGATTCAAATATGAATTTCACCAAGTCTAGTGGTCTCGGGACAATCTATTAAGTTTGACCTAGTTTGACATACTTTAACTAAACTTTGACTGCGCCTTTCTCTAAATCCAACAATTTGATTGTGACTATAATTTACTAGAATTAACCTTTCATTAAACTCTTTGAATCCAATGGTTAGATTTCAAATCTAAGGATGGCGCGTGATGGACATGTGTTGTGTACTTGTATGGCTATGTTCTCTCTCTCAATCTAACCATCCAATTGTTCTCAAATTTCACCAACACCAATATCTCATCATACTCTTCAATCCAAATTAACAAGATTCGAATATGAATTTCACCAAGTCCAGTGGTCTCGAGACCATTTATTAAGTTTAACCTGATTTAACCAACTTTAACTAAACTTTGACCGCTCCATTCTCTAAATCCAACCGTTGATTGTAATTATAATTTACTAGAATTAACCTTTCATTACACTCTTCGAATCCAATTGTTAGATTTCAAATCTAAGGATGGCGCGTGATGGACCTGTGTTATGTACCTATATAGCTATGTTCTCTTAATTTGACCATCCAATTGTTCTTAAATTTCACTAGCACTAATATCTCACCATACTCTTCAATCCCAATGATCAAGATTCGAATATGAATTTCACCAAGTCCAGTGGTTTTGTGACAATCTATTAAGTTTGACCCAGTTTGACCTACTTTAACTAAACTTTGACTGGGCCTTTCTCTAAATTTAACCATTTAATTGTGACTATATATAATTTATTAGAATTAACCTTTCATTACACTCTTTGAATCCAATGGTTAGTTTTCAAATCTAAGGGTGGCGCGTGATGGACATGTGTTGTGCAATTGTATGGCTATGTTCCCTAAATCTAACCATCCAATTGTTCTCAAATTTCACCAATACCAATATCTCACCATACTCTTCAATTGCAATGATCAAGATTCGAATATGAATTTCACCAAGTCCAGTGGTCTCGAGACAATCTATTAAGTTTAACCCGGTTCGACATGCTTTAACTAAACTTTGACTGCAACTTTCTCTAAATCCAACCATTTGATTGTGACTATAATTTACTGGAATTAACCTTTCATTAAACTCTTTGAATCCAATGGTTAGATTTCAAATCTAAGGTTTGCGCGTGATAGACATGTGTTGTGTACTTGTATGGCTATGTTCTCTCTCTCAATCTGACCATCCAATTGTTCTCAAATTTCACCAACACCAATATCTCACAATACTCTTCAATCCCAATAATCAAGTTTAAAATATGAATTTCACCAAGTCCAGTGGTCTCGGGACCATTTATTAAGTTTGACCTGATTTGATCAACTTTAACTAAACTTTGACTGCGTCATTCTCTAAATCCAACCGTTGATTGTGACTATAATTTACTAGAATTAACCTTTCATTACACTCTTCGAATCCAACTGTTAGATTTCAAATCTAAGGATGGCGCGTGATGGACATGTGTTGAGTACTTGTATGGCTATATTCTTTCAATTTGAGCATCCAATTGTTCTCAAATTTCACCAACACCAATATCTCACCACACTCTTCAATCCCAATGATCAAGATTCGAATATGAATTTCACCATGTCTAGTGGTCTCATGACAATCTATTAAGTTTGACCCATTTTGACCTACTTTAACTAAACTTTGACTAGGCCTTTCCCAATATCTAACCATTTAACTGTGACTATATATAATTTACTAGAATTAACATTTCATTACACTGTTTGAATCCAATGGTTAGATTTCAAATCTAAGGGTGGCGCGTGATGGACATGTGTTGTGCAATTGTATGGCTATATTCCCTAAATCTAACCATCCAATTGTTCTCAAATTTCACCAACACCAATATCTCATCATTCTCTTCAATCCCAATGATCAAGATTCGAATATGAATTTCACCAAGTCCAGTGGTCTCGGGACAATCTATTAAGTTTGACCCGGTTTGACATACTTTAACTAAACTTTGACTACGCCTTTCTCTAAATCCAACCATTTGATTGTGACTATAATTTACTAGAATTAACCTTTCATTAAACTCTTTGAATCCAATGATTAGATTTCAAATCTAAGGCTGGCGCGTGATGGACATGTGTTGTGTACTTGTATGGCTATGTTCTCTCTCTCAATCTGACCATCCAATTTTTCTCAAATTTCACCAACACCAATATCTCACCATACTCTTTAATCCCAATGTACAAGATTCGAATATGAATTTGACCAAGTCCAGTGGTCTCGGGACCATTTATTAAGTTTGACCTGATTTAACCAATTTTAACTAAACTTTGACCGCGCCATTCTCTCAATCCAACCATTGATTGTGATAATAATTTACTAGAATTAACCTTTAATTACACTCTTCGAATCCAACTGTTAGATTTCAAATCTAAGGATGGCCCGTGATGGGCATGTGTTGTGTACCTATATAGCTATGTTCTCTTAATTTGACCATCCAATTGTTCTTAAATTTCACCAACACCAATATCTCACCATACTCTTCAATCCCAATGATCAAGATTCGAATATGAATTTCACCAAGTCCAGTGGTCACGAGAGAATCTATTAAGTTTTACACGGTTTGACATACTTTAACTAAGCTTTGGCTGCGCCTTTCTCTAAATCCAACCCTTTGATTGTGACTATAATTTACTAGAATTAAGCTTTCATTAAACTCTTTGAATCCAATGGTTAGATTTCAAATGTAAGGATGGCGCGTGATGGACATGTGTTGTGTACTTGTATGGCTATGTTCTCCCTCTTAATCTGACCATCCAATTGTTCTCAAATTTCACCAACACCAATATCTCACCATACTCTTCAATCCCAATATTCAAGTTTAAAATATTAATTTCACCAAGTCCAGTGGTCTCGGGACCATTTATTAAGTTTGACCTGATTTGACCAACTTTAACTAAACTTTGACTGCACCATTCTCTAAATCCAACCGTTGATTGTGATTATAATTTACTAGAATTAACCTTTCGTTACACTCTTCGAATCTAACTGTAAGATTTCAAATCTAAGGATGGCGCATGATGGGCATGTGTTGTGTACCTATATAGCTATGTTCTCTCAATTTGCCTATCCAATTGTTCTTAAATTTCACCAACACCAATATCTCACCATATTCTTCATTCCCAATGATCAAGATTCGAATATGAATTTCACCAACATCAATATCTCACCATACTCTTCAATCCCAATGATCAAGATTTGAATATAAATTTCACCAAGTCCAGTGGTCTCGGGACAATTTATTAAGTTTTACCCGGTTTGACATACTTTAACTAAACTTTGACTGCGCCTTTCTCTAAATCCAACCATTTGATTGTGACTATAATTTACTAGAATTGATCTTTCATTAAACTCTTTGAATCCAATGGTTGGATTTCAAATCTCAGGATGACGCGTGATGGACATATATTGTGTACTTGTATGGCTATGTTCTCTCTCTCAATCTGACCATCCAATTGTTCTCAAATTTCGCCAACACCAATATCTCACCATACTCTTCAATCCCAATGAACAAGATTCGAATATGAATTTCACCAAGTCCAGTGGTCTCGGGACCATTTATTAAGTTTAACCTAATTTGATCAGCTTTAACTAAACTTTGACCGCGCCATTCTCTAAATCCAACCGTTGATTGTGATTATAATTTACTAGAATTAACATTTCATTACACTCTTCAAATCTAACTGTTAGATTTCAAATTTAAGGATGGCGCGTGATGGACCTGTGTTGTGTACTTGTATGGCTATATTCTTTCAATTTGAGCATCCAATTGTTCTCAAATATCACCAACACCACTATATCACCATACTCTTCAATCCCAATGATTAAGATGCGAATATGAATTTCACCAATTCCAGTGATCTCAGGATCATCTATTAGGCTTAACCTGGTTTAACAAACTTTAACTAAACTTTGACTGCGCCTTTCTTTAAATCCAACCGTTAGATTATGACCATAATTTACTAGAATTAACTTTTCATTATACTCTTCGAATCCAACGGTTAGATTTCAAATCTAAGGATGGCGCGTGATGGACATGTGTTGTGCAATTGTATGGCTATGTTCTCTCAATCTGACCATCCAATTTTTCTCAAATTTCACCAATACCAATATCTCACCAATCTCTTCAATCCCAATGATCAAGATTCGAATATGAATTTCACCAAGTCCAGTGGTCTCGGGACCATCTATTAAGTTAGACCCAATTTGACCAACTTTAACTAAACTTTGACTGCACTTTTCTTTAATCCAACCATTAGATTGTGACCATAATTTACTAGAATTAACCTTTCATTACACTCTTGGAATTCAATAGTTAGATTTCAAATTTAAGGATGGCACGTGATGGACATGTGTTTTGTACTTGTATGACTATGTTCTCTCAATCTGACCATCCAATTGTTCTCAAATTTCACCAACACCAATATCTCACCATAATCTTCAATCCCAATGATCAAAATTCGAATATGAATTTCACCAAGTCCAGTGGTCTCGAGATGATCTGTTAAGTTTGATCTGGTTTGATTAACTTTAACTAAACATTGACCGCACCTTTCTCTAAATCCAACCGTTGATTGTGACCATAATTTACTAGAATTAACCTTTTAATACACTCTTTGAATCCAACTGTTAGATTTCAAATCTAAAGATAGCGCATGTTGGACATGTGTTGTATACTTGTATGGCTATGTTCTTTCAATCTGAGCATCCAATTGTTCTCAAATTTCACCAACACCAATATATCTCCATACTTTTCAATCCCAATGATCAAGTTACGAATATGAATTTCACCAAGTCCAGTGATGTCGGGATCATCTATTATGTTTAACCGGGTTTGACAAATTTTAACTAAACTTTGACTTCGCCTTTCTTTAAATCCAACCATTAGATTGTGACCATAATTTACAAGAATTAACCTTTCATTACACTCTTCGAATCCAACGGTTAGATTTCAAATCTAAAGGTGGCGCATGGTGGAAATGTGTTGTGTACATGTACGGCTATGTTCTCCAATATGACCATTCACTTGGTCTCAAATTTCACCAACGCCATACTCTTCAATCCCATTGATCAAGATTTGAATATGAATTTCACATGCCATGTGGCCCCATGAATATTCAGTTATCCTTGTTCTCATAATTTGACCATCCGATTAAAATTATGTTCCACAAAGTACTTCCTTTAAAGTTATGCTTTTCCCAAGATCACATATGAAAGTGACAAGAGTCTTAGTTCAAAATACTACCTTTAAAATTATATTTTTCATAAAAAATACTAATTTTCGAAAATTCATTTTTAAAGGGAAGATACTAGTAGGTGAGTGAACAGTGACTTTTATCCATTGCCAATGGCATGTAGTCATATGTGTCAAATCCAAGAGAGTCAATACCATATCGGAGATTATTTCAGTTTGACAAAAGGAATGAAATATTTCGGTACCAGTAAATACCGGTGTACCGTTTCGGAATTACCGCTATTTTTAAACAAAAAAAATTATATAATTATAATATTAATGAATCTAATAGTATATATATTATTTGAATGTTTATAAATTTAATTTTTGGTAAATATCCATATAATATGTTATGCATCTTTATAAATGATAATAGTAACTAGTTAGTTTATATTCAGCAAAATAGTAACTAGTTAGTTTATATCTAACCCAATGAGCTTATAAGTTATATATATAATTAAAAAAAAAAAAAGAAGTGAAAGAAAAGAACATAAGACAAGACAAGACAACATTAAAAAAGAAATGGTAAATGATACATTGATGGACACGTTGGGAGTAAAAAATTATTAAAAAATTAGAAATTTGTGGATGGAAATCCAAAAACTCTTTCTCTAGTTGTTTCTCCTCCACACGTTTTGGGACTCTTCCACTTCTCTCTTTATAATTTATCTATTTAGACATTTGATATTATTTTGGAATTATGCTAGGACCACCTATATGGGCATAACTTTGTGCCACAACTTACCATATGGCGAATTGTGATTGACAAAAGTGTATTACTGGGCCATGTGAGGACACACTTTTACTAATCACACTTTTACTTATTCTTCACCGAGTTTAATTCATTATCCATGGAACAACAGCTTTGTACTACAATCTTCTCCGCCTCAAGAGCAAGGGAATCAATACCATACCAGAAGCCGTTTCGATTTAGTTAAAGAAACGAAATATTTCGATACCGATCAATATCAATGTACCGTTTCAAAATTACCGCTATTTAAAAAAAAATTATATATTCATGAATTTGAAAGTGTGTGTATTTATAGATTAATTATTTGATAGAAGCTCGTATATTTTATTATGGACCTTTACAAATGCTTGTTACAACACTTACAAGTTTATAATTTAAAAAAAAAAATAAATAAATAAAGTAAAGGATTTGTAACTTTTATTAAAAAGTTAAACAAAACCACAAAATATCAATTATTATCAGTTGATAAGATAGTTAGTAGTGACATGGAGATATGCCTTGGTTAGTAAAATGGTATTAAATATATTTTAGAAAAACTAATTAGTAAAAGAGGGTGATAAAATCCAAAAAATGACAGCTTGCTTTTACTGTTTTTTCACTTCTCCCAACCTAGCTTTTTAAGTTTTCCACTCAGACACGTTAATCAGCTTCTCAGTTTTTACTTATTCAGTTCTTCTTTTAGTTTTTAGATAAAAAAAATCTCTAAGTCTCTTGCTTAAGAGTCCACCTTGGTCATTGCATCCAATTTTTAGTTCTAACTTTTTATGTAAAAGAAAAAAATAGTAGCTATATAGGCTAGTAATCTGGGAAGCATTATAGTTTATATTCTTAAGGGATTATTTAAGTTCCCACGTCTCATCTTTGCTCCCCAAGTCTGTAAATCTCAAGATTCAAGCATTATAGTTTATATTCTCTACTTATCTTCTTCTTCATTTTGCTGCCCAAGTCTGTAAAGCTCTTCTCTTTTAATCTTCTTTTTATTTTTACCACTTAGAGCCATGCAAATAGCAAGGGCAAAAGGCAGATTTGCACAAAACTGAGGCAAATTTGCACAAAATTGGGGTGGATTTGCGCACAATCTCTTCTTGTCTTCCTCCTCAACGCAGCCCAGATGGCTTCTGTCTTTTTATTTATTTATTTATTTATTTTGCTTTTGATTGCGGTTTAGAAATGTTTGAGAGAAAAGATTGTTTGTGTTTGGAGGGAAAATGGGTTAGGGATGGGCCAAAAATTATATTTAGAGGGTAAATGGGTATCAAACTTCTTTTTTTGGTATTTCGAAAAATGGGTATCATGTTTAAATTTTGAGTTTAAAGTGAGGTTTTTTTTTTTTTTTTTTTTTTCCCCTTCATATGAAATATTTAGGTAATAATTGAAAATTTTTTGTCACAATAACTCATGATATGTATAAAAAAAAAACACCTAACATTACGAATTTTGAAGTCCCATGATGAGCATGATCACCATGTCTTTCTTAGTCATTACCGCCAATTATATATCACTCATCATCTCTCTCATTCTTTCTCACGTACCCACTAAACCTGTATATCCATTGCTACTGTTCAGGTATTTTCTTTTTTTCTTTACTTCTGGTTTTTTTTCTTAGTGTTTGTCATTAAATATATGTCTGTTTTAATTCTATTTTGATAGAAAAATTTTTTAATCCCCCTGTCTGCTTCATCATTTTCATGATGAGTGTGATTTGAGTCCCATTTAGAGCCATATAATCTTCTTGTTCATTGTTTGTTTTGTCACAACATAATTTACAGCCAAGTTAAAAATATTACTAAGAGCACTCTTTATTATGGGTTCTTGGAAATTGTAATTGCCACAAATTGCTAAAATTGTCAGATTCAGGAAATTTTACTAAAAATGATAGATGTTCTTTTACATTGCATAAATACATGTAAGAATGCATTAATTAAAAAATTGATTGGACTAAGGGACCAGACTTTGTTGGTAGTTTTGTATGTGCTTGATGGTCTCACTGAGAATTTTTACTCTTAACTATACTAACAATATCAAGCTTATAATTGAACCTCGTCCACGGGACTCTTGTTTCCCTCATCCCATTTGTCAACTATTTGATTGGCATACAGTATACTATGTTCCTAGATTTGGATGCTTGTCAATCATGTAGCTAAAAATAGTTCTAAACTTGTTTTGAAATTTCAAGATTTAGGGCTAAAGTATTTTAGTGTATTGTTCCAAACTTTCATAGAAATAATGAATTGATTAGAATGTCTCTGATTTTTTTTTTTTTTTCCATTTTTTCTATTTCTTTTTATTTATTTATTTAATTAACAATCTCTTTGTGTATCCATTTAAATTCTTTTGCTTTAAGTTCACTATGAATGATTTGTTTTTTAGATAAGTGATATTTCGTTTGTGTTAATGGTTTTTCATTTACTTTATTTTCTTTACAATGATTATTTTTCCCTTTCAATTATATTATTTGTTGTCTTCCTCTCTCCCTGTCAATATATATTAGTTTTTGGCCCCCCTAAGAAGAATGTCTCCTCCACCTGATGGACCACCACATGAGATGGTTGACTCAACTCCCATTTCAAGCGAGCAAGGAGCCCTTACTGCATCTGGTGAGTGAAAGTTAAATCTTTCATGTAGTTATCTTTGTTACTGTATAGACTTTGAATAAGTTACTTTGCCAAAATGTTACTGACTATGCTATCTAATTTTTCCTAATAGTTACTATGGCCAACAAACAGAAAAGAGGTAGAAATCTATGCACCAAGTTTTAAAAAATGAGGGACCTGTGGGCCTAAGGACCTTTGGGCGAAAATGCTAGTGTGTTTACAAGAAGGGTGGGCTTCATCGTTTGTGAACATGCAAACCTTAGTTATCAATCTTGGTCTAAGGCCCCACAAGAACACGGACAAATGTTGAAGAATCGTTTGGTGGTAAGTTGTTACTACAAAGGCTATGGTATTTAGAATTTGTGTAAAAAAATAAATGATTATTGTTTTTTTAATTATTACATTTTAGTTTGATTTCACGTTGGACCCAAATCGCGTTAAGGATAAGAAGTGTATGGAGATTTCATTGTCAAGTACCTATAATAATGTTCGTAGTAACTATTACAAGGAATACTTGAAATTTAGTAAGAGGAAGTGAGAGCCAATGTTCCACCAGATTTGACATAGGCAAATGGGATG
This sequence comes from Quercus gilva, assembly GCA_023621385.1. NCBI lineage: Eukaryota > Viridiplantae > Streptophyta > Magnoliopsida > Fagales > Fagaceae > Quercus > Quercus gilva. The sequence goes on from CM042480.1 coordinate 34,021,103, forward strand.
CTTTATGTGATTTATATGAAACAAGCACATGGAAGGTAAATCTTGTTAGTACTAAAATGTTAATAATTTTCAACAAAAGTATATTTTGATATATTCTTTGTTATGATTATTAATTCTCTTCATTTTAATTGTTATCTTTTTTTTTTTTATCTAATACTTGTTAGGGTAAGTTAGACCGGTATAAGGAGAACAAAGGAATGAACAAAACTGGTCACACTTGTGGATCCAAATCATTTATTGCTTATTATGAAGAGGTTGCAACAATATAATTCTTTATTATATAATAATTCTAGTGTAAACATGTTAATTTTGTCTTTATTATGTGCAGAAAAAACAACGTGGTAAAGAGATTGGAAAAGTGAATTTTTATAAGATGACCCGCACAAATAAAGATGGTTCTTTTGTGGCTGGTTCTTTTCATCATTCTCTCTATGATTTCATGGAAATGCACATGTCCATGCATTAATGAGATGATGAAGAGGGGAGATATATTTCATTGCAACAAGTTTCAACTTGGTTGCATATCTTCATGAGGAATTCGTTATCATTTAATTAGTATTTTAGTGAATAGATTAGAGCTTTTATTATGGATATGATATTGAACTTCGGTATTATTTTTCCTTATTAGTAGTTATTGATTGAGCAGTTGTTATGCTTATATGAGTATTTGTGATTGAAAATTATTTTATGTGCATAGGATTGTGGTTTGTTATTTCCCAACAAGTACCCATGTAAAATTCAAAATGTAAATTTTAAAGAAAAATTTAAAAAAAAATGTAAAATATTATTAGCGATGACAATGTCATCGCTAATATTTTATCATACCATTAGTGACGACAAACAATATCATCACTAATATGCAATTTTTAGTGATGACATGCTTGTGGTCACTAATATATCATTATCTGTGATGATAGCAAGCGTCATCGCTAGTAATGACATATTAGTGACAACAAAAATGTAGTCGTTAATAATAATCTACTAGGGACAACAAAAAAATTTGTCACTACTAATGAGCTAATAGCGACGACATTTCGTCTTGGTTCTTGAGTTATTTATGACGACAATTATCACTATTAGCGATGGCTTTGTTGTCATTAATAGTACTGTATTTGCGATGACATTAATATCGTCACTAAAGATCTTTTTGTTACCATTTTCATATAACGAAAGTTAGCAACGATATTGTTCTTCGCCAATATAATTAACAACGATATTTAAAGCATTAGCGACGACAATATGCCGTCGCTAAAAACCAAATTTCTTGTTGTATATACAAGGGTATCAAAGGTTGATTGGCATCCCACCTCTACAAATTAATTGTGTGAGGAAAAAAGCAAGTTTGACTTATTTTTGCCTGCCACATTTTTAATTCAATTAAACAATTTACCTCTCCTTAATTCTTTTAATAATATGTAATATTAATTATATACCAACGCTATAGTAGTTTGGGTTTGTGTTATGCAATAAAAAGAGTAGGCTAAAATGTAAAATTAGCCCTTTACATTTCTTCAGATTTCATTTCAGTCTTCTAGTTTTGCTTTTGTTCATTTCAATCCTCTAACTTTTAAGTTTAGTCAATTAAGGCTTTTCCATTAACTTTCGCTATATGTTGTGGTTAATTTTTCAATTTTTCAATTAAAAAAAATTCAATTAATGATTGAAAAATAATTTCCAGAGTTTTTTTTCAAAACATTTTAACAAATGTTGACGAAAAAACCTTAATTGAATAAATCTAAAACTTAGATGACTGAAATGAATGAAAGCAAAATTAAAGGACTGAAATGAAATCTGAAGAAATTTAGAGAGTCAGTTTTGTATTTAAGCCAAAAGAGTATTAATAGGATAAATGTATTTATTGTCATGAATTTATAATTTATAAGTGGTTCACTAATTATTCACGTCAAATAAATATTTATGATTATTTTCTAAGATTTTTATAAGAAATAATTGATTTTGAATTTCACATCCTTGCGCAAATGGGCTTGCTTTAGTAACAATTGAAATTAAGTCTAGCGAAACATAAAAGAAAATTTAACAACACGCAATCAGAACGTAAAAATAATTATATATTTAAATTAATGGAAATAATTAAACATTTGTTAATTCAACCAAAGAAGAAGATTCATATTTTTTAGTTATATGAATTAATTTGTATGTACTATTTTTCTAGTGATATGTAATGTAACTGAAGTTGATTCCCAACTATTATAACATATAATAAGTATTATACATAGGCAATAAGATAATAATTTACAAAATGTTTCAAAATATATCATAGATCACGCTAGACATAGGTTAGTAATTAATTAAATGTTGAAGGTATACTCTTGATCAAATATTGCATTACCATCGTTACTTCATCCTTGCAGCAGATAAAGCTTGAATAGTTTGAACCTTGATCTGAATTTTATTTGACCATCTAATTACTAGTTGGATGACGCTCTTATTGACAATTGAACTCTCCTAAATATTCATTCTTTGCTCTGCATGGTATGGCTTGGTTAGATATGATATCATGTTCCTTATTTTAATGCATATCGCATCAATCAATGAGTTTTTCTTTGCATGCAGTCAGTAGATGTTTTAGCATGGCTTTAGTTGACACAGTGATTGCAAAACTTGGAGCAAAACACTTAAAAGCTAGGCTAATGGTGATGTTAGGGTCTGTTTAGAAACTGTTTATTTAGTTAAAATTGAAATTTTTTTTTGCTGAAAGTACTATAAATAAAGCTAAAAGTTAGCTGAAATAGTATAGTGTGATTTATAAATAATACCAAAAGTGTAATGAGACCCATGAATAGTAGCAAAAATAAACTAAATAGTAAAACAAGCTGCTCAATATAAACTATCCCAAACACAACCTTAGTACGCGTTTGGATTGCATCTATAGAGGAGCATCCTGCATCTGGCTTTTTTTTTTTTTTTTTTTTTTTGAGAAGCGAGTTCTGTGGCTGTGGTGGCTTTTTCAGTGGGTCCCGTGCACTGTTCATGGGACCCATAAACCTCTTTTTTAAACAAAACTTTCATTAAAAATGGTCCTACAGCATTATTCACACATTTAAAAATTATTTTGCTACAGTGGTTTCAATTTTCAGTTTTTAACAAAATAAGCGGTATCCAAACAGATCCTTAGTGTGGATAAGTAGTTTTCATAATTAGCATGTGATGAAATACCCATTTTTTAATTTACTAGGATGAATGATTTATTTGGAAGATGACTAAGGAAGGTGATTGGTACGGTACGTACGGAACTAGGATTAAGTGCAAGGTAAGCTTAATTGACGTCCCTTCTTCTTCTTTTTTTACTGAAATGATATTAGAGCATTCTCATCAAGCTTCCTAAATGCTATAAATCCTATTTTTTAGTAGCTGAACCCCAAAAAACACTCTCCATCAAAACTAGTAAATGCTATAAAATTTACAATCATGCTACAATGCACTCTCATTTTTAAGAGTGCACTGTAGCTGTATTGTAAAATAAAAAATGGTTTTTTATTCACCAACGACTTTCTCATTTCTCACTCTTTCCTCTCTCACTTCTTTCATCTCTGTTCTATGTTCTCTCTTCTCTCTCCGTGGTTCAGGGTCTATTGTGCTTGTCGCTGATCTCTGCTCTCAGTCACTCGATCTCTCTACTCTTCATCTGCAACATCGCTAGCATGTCGCCGATCTCTCTACTCTCAGTCACTCGATCTCTCTACTCTTTGAACGCAACGTCGCCAGGTCGCTGGTGGTGGTTGAGATTTGGTTTGATTTTGGGTTTTGTAGTGTTGTCTTCGAATCTCTGGTGGTGGATGCTATTGTTTTTCTGGGTTTTGTGGTGAATCTGTGTGTCTTTGTCAATCACGGATTTTGGGTTTTGTGGATGCTGCTGTTTTCTGGGTTTTATGGTGAATCTCTGTGGGTCTTCGTTGATTTTTCTTCATCTACTAGTGTTTTTTTTTTTTTTTTTTTTTTTTTTTCTCAATGGTGGTGGCTGGGTTGAGATGGAAGAGTGTGAGTTTGTTGGATAGATAGGCGGGTATGGGTGGTTGGTGTTTTTTTCCAGTGGTGGTGGATGGGGTGGGTATGGGTTTGCTGCATTGAAATGGTCAAGTTTGCTGGGTTGAGAGTGATAGAGAGGAAGAGAGAGAAAGAAATATAATTGAAGAATAAAGAAATAATAAAAAAAGAATATTTAAATGAAATGGTAAAAAATATTGAATGTTTGATGTTTGATGTATTGTAAAATGAGTTGTTTAAAACTAAAATTTTGGGTTTTGAGGTGGTATATGCTAAAATTTTTACTCACCTTGATGGAAATGCTCTTAGTGTATTAAAGATAAGAAAAATTGTACAAAGTTCATAAACCTGACAGTTGTACAGACAGCCAAGCACAGTGGAATGCAGCCCTAAAGCAAAGATAGGAGCCCTTGTGTTGTGTTGAACTTGAATCTCATATCTGCCTTATTTTTTCATGTAAGCTTAATTCTTCATTACCCTATTTTGTGGTTATCCATCTCTTTATAGGTTGTTAGGTGTGTAATTAGTACTTTTGGATTATGGCATGTTTTCCGACTCTGCCAAGGCAGTCTAACTACTTTTGATTTTCCTCACTCAAATTACACTCACATAATGGTGATGAAAAATAAGGAGTCTTTGACTAAAGAGTTGGTCATTAAAATTTTAACCAAGGAAACGTGCGGTTTATGGACTATTACAAACCTATTATAATTTTAGATAGAAAATGTTAGAGCTACAAAAAATTTTTATAAACGGCTAATATCATAAGTGATTATTGGTAAGTAAAATTAAAAGTGGGGTTAATACTACGCCCAAATGAAAATCAATAAAAATTTATGACATCAACCTTTTGTAAAAATATTATATAAAAGTTTGTCTAGACACTAGAGGAAAAGTCTTCATTTTATTTTATGAGGACCATTTTTAATAATTTTCGTTTTAAATTAGAAGACTTTTAGTATTACAGTTACTAGTGGAAAAGTCTTCATTTTATTTTAAGAGGACCATTTTTAATAATTTTCGTTTTAAATTAGAAGACTTTTAGTATTACAGTTGTAACCATGGGTAAGGACTAGGGATCACGGTCTAAAGATTCCCATCTATTTTTAACTTATTTCCAAAGGTAGGTGAATGTATTTAATTTTGGGTCCGTTTGAAAATATTGTTCTAATAACGTTGTTTGTATTTTTTGAAAATATGTGTGGATGAAAAAGTGTGTAAAAATACATATAACGTTGTTTAACTATTGAAAACTGTTGCTCAAAACACCCTACCAAACAGCCCCTTATATCCTTATTTTCACATTTATAGATCTGAGTTTCTTCCATTTACTTATAATAAATTCTTGTTAAGTGTATAATCAGTTTGGGATTATGGCATGAACAAGCTATTATTGGAACAGGATTTTGCAAAATGACTAAAGCAGCCTATCTACTGTGCTCTCTTCGAGAAAGTCGGTCACTGAATGGTGCTTAATTAGTTTTAAGTGTTCAGAAATTTGTAATGAGTAAGATTCATCATGTTCCACACACAAAAATAAAAAATGGAAGTACAACATCACAGTTCATAGATCAAGAACTTCAAATTCCAATTAAATAAATTGGACAAACTTGAAATTCTTTTTTTTTTTTTTTCAAAATTAGATGCCTATATTCTAATAAAAGGTGAATAAAGAAATAGACATATTGGAAAGAGGGAAAAACTAAACTAAACACAAAAGAACAAAATCATCCATATATATATATATATATATATATACGGGTTTCGGTTAGCGTGGTCTGGAAGAAATGCAGCAAAAGAATTGTTGACCCCCTAGATCGATCCTCATCCTTCTCTTTCTTGCTTCAGCAGCTTTTGCATTGGTCAGCACTCAAGATCAACAACTTGGGCAGGCTCTACAATTACACAATCGTCATCATTAAGAGCTTCATTGAGATCAAACCCCAGGGCAGACTCCACAATTTCACAATCTTCATCAAGAGTGTCATTGAGATCAAACGCCTGGGACTGAAAAGACTTCACATGATCAAGAGAGACATTGAGATCAGGGATACCAAGTGGACTCATGCAAGAACTCATCAATTCTTGTTTTCTTTCTTTCAACTTGGAATTGAAAGACTTCAACTTCTCATTATGACTCTTCACATTGGCTATCTCCTTCTTAAAAGACTCTATACGTTTACTGAACTGGTTGATAATCTCAAACAACTCATCTCTTTTCCTTTTCAAATTCTTTGGCTTCTTGTGGGCTACCGCTACAATGGGCAAGCAAGAAACTGGGGTTTCACTTTCAGTTCGTGAAGTCTTGTCAATGCCAGGCTCTGAAAGTGATGCATTCCTTGGTTTGGTGCAACCCCAAGTGGCTTTGAATGTGTAGCGGCTAAATTTAGATTGCAAGATTAGCGAAGGAAGTTGAAGCAGGATTTCACTGACCTCAAGCTCTTTGTTGGTGAAGGAAGGGGCTTTGTCTTCCATTGTTTAATTTCTCTGCTCTCCGTAACAATGTAATTTGGAAACCAAAGACAATATATATATATATATATATATATGACCAATAAGTTTTTTGTGGGTTTGGTTAATATATAGACCCAATTCATTCTTATTCTCCTTCAAGAATTAGGAGAAGGGAAATTTAAATTTTGAACCTTAGTGCTAGTCGGTTTGTTATTATTACACAGCGTTAGAAATTTGCAGGTAGGAAAGGATTTCCGAATTCTATTTGGAAAAACAAGACCTTTTTCTTTTTCTTTGAATGCTTGGAGTTTGTTATATGGCCAGAGGGCGTCTACTTCTCCAAATTATTTTTGGGTTATTATATGTAAATTATTATTTCTAGCTTTTGCAGGCCCAAATAGATATATATATATATATATATATATTAAGTCTTGCTCTAGCGGATTTTACATATAATTTCCTTTTGAGACTCAATGCAACCAAAACATTCTTCCTCCATTTTGAAATGCAAACTTACTAATTAAAATTTTTGTGTTTAGGTTTTATAAAACATTTCTTTTACAACTAATAATATCTAATTCACTTAATCAAGGCACTTGGATATTTATTTATTAAATAATTTAGGGGTTTTAATTAGGTTGAATTTTTGTTAGTCTAATATTTTGGTGGCTGGGAAAAAGAAACTCACTTTTATATATATATATATATATATTTCCTTTAAAAAATCAATTATTATCCAACAACTGTTGAGGCAATCAATTGTTTTTTAGTTGACTGGAAAATAATTGCACTTATAGCGGAAACTATTTTCTGTTGCACCCAAAACTCATCAACCAAACTCCCCCCCACCCCCTCCCCCCTCCCCCTCCCCCCATTGTTAACCACCCAACCACCACCCCCCATTAACGTTCCTAGTCTCCAGCTGCCAACCATTGGTCGTCGGCCACTGCCAATCACCATCGGGTTGCAATTCTCACAATGGAGACTTTGTTACAGAAATTGAGAGTTAAATTCCAAAACTACAATACAATGGCTAGGTTCCCTTTGTTTGTTATAGCTTTGATTACTATTATCTTTGCATGATTTAGGCATTCAACGTGTATGTTATTACTTGTATTATTTTTTGTAAGTAGCCCATAAACCCCATTAGTAGTAGTATTGGATCAGAGTCTCCTTCAGACACGTGTACCCTCAGTGAAGCTACCAACCCCATGAACATGTACCCTCAACCCTCTAAAATAAGTATATGAAGGGGCTAGCAATATTGTTTTACCAACTAGCACCACTCGCATGTGTTTGGGAGGTAGATTATGTACTAAGTAGCGGGGAACCTCGGGCCCTTTCACCTTCATTTACTATTATCATTCCTTCAGGATGGTCCACCGGTAATTCAAAATATTACATTTACGCTTGTGCTCGGCTCATTGGTTGCTCTTATGTGAACTTTGGTTGCTTAAGGCCTAAGTCCAATGCTTGGTCCCATTTAACTAAAGAGACTAAAATGATTTAAAATGATGTAATGTAAAATTTGAGGCCGTGCATTTGAAAAAAATATCGTATTAGATGGTCTTGTGAGACCTACAACATGTTTAATCCCATGATATACCATCTCATGCATTAAACCACTTACATGCACTTGTGTAAAAGATTGTTGTTCTCTTTATAACAATCATTTTAAAGTAAATTTTGCAACCAATTGTAATTGGCACATTCAAGAAATTTTGGCTAAGAAATAGTCAGTGAAAAATTAGCCAAGACATGTCAAGAATTAGTTGAAAGGTAGACCACACAATGTTGTATCCATAAATAGAAAAGTCTAGGCATTTGGAAAAGGTCTTTAAGTGAATTTTGCAACTTAATTAATATCTTTGTCATTCCCTCTTTCTTTGCCAATTGCATCCAACAACTTCAAATCTGTTCTTATCTCTTCATTAGTTACCCCTAACTCCGAACTCTTCTCAGATCTCTAAATTCGATTTGGTGTTTTTTTTTTTTTTTTAATGAACAAACCCAAGTTAATCATCCCACCTCTGTAGGGGGTTTGTTCCTAGACTAATGGTCATCCTATAAGAAGCATTAGAAAAATAGGAATTAACTAAGAATGTTAGTTTAATTGATGAAATTCTCTGCCAACTTCAAATTTTAGCTTTATTATATTGCTGTCGTCCTAAATTTTAATTTGTCCACAAGTTGTATATTCGTCCTAATATGGCAATGTCAGAACTCCCCCCATTAATAATTATGGATATTTTCTCCAGACTTCCCATCACGACCATCCTTCAATGTAAGTGTGTTTGTAAGACCTGGTTCAATATAATCTCTGACCCGTATTTCACTAAGTTGCACCATGCAAGAGCACCTGTCAGCCTTATTTTACGGGCCTCTGGTAACTTTTTTAGCAGATGGTATGTGCTTGCACTTGAAGGCTGGGACAAACATGACTCTTTTGTTCCACTAAAGCAGCTGCCACGAGAGATTAGCCATCTGGGTGAAGCACTGCAATTTCAAACCTGGTGCAATGGCTTGCTATGCATCAGCGCATATTGTCCCAAAAATTCAGTTACTAATTACGTGCTAAATGTAATTACAGGAGAGTACATGAGCCTTCCAAAACCAGAACCCAAAAGTGATGGTTTCAAAAGAACAATACGTGGGTTTGGTTTCAGCAAACCCACTAAGCGATACAAGGTGATTCAAGAAATTTATGAAGATAGGAGGCCTTTGGCGACGCACCAACATCATCATACATCTCATTCTCAGCTGGAGGTATACACACTTGGTACAGAGAATTGGAGAAATATTGGAGATCTCCCATCTCCATTTGCTAAACCAGATTATCAAAAAAATTCTTGTGCATTCCTGAATGGTGCTCTGCACTGGTTGGTTCAGCCTTATAACAACTCCACATTTATATGTCATTTTGACATTGAGAATGAGCAACTTAAACCATTCCCGGGACCCCCAGTTCAAGACATTTCACAAGTCGAGAAAATGAATTTGGGAGTATCAGGAGGTGTCCTCTACTTAAGTGAGAACCTTCTGACTTCTTGTTCTGTTGAAATTTGGGTTATGAAGGATTATGGCATCAAGAAATCTTGGACTAAAGAGTTTGTTATCCCTGATGCGCAATGGTATTTTGCACCCGTACAGATTTTGAACTATGGTCTAAAAACAAAAATGGAAGCAATCGAGGGTTCTAAATTAGTATATATTTTGCATGATTTCAGTCTTTATGCCTACAATGCTAGAGGATATAATGAGCACCAACTTGGGGTTCGTGGTATTTCAACGTCCTACAGTATGTATCCTTTCGTACCCAACCTTGTTTCGCTCAAGGAAGCTGTGATTGGGGAAAGTTCACAGGTACTTTCTGCCTAATCGGAATAATATTTAATCTAATTACTTCTTCTTCTTTTTTTCCTATTATTAATTGTTCAACCTCTTTAATTAGTTAATCACCACATGATTAAAAGAAAAATACATTCTTAGTTAATTAGGCTGTATGTATAATGTATATGATAAGTGACAGTGACAACAGCCCGTGTTCATCAAATTGACATATATAGTTTCTTTTCTACCAGGAGCTCATCAAGACCATCCAATCTCTTTCAGACGAAAATCAGTCGAGTGGATTATATTCCTCCATAATTTCAATGACAAATAAAATAGAATCAGCGTTCATCAGGCTGGCTAGTCTAGGTGCTAAGCCTGGAGTAAAACTGAAGCTTAATCCTTGATTCAAAGCAAGTTACGTACGTAAGTCATTTAAAACAAAGATTTTTCATTGGTGCTAATCGAATGGTCCATCCTTGTTTTCATGTGATCAACTTTGTACAGAATCAAACTCATGCTCCGATCCATTACTACAGCCACCCAGCACAATATGTGGTATATGGCAACATCAAGACGAGACAAGAGATCAAGGGCCACACCGTACCATTAATGAAGAGACTACGTACGTACTTTGTGTTAGAGGAAGGGCAGAATCGATGAAGACAAAGAGTGTGGAGCTTTGTTTGAACACTGAGAAGAAGGAAGATCAATGTTTGAAATTTGAGAAAGAAGAATTCTAACACCTACTTTCTCCAACGGTAACTTAACTCTAGGATCAACACGGTGCCGTGTGACTTAATGAATGAAATAGCAGAAAACGGGTTTAGTGAAACGGTGACGTTTTCAGTTAATACAAATGATGTCGTTTTGATCTGTCTTCCTCAAGAGTTCCAGCTTCAAAAATCACTCTGTTCTTCCAAGAGCTCAAGGCAGTTCAGACGTAAAGAGAGAGAGTTACAATTTTTAATCATAACAATCTTCCCTTGAATTCAGGAGGTTGTTATTGGGTTGTTACAATATAGCTAGGATTGAGTTTCTAGAAGGTTCTAGACTTTATGTATTCTTAGGCTCTATAAATAAGAACTCTGTTTTATGTATTGCTCTTTGAGCTTGTATAATCAAATTTCCTCATTTTAGAAATTCTCTCTCTCTCTCTCTCTCTCTCTCTCTCTGTTATAGATTCTCCACCATTGTTAACCACCTTCAAGCTCCAAATCTTTCATGGTATCAGAGCCATAGATCCATGGCTTCAACTACACCTACAAAATCTTCTCAATCCACTCCAATTCCATCATCTTCCACTCACACAACTCCATCTCCATCTTCATTACTGTTACTCTCCAATATGTCAAACCTAATGTCCATCAAGTTAGAATACACTAACTACATTCCATGGAAACACCAGCTGATCACAATACTGGAAGCATACTCGTTGATTGAACACATTGATGGTACAACTCTAAAACCATCTCCTTTTATGCTTGATGCTACAGGAAATCCAACCTCAGTTGTGAATCCTGATTTTTAAAGCTTGGAATATCAAAGATAAGGCCTTGCTCTCTTTGATCAATTCCACTCTCACTCCTCAAGTTTTCTCACTTATTGTTGGTATCACAAGCTCAAGAGAGGTCTGGAACACTCTTGAACAGAGGTTTACCTCCACATCAAGAGCTAACATACTAAATCTCAAACTTGAGCTTCAAAGTCTCAAGAAAGGAAGTGATTCTGTAAATAGCTTTTTGCAAAAGATTAAAGTTGCACGTGACAAACTTCTTGTAGTTGGAGTGATTGTTGATAATGAAGAATTGATTTGCATTGTTCTCAGAGGACTTCCTAGAGAATTTGCTCACTTTTGTTCTGCAATTCGCACTAGGAGTGATCCTATCACTTATGAACAACTAGCTATTATGTTGCAAAGTGAAGAACAAGCAATTATGGAGCACTCAAATTCAATTCCTCACTCTTTGGCTATGTTTGCCTTTAATAGCAAACCAAATAGCAATTCTTAGAATCCATCTCAGAATCATGGTTCTGGAAGAGGAAGGGGCAGAAATAGCTCCAATAGAGGAAGAGGTGAAGGTAGATTTAATTCTAATGGGGTCAGCAGTTCATATCTCAGACACCTCAAGGTTTTTCTCGTCAGAATTGTCAGAATCCAACCTATCAGAATCAGACACCTTCTCATGTTCTCAAGGCTGATCGTCCAACATGCCAGATCTGTGGAAAATCTAGACATCTTGCTTTAGATTGTTACCATAGAATGAATTTTTCTTATCAAGGAAAGAATCCCCTAGCTAAACTTGCTGCCATGGCTAGTGCTACAAATGCAGCTATCACCAATAATCAGGATCCTTGGCTTGCTGACTCTGGCACATCAGATCATCTTACTGCCAATCTTAACAACCTTACAACTCAATCTCAATACAAAGGACCTGAACAAGTCACTATGGGCAATGGTCAAACTCTATGAATCAATCAGATAGGTAATACTTTCCTTCACACTAAATATAACAACTTTATACTTAAAGATGTCTTACATGTGCCTAGAATAGCTATGAATCTTCTTTCTGTTCATAAGTTCTGTTTTCACAATAATTGCTCTTGTCACTTTGATGCAAATTAACTTAAAATTCAAGATATACGTACGGGGAGACTCCTCTATAGGGGTTTGAGTGAAAGTGGAGTTTATCTAATTTACTCAAAAAACTTCCTCAAGCCAACTATCTTCCAGTTTACTTCAGTACCACAATCTTCTTAGTCAGCTCCACTCTCTTATTTTCCTTATGCTTTACATGTAAATAGGGTTAATAAGTGGCTGCTGTGGCAACATAGGCTAAGGCACCCCAATAATAAAGTTCTTACCACAGCACTATCTTTTGTTGATGCATCTTGTATTTTACCTATTAGTAATTCTGTTACTCATTGTAAGCATTGTCTCAATGGCAAAATGCATCAATTGACTTTTGATAAATCTGATTTTAAAGCTTCTAAACCACTTGAATTGATTCACTCTCATGTTTGGGGTCCAACACCCACCACCTCTATCAATGATATTCAGTATTATGTTCTATTTGTTGATGATTACTCCAAATTTTCCTAGCTTTTTCTTTTGAAGTTCAAGTTTGATGTTTTTGAAGTTTTTAAGTACTTTAAAGCTACAGTAGAAAATCAACTTGACTCCAAAATAAAAATTTTGAGAACTAATAAAGGTGGTGAATTTACTTCTAATGTGTTTAAAAGATTTTGTTCTTCCAATGGTACTATACAACATCTTACCTGTCCTCATACTCCTCAGCAAAATGGGGTAGCTGAGAGGAAACACAGACACTTAGTTGAGTGTACCCTAACTATGTTATCACACTCTCTACTACCATCCTTATACTAGTCCTATGCCATTTCCACAGCAGTTCACATTATTAACAGACTTCCTACCCCCACTATTAAGAATCAAACTCCTTGAGAGTTGTTGTTTCTCACCAAACCTAACATTTCCCATCTAAAGACCTTTGGCTGCCTTTGCTTCCCTTTACTTAGACCATACAAATCTCACAAACTTCAACCTTATACAACTTCTTGCATCTTTCTTGGATATCCTGCTTATACCAAAGGTTGCATATGTTTGAATCCTATTACCTCTTGAATATACATATCCAAACATGTTTTATTCAATAAACATGAATTTCTTCCTTCACTGTCTTTACCCACTGGTTTCACTACACCTTCTGCGTCTACCCAGTCCTTTACCTCTTCTTTCCTTTTTCTTGTGTCAGACACCAATGTACCTACCTCTTCTCATTAGTCTCTATCTCACTCTTCCACCCCCACCTCAACCTAGCTTTTTACCTACTCCTAATCTTTCTACCACTACTCTTATCACTAATGACCCTATACCAATCCCTATTGACCCTATCCCTCTCACTAATACCCATGTGCATGTCACTAATGCCTCTGTACCTAACCCTGCTCAGTCCCTATCCACTCCTGCCCCTATTCCTACTATCTTCCCTTCTGTTCCACAGGTGGCTTCTTTGTTTCAGGTTCCTTCTAATACCAATACACATCCTATGGCTACAAGGTCTAAAGTTGGCATTTTAAAGCCTAAAGCACTTGCTGCTAAGGCTAGTTCTAATGAGCCTCAGTCAGTGGTCAAGCCTGCACAGCCCTCTAAGTCTTCTTCTAAAGGCTCAAAACCTAATTGCACATTGACTAAACCTCCCTCTTACAAGGTTGTAGTCCAATATCCTCAGTAGTGTGCTGCAATGGCTAAGGAATTTTCTGCCTTGCAAAGACAAGGAACTTGGTCTTTAGTTCCTCCTTCTCCTTCTCAAAATGTAGTTGGCTATAAGTAGGTGTTCAAGCTTAAACTTAATAGTGATGGTAGTATCAATAGGTATAAGGCTAAATTGGTTGCCAAGGGCTTTCATCAACAATATGGTGTGGATTTTGAGGAGACCTTTAGCCCTATTATTAAACCTCCCATAGTTAGGATCATCCTTTCTCTTGCTGTTCAGTTTGACTGGCCTTTGAGACAGTTGGATGTTAGGAACGCTTTTCTTCATGGTTTCTTAAGGGAAGAGGTGTATATGGTGCAACCTCCAGGTTATATTGATCTTTCTTGTCCTAATTATGTATGCAGCCTTTGGAAGTCCCTCTATGGTCTTAAACAGGCACCTAGGGCCTAGTTTGAAAGGTTTTCCACTTAGCTTTTGCATATGGGATTTCAAGCTTCTCTTGCTGATTCTTCCTTATTCATTCTTCATCATGGCAAACTTGTTGTTTATCTCTTGGTCTATGTAAATGACATAGTGATCATTGGGAACAATGCTAAGTTCTTGGATTCTTTGATTGCTCAGTTAAGTGAGGCTTTTGAGCTCAAGGATTTGGGTCCTCTTCACTACTTCCTTAGACTTCAAATAACCAGATCATCTAAGGGGTTGTTTCTTACTCGAACTAAATATGCTCAAGATTTACTTCTCAAGCTTCAAATGCATTCTTCCAAACCTGCTAGATCTACTTATGCTCCTCATCTCAGATTGGTTCCCAATGAGGGCTCTTTTCTTTCTAATCCCCATGAATATCGAAGCTTAGTTGGCTCTCTCCATTATTTAACTTTCACTAGACCAAATTTAAGTTTTGCTGTGCACCAAGTTTGTTAATTTATGTCTTTCCCCACAGACATTCATCTTACTACTGCTAAGCGCATCCTCAAATACGTCAATGGCACTCTCAATTTTGGTATTCTTCTCCAACCTGGTCCTCTCTCTCTTTTTGCCTTTTCAGACTCAGATTGGGCAGGTGATCATTTTGATAAGAACTCTACTACTAGCTTTATTGCCTACCTTGGGTACAACTCTATTACCTGGAGTGCTAAGAAGCAAGACACTATTTCCAGATCCTCCACTGAATCTGAGTACCATGCCTTAGCTTCTACTGCTGCAGAGCTGTGTTGGCTTCATCAGGTCTTAAAAGACCTTAGCCTCTTCCTTTCTTCTACTCCCAAGCTTTGGTGTGATAACGTCTCTACCTTGGCCATTGCTTTTAATCCTATTTTCCACGCATGCACCAAACATTTGGAGGTAGATTATCATTTTGTTCATGAAAAAGTTTTTCTTAGGGATCTTCAGGTTAAGTATATTGCTACTAGGGATCAACTCACTGACATTTTCACCAAGAGCCTATCTACCTCTCAGTTTGTCTTTCTCAAATCCAAAATCATGGTGTCTATTAACCCTATGGTTTTGAGGGGGGATGTTAGAGGAAGTGCAGAATTGATGAAGACGAAGAGTGTGGAGCTTTGTTTGAACACGGAGGAGAAGGAAGATCAATGTTTGAAATCTGAGAAAGAAGAAGTCTAACTGCAACTTTCTCTAATGGTAACTTAACTTTAGGATCAAAACAGTGCAGTGTGACTTAATGAATGAAATAGCAGAAAACGGGTATAGTGAAACGGTGACGTTTTCAGTTAATACAAACGATGCCGTTTTGATCTGTCTTCCTCAGAGTTCTAGCTTCAAGAATCACTCTATTCTTCCAAGAGCTCAAGGCAATTCAGACGTAAAGAGAGAGAGTTACAGTTTTTAATCATAACAGTCTTCCCTTGAATTCAGGAGGTTGTTAATACAGCTAGGATTGAGATTCTAGAGGGTTCTAGACTTTATGTATTCTTAGGCTCTATAAATAAGAGCTATGTTTTATGTATTGCTCTTTGAGCTTGTATAATCAAATTTCCTCATTTCAGAAATTCTCTCTCTCTCTCTCTCTCTCTCTCTCTCTTGCTTAATCATTTCTATTATAGATTCTCTGCCATTGTTAACCATCTTCAAGCTCCAAATCTTTCACTTTGGTCAACTGAATTTTGTTGGTTATATCCTATTTGTGCTTAATTAGTAATTATAAAATGTAGCCAATCTTCATACAACTATAATTGGCAAATTTGTAATATAAGGTTAGAATAATAAATAAATAAATAAATAAAAACCATTATTACTAGCTGTTGGAAACGACCAACTCTCAATCAAAGCCTCAAGCCACTTTCCTTTCAATAGGTGGAACCATTGTGTCCAAAATTGGTTTATAGCTTGCTCATACACATCAAAAAGGCACCAAAATTGTGAAAATTCGGACCCATGATCCAACTTCCTATCGGTAGTCAGATTAAGGCTCTTTTCAAGTGCTGATAGGAACTTCAATTAGCTACCTCAAAAATTTACGCATCACCCAACCCTAGCTATCTCCCTCCAATTTCAATTCTGATAATTTTTTGAAATTGAAATCATAGCCAATTTAGAGAGTTCCACGCTCATCCAAAACTCATTACAAGGCCTTAATTTCCTCCATCTATATATAAATAGAGGAGGGGATTTGCAGTTCAAGGCATCCCATTTCCCTAGATGATGTTTCAAAGCATGATCATAAAATAAAGTTGTTGATAATCCTTTATCATGTATTTGACCAAACCTCTAGAATCTAGCTTGGAAAGAGTATGCAATTCAATAATTGAGGATGGCGTAGATGGTATGGCTTTTAATTCTAACGTGTTACAAATATTAGCCTCATCACATGCACTTCGCGCATGCGATGAGCCTTTTTTTGGGTTTAGTGGTCCTATTTTATAACCAAAAAAAAAAAAACTTGTGTCTATTTTTTATATATAAGTTTTATTTTGAAAATCTAATTTATAAGTAGATAAATCAATTTAAAAATCAACAAAAAAGTGACTATTTTTTAGGCAATATTTTAGTGAAAGTTAGAGTTGTATTTTTACCGAATTGTCTTTTAGTTTTGTCTCTACTTAAACATAGAGGCGTAGGGGTATTTTTGAACAAAAAAAATAAGGATCCCAAACAAGGGAAGTCCCTTAAATAGTAGAATAGATGAGGCAAAGACTTATTTCGGTTAATATAATTAATTTTCTACAACTTGTTACTATATAAAAATAATTTTATGGGTTTATTAAAAAAAAAAATTGTAACATTATTGAAAAAAATATAATTTTAGCCAATTTCAGGCTCAATTCAATATCCTCCATCATTGCACCACTCCCAGGCTGTGTCAAAGCTAATGTCAATATGTTGTCACTGCTAAAGCCTTTGATCAATCAATTTTCAAAGCCTTAAGAGAGGAATCAATGAACCGATTCAAAGCCACAAGTTCACGGTCTGAAGAAGACCTATTTGTTAGGTCTATTATATAAGGGACCAACAAAGCCATATCTAATTTGCGTAGCAAAGATGGAATCACCATCATCATTCAAATCATTCCATTCCTAAAGTCCCGTTTGCATTTGTCAAAATTTACGGCTCCATATTGGTCATGAGATTTGAGGGAATAACAATCTACCCTAAACTAGAAGGGAAAAAAATTTTCCCCATTGATATCTGTTTGACCAAACTTCATTAATTTAATGTTAAAAATATTGTGTACGAACTTGTCTTTGCTTAATGACAAGTTTCCAAAATTATTCTCTCTTTCAAAAATAAAATTCATTGTTTTGCATTAATTAAAGAGTATTTTGAAATATTCATAATAACTTTTGCTTTTTTTCTTTTTTTTTTTTCCTTTTCTTTTTGGCAAAAATACACTTTTAATCCCTACATTTTGGGTCAATTCTTATTTTGGTCCCTAAATTAATTTTGCACCTACCTCAATCCCTGAAATCAAAAAATCATTTCCGTTTTGGTTCCTGCTGTTAACCCACTAGTAGAAAAGTCCTACGTGGCAAATGGAGTGTCTTGCTTGCTGATAGGGCTGTATACGATGCGATGCGATCGGTTTTTGTAGCCGTTTCTGCACCGCACCGAAACCTTCGATTTCCTAAAAACCCGAGCCGCTGCAACGCTTGAGGAACAATTCTCCGGCAACATTGGTGGCGATTCCAATCAACGCGATGGTTGGTGTCCACCCGTTTATCACACACACACAGAGGAAGAGAGATCTAAAACCAAAATCAAACCCAGAAAACTCAAGGATTCAAACCACAAATCAAAACTTAGATCAAATAAGATCAAAATATTCAAAATCCACTACAAACCCAAATACTAAAACCCAAACAAGCTGAAGATTCTAGGGACTAACCATAGATTGACTCACCTGCAAAGTCTAATCAACCACCAGGCGATGGAGGCAGAGACAATACCTTTAAGATCTGACCTGGGTGGCACCGTGGCAGCAAAAGCAGAGGTGGCTTAAAGATGAAAAGCTAAAACAGTGGTGGGTTTTGTGTTGTGAATGGGGATGGAAATCTTAGATCTGACTTGAAGGGGGTAGAAATCTCAAGTTTTATGTATATATAAGCAAATCAGTTCGGTTCAAAGTTCATCGGAATCCCAAAACCTTTGCCGACAACCGTACTGGCCGACTTCGGTGCTTGAAAATCACTGTTGACCACCGTGCCTAACACCTACGGTGGACGTTTGAGGCAGGCAGATCAGTTCGTCTCCCGCCGGTTTAGTCGATGGCGGGTGGTGCCTGTACAGCCCTACTTGCTAACATAACGATAACGTGGACATTAAAATATTATTAAAAAAATTTATTTGGCATTTTTTAAATGCCACATCAGTATTAAAATTAAAAAAAATTAAAACAAAAAAAAAATTAATTCCTCAATTTTAATTAAAAAATAAAAAACAAACAAAAATAACTTTTACTTTCTTTTAATTAAAATGATTTTTTTTTTCAATTATTGTTTTTCAACATATAAATGAGGGTCAAAATTGGCCAATGCCCTTTTCACGCAAGTTATACAGTCTTCTGCCCTCATTCCCAAACTAATTAAGAAAATGCCCCCATTTTAAAACTCGATTTTCTCAAAATCAAGTTAAGCCCTATAGTGACGTTTTTAAGGAGCCTATAGTAACGTTTTAAAGGAGCCTATAATGACGTTTTAAAGACCTATAATGGTGTTTTGAAACTCGAGCTCCATGAACTCGAGTTATAGGTAAAAAAAATTTTTAAAAAAAAATTGCCTATAACTCAAGTTCATAGAGCTCGAGTTCTAAAACGCCACTATAGGTCGTTAAAATGTCACTATATGCTCCTTAAAACGCCACTATAAGGCTCCAGAATTTTTTTTTTTTTTTTTTAAACTCAATTTTTAGAAAATCGAGTTACAAAAAAGGGGCATTTCCCTAATTAGTTTGGGAAGGGGGGCAGAAGGCTGTATAATTTCCGCGAAAAGAGCATTGGTTAATTTTGTCCTATAAACGAGATCACACGGCGTCAAGATCATATATACAATGCAAAATCTCGCACATTTCAACATTTGCTTCAACAATTCTTACTAGATGAAATCTAACGCATTTCACTAATACCAGTCTAACTATCCAAAATCAAACAATTCCAACTACAAATAAACAACGAATTATAAATAAAAACCACATACATAAACCACGATTTTCAACCAAAATCAATCTCAAAATTACGATCAACTTAAAATTGATGCGTAATGAAGAAAAATCAAAGTTCATGAAATTGATCTAATGGAATCAGAGCTTTACCTGAGGCACGTTCTGGAAGAGAAAGGATTCATGATTGGGTCCGAGATGGATGGAGCTTTGAGAAAAGGTCAGTTGATCAAATCCGATAGGTTGGATTCAGATTATTGAGCTGGATTCAAAACAACAATCAGAGAGAGAGAGAGAGAGAGAGAGAGAGAGAGATCTGACAAATTTTGGATCTAGGGAAAAAAAAAAACAAGAGAGTGTCTCTGTTTCTGTGTTTCAAAGCACTCTCGTCAATTAGTGATTATATGAGTGTGTTCGCTCGTGTTTTTATTTTTATTTTTATTTTTTTTATGGTTTGGTTGCTTTGCTGGAGATATGAGTATGGGGTTTGGTTGAGATCTGGGTTTGGGATTTGGTTATTTGTTGGAGATTGATTATAGGGAAGAACCCTGGAGGAAAATTAAAAAAACATGAACATGTAATTCAAAAAAAATAATGAAAGGAATAAAAAAATAATAATAATAATAATAATAAAAAAGAAGACAAGAAAGACATTTAATTAATTAATTTGAATTTACTAAGAATATAAGGGGCGTGAGTTCTAGTTAACTCAATTGATAAAGTCTCTGATGTTTGTATAAGAGATCTGGGATTCAATCCCTACCTACACCAAAAACTGATTGATGTCTTGGTCTAATGATAAAGAGCTATCATCAGAAGCAGACGTCATAGGTTGAAACTCTCTCAAAAAAAAAAAAAAAAGGAATATGAGGGGCCGTTTGGTAACGTTGTTCTAATAACGTTGTTTGTATTTTTTGAAAATACTTGGGGGTAAAAAAGTGTGTAAAAATACGTGTAATATTATTTAAAAATTGAAAACATATTGTTAAACTACCATACCAAACTGAGCCTAAATCAAATTCTGGGAAAGAACTCAAATAACATAAATTTGTTCTTCCTGAGAAAAAAAAAAAAAAAAAGATTGGAATAAAAAAAAAAACCACTTTAATTAAAAGAAAGTAAAATTTATTTTTGTTTTTTTATTTTTTTAATTAAAATTAAAATCGATGAATTAAAATTTTTTGTTTTAATTTTTTAATTTAAATACTGACGTGACATTTAAAAAATGTCAAATAATTGTTTTTAATAATATTTTAATGTCAACATCAACGTTAAGTCAGTAAACAAGACACTCTATTTTTCACGTAGGACTTTTCTGTTAATGGGTTAACGACAGAAACCAAAACAAAAACAATTTTCTGATTTCAGGGATTGAGGTAGACACAAAATTAATTTAGGGACTAAAATGAGAATTTGCCCAAAATGTAGGGACTAAAAGTGTATTTTTGCATTTCTTTTTCAATGGGTTGAAGAGAGATTCGCCATTACAAATATTTTAATGTTGGATAAACTTTGAATTTTAATTATAAATTTATTAGTTTTTTTTTATAGGAATAAATTTATTAGTTTTTTTTATAGGAATAAATTTATTAATTATGTTTTTATGGATAAATTTTGTTAAAGAAAAATCTTACAAAAATTTAGAATATTTCATTACTAACATAAACAAAAGGAAGTGAGTGTTATTTTCTTCAAACCTTAAGAGGGGGAAGATTTTTTCCTTTCAAGTTTGAGGTAGAGTGTTATTTTCTCAAATCTCAAGGGAATGAAGTGTACCACTTGTTCGTTTGTTAGTTTTGGTAAATAAAGTGGCAAGATTGATGCATGAGACTTTTAAGGGCATCAAGTTATTATTATTATTATTATTTTTGAAATGCTTTTCTGGGGAGCCTAGTGCTCTTACAAATATGAGGTAGACTTATTTTGGTTACAAGATAATTAAGCTTCTAAACATTGTTACTATAAAATTAAGTTTATAGCATTATTGTTTTTCAACAACAATAACAACGAAAAAAAAGTTTATAGGATTATTGAAAAAAACTAACCCCAGTCCTCATCCAAATGTTCTCTTATCCTTGTTTACTTTTATCTAGAGGTGTGCACAGGTTGGGTTGGGCTGAATGGGTGGAGGCCAATAATTTTATCCAATCCGCCAATGGCGGGTTGAGAAAATTCTAATCTGTCGCTAACCCACCAATCTATAAATGTAATGGGTTGGTTGAAAATCTTAAATTGGATAATTGCCTTTAAATTATTTGAAAAGCGTGATTGCTATGAACTCTTTTTTTTTTTTTTTTTGTGAGAATCATGAATTCTTCTTCTTCTTCTTCTTCTTCTTATTATTATAAATGAAATTGCTTAGCTTCATTGGATTAACGGCGGGATGGATTGGTGGGTGATTACAGAATTTTTTTTTTTTTTTTTTTTTTTGCTGCAAATTTTATATGAGGTGGGGATGGGGATTATATTGCCATGCTTTGGACATGGGATACAGTGAAAGAATGAAAGGTGGAAGTGGTATGGTCGGTATCACAGTATGGGGGAAAAAGAAAATGGTCATTTTTTTACTATAAAGTGAAAAATGAAAAGGTTAAAATTTTTAATTAAAAAAATAATATTTAAACGGACATCATTTGCCAATAGATTTGGACAAAAGAACCAAATTGAATTGTTTTTGCAAAATGAGAAACTAAATTGATAAAAATTAAATCCTAAAAACTAATTTGACAGTTGAAATAAAAGTTGCGTTATTTAAATTTTAGCTGAGATATAAAATATTCATTTTTGCGGTATACCAACAACAATATCTACTACACGTTGTGGGCAATACTGTTGCGCACCAATTAGCTCGCAAAGCTAGAGCTTGTGAGGATTCAAGGGCTGAAGAGTTATGAACAAACGGGTATGTAATGTCTAGGCCCAATTATATCCAAGTTACAAGACCATAAAAGAATTTTTTATTTTTTTATTATTATTTTTTTTCCTTTTGTGAGAATCGACCACAAAAAAAAAAATGTTGAAATTTCAAGAGCCTGTTTAGTATGGTTGTTTAAATAACAATTTTCGTTGTTTAAATACCACAACATGTATTTCTACAATACTTTTTTATCCACATGTATTTTCACAACACTTAACCAATGTTACTAAAAATCTTATACCAAACGGACCTTAAAACATGATATATTTTTGTGTGTAATTTTTTTTTTATTTTTTGATAATTGACCACAAAAAAAAAAATATTGAAATTCTAAAGTATGATAGATTTTTTTGTATGTGGATAAGTCTAAAGCATGGATTAGGAATATGAAAATAGACCAAAGAGAGATACTTTTTCTCTTTTCTTTTTTTAAGTAAAAGGATAAGGAGGAGCCATTAGAGTGGCTTTTCTACCTTGACATGAGTGGTCAAAGGCATGTACACGTATGTTTGTGTGTTTTATTAGGTTCTATTTATGCTAGATTTAATGCAAAAAAATAATAATAATAATAAGAAGAAGAAGAATTAAACTAACGACATCCAAATACTCAATCAAAGTATCAAACTCCTAAGAATTCCAGAATCTTTATTTTATAATGTTATGTTTCTTAACCATTCAATGCTAAAGAACAGAATAAGCGACAATCAGAACACAACTAGGCCAGGAGCACCCAAATACGCAAATGTGTGTCCACCTAAAGTCCTGACCAAAAAGCAACGTGTACGTGTAAAGCATCCTCTACCCATTACTCAAAGTAGTAGGATACAAATGGATTATAGAAGTCTGCCCAAAAAAAAAATCTAATGGAGTAAAATTTCAGGTTAATAATCTTTAGTTGGTGTTGTGGACATGATTTCACTTTGTTCAAGCAGGTTTGCTTTCTAGATGCCACCCCATATATGTAAATTTTCTGGTTTTATATTCTTTTGTGTTTTATGAGTTAACTAAACTAGTTATTTATGCCCTACCATTTTGTGAGGATTAGATTGGTTCAAATTAAAGATTAACATAAAGTTTATTGCAGTCGATCATTGTCTTTGTGATTGTAGCAGAACTTTGATTTTAGTTTTTTAATATTCCTTTTTTTAGGGAAATTTTTTTAATATTCTAGTCAAAAAGAGTGGTAGAGGTTATTGCTTCCAGCAAAAACTGCAAAAGTATTAACTGTTGACGTGGATAACCATTAGTCTTGAGCAATTTGAAGGTAGAGATTAAAAAATAAAAAAAAGTCAGAGATGCCTCTATATAAAAAGTGTATGCGGCCACTTTTGACTTTCGAGGTAATGGGATGCTTCATGCTAGTTATAAGTATTACTTTTGTTCAAAAAACTAGGGAAGATTAATGTCGTGTACGGGTACATTTTTCTAATATGAATTCTATATTCGTTAGCATAGGATTACTTGGGAAAATGCAAGAGTACATGACAATTATTAGCTATAAAAAACTATGTCCACTACCTGTCATACTCTAATTGGCCAATTTTCCTATTTGGCATTGCCCGAGTCCATGTATAGGTTATCACCCAACCTTGTAGGCAAAATGATGCCTTCCATGCACTAAGTACTTAAGGTTCAGGAGAAGATGGATTTAAGCTGTTGGGCTTGCTACATGCAACATATTAGTGTATAATATTTCAATCAAAAATAATAAAAAGAAAAATAGGTACCTATAAGGGTTCATCTGCGAGAGAAGTTTTTAACTAAGGATTATTATTATTATTATTATTTTTTTTTTTTTTTTTTGCCCCCATAAATCCACTCTTTTTTAAATAAAATAGCTCTTTTGAAATTAAGTTAAAATTTTATTATCTCATCTTTTAGCAAATAAGTTACCTAAAACTATGGGATGTCATATTCACTAACTGACAACGGGGCCACATATGCGAAATATCCAGCCAAATTTTCTCATTTATGCAGGTTAATACTTATATTTTTCTTGTTATTATAAGCATCCAATGTGTATGAACTTCCTTCCTTCCTCAGGGAAACGTTTGTGAAATCCTATTCCAGATAAACAAATTCCAAGGAATTTCATAGCCAAATCAGATCTTATGAACAGCAACTAGCAAATAACAGTTTTTTATTTTTTATTTATTTCCTGGGAAAACCTAATAAAGAACTATTTCTAGGATTGTTGAAGGAGAAAATTTGTCTTGCATGTATGCACTAATGACCTCTCTTTTCTCTACTCTCAAGTTGCATTACATTTTTTTGATTCAAAATTATGCTTAAAAAATGACACATAGAAACAGGTGTTGAACTAGCTCTAAATCCTTTGGAGTTTCATCCAGCATACATAATCTGACTTTAATTTTTAACATGTCATTGATCAATAACCCAAATTATTGGGCTCTTCTAGATAGCTTTTATTGGATAACATCAAGTTGTGGGAGGTTTTGCCATAATGGTCTTCCAGGGCTCATTTGTGATTTTAGTTGGCTACCCTACATTGCAAGATATATGCTCTTCATTGCTTTGCCATTTGCTCATGTTTGGTGTCTATATTCACTGCATCTATTGTCTGTATTGACTTTTCTGTTCCCACGCGTCTTTTGGAATATATAAAAATAAAAATGGGCTCTCTCTAGTCTCTACTCTCTGCTACCAAATTTTCAACAGCATGATCCTTCCACCAGATTGAAGAAACGCTTGTGCAGATATATACAAAAGAAAGCCGTATTCTTTTTTCTTTTTTTTTTTTCTTTTTCTTTTTTCTTTAAAGGAAGCGAGAAAATATATATATATATATATATATATATACATATAGACATACACACACCTACTGATACATATGTGTTTGGTTTGTATTATATTACATTTTAATTAACAAATTAGCGTTAAAAGAGAGCATTTTTTGTTGTTGTTTGACGACTTTTTTACACTGGTGGGTCACCGTTAACAGGGGCATGATTTCATTGACATGGAACTTTGTTTTATTTTCTTTGTAATGAAAGGGAACATTAACTTTTCTAAAAGAAAATTTTATTCAACTTTGGCTGTCTCACACAACATATTTTCCTTGTGGTATCCGTCTCTTTGAATATTGGTTTGATCTTATCATAGTCTCCAAAAATTCTAATCTGCAGGTTCAATTTTGCAGGCCTTTTGTCTTGAGCAACTTTACTCTTGTATGATCTTTCATCTCTGGTAAGCCATCACATGATCATCATGGAGTCGGATTTTGAGACACAAGGTAACAAAACAAAGAGGATCAAGGTAGAAGAAGAATCAACAAATAGAATGGAAACTCTGCCTCGGGATATCATCCTCAACATTCTTTCAGGGCTTCCCATATCATCTTTGGTGCAATTCAGGTGTGTATGCCGATCTTGGCGCTTGTTAGGACAAGATCCTGATCTAGTCAATATGCATAGCTCACGCATGGCTGAGAGCAACCCAACATGTCTCATCTTTCACTGTGATTATCCCATCAAAAACCAGCTTTACTTTGTAGAGTTCCCTTCTTCCAATGAAAAGGTGAAAAAATTTCGAGTCCCTTTTTGTTCTGCAATGCCTGAGTTTGATGTGGTAGGCACATGTGATGGTTTACTATGCTTATCTGATTCATTATTTAATGATGCACTATACATATATAACCCTTTCACCAGGAATTGCAAAGAGCTGCCTAAGTCCATGCATAATTTGAACCAAGAGGTGGTATATGGATTTGGGTTGCATCCCACAACTAAGGAATACAAAGTGGTTAAGATAGTGTATATTAAGAATTCAAATAAAGGTTCAGCGGTCCAGGTATTCACTCTGGGAAGCTCAGCCTGGAGAAGTTTGGACAAGGTAAATCACCATCTTGTTAATTGGCCATCACAACAAGTGTGTGTTAATGGAAGACTTCATTGGGTGACTTGGCCAGGAAGATACACTAGAATACGCAGTATCATCTCATTCGATTTAGCAGACGAGAAATTCCGAGCGGTTCCAAGTCCTGATGGCAATGGTTTAAGCAGGTGTAATTATCACTTGGTGGTTCTAGGGGGTTGTCTTTCTGCTGCAGTTTATTGCCATTATGGGAAATTGGACATATGGGTAATGGAAAACTATGGTGTGAAGGAATCTTGGATCAAGAAATACAACTTAGGAAACTATGTGCCTAAGGGATTCCAAAGGGAAATGGAGATCTCCTACAAGATTTCAAGGTTTGCTTCAAAAGGAAGATTTGTTCGAGTTGTCGGCCTTACCAAGGATGGGGAGTTCTTGCTGGAGTACAGAAGCAGGGCTCTTGTTTCCTATGATCCAAAAAGTACAAAAGCTAAAGACCTTGTTTTTCCAGGAATGCCAAAGTGGTATCGAACAATTGTTCATGTGGGTAGCCTCAACTGGATTGATGCCTTCACTCGTGGGTGATGCGCCAAAATGGAAAAGTGGATGGATGCTTCTTTCCCTGTGAGTTTGCTTCTTACTGGAATCAAGCATATGTTTTTCTGTTCAATTGCATAGTTTGCATTTCCATTACCAATGCCTCCAAGTTATGTAATTTTGAACATCTGAATGCAACATTATATACTCTTTGATTGTAAAACTTAGTCATATTTGTGAGCTCTCCAATAAAATGCAGCGAAATCTATTATATTACTGGAAATTGAAATATTCTCCTTGCTTTTTTGAAGACTGAACATAAAATCTCCCTCCACCCCCTAACCCAAAGAAAAAGCATTAGACTAGAAGTGGTGATAAAATTTTGATCTTCATTCTCTGTGAATGATCTCATTTATGCCTTAAAATGAAAAACGTTGTTAATGTGAAGAAGCAATTATAAAAAAAAACAAAAACAAAAAAAGCAAAAAACAAAAAAAAAATTCATATCAAGTGCTGTGGAAACAAGATGAATGGCTTTTGTATCATTGTTATGAACACTTTTAAGCATAGGTTCGGACTCTCTATTCTAATCGTATAAAAATCCTTTGTTCCACTGTTAGTGTTGTACTTTATACTTCACCAATCACAATTTGTCACACATTCCTTTTTTACCTTATAAATTAATCAAATTTTAAAAAGAACAAAAAAAATCACACATGACATAGTCACATAGTATAGTTGGCGGAGAAAAAAAAGGAATACTAAAAGAGCAACAGAGGATTTTTAGTCATTCCAGTCTATTATAATTACCAGACTTAAAGACCAATTTCAATCATTTTTGTCACTCTCTTTTGGCCTTTGCCAGTACTGCAAGCTTCAGAATCAGGCTATTTAAAATAAACCTAGCTAAATATCAGCATATTCTTTCTTTCAG
The DNA here is from genome assembly GCA_023621385.1 of Quercus gilva. Classification (NCBI taxonomy): domain Eukaryota; kingdom Viridiplantae; phylum Streptophyta; class Magnoliopsida; order Fagales; family Fagaceae; genus Quercus; species Quercus gilva. The sequence continues at coordinate 34,048,959 of CM042480.1, forward strand.
CTTCAGTAAAAAACCTTCAAAAAAAATTTTTGGTTTTATTCCCACACCCATTACCCTGTTGTTGAGTATCTAACTTTTTTGTAGTTCTTGGCTTCTTTTCACACCCAGTTTTTGCCTGCTAAAATTTGGTGAAGCTACTTTACAGGTTCCCTAACTTATCCCTATCTTGAGATGGTTATTTAATGTAATTGAAGTCTTCATCTTATCTGCCAATTAGAAAGTGCAGCACATAACTTTAGACCAGTATTTTGAAAGCAACACCACCAATGAAGGAATTGAAAAACAAAGCTCAATGTTTAATTAAATAAGGTTCTAGACTTGTAGTTGTTGGCACAAGCTTGTTTAAAGTTTAAGTAGGGAGAATATACCCTAATGTTTCTAATGAGTACCCATTTGGAAATTGCTCCTGTATTTTTTATTCCTTCTTTGTCGGCTTATATGATGAAGTCAAGGTAGTAGGTTTATCGGTCCACACTCCAATCACAAGCACAAACACTCGTGTATCAAACCATAGAAACTAAAAGAAAACAAAATAAATGAAGAATATATATTTCATTTATAGCCTAGGCTAAGATTTCATCTCCATTTTTTTTAAGTTAGATGAGATAGTATGTTTATCCTTTAATTGATAATTACTCTATCATCAAGTTAAGATATTAATTGGTTTTTACTTTTTAGTGTAGGCAAGTTAAACTTAAATCTCTTATTCAAGAGATGAGATTTTACAATTGAGCTAATGAAACCCAATATTTCATCTCCTTTTATAATACATCTCTATGTTATTAATTTTTTAAATTTTGAAATCAATTATAAAAAGAATGAATTGATGTTGCAAGAATATTTTGTGGTTACTTTCTTAGAGGGCTCCAAGATGCTGATTGATGGTTGACTAGGATTAGACTAATAAGGGCGATTGATTAGGATAAAATTTGAATTTGTTGTGAAAATATTATGGTTAGTTATAAGTTAAAATCACCATCATGGAGTATCACCCACAAGAAATCTCTCTAGACATCTTCTCAAGACTACCCGTAGGCTCTCTCTTCCATTGCAGAGACGTGTCTGCAGTGCCTGGCGCAGTTTGGTGCAACACCCTTCTCTCCTTTCCTTGGACTCAGCCCGTCATGATTCTCACACTAACCCCTCTCTCACCTTTCTCTTAACCAAACTATACTATTTCGAACTCGTTCATATCCATGATGCCGGAGATGAACTAAAACTATCCGAAAACATAAAAACATCCCCTTCAAATCCAAGATAAATGTTCCTGTCAATGATGTTATCTCATGCAATGGTTTGCCGCTCTTATACACTAGCAATGTTGTTCCATCTCCTTCCAATTTCTTGTCACGTTTCCTTCCTCACAGATTGCTCAATCCTTCCAACCATCATTCTTGCCATGAACAAATCTTCATTTATAATCCTTTGACAGGAGAATTCAATATATTGCTTGATCGTCTGCTTCCCAAGCATCATTACTCGGTTTACAGGTTTGGATTTCATTCAATAACCAATGAGTACAAGGTGGTCAGAATAGTAAACATTAATAATGATCAACATATTGAGGTGTGTACTCTAGGCACTAACAAGTGGAGGATCAAGAAAACTCGTCCTTACTACATGCATAGATCAACAAAAGTTTCGGTTAATGGAGCTCTTCATTGGGTAGCCAAAACTCAATGGCCTCAAAAGGCTGGATTGTATCCCATAGTTTCACTTGACCTGTTAGATGAAAAAATCTATAGAGTTCCAAGTCCAGATTGTAGTCTTGATTTTGAATTCATTCTGAATTGATGGTGCTAGGAGGTTGTCTTTGCATTGTTAATAATGTCCACATTGACTGTGCGCATATATGGGCGATGAAAGATTAAGGTGGGAAGAGAAAATGGGTAAAAGAACACGCCATTTTATCAACCAGTCCGAACATTAGGGGTCCATTTTCGCCTTTATGCCTTCTGAGAAATGGCTGGATTTTGTTTCAGACTGGTTGGGGTAAATTGGTTTGTTATGATATAGTACGCAAGAGGTGCATTCATCATCAAATTAAAAGGATTAACAGTGGATTTCAATTGGTGGCTCATGTTGGAAGCCTGATTTCAGTCATGGGGGCAGAAAGCTATTGAAAATGGAATTGAAATAAAATGAAGAATAGGTAAGGAAGCTAGCAATGAATCAATTTATAGTTACATAGAAATGAGAAAACCATAGCTCAATCTGACTTTTTATATGATATACGTAGTTCAATTTATTGATGATTCTATTATGCCTATTGGACTAGTTAGAATACTATTGACAAAGCTTTCCCAGGTACCCTACATTCTCTTCTTCTTCTTCTTCTTCTTTTTTCTTTTTTTTTTTTTTTTTTCTTTTTTTTTTAGAAGGCACCCTATATTCTGAGTGTAGATTAATATGTTATATTATATGCACTTTCCTATCATATGCTACGAATTAAAAAAATTTCACAACAAATTTCATAATTGTTGAAGTGGTTTGTAAGACTGTAATGAATGATATGAAGAAAGCAAGTGTCAATTGTGTCCGTCATTCAAAATCAACCACTTCAAAAATTATGAAATTTGTTGTAAAAAAAGGTGTCTACTGTTTGGATCATTGGTTATTGCATTGGCAAAAATATTTATAAGCTATTCACACAGGACCATGGAGTGAAGAAGTTTTGGACAAAAGAATACAAAGTAGCAGCTCCTCAGCGTGAGAATGTCACTGCAGAGAGGACCTTTGCATTCTACATCTTGAAAAACAACTATACTTCTCTGGAACATAATAATGAAAGTGCATATTACTGTTGATTCAGAATCGTACTTACATTACATTACATATAATGTATTGTGCTACTCTGTAAGGAAAATTTTAAAAATTTATTCCATGATTAGACAGTTGCTCAATAAGGCTTAAATTCTGGCTTTGATCATTTTAGATTCCTCAATTGAATCAGATTACATTTTAAGATGAACCTTTTTAGATGAACCGTACTGGGCATTTTGAAGTTTCATGTTTACAATATTTTAAGCAATGAAGCTATTTCAAGTTGTTGAATGGTAGGTATCACTACAGTTTAGACTTTGTAACTTGAAATTTTGCAAGTAGAGAAAATATACAAAAATAATGTAATTTAATAGTATATTTGTCAAAATTCACCTCCACTAAAAAAGATAGTGAATGGTGCAATATTGCTTAAAGTTGAACTCATGTCATATATATATTGGACAATTGATCCGATGTAAATATGGTTAGGCGAAAATACCATTTTAGTCCCTATATTTTAAGAATTCTGTCGATTTGGTCACTACATTTTGGTATTAATTAATTTCGTCCCTATTCTTTTTGACTTGCCATCAATTTGGTCCCTGCTTTGAACTTATTAACATACCTCAAAATGTAAGGTCAAATTGACAGTGATGTCCTAAGCAAAATTTGTGAAGCAATGATGATTTACAAGAATCCAACAAATATATATATATATATATAATTTTTTTTTTTTTTTCATGATGTGTTCGATCTATGATTTGATACTCAATGACCAAAAGACATGGTTCTCATTAACCAACTTTAGGGGTGAGCAGGGACCCGACCCAACATGGTTTGGGCGGGTCTAAGTATGTTTGGGTTGGGTTTCGAGTCTTAAATTCAAGTTATTGTCGATTTTGGGTGCTTATTAACCTATTGCTTGACCCAAAATTTATAAATAAATAAATATAAAAAATAAATAAATAAAAAAACCTAGGTTTCTAGTCTCTCTCGTTCATTCAGTCCTCTCCAGCCTCTCCTTACTCTTCACCCTCAAGGCCTCAAGCTCTCTGAATCTCACTCAAGCCACTTTCCCAAGTCTCAATCTCACTCAATTCTCTCTACAAACGCTATGGGTAGAAAAGTTCTTGCTGAGATGATAATATTGGATAAGCTTCCATTTATGATGTCACAGAAGCTTGAAGAAAGCACACACGATACTATGTTTAATGGATAGAAACTAAACTATTAGTTTCTGGGTAGTAAACCTTGAATCCACAAGGAGTTCCTTGAATCAACGAGGTCTGGGAATCCACCAGAGAAAAATAGACAAAGTCTGTATTTTAATAAATCTGAAAACTGAATTGCCTTTAGAGGCTACAATGCGTTTAAATGTTAAAAACAAAACCTAGGGCAACTATAAACCCTAAGGTGGCTACGAAAGCATGTAAAACCCTAATTTGACAAAACAACATTAAAAACACCTAAAAAGAGGAAAATAAATAACCTAACCCTAAAATAACAAAAATTACATAATAATACTAAAAATAAATAATTATAAAATTTGAATATTTGACCGTGTCCTACATCAGACCCCTCCACTCGAAACATACTTGTCCTCAAGTTCATCTTTGAAATCTAAAATCTTCCACTCCAAATAAACAAATACTTTGAATGCTTGAGCCCTTCGATCTTCTTTCCATACTTGCAACTCATCAATGAATAAACAAATCAACTTGAATTTCTTTTTCCTTAGTCTTCATGTGATTGTAGAAATTTACCAAATAAGAACTAACAATTGAATCAAATCTATCAACCCCTATAAAATCAATAAATTTTGGTGTATTGCTTACCACCAAAATAAAAAGATCTCGAGATTGACAATCAGATGATTTGATTTTATTGAGATCCTTGAAACTTTCATCTTTAATTTCTTCTTCAATTGTCACTACCATCTCGACTTCAAGATCTTTCTCTATAATAGGTTCTTCAATAATCTCCCCCACGATCTTAACTTTAGATTCTTCTTCTATAACCATGTCTTCATTAAGTTCTTCAAAATTCTCTATAGTTTCTTCTTTGACTTCTACATATTCTTCAAGAAAATATTTTTTTTCAACATGCAATTCTTCTCTTATTGGTGGAATATATGGCTCTTCAAAATAATTCAAGTATGAACTTCTAGGCCAATAATAATCTTGTATAGCATACGAGAAGATTTCTTCACAATCCAAAGGATAAAATTTGATAGCAGGCATCTTTTTCATCCTTGGCCATGAACAAATTTTGTCTTTACCTTGTCGGATTCTATCAGATTGTACTCGTTCCCACCAACATAAGGCATACTTACTAAGTTTATACAAAGCAAGTCCAACTTTTCTCTCATAACAAATATACTCATAGTCAAATAAATCATCTAAATCAAGTAACCAATCAAGAAAATCTTCTTTTAAAAAATAACCATTAAAACTTGCAATTCTCTTACAAGGCATATATGAGATTTGCTTACTAATAAGTTGCCCATGAGTTATGTCTCCACTGCAGTTATCCTTATTATTTCCATTCTTCAATGGCGTCATCCAAGCATAGATATTTGTGAGTTCTTGTTGTACATCATGTAATACTCGCTAAGTTATTCGTCGTTCTTGTGGTGGTGGTTACTGTCTCGTCAGTTAACAATCAGACCAGGTTAAGTCAGGGCTCTGATACCAATTGATGCAGGAATGCAGAAGCGTTAAGAAGCAGAACACGTTTGCTTTTGAAAATAACCTCGAATCCATGAGGGTTCCATGAATCCAGAAGGAGAAAGGGTTTGGAATCCACTAGAAAATAGAAAGACAAAAGTCTGAATGTTATTGATTGAATAATTGTTCAAAAAACGTGTACGGACTTAGGAGCCTATTTAAGGGCTTTATAAAACTTGATAGACAAGAAAATATATTCTAAAATAACTCCAAATTGATACCTAACCATAACAAGAACCAAATTTGACCTAAAAAGGATTAAAAGCACTTAAAAACAAAGAAATAAATCACCTAAACCTAAAATAAAGTTTTATACATAAAATACCTAAACTTAATTAATTACAAAAATTAAATTGTGGATTTTGTCCTACATAAATTTAGGTTTGTAGAGAATCAAGGTTTCATAAGGTTTTGTAATGTCTTCCAACCTAATTGTAATATCCCATCTCGCTTCACAGTAGCTAAAGATGTGAGTCGGATTTACTTTGACGAGAAGGATAAGTTGAGAAATGCCTTGAGAGGTCATAGGCTTTGCCTTACAACTAACACTTGGACTTCAATGCAAAATATTAATTACATGTGTATTACTTGTCATTTTATAAATGATGATTGGAAGCTACATAAAAGAATTTTGAATTTTTTTTAATTGTTGATAACCATAGGAGGAAAACCATTGGTAGAATAGTTGAATCTTGTATAGAAGAGTGGGATATTGAGGGGATTTTCACCTTGACGGTGGATAATGCTACTTCAAATGACGTAGCAATCAGCCACTTGAAAGATTCTACTAACATAACACTACAAAAAATGCTAGCTATAGCTACGTTTTTTTTAGCCACGTTTACGAAAAACGCGGCTATAGAGTGACTTTCAGCCATGTTCTTAAAAAACATAGCTATAGGTCTCGCCTATAGCTGCGTTTAATACCCATGGCTATAGGTGAGATCTGTAGCCGCGTTTTAAGGTGTTTGTAGCTGCGTTTATATGGGTAGGGCTTAGGCCGTGTTTTAAAAACGCGGCTATAGCCCTAACAGAATTTTGTTTCATTTTTTTCAAAAAAGAAGTCTTATAGCCCCGTTTAATACCCATGGCTATAGGTGAGATCTGTAGCCGCGTTTTAAGTTGTTTGTAGCCACGTTTATATAGGTAGGGCTTAGGCCACGTTTTAAAAACACGGCTATAGCCCCAATGGAATTTTGTTTTATTTTTTTCAAAAAAGATGTCCTATAGCTGCATTTAGGAAACGTGGCCATAGGCACATCTAAAGCCGCGTTTCACAGAAACGCGACTATAGTGTTGCCTGTTGCCGCATGTTTTAATCACAACTATAGGTTGAACAATTTTTTTTTTTTTTTTTTTTTTTTTTTGAAAAAGGGCCTATATTCGCATTTTTAGACCGCGGCTATATCCTGCCTATAGCTGCGTTTCTGTAAACGCGGCTTTAAGCATGTCTATAGCTGCATTTTGTCAAACGCGGCTACAAGTTGGGTATAAATTGGAAAAATAAAAATAAAAAACCCAAGTTCCACACCATTGAAGAAAACCCAAAATAATAAAATAAAAATAAATAAAAAATAAAAAACCCTGAACAACAAAAACATCAGCTCCCGATCCACGACGCAGCTGTGCTCTAAGCCACACCGTCAAGGTACCGTCTTGAGGAATGAATTTGTACACGTGAAGTTTTGTGCTCATAATTGTAGCAACACAAAGATCTACTTCATTCATTAGAGATAACATATAACCTTGGATTCTAGAACAAAGAAGAGAAAGCGTACCTTGATTCAATAAAATTCAAAAGACATGACTTAAGAAGACCTTCAATCTTCATCCCAATTCCACATAATGCCCAAGATGAGTGGTCTCTCAATCAGTTCTTAAGTACGTTGATTTTCCTTTTGGAAAAGTGTATTCAAAAGATGTTGCAGAGAAAAATTGTTTTCTCTTCTTTTAGTCATATGTATATAATTAACTACCTTGGCAGTTACTTTATTTAATAATTCTTACTAAATAAATAACTGATTATCTAATTGGGTTAACCTTTTGCGCTAGCCTAATTAGGCTTAAGTATGTGGCTTAGGATGAGACCAAAGAGACAAATAAGGCTCTAGTACCAATGGGCCTCAGGCTTATTTGTCAACTCTTAACAAGGCCAAAGTTACCATTAATTATATAATAAGTACCACTATGAAAATATAATTGCACTCTAGGCTTTATTAATAAATTATATCACAAGACTCTAATATGATTCATTTGACCCCTCCATAAAATATCCATTGTGAACAAAGTCATAATTAAACTGTCACTTCGCTCAAAAATAAATATATAAATAAACTATCTCTTAGAAAACAACTATTTTATTCTTTAAATACCCAGTCTAATCTTTTAGTTATTCATATTTATGAAATCTAATTTCATTAAATATAAACTTTAGTAACTCTTTACTAAAGTGACCAACTTTGAATAACCAGTTCTCATTAAACTTATCTCAATGTGATATTTTATGTCTCTATAGAAAGGGATTATAGATTCTTTCTTAAGAATATGTATTCCCTCAACACTACATGCAATTACCCAACATACTGAGATTTTGACCATTAAATTAGATCTCAATCCTGATATATCAAAGCAACCTACATTTCATGATCGGGTTCACTATCCTCTAAGGATTGAGAGCTTATGAAATTAGAAGTCATGAGATTTATTATTTGGATGACAGTTGTTAATTGAATAATTAATCTCATAGCGGTCCAATTCAATATGTCTTACACACTTAAGACACATCAACACATCAACTAAAAGTCCCCACTTCCATGATCAAGACAAACCATCTTAGTTGATATGTTATAGTATTCACAGATGAAACGCCCAATTTCATCACTAACTACGAACTACATTTTGAGTTTACCAGAAACTTGTAATTTATATTTTCTGTAACTAAATCACAAACAATGCATCTTATGAACCATGATAATGTCCTATTAGTTTCTTTACAGATAGTCTCATATAATTAAACAATTTAATTATTTATAAAATGCCAATAAATTGGATTTTAGGGCATAAACCCTAACAATCTCTCACTTGCTCTCAAAGACAATTTTGCATATATCTGACACTTATTTCCCTTTAGAGTAAATCATAGTCACTCTAAGGCAAGGCCTAGAAAGAAATTCCAACCAAATTTATTGCATAAATTATCTTTTTTACTACTACATTCCACACTCTAGTATCTCTCTAATGAGATGATACTTATGCTTAATGTGTATCTTCACCATCTAGAGTGAACACATATCCTGAAGTCGAACTTCATGAATCACAATCAAACTAAAAGTCAGTATTTGTACAACCAGTAACTATTAAATCCTCACTTTGGTGGACAAGCATATAATCTCTATGCTTTACTGCCACTGAGTTAAGTAATCCTGGATTTAAATGATATATGCTTACCATGCCCACTGCAAAATAGATACTTGGCCTAGCATATAGCATAGCATAACTGAGACTTCCTATTAACATTTTAAGGAACTGTCTTCATATGCTCTTCTTTTTTACATGTCTTAGGACTATAGTCCTTTACAAAGGAACTTCAAACTTAAAATGAAAGAATCATTTCTTGAAGTATCACATGCAATACTTGGCTAGAATCTAATCTATTTAAGTAGTTTGAGATAGACCCAACATCCTAATTTCTGAATCTTACCAAAGTTTAAATCTTAGGATGTGACCAATCTCACCTAAGTACTTCATATTAAATTGGTCTTGACAACAAAGAACTCTATTGATGACAATATCTATACATCATTCTAAATGATTAGAATGTCATCAACATACATTAAGAGATTTATTACTCTATATAGCTTTTACACACCTAAGGCGTATCACTACTTGATCAAAATCAAACAATTTGATTCCTTGATCAAAGATGATATTTTATGATCTAGATGCTTACTTTAGTCCATAATTGGACTTTAAGCAACTTGCATACTATAGATGTCTTTGCTATGAACTAGTCTAGCTACATCATATAAATATCTTTCTCAAGATTTCCACTAAGAGAAGCATTCTTGATATCTATTGTCATATTTCATCCAAATAAAATATAATGGATAAGAGAATCTAGATAGAATTTAACATGACTATTGGCGAAAAAACCTCTTTCATAATCGATCCATTTCTTTCTAAGTAAATCTTTTTGCCACTAGTCTTGAATTTGAAAGTTTACACCTTCTAATCTATTAATCTCATTTTCTGGTAACCCTATTTAAAATAATAGGCTTAATACCATTAGGCGCCTCTACAAGTTCTAGGCTTTAAATAGAATCTAATTTTGTTTGCATAACTATGATCAAGTAATCCATATTCATATCATCTATTGCCTCTACATAGGACCGATGATCAAATTCATATCCTTATGGGATGACTTCACAAGTTTATTCCAAAAGTATGAATTTATCAAGTAATCTAATAATCCTCCCACTACGATATTGTATCGATGTACTAGCTGTTTATAGAATAATATATTTTGGTGTATCTAATACAACTATCTCATTTCTAAATGTAGTTTATAGTTGTCCTACAATAGATTCTGACATTTTTCTTCTAGAAAACTTCGATCTTTAACTTTAAGATTATTCACATAGTCATTATCTAGAAACTTTGTATTTGTACATATAAAGCTGAAGGATGGGGTCTTCGTCCCCGTCCCACATAGTTTTGTCTTGCCCCATTCCTGCCCCCGCCCTGCCCCGCATGACGGGGAAAACTTTCTCACCCCATCCTCACCCCTTGGGGCCTCATAAAGCCCCGTCCCACCCCATAAAACTCTACTTTTTGTTAATTTGCCCTACAACTAGTACAATTTTTTTAATGAAACATATTTCATTAATAAAAATATACTTAAAATTACCACTAAATTTATCCCATCAAATCAAATCAATTTTTAGAAAAAATTGAATAATATATCTAAGTGTTTAACAAGACAATCATAAAAATAAAAAACAATAAAAATAAAAATAAAAAAATCTCATAATATAACACATAACAAAATAAAGGCAGAGAACCATATTGGGTAGAATAAAACAAGCTAATATTGATATATTTGTTTAAATAGTAGGGTTTTAGGGTATGAAAAATTTACAATTATAACCCTTAGCAATGCAGGGCAAGACGGGGACGGGGACGGGGACGGGGACGGGGAGGGGCAGGGCAGGGCGGGGCGGGGTGGGTCTAAAAATCTTGCCTCATTCCCGCCCCACCACCTTTGCGGGGGAGGGAAACCCGTGCAAAGCAAAGCAGGGAAGGGTGGGTTAAGCGGGGCGGGGAAAAATTGACATCCCTACTTCCACCACACTATATTCCCACAAGCCACTAGGACTGGATTAATATCACTATCATGTCCCTAACTTATGTAACCCTTAATTTCTTGATTTCATAATTTCTATTGAACTCCAAAATATCTTTGAAAAAAATCTTTAAATATATATATATATATACACACACAATATTATATATATGAAAAACATTTTTGAAAAATGTCACCGGCCGGTTTTGTTTTGAGTCCAACTTCAATATAAAAATCAACTGAATATACTATCTTCTTTAGAGACTGGTGGATTCATTGTTGAGCATTTATATATTTTTCTCATTACACACATAACCCAACGTGTCTGTATGTAGTCTTTAAAATTGGCATCACCAATTGACATTGTCAAAATTATGTGCATAATAAATAAATATACACAAACTTCTTATGTTTGAGGACAATAGAAAAATTGTGATAGAACAACCTTTTAATTAACAATGATCACTCCATAAGCTGTTCTTGATCGGATCCGATTCAGTATATGTACTTGTTACATTACACCCACTTGTCTGCTTAAAGTCACTACCTCAATGATGGAGTAAATCATCCTACCATATAGTAGCATAACAAGTGTAAGCTTCAATGGTAATATTCAATTAATATTCACAGCCTAAAACAATTTAATAATCTATGAAAAATTGTTACTCCCTGTCTTTGGTTCCTTAACCATTAACATGATTTTTCAACAGAGGCAACATCACATGCCACATTTAAACAATGAAATATACCTATAAAAATTATGTATGTGAAAATAAAATTTTATTATCAAATAAAAAATGCATAGTATTATTTTTGAGGGCACATAATTCTAACACCCTGTACGTAAATGTAAAGCTTTGGTTGATGGAGCTCTGCATTAATTAGGCCAAGATAAGCAAAGTGGTTCAAGAATTATAGCTTCATTCGATTTAAAAGGACGAAGAACTTTGTGAGATTCCAAGTCCAAATTGCAGCCTAGAGGGGCATGATTGCCACTTACTAGTTCTTAGAGGATGTCTCTCTGCGATTGATTATACTAAACTAAATAAGATTGACGTATGGTCAATAAAGAATTATGGTGTGAAGGAGTCTTGGATTAAAGAATACACCATTGAACCTGAGATTCCATTAAGTGGACCTATTCGGCCTATACTCTACTGCAAAATCTCAAGATTTTGATCGAGTATTACAAGTTTGCTTTGTTATCTTGTGATGCAAACACGAAGAGGCTATGCAAGATAAAAATTGACAACCTTCCCCCTTCATTCAAAGCAATTCCTCTTGTTGAAGCTTGAAAGTATCAAATCAATGGAATGTCCAGTAGCAGTAGATAGTAGAAAACATGTTAAGTTTTTTTTTTTTTTTTTTTTTTTTTTTAATGGGAAATCATGTTATGTTTTGATAGTGTATTAGTACAACAATTATTTGTTGAATGTTCAATTTTTTTGTTACCGTTTTGTTCTTTTTATAAATATAAGTTCCAAGATTGGGGTTCTTATCTTATGTATAAAAGAAATTCAAGCTAAGTTATTTAACTTAATACTAAGCTTCTATTCCCTCTTCTTTGTGTGTGTTTCTTAAATAATAAATAAATATAAAACCCTTAAGGAAGCTTTGATCAAAGGGTTCGATGTAAGAACAGTAAGATAGAACTTTATCTTGAATAGAATTAATCTTTTTATTTTATTTTAATTTAATTATGTGGCGTGAGGTTAGCATACATAGAAGTCCCTTAATTTGTATGCTTAGAAAAAAGGCCATGCAGAGAGAATAGAGCCCTATGCTTGGCCATCACAATTAAACCCTATATTTTTTTAAGAGGTGCTTGGGCAACACGCTTAAACCCTAAAATCCTCAAATCTCAGTCCTTTCTCTTAAAACCTTAAACCCTAAGAACCTCTAATTTAATCCTAAAATTACAATATCTCTCTCTCTCATAATGGATTCTCTCCCACTAGAGATCTCTCTAAACATCTTTTCACGACTGCCGTTTGTCTCCCTCATCTACTGCAAGCGTGTATCCAAGTCCTGGCGTGCATTGCTGAAGCATCCTCACTTCCCTTACTTGCAAAAAGCCTTTCATGATTTCCAAAACAACTTGTGCCTCATCCTCCATTGCTCTTCTTCTTGTTCACCACACGACCATATTTTTATTGTCAATAGTTGTAGTCATCTCAGTGACCCCGATGAACACTGGAAGGATATCACGGATATCAACGTGCCGCTGCAAAATCACAAGTTTAACTCTATCGTAAACTGCAATGGTTTGCTGTTCTTGTCCTATATTGAATCTGATAACATCATGATGCATAACAAAGGTTGCGTTTACAATATTCTTGCGGATAAGTTGACAAATTTGCCAAATTCTCCCACCTTTAAGGAATTCAAGGTGGCATACGGGTTTGGCTTCCATCCAAGAACCAAGGAATACAAGGTGGTGAGAATTGTTGAACAAGAATGTGTAAGCTATGATTTTGGACGTTTTGAACTATCTTTAGACCAATCTATTGAGGTGTTTACTCTGGGAACATATGCCTGGAGAACTAAAAGAAATAACCCGTTCTTGCTTCAGATGCAACCTAGTGAGGCATTGGTTAATGGAGCTCTTCATTGGTTAGGCCAAGCCAAGGTAAGCCACTCACAACTCATTATATCCTTCAACTTGGAAAATGAAGGATTTTATCAGATTCCTAGCCCAAATTGTAGATTTGATATGCTACAAAGCCATTTGCTATTATTAGGAGGGTGTCTATCTTTGACTGTTCATACTGATAAAAACAATATTAATATTTGGTTGATGAAGAGCTATGGAATACAGGGGTCTTGGACTAAAGAATTCACCATCAACTCTGGAAGTCTATCATTAGGATCTATTCGGCCTCTATTCCTCCTGTCAAACGGCAAGGTTTTGATTGAATATGCAAAACAGAGCCTCTTTTTATATGACACAAACAAGAAGATGACCAAGAAAATAAATCTTGGTGACTTCCCGTATTATTTCCATGCAGTTCCTCATGTCAATCCTATCAATTCAGTAAGGCCTTAGTTCCAAATGTGCACTATAGGTGTGTAATTCTTTTAATCATATAAAGAATCAAGAAGGAATTAGTTAATCAGATACAATCATACAAGATTAGACAAGTATGGTTCTTGGATTTGGTATTCTGCTAGGTCAGAGGACTTGGTACCCATTCAAAGCAAGTTCAGCTTGGTGGTGATTGGGAGGGAAGACAAGCTGAGTTGGTGGAAGCTATTATGGTTCTCTAAAACAATCCCTAGACATGCTTTCTTTGATCTATTCATAATACACTCACAACTAAAGATCGATTGATGATTTGGGCCATTGTTATGGATACTCAACTTGTTCTCTACAAGTCGAGGATAGAGAGCAGAAACCACTTTTTTTATTTTTTAATGCTCTTTCTCAAAAAGGATTTGGAAAACCATTTTTTTTTTTTTTTTAATTCTCTTTCTCGAAAAGGATTTGGAAAATTCTTGGTATCACAGGATTTAATAAAAAAATCCTAAATATCATTGGGTGAATCTCAATTGAAGGGAAAAAGTTTGAAATCCCTTTTATGCATGCTATCATTGCGGTCTGCTTTTTATCAAGGGAGGATTAATTCTGAGGAGGGTATAGTGAGGGAGATTAAAAATAGAGTAGAAAATGGTGGTCAATTTTGTAACTGCCCTTTGTTGCTTTTGGGGTATTTCCCCTTTTGTTATCAGACGAAAATCTGATGTATAGGTAGAGTAACTTTAGTTGTTCTTTCTTCATTCAGTAATCTATTTTCCTTTTCAGATCCTTTTGATGAAATGCCAATTCATCTGTTTTTGCATTCACCATCCCCCAATTGTTAGTTTGATTAAAGTTACTACAGGAGTTGGAGCGACATTACTTTGTTCCATAGAAATTCAAGCTACAATTGCTGCTAATAATTCCAAATCTCTAGGATTTTTGAATTAGAAGGTGTTTTATGTAAAGAACACAATTAGTATGATCAAATCTCAAATGCCGAGGGCTTTGTAACTCAACTAGTACTTTCTAGTGTTTCCAACAAAAACATCAACCGTACAAATAACCCCTTCCCTAACTATCGAATTATCAAAATATTTGATCAAATCTCAAATTTTGAAACAATCATGCTCTAATGGGAATAAGATAGCTGTATTTAGTATAAGTGCCTATTCAGACAATAATGACCAATATCCAATAAAAGCTTGCAATGCCAATTAAAAAAAAAAAAGTAGGCATGAATTCTTTTAGAAATTTTAAGAATATTTGTATTTTATCACTCAAGAAAGGAGACAAGACGGTAGGTGTTATGGGCACAATAATCTTATTAATTAGTTGATGTCATTTACAAGAAGAATGATCTTTAAATTTTGACCATGAAGGCTCAAATTGTGGGTGTTTTTGGTTTGTTTTTTCCTTTTCAATTTCTTAACAGCTCTTAATTTTATGATAAATATAGTGACTATCATGCCCAACTTGTACGCTGTCTTGCTAAGTTTCTTGTTAAAATCAAGCCCATGAAAAGATATATTTGGATGTTTCTTTGTAGGTTTTGGAATTCAACTTCAATTAAAGAATAACAAGGAGGTGTAATTTCCTTTTTATAGGTAGATAGTGGGGAATGGATGAGGTAAGGCTCGAACCATAGACATGGGGCAACACAAAGAATGTCATTATCGCTAGACTATCACTTGAAACCCAACAAAGAGGTGTATTAACCCTATAATTATTAGTGTTAGTCCCACATTGATAATAGCACAAATCCAATTAGGAATATTAGTCCCATGTTGAAAACAAAAGAAGTAGGGAGGTGTGTAAATCCCTATAAATAGAGTGGTGGTGTAGCTTCATTTAGTGGGTGAGAGTAAGAAGACCAGACTTTGTCTTGTGAGAGAATTAAATATTAATATTTGTCTAGTGTGTTAGTGTGAGGGCACCCATATTGGGATTTAGGTTAGCTTTTGTGAAAATTTAGTGAGACTTTGTAAGGGCGGTTGTAATCCTTATGATTGATAATAGATTTTGGTTGGCGTTGCCGGTGGATGTAAGCATAAAGTTTACCAAACCTCGTTAAATATTGTGTTGTTGTGGTGTTTACAATTTCATTTATTTTTTTGCATGTATTTAACAACAGTTCTCTAGTATCTATTATCTCATAACTGGAAAATGTAATACCAATAGCCCAAGGCAATAATGCTTACCCTCATGGTACAGCATACTTAACCAAAGCATTGGTTTCATGGTGCAGCATACTTAAGCAACAGAAGTTTTAAGTATGATGAAGAATGCCACCATTATGTAGGACAAAGTCAATTTCTAATCAGATATAGAATTTTTTTTGCTTTGGTGGGGAGGGGGGTGAGGAAGAGTTTCTTTTCTACATAAGATTAATGTTTCCTTTCGTCCTATAGCTGATTTTTAAAATAGAGCTGTTTATGTGTCTAAGTACACTTCTCTATAACACTATACAAAATATCTACAAGAAATGACTATGAGAGACTGGATATACGTTATGAAGGAACATGGTACAGGTTTGTGTGCTATACATTCTCAAAGAAATGATGGAACATTGTTTACGGTCAAATAGCCAAGCAAGTTGATAGTTTACCCCAGACCACCATTGCTTCTTCTCAAGCACTCCAACACATCCTTTTGGCCAGTGAGATATTCGATCAAGCCTTCCAAGTGAAAAAAGTAGATTAATATGATGAAAAATATAAGGAACGAGAAAAAAAGTACAGAGAGTTAAGATCTCAATGAATGATCTAAACTTAAACCAATATGCTGATGTGATTCTAAACTCACCCACTTATTTATACAGACGTAGTAGTCTTCCTGATAGCCCAATTGCATATTGTAAAAAGGAACAGAGTGACACACACACATAAACATATTAAAATAACAAATCAATTATTACCATTGGTATAATCTCGACAGTCATGGTGGCCAACCCTCAAATCAGTTTTCCAGCTTTTGTTGAATTCACATGCTACATCTATGGCATCAACATCGGGAGATCCAACATACCAGCATTTGCTTCTTGGTAGTTCTCTCAACTTCCTCATAAGAAGAACTCCTAACAGTAGGGGACATATTAAATTCTAGCATTCAGGAATTGAAAGACCAATGTCAAATTGTAGAAACTATCTCCAAACTTCTCTTCGATTTTGACTTAAACTTCAGCAAGGGACAAGTTAAGTTTTATTTACACCAAAATGTATTTGGCATACATAGCAAGAAGATGTGTGTGTGTGTGTGTGTGTGTGTGTGTGTGTGTGTTGGGAACCCAAACGGGAGCAATTTTCTTTAGGAAATATAACTAAATCCTTGGAGCTCAGTTGATGTTATCAGTTAGTCAGATGGACAAATTGGCAGAAACTTGCAATAATTAGAAAGGAGCATCTTCCGATCAACATCATATTAATAGTTAGCAACTTTCAAATTCTCTTAGGTAATCTCGAATTTGATTGGACAACAGAAAACAAAATTTAAAAATAAATAAATAAATAGTAAGAGGATTATGGATAGCATTTGACAAGAACTAGCGATGCGCTTCAATAGCTTGGTACTTATTCTAGGCAACCCTTGGTGCTGATTCCTAGGTTTTGTTTTCTATGGCTGGGTGCTGATCCCTAAGTCTATTTTTATTTTTCTGTTCTTGTGTTTATTTTTAAATTGCTTGAGAAATTTGTACTGTATCAACAAGTTCTAATAACCAATTACTTGAGGAAAACAGACTAAAGAGTAGATTGAGGCTTCCTTGACCTAGTTTTGGAGTATTACTTTTGACAAGTCCGATAGGACCAAACATAGTTACAGGATTTCAGCCACATTGATTAGACAAAAAGTGTTCTTCACCTTTTTGTATGTTGAAATTTGCATCATGCACGCTACAAAAATTTCAAATCTGATGATGTTTCATATTCTAAATTCATATATAAACTCGTTAACTTAGTGGCAGTTCTTTTCCAAGGTGATCATTAATAAACTTAAATTACACAAAATCTAATAAAAGAGAACTTCATATTTTGACAAGAACTATTCAGGGATGAAATATCTGGAAGAATATAAAAAACTCACCAGGTACTGATCTACCAGCTATGACATCAAGAGCAACATATATATTTTCAGGATCTTTGGGTTGAAAATCAAAAACCAAAGCCTGAAGAAAAAAAAAAATCAATCTGATTAGAACTTCTAGATTGCAATATGCAAACAGATTGAAAATTCTAGCCCTAAAACAGACTAAGCTGCTAAGAAAATCTCAGTTCACTAAAAGTTTTGGAAACCCTGAGCCTATTATCCTCTGGGACTATGCCTTTGTAAATCCAACTTATACAAGAGGAAGCCAGCTTTTTCCCATATATATTAAGAATAAGAATGCTTCTGAAAAATTAGAGATATATCTTAATATATGCTCTTTAAAAGGAATTCCAGGGTTGAAGTTAAGAAATTGGATATCACTATCATGTCATTGGGGGGGGGGGGGGGGGGGGGGGGGAAGAAACTTTCTTAATGTTAGAAAAATATAATGAAGCTAAAAATTCGATCTTTGCAGCATTAGAGTTCTATTTAAACTTCAAATCATGCACTCATATAAGAAGGGGATGTTATGATTGTTATCACAAGTGAAAAAATAAATAAAATTAACAATTACTATATCAGAAGCCCATGTGTACATGTACATGTAATGATTGGATAGGAGAGCCTCTGAGCCACATAATTCCTATAACCCATCACACAAAATAAATAAATAAAAATAAAATAAATTGCAGTTGATATAACAAACACCCATGAAATGAAAGGCCCAGATAGCCAGGAAAAAATCATTATTTTTACCACCTTAACAGAATAAAAATAAATAAATAAATAAATAAACCAGGTGGGAATTGGAGAGGATAGAAGAACCTGAGAAGGAGGAGGTGGTGAGAAGGGTTTAATGAGGACCATAAAATGGTGCAAATCCCATAGATTGAGAGAGAAAGCAGTAGACATAAGCAACTGGGCTGGTCCTTTTGTGGCCCTTAGTGGCACTGCCATTACATACACTTCATCTCTGCCTTTCGTTATTGCTGATTTTGTTAACAGTGAGACCATAGCCATTTTTGCTTTGCCAGAAATTAAAACGTTGGAGCAGTTGAACTCTTTTTACATTTGAGATTGGCAGCATATGTTAGCCCAACGGATACTGCTTGTGTATGTACCTCTGAATTGGGCTAGAGTTAACATGGGTAGTTTCTTTCGCAAAGCATGCTTGGGCTTCTGGGATAAAAACATGATTTTAGTTCCAAAAAAAAAAAAATGTGAATGTAATAGGGTAGGCATAACCGTATTTACCATTTATCCTTAATTTTTGACACAATTTTCAACTTTCAAGCGAGGAATAATTTAAATTTTCTTTTGATGACATGGAATCTCTCCAAGGCAAGTCCTTTGGACCCATCCTTTTCGACTAATAAGTCTTGAATTCACATACCCATGCATTGGTTGAGTTTAAATAAAACCTGAGTTAAGGGTCAAACTTGGGAAGATCGGGTTTACAATTTGTTTTGATGCACCTCTTGACCACCAAGGCAAACCACATAGCAGGGGGCTTCATGATTCTAGAACAATTTAATTTGATGAAGAGAGATACTGCAGGCTGATATATAATGCAAGACTAAGGCTTCGTTTGGGAGTTCATAAAGAAATGTAAAGGAATAGAATGGAATGATCATGAGGGAATAGAAATGAATGGAATGTATTTAAGTAAAGAAAAGAATGGAATGGAATGAAATTAAGTAACCTTGATTTTAAAATAAAGGAATGGAAATGAACGAAAATAAATAGAATGTAAGTAATTTTATTTGGGAGTAACACGGAGGAAATGGAATGAAATCATTTTATAACAATATTACTATTACACCCTTATTTTGAAATAAATGATTGAATATATAGCGGTATTTTGGGAGTTTTAATAAAAAAAATCAGTAAATCTAATTTCATTCTCTCTCATTCCTTCCAATTTCGAGAGGAATGAAAATTTGAGGTTTTAAGGGAATAGAAATATATGAGTATTCTTTCCTACCCATTTCATTCCTTCTCACTTAAACTCCCAAACAAGGGAATAGACTTTCAATTTCTTCCATTAAAACTCTCAAACAAGAAAAATGAAGAATATTCTAAAATTATTATTTTCATTACTTTACATTCTATTCCATTTCCTCCTCCCAAACAAGGCTTAAGTTCATACTACAAATTAGAATTTGGATCATGTTTGAGTATGAAGTAAGCATGAGCTCAGGTGAAATTGAATTTCACACAATCATAGAATGGAATTCGGTATAGGTCACTTTCTAAGTCACAAACCAACTTGGATTTTTATCAAATGATGCTTTGTCTTCATATTAGAGCAGAGCAGCGGGGTCATGCCGTGTGACATATCATAATTTTCTCTCAAGGTAAAGAATCTTTTCTAGAAGACGCAAAAGCAAAAAAAGAGTATAAAAATCAAATAACAAGGTCTTTGGTGTCACTTATGATGATGACTGGTTTTTCTTTTCTTTATTTTGATGTTATGTTGGTATTATCACTTTCAGAACTATCACTATTTTTTTTTTTTTTTAACTAGTTAAAAGCACCAAAATTTTCACAAGTTATTAAGTTGCCAAATTGTTATTAGACTTTTTTTGATAAACACAAATTGTTATTAGACTAATAACACTTTCACGTATAATTATTATTAACACCACTTTTATAATGCACTCATCACTTTAAATCAATGAAAATAAGTTAAGAAAAATTGTGACATTATGATTTTGCTTTATTTTTTCTGTCAAAATATGATATAATTAGTTATAACACGCATATAAAGTATATAGAACACTGGCGGCTCCATGTTAGAGTCAGGGTGGTCACAAGTCCACCCTGGCCTGGAAAAAAAATCATTATTATATATGAAATTTAAAAATTTTATGATTTTACTTACCTTAAAAAAAATGTGTGACCACCCTAAATTTTTTTTAGGTCCAATATAATTAAAATTTGGATAAAATTTAACAACAAATTTGGTTGTAGATTAAAACTACAACTCCACTAAATATCTTTTTTATTGGATATGAATTTTAACAATTCCACATTTAGATTACATTTTTTTCCTTATATCCTCCATGCTTACAAAAATTCAAGAAAATTAAAAATAAATAGCTTATGTCATCAATCAAATGTTTAATTTTCAAGTTTTTGTAGTCTAAAATTATACACAAAAAATAAGTTTATGGATCAAATAGTAAATAATATCCAATTGAAATGAACTTGACATGTGTTTTAAGAACAAAAAAAAAACATACAATTCAAAAGTTAAATTTTCAAAATATGTAGTCATGTTAATTTGTTTAGTGAAAGTTGTAGTCTTAGGCTACAATTAGTTTGTAGTCAAACTTTGGTCATTTTAACAATATATTGGGCCTTTACAAACAAAAATAAAAATCCAAAAAAAATTTATTTAACTAAAATTTTGAAAGAGATATAACTTGTAACATTGATAATGAGATATAATTATCATTTTTATTAAATATTGTATAATTTAAATTTCTTAATGACTACTCTGAAAAAAATTTCTAGGGCCGCCACTGATAAAGAAGTAATACGTAGTGACTCACTAAAGGGCTAACTCAATACATTTTGGGACCTACTGCCATAAATTTTAGTTAATTTTTTAATATTTAAATATTATGTATTCAAAATTTTTTTGTTTTTGAGATGCAAAATTTGTAATATAGTTTTTGAATTTAAGTTTTATTAATATCTCCTTTACAAATTGTTTAAATAATTGATTTTAAATTATTATTCAGCACATTCATAAAAAATTCATAATAATTTGTTTTTATAAAATAATTTAAAAGTTTAATTGTGTTTTTTATTGGCTCAATATTTTAAAGCCTTCCTGAAAATGGGGAAAGATTGCAATACCGAAATTTTTTTTCCTTTAAAAAAAATTAATTATCATTTTATAATTTTGGTTAAAAAAAAAATCAATTCTAGGGACCTTTGTTTCTTTAATGGACCTTAAAAGTTAAAACCTTTAAAAAAAAATTGGGACAAATAAGGGCCCAATGCTAATGTAGGACAGAAGCTACAATTTAATTATTGTAATTTATAAATTTTGGTATTTAATTTGTAATTTTCATTATTTTAGATTTAGGGTTATTATTTCCTTGTTTTTAGGTGTTTTTAATGCTTTTTAGGTCAAATATAGTTCTTGTTATGGTTAGGTATCAATTAGTAGTTATTTTAAAATAAATTTTCTTATTTTTCAAGTTTTACAAAATCCTTAAATAGGCACCTAAGTCTGTACACGTTTTTTTAACAATTATACAGTCAATAAAATTCAGACTTTTGTCTTTTTATTTTCTGGTGAATTCTAGACTCTTTCTCCTTGTGGATTCAAGAACCCTAATGGATTCAATGAACTCTCATGGATTCAAGGAATGCTCGTGGATTCGAGATTATTTTCAGAAGCAAACGTGTTTTATTTCTTATTTTCTAGAAGTAGATGCGTTCTGCTTCTTGACGCTTCCACATCTCGCATCAAGTGTCTAGGCCTAAGTTGCCTAGGCGGTTGTATATGTACTGATGAGCTAGCACATCAATGTGGGAATGTTAACCAATGCTCTTAGGGTATTGGTTTAGAAACTATTTTTAGAAACATTTTATTGAGAGTTGATAAAACAATAAATGTTGTTGATACTAACATGTGCTCTTAAGACATATATTAGTAAACCATTTTAGAAAACTTTTTATAGAAAAATAAAAAAGTTACCAACTTTTTTGACAATTTTTTCAATTCTGTATAAAAATTTTCCAAAAATAGATGATTAATATGTGCCCTAAGAGCACACATCAACCAGACCGTATATATTAGAACCGATGTACGAACTCAGTACTCCATAGACACTAGTAATTATTAACTCCCAATCTAGCAAAAGTCTCAAGGTATCACATGTTGCATTTGCTATATCCATGTGCAACCCATATTTCATCCACAAGTTGACAACCATTCCAATTAACTCTTGGGCCCAAATCAAGATCACAATCCAACATCAATGATATATAAGGGTAAACTACATTTTTGAATTTTATCCTATACACTATATTCCAATTTAATCTATAATCTTTCAATTTTGTCAATTTTATCCCTAATCCTTCATTATCGTGTTAATTTAGTTTCTTCTGTTATCTTTTAGATAAAAATTGGCGACATGTCTAATGGGCAAAATAAAAAATTAGCTTCCGTTGATATGAGAATAAACTAAAACTTTATTTTGGTCATTTGTCATGTCAACAATTTTCATCCAAGATATAATGGCATGAACTAAAATAATATGACACTGAAAGGATAGAAACCAAATTGATACATTTAAAAGGTTAGGAACCAAATTGAAATATAATATTAAAGATATGAATCAAATATATAGTTTACCATTTATATAAATACGTGTATATGTATATCTATATTTATATATTTTGTTAAATTGATGACTGTGAAGGATCTAATCCACCCAAAAAATTTTGAGATTAAGACTTCACTGTTGCTTGGAAAGAAAATAATGCAACTAAGTTTCGTTCGAGAACAATTTATTTAACTTTTTACTGAAAATATTTTTACAGTTTTTTAAAACTTTTTTTTTTATTACTTTTTCAAAGTACAAGTATATTTTAGCAAATTTTAAAATAAAATTAAAAAATCAACAAAAAGTTAAATAAGTTGTTCCTAAATCAACAAACAGCAAAACTAGATGCGTACGATTTGGAAGAAAAATATTTTACAAAGAAAGTAATAATTATCATATAATTTTATTCAAACCAATTGCATCTTGTAATGAACATACATAAACCTTACACATATATAATAGGATTCATCACCCTGCTTGGAACCCACAACCACACTCCCCACGTGGCAAACTTCATCATCCGTCAAACATTTTTCTCCTAACTAGCTACAGGAGCCGATGCATTCAGCCACGTGGCAAGTGGGTATTTGTGAGATCCAAGTGGGTCATACATCCATACCTAAGTCATCCTTATTAGACCACTAAACAGCAAGAGAAGAGCCTCATTGAAGTACTTGACAATGCAATCTAAAGATACCCACTAAGACGAAGTCACAACTCACAAACTTTGGCCAATGCTCACAAGTCATCCTTGACCCTATTACTCAGCCTTCTCCACTGGGACTTCTGTATCAACTTTCTCCTCAGTTTCAACTACCTTCTTTTCTTCTTCCTTAACAGCCTCCTCTTTTGGAACTTCAGCTTCTGGTGCTGGTTTTGCTTCTGCTTCTGCTTCTGGCTTTGGTTCTGGTTCTGGTGCTACAGGGGCTTCATCAGTAGTAGCTTCTTTTACGTCTTCAACAACAGCCTCGGGTACTTCCTTGGGGGCCTCCTCCTCTTCAGTCTTCTCAACTACTTTCGGCTCCTCCTCAGTTACAACCTTGGCCTCTTCTACTACCTCTTTAGTCTCAACTTTGGCTGGGGCTTCAGGTTCAGGTTCTGGGGCCACGGCTGCCTCAGACACTTTAGCCACAGTCTCTTCTGCTTCCTTTGCTGGCTCTTCTTTGGTTGGCTCTGGTGCAGGTGGTGCAGTTACTACCTCCTCTGTTGTCTTAGTCTCCTGAACCTTGATTGATTCCTCAGTTGCCTCCTTTGGAAGAGCTGTCTTTGCTGATACAACCTGTAGAACCAATACTCAGTGAATTATTAACTTGCGAAATGCTATTTAGGAGGTTTATCTTGAATCTAAAACTAATAGATAAAGAGCCAAAAATCCATTAATAGAGATGGCTATCAAGAAGTATATATAAACGTGGAATATGTATGTGTGTGTGTTTTGTTGAAGTACTTGGCTTTTGTCATAAGCTCCCTACTAGTAATAGTTTAGCAATATTTATTATAACCTAATATAGGCTTCTTAAAGTAACACCTATATATAGAGCAAATTCATGTGGCAGTGTTTTAAGATATATAGCTTCTAAACTCTTAAACACAAATAGAATTCATTGTCCCACTTCTAATGTTTCACTCTTTTACATTAAGCTTGAAAGTTGAAACAGATCACATATAATGATGTTGCATATAACCATACGAGCTACTATATATATATATATATATATTCCTTATTCCTAGTAAATAATATTTTTTTTCACTTCATTAGTAGAACTGGTTTTCAAGAAAAACCAAATTGGCGATCCTTAAATTGATGGTCTAAAAACATATAATTATCATGAATACTGTTTTATGAAATTAATAAAGAAGTTTCAATCGCAGATAGCGATCAGAATCAATGTAGTGATGAGCTTATCACCATAAGCAGATTGGTGTCTCAAAGTGGAAAAACCATATGGCTTCAATTTTTATTTGTAACTCTTTAGAAAGCCATATCACAAAAGAGTAGATAGAATAACTAAGCAGTTAAATAAGCACAAGTGGATTCCATATGAATCCTCAGAGTCAATGAAAAAGCTTAACTACAAGTTAAGGACTTACCTCAGCAGTGGCCATTTGAACTCCAAGGAAAGTGTAACTGAACTACTAATAATATGATAAACAGAAGCAAATTAGCTTAGTACAAGGAAGTGGTGGAGAGAAGAAAGAACGCTTGAGATGAAAAAAATGATCAAGAAGAGTGGTTTATATAGAGCATGTTCAGGCATCAAGTTGAGAAAAGAGGGAGAAGGAGAAAGTGAATGCACTTGAAGAATCTTGGGATTGTGACACCTCATCTCACTGAATTCAAGAATACGAGCATGTTTGGTAATAATGCTAAAGTATAGAAATGAGGTTGTACTATTTTAAAAAATATCAATTTGTAATGTTTTTGATTGGAAAGGGCACTATAATGGAGGCCATTTTCTATCTAAACCATCATCTTTCTTTTGGCTGTGTGCTCCTGTGCTTTGTGCAGTCGGCATTGTAGGTGACCTTACTATCATTCTTTTTTTTTATTTTGATAATCGACCTTACTATCATTCACTCATGTTAAAGGCTAACCATTCGTTTTCCTTTCACTAGTCTTTTTACCCACCAATCAATTCCAACTGTGGTACCATTCATTCTACTCATTAATTCTACACTATACAGCAATTATGCTAGACTCTAAGACCTCAAAATTTATTCTTCTTAGCGAATGAAAAATATATTTTGCCATACGTATTGTTACAGTATAAAAACATCAACATTTTTTCCTTCAATCATACTTAATTTTGAAACTAATTCAAAGTTTTCCTTTCTTTTTTCTAGATTAGTCTAAAACTGTGGGCGATCAAACCTCGGACACAAAATTCATATAGGAGACAGAATATCATCAAACCATTAGCCTATTAACCTAACTCAAATCTTTTTTGCATAACTTTATTTGTCTAAAACCTTTTTCAACCAAATAACTATTCACTTATTATTCTCTAAGTGAGTTCCAAAATTATGTACCTTAAATTATTCTCTAGGCCTTTACCCTTTAGGTTATTGAACTAACTCAAACTCTTTTGGTATAACTTCATCTAAAAACTTTTGAACTATATAACTATTCACTTACTATTCCTCAAGTGAGTTTCATAATTATGTATCTTATGCATTCCCCTACTTTTTTCCCCCTTTTCCTGATTACTAGGCATAGGTCATTGCTTTCCTTTTCTTTTCTTTTTTCTTTTTTTTCCTCTCACATCAGGTACATTCATAACTCTTCTTAATTTATCCACCATACTCTGCTTAAAGGAAAAGAAAATGTGGTTTAGTACAAGGATTATTGGCATAAATTGGTGTATTGCTCTGATCATCCACTAACATCAAATTAAAGGTTCTACTTGAGGTGATATTACCAAATTTTGTCACTTCAACATATCATCTTTTAATATATGAATTTATTTGGTATAAATGTACTTTTAGTCTCTACATTTTGACTTTTTTCTATTTTAGTCTATACATTTTAATTTTACCACTTTTAGTCCTTAAACCAATTAACGCATATCATATCAGTCCTTGTCATCAGCCAATTAACAAAAAAAGCTGACGTGGCTGACAGCACTATTAAAATAATAATAATAATAAAATTTATTTTGGCATTAAAAAATGCCACATCAGCATCTAAATTAAAAAATAATAATTTATTAATTTTAACTAAATAAAAAAAATTAAAAACAAAAAATCACATGAATTGAGATTTAAGAGTGTCTTGAACAAAAACAATAAGAACACAAATCCAGATTTAAAAACAAGAATAAAATTTTCCTTTATTTGATATTTTCTCTTTTTTTTTTCTCAGAAAACAAACACAAGATTAAGCAAGAACACAAACACAAATCTAGTAAGAACACAAACACAAACACAAATGCAGACAAATCTAGCAAGAAAACAAACACAAACCCATCAATCCATCTTCAGCAAAACGAGCAACAACCCAATTCGCTGACCTCCATCAACACAAACTCCTAGTACAAACAAGCTCAAATGAAAAAAAAAAAAAACCCAATAACAAAAGCCAAATCCTAAACCAAAGATATGGGTAATCAATTCTAGTGGAAGCAAAATCAAGAGGCCGAAGTGTTGAACCAGAGAAACCAAACACAAAACCCACCACCAAAACTAGATCCGAAACCACCAAATCATAGATCTGAACGACCAAACCCAAATCCCAGATCCAAAACCCGTTAACAACCTCCCCCATAGCTCTCAAGGTTCCTCCCCTCTCTCACCACATCCGCCATGTGGCAGACCGAGACGTCTCACACCGAAGACGGCGAGGTAGAGAGGATCGTCGGCGACGATGTCAAAGGAGAACAGTGCGGGTTCACTGCCGATCTACTTCAAATCACCGCCAATCTTAGCCCTTCTCTCTTTAAACCCAATTAATCCAAACCACTGTCGACCTCAGCCCCCCTCTCTCTCTACCCAAATCCAAACCACCACATCTTAGCCTCTCTTTCTCTAAACCCAAATCAAAGCCATATCCCAAAAACTACAACCTGAATTTAAAGAGAAAAAGAAATGAGAGAAAGCAAAGAGGGAGAGAGCGGAGTTTAAGTGTTTGACTCGAGAGAGATAGGAAAATGAAAATGAGTTTGAGTTTTGTGTTTATTGATGATGTTGTGTTTGTGTTTGTGTTCTTACTGGATTTGTGTTTGTGTTCTTGCTTAATCTTGTGTTTGTTTTCTAAGGAAAAAAAAAATGTCAAATAAAGGAAAATTTTCTTCTTGTTCTTAAATCTGGATTTTTGTTCTTATTGTTCTTATTCAAGACACTCTTAAATCTCAATTCATGTGATTTTTTGTTTTTAATTTTGTTTTTAATTTTTTTTTATTTAGTTAAAATTAATAAATTAATTTTTTAATTTAGATGTTGATGTGGTATTTTTTAATGCCAAAATAAATTTTTTTTATTATTATTTTAATAGTGCCGTCAACTATGTCAGCTTTTTCTGTTAATTGGCTGATGACAAGAACTGATATGACACGCACTGATTGATTTAGAGACTAAAAACGATAAAATTATAATATAGGGGCCAAAATGGAAAAAAAAAATCAAAATGTAAGGACTAAAAGTGCATATATGCATCTTTTATTTTAACCTCTCTCTTTTTGTGACTCTACTTTTTAGGATTACCTTAAGGTATAGTTTTGTTCTTAAATTAGAAATAGATACTCAAACAATTAACATAGTATTGAAGTTATACATGCATGTACTTAGTTTGTTCAGAAATATTTTGTATTTTTATATAATAATAGGAATTAATATTTCTATCTACCAATCCTTCTTTTCACATCAGTTATCTATTTCTAAGTTTTTTTGAGATCAAAGGCAATTCTATTAACTACGTAAAATAGAATTAAAGCAATTTTATCCTACTTTTGAATATTAGCTGAATTTATAGATTTTGTATTTTAACCCTTTCATCCCAGCAAAAATAGGCAAAGTTTGACAAGTCAAGGCATGCCTAACAAAATCCAAAAACTACAAAAGGGAATCAAGTTTTTTTTTTTTTAGGCCGGTGTCAAAGTGTTAGGTCCCACATAACCAATGGGTATAATTTACTTGAAAGAAACGAATAAAATACTGACGTGGCACGTTATACGGTCCATCACCTTGTGCCTCATCTGGGGAACCACCTTACTTTGATCTGATCAAAAGCTGGACGGCCCATGGGATATACGACGGATTTCGATCCGCATGACTCAGGACCCACTTTTCAATAATCTTTTTTTGTGGCTGAATTGGAGGTGAGCCAAAATTATATTTTGGAAATGTTTTCTCGATGGGGAGGAGTAAATCCATTTTGAGAGAGTATAAATGAAACTATTCTCTCATAGCATAGCATGTAAAATTCATATAGGATCCATATATGTTGTGAGAGAGAAGGTTTGATAAATAAAACTATCTTATAAGTTTTTTTTTTTTTTTTTAAAGAGAAAAAACGAATTTAATAAGTAAAAAATACGTTAGCGTTGTAACAATGTTATTTGAAATCTTTTATGAAAAAAAAAAAAAATTATTTGCAATCAATTTGAGTTAATGGACCTATCAAGGATAGTAAGGGATGTGTATATAAATATACAAGTGAAGATAAACATTTATTTTTTCCAATTATGATTATGCACTAGTAAAATAACTATTGCTTTGTTTATTTTACAATTAAAAAAAAAATCAAATGTAAAATATTTTATATAAAAAAATTTTCAAAATTTTTTTTTTCATATATTTGGTGTAATATATACATTTTTTCAAGTGCAAACTGCCAAAATAGGTGGCTCAATCATCAAAGCCACATATGTTGGAGGCTTGGTGACCTAATTGGCAACTCTGACAACTAAATCGTTGACACTGGCCACTAGATAAGAGCCACTTCATTGGGGCTCCTACACTAGCAACACAACCACTAGATTGGGAGGAGAGCGGTTGTGTGTGTGTGTTTTTTTTTTTTTTTAATATTTTACCAAATTTTGAATAGTAAAACATTTTAAAAAGGATTTTACAGTTAATGGAAAACATTTTTAAATTTGACTAAATTTTACAATAAAACAAACATAGCAAAATGGTAAAAATATTTTTCATAAAACATTTTACAACGAAACAAAAGACACAATGTAAATGACAAACTTATTATGAAAATTTAAAAGATCCATTTGGAAAAGAAAGAAAAGCGATGAGAATCAATGAATAGCATAAAGAAAAGCTTATGCTATTTCATTCCCTCTGAGCATTAGTATTAGTGGTGCTATATTGCTAAATTTAACAACCAAAATAATAAAAATAGGGCTGCATTAATAGAGCCATAGCCAAAATTTTTAACTCTTGAGCTACAGTAAACTGCCATTTATGGCAGTATACTGTAGCTCAAATGTTAAACCAACATATTTTATTTTATTTGCTCCCTCCAATTAAATAATATTTCTTTCCTTTTCTTTTCTCTTTCTTTTTTTTTCCATGTTTCATCTTTCTTCTCTCTTCCTCCACTCTCACCAACCCAAGCCACATACCTCCATCTCCCCTCCCCTGCCTAGCAGCCGACCATCTCCCCTGCCTAGTTCTGACTCATTTCTTCCTCCACTCGCCGTCGACCCAAGCCCCAAGCCACCGCCCTTCTCTTCTCCCTTTCATTTTTTTTTTCTTTCTTCCTCCACTTCTTGCTGACCCAACTCCCCTGCCCAGACGACAACCCATCTCTTCCCCCACTCACCGCTGACCCAAGCCCAAGCTGTCGCCAACTCATCTCTTCCTCCACTCGTTGTTTCTGTTGGTTGTTGTGGATCAAACTGTGGGTTGGGTTGATGTTGATCAAGTTGTGGTGATGGGTTGTTGTAGTGTGGGTCATGTCATTGATCGTTGATCGGGTTTGTGTGGTTGGGTCGGTGGGTCATTGGGTGTGTGTGGTTCGCTCAGTGTGTCACTAGGTGAGGGGTTTGGGTCGCTAGGTTATGATTGGTGTAGTCGGTGGTGGTGGGTTTGTAGCGGTTTTTTTTTTTTTTTAATTATAGTTGCAGTGATTTTTGGTGGGTTTAATATGGAATTGTTTTTGGGACAATGAGTTTATGGCCGTGGGTTGTTATTGCTTCAAAGAAGAGAGGAAGAGAAAAAGTGATGAAGAATTTTTTTTTAAAAAAAAATTTATTTAAATGAAGTGGTTGCTAAAATCGAATCATTAATGTTGGGTGAATTGTAAGGCAAAGTGTTAAAATAGATAAAATAATTTTATGAATTATTAAAGGCTAAAAAATATAGTTCTGTCAACGTTGATGGTCTAATCATGTATTCTTAAAATGAGTGAAACTCTCATTCTTTTGATGGCCATATATGAACTGAAATATTGATTTTATAATTATTTTCAAAAATGAAGAATAAAAGGGGAAGGGAATAGCAGTGAGATTTCTTTTATTTATTTATTTACATTTTTCATTTTAAAGACTCGCATACATACTATAAAAAATAGATGATATTCTATTTCATTTCTTTTTGATCTATCTATCACATTTAATTTTTTTTTTTAAAGGAAAATTACATTTCATTTTATTCTTTTATAAACTCAAAAAGATAGTGTTTAAACTAGAAAGAAAGCATATCGTTAATTCTTTTTCATAGTCGATAGTGTTTGAAGTAGAAAGAAAGCATATCATTAAAATTTTTTTTTTTTCATATTCGTTACCTTCTTGGTCTAATCCTATCGTTTACAAAAAATATATTATATGTTGTTTTCTTCATTTGTGTTTTGTAAATTAGATGATACGCTGTAATAAGCTTTAACTTTAAATTTTAGTTTAAGATGATTTTTTTTTTTTTTTTTTTTACCACACAATTTTGATAATCGAAGTTTATATAGTGATGGAAGTATGACATCTTAACCAACGAAATGATCGAGGTAACCAATGCTTCTCATCTTCTTTTCTTTTTGTGTTTAAAACTGTAACTAAACTGACTGTTTTTTATTGTGTATTCCTGAACAAATTACATCAGTTAAACCAATCCCTTCAAGGCCTATTACTCAAAAGCAATGTAAACTCAATAACCAAAAATGAAGACTTAAAAATTTGCTTAAATAAATCAATACCCCTATTTGTATATGAAATTTATATTGTACAACGAATATATAATAACATGATTATCATTCAAGTGAGCCTTATATTCATAGGTCTCACATTTGGATACATATAATTAAATCTTCTTCTTTTTTTTCTTTTTTCTTTTTTTTTTCTTTTTTTTTTTGACTCATCACATTTACATAAAATAAAAATCTAGGCACGACTAATCTAATGATATTGTAGATCTCAATAAGCAAACAACTAGACAACTAGTAGCTGAAAGCTCCGTACGCCAGCAGGCCCTGCCTCGGATTCGTATGTACTGTGTAGGCCATGATTGACTTACATGCTGATGCTGTACTACGTGCCGTTCCATTCAAATCCTCATAGTCATTTGGGCCAAAGTTAGGGAAAGTTGTCAAACTTCTAAGGTGATCCATGTGACTGGCACCAAAATATATAATTGGTGAACCCATAATTTTAGGGATTCAGCTAATCAAGTAATGAATAATGCTAAAAATACAAATTTTTTTATAAAAATTTTACAAATGGTTAATGTAATAAGCAATTATTGATAAATAAAAAAATAATATTAATGGTGAGCTTAGATGAAAACTAATAAGAAATTAACCTCATCAATATTTTGTAAAATAATTTATATTTGTAACATTACTCGTCATGTCACTCAATTTCATAATAAGTTGATTTATGTTTTGGTTAATTATTTACTGAGTCCAAGCCAATAAACTGTGAAATCAAGTATTAAAAAAAGTGTCTTTGTAGTATTATTGATGTGAAAGTGGTTGTCCTTAATTCATAGTCGTATACTCTGTCAAACTAACAAAAATTGTGATGTTTTTTATGAGTGATTAAAAAAAGTGGTGAATTTTTATGAAAATATTTATATACCACTCATACTCTGTCAATCTATCAAATTGTGAAAAAAAAATTGTAGTCATAGAAAAGTTGATAAAGTTATTATTTTTTATTTTAAAAATTTTTTAAAGTCACTGTTTGGTTGGCAAGAATGACTTTTGGGGTTTGGGTTGGGGAGGCCTGGGGCGGTGGGACTGGCCCACCAAAGTGGAGCCCACAAGAGATCCACATCTGCGTGCAATATGCTTGTGCCAATAAGAGAGCGACACATGTCAGGCACATCACCGACACGTGGTGGGCAGTTGTCTCAAGTGTCTTTGATGGATGTGATTGATTGGGTTCAAATGTGTAGGGCCAAGTGATTGAATCATAAAACTTTTGACAGATTGGAGAGTAAGGTTGCTCGTGGCACATCAAAATCATCTCATCTTTCAAAAGTCTCTGGCGCCTTTTTTGGAACCAGTTGTTTTTGTTCAACGCCATGGATGATTGTTTCATTTGGTTTACTAGTGGAGGAGGATCAAGTTTGCTAATGACTCAGACTATGACAAGCTTTCCCTCATCTTCCTTCTCATTAGTCATTTCAGTGGCGGCTACGCAATTAATTTTGGACTTTTGAATCTTAAATTATACAAAATTTAATAAAAATTGAATTTCATATATTGATAAAATAAAAATAAAAAACATACACACATAAAGGTATAAAGTCCTATAATTTTTTTTTTTTAATTTTGAAATTTTTACATTATAGTCTCATCATTAATGCTACAAATTACATCTTTTTCAACATTTTAGTTCCATAAAAATTTTCTTGAGTTTTTTCTTTTTGTTTGTAAGGACCTAATATATTGTTAAGGAGACAAAGTTTAATGAAAAGTTTGACTACAAACTAAGCTGTGGCCTAAGGCTACAACTCTCACTAAACAAATTAATATGGTTACATATTTTGAATATTTAAATGTTAAATTGTATATTCTTTATGTTCTTAAAACATATGTTAAATTTCATGTTAATCAGAAGTTATTTACTATTTAATTTATAAACTTATTCTAGATAACATAGTTATTTTCTAGAATTCACATCCAATAAAAAAAAAAAAGTAATGAGTAGAGTTGTAGTCTTAATCTACAATTAAGTTTGTTGCTAAATTTTGTCCAAAGTGTAATTATGTTGAGCCTAAAAAAATTTAGAGTGGTCCCAAATATTTTTTAAGAATAAAAAATCATACAATTTTTAAAATTTACATATTATAATTTTTTTTTTCCAAGTTAGGGTAGTCCTATGACCATCTTGGACTCTACATGGAGCCGCCAGTGAGTCATTTGCTCTCACTTCAACTTAAAAATATATATTATATATTTGTCAGCATCTTTCTTTCTTCCGATATTGATTTTTTTCTCACTAAAATTTGGGTGAATTATAAATGGGATAAAATACACTAATTATCATTGAAATTTGAGCTAATACTAATAAGATCCAAGACATTTTTAAATTGATTAATTTGGTCTTTAAACACAAATGGTGTGTAACGCTATTTATCACTCTGACTCTTTGTTTTGACCATTTTACTGATAAATGGCATTACAACTAACTTATATAAAGGCCAATCAAACTATTATGCTAATATAGACAAATTTTTTAACTGCTTGTTAGTGTTTAAGAGATGAAGTTTGTCAATTTTGAAATGTTTTGAATCTAATTGGTTTTAGTCCAAATCTCTTTTTACCCTAATAAATTACATAACATGTTACCATTTAGGGATAGAGTCAAAAATCTTCCCTTAAGGGGACCGCAGGACCAAAATTATATTGTATGATCCCATATCACAAATGAATGAATACTAACACGCAGAGGAGGATTATACACTATGTATGTTTTTACTATTTTTCTTGAAAAGGTGAGAGAATTTTTTTATATTTTGTGATAAATAACTAAACTAAAATTATAGAAAAATTATTAATTCAAAAAAAAATTTATAGATTTTTAACATCATAGATTTGTTTATATAAGTCATATGTTATTTAGTAGTCGAAAGATCTATAAGTTTTATATATAAAAAAATGAAGTTTAAATTGACCACTTATATTGTATTTGTAATATACTTTTAGTTTTATTCGCGTGTTGTGAGATTGGTTTTGTTTTGATGAAATTTTTAAGCTTGTAAACATTTGAATTTACTTCAAAAAAAAATTGTATTTACCACTAACAATATAAACAAATTTACGGAATACACCAAATACCTAGCATATATAATTATTAATTGAACCACAAATAACAAAGCAATACGCCAATTATCAAGAATCATATCGGATTATGCAAAATATATATATATATATATATATATTAATAATAATAATCATTTTGGAAACTATCATTACAATCAATTTCTCAAAAACTTGATTTTTTTTTTCAATTGACATCTCATGTAACTTTGCATTCCTTAATTACTAGAAAAAGAAAATATAAAAATTTGAAGATTTTTTTTTTTTTTTTTTTTTATAATATAACTATGCATATTGAATACATAGTTCAAAAAGTGCATTGTTGGAATTTGACAATATTAAAACTCCTTAAACAATATTTTAGTACTCATACCAAATAGATTTTTTTTTGTGACCAAAATAGGTCGTTTATTTTAAATTTGAAATTGAATTATTTATCAACATACCTTAAATACAATTGTAATGGAATCACTAAAGAATATATAGTCATGTATTCTTTTCACAAAAATAATGATTTTGAGTGGGTTTTTGTATAATTTATATACTCTATTTGTAATATCATTATTTTTATGAGGTACTATAATTTAGCGAAGCCAATTCATATTTTTTGGAAAGCTAAACTAGTAAAAATTTAAATTATTTTAAAAATGTTGGGGCTACTTACCATTCAAACATAGGTCAAAGTATGATAAAGAATTTTGGATATTTTGTTTGCTAAAAAAAATCTTTTATTAGAGATCTAATTACATATTATAATGTAATTGAATCTTTACAAGAATCCAATGGTGGGACAAGTTTGTTGATATATGCTCTGTATGACATAACAATAGGAAAAACTCATAATTGCTACTAAGAACGCACCTGTAGTCTCTTATTCAGTTTAAAAAATATATATATATATATTCAAGCGAAAGATAGACTTAGATCAAGATTTTTTTAATAAAATTTCATATAGCCTATGATCAACACTTATAAATTTACAAACTTTAATCTAAAGTGTGAAATGAATTGAAGGGATCGTTTTAAGTTATCCTTATATATTTGTACAGTGATTAACTAGTAGCACCAATTTTTTAAAAAATAAATAATTATACTTTAAAACAAGTAAATTAGGGTGTGTTTCAAATTTAAATTCGTACTTTCAAATATTTTAAATTAAACCAAATTCTTTAATAGACATTTCAATTCAAATTAAAACATAAACTCATTACGCTTAAAGTTGTTAATGAAAAATACTGAGATAAAAAAGACATTATATGCTTAGAGTGAAATAATGTTCACATATAATAACATGTGTGTTAAAATAACCACATTTCGTTGTTTTTGTTTAAACATATATATATATATATATATATTAATAGGTAAAACTAAGAGAAAATTCAATTAGATTTTAAATTAGAATTCAATTAGAGTCTAATTTTGTGCCATGTGTTCCATCTAATCTAAACTTTTAGATTTTTGTGCCAAGTAAGTTAATTCAGTGTAAAAATTGGATTTCAATTATAATTTAATTTTACGCTACGTGTCCCATCTAATCTAAGTTTGTAAATTTTTGTGCCGAGTGAGTTAATTCAATGTAAAAAACGAAGAGTCTAATATAAATAAACCATAAAAAATAAAAATAAAAAATAAAAAACTGATCATATATCTAAATGTATATATAAAATTAGAGGAAAAGAGAGTTTGAACGATTTTATATTTATGAGCCATTTTTTGTATAGCTAAAAATAATTCAAATTTATAAGTTATTTATGTAACATACTATGATTATGTACGGTCTTTCAAGGGGAATTAGTAACATGTACAATAAAGACGTGGATATATGTGTTCTCTAGATATATATACTCCCACCATTTGCTACTCCCTCCCAAGTTGGTGATGCATTTAGACTTGATACGTGACATTTTCGTTTAACCTTTTCTTTTACTCCTCATACTATGATAAATTTGAGTAGTTACATAATGTGGTTCTTTAATTTATCACTAAAACGTAGTTTTTGTGTGAAAAGGTACCTATATGCACACATGGCTCATCCTCTATTTTTAAATGTGTTTAACCAAATGAAAATGACAATAACATGTTTCAACATGCAAGTTGGTATAGATATTTCTATTTTCAAATTAATTATTCAATTTGCCCTTGCTGCAGCAGGATCCCTTGGAAATTTTGGTTGAAGTTATAACAAGGTATTGCCTCTTTTGTTTAGGTCTTTGTTATCTCTTCGATCTAGATTTTTTATACAACATTAATCATATTTTTTTTATGCATCTTTGTTTCCTTGATGAAGAAGTCGTTTACACTGAATTTGGTTGTTGAATTGCTTATACCTTATAGGTTGCCATGGTGATTGTTTATGCAGATAATGAAAAATGCTTCCGAGATGCTTATACCAATTCAATTACCCTTCTCCCCTCATGCAGTAAATGCTAAAGATGGAAAGATGCATTTATTGTGCGTGAAGATGTAGATTTTTTAATTTTTAATTTTGTTGTTGTTGATAATGTCAAGCAAGCTTAAGTCTATCTGTCATGTATTCCCTCATGTTGTGAATGCCAAAGGTAGAAACACAAGTAGAGAGCCTTTGTTTCATCTTATACAAAAGACACAATATTATGGCTTTTTGTCAAAATATGTAGATCTTTATTTGGTCTTATCAAGGGAAGTTTGTTTTCTTTTCTACTTTTTTTTTTTTTTTTTTAAGAAAAGTAAATTAGTTTGTTTTCTCTTAATCATCTATAAAATTAAGTAAGACATTTATGAAAAATTTAGCAGTTTCTTATAAACATCATGAAGTTCATGCAAATTAAATTAATATATAAGCAATTATTAGAAAGCAAGAAAAGTGGTATGTTTAAATTGCACAAAAGTTATTAGCGATATTATAAACTAGTCGTTAACCCGTGCGATGCACGGGATAGTTAAATAAAATGACAATTAACTAACATCACGTTAAGGTAAAAGAATTAGTGAGAGACTGATTTGCCCACCAAGAATTTAAAAGAAAAAAAGATTGATATAATAAAATCTAAGAAATTTAGAAATAGAAAATTGGGTTAATAATATGCATATTATAGAATCCCCAAATTCTACTTCAAAACCAAACAAAACCCTTCAAATTCACAAAATTCATATATAATATACCAAATAAAAATTTACCACACATTGGGTTGGAAGATATAGGTTGCAGTTTTGATTTTTCTCCAAAAAATAGAGATGCTTCATTTGCTGTATACAATATAAAATAATTATTAGAAATTTCAACCCAAAAACCAAACCCACAAAAACACTATCAAAATATAGAGATTAACCCAAATACTTAGAAGAAAATAAATTCTAAACATAACAAAACAATAAGATAGAATGAAAATTTTAGGCACATATGAAAGCAAATAAAAAAGACAAAACCTACGTTTTTTTTTTTTTTTTAGTTGAGTCTCTCTCCTTCTTATTTTTTTAATCTTAAAGTGAAGTTAAGTTTAGGATTTTGAGATGGTAATTGCTAAGGTTTTAAAGAGAGAAGAGAGAGTCATACCAGGAGTCTAAATAATATAAACAATTCAAAACATGGAACATTATCAAATTTATAATACCTAATTCCATTATCTTCTACGTTGAATCCAAACAAATAATTAATTGAAATTAATCCAAACAAATAATTAATCAACAAAAATCAAAGCTTTAATAAAAAAACAAAAAATCACATGAACCCAAATAAAAATTCTCAATAAAGTAAGAACATATAAAAATTTACCACACCTTAGGCTGAAAGACAGAGGTTGCAGCTTTGATTTTTCTCCAAAAAATAGAGATGCTTCATCTGCCATATACAATATAAAATAATTATTAGAATTTCAACCCAAAAACCAAACCCATAAAAACACTATCAAAATATAGAGATTAACCCAAATACTTATAAGAAAATCAATTCTAAACATAATAAAACAATAAGATAGAATGAAAATTTCAGGCACATATGAAAGCAAATAAAAAATTTGAGATGGTAATTGCTAGGGTTTTAAGGAGAGAAGAGATTTTTGTATTTTTATGCAAAAAACGTTATTTTAGGTCTAGGTGATTTATTTCCTTGTTTTTAGGCTCCTTTAATGTTTTTTTAGGTCAAATTTGGTTCCTATTATGGTTAGGTATTAATTAGGGCTTATTTTAGAATATATTTTCTTGTCCATCAAGTTTTATGGAGCTCTTAAATAGGCCTCCAAGTTTGTATACGTTTTTCAATAATATTGTTATAAGATATAAAACCTAAAATAAAAAGGATCAAAAATAAAAAGAAAAAGAAAATAATGATGATGTGGAAAATTGTGAGAGCTTCAAAAGCTTCGGTTTTATATATATATATAGATAATAAAGTCATTCTAAATGTTGATTTTAATTTTGTTTTTGAGTTCCAATTAATAAACAAACTATTTCATTACGTCAATTTCTTTTTAAAAATATTATTGTTAACTATAGAGTTTCATAGTGTCCTATTGGTTATACATATATTAATAACAACAATAATAATCAATATTTTTAAGAATATAAATTAGAAATAGATATAAATTATAATCTACACATCCTAAAAAATATTGACAAAATTATTTAATATTTTTTTTTATTATTGTTCAATATTTCCGTGCGTAAGAACGGGTTACAAATGCATTAGTTTATGATTTAAAATTGAAATATTTTTTAAAGTATGAAGTTAATTTTAAATTTATTAAAGTGTGGGGTTTAATTTTAAACTACCCACTACTAAAATATTATAATTTCCCCAAAAATAAAATAAACAAACAAACAAAGAATGGCATGAACTTAGTCCAGCCCAAATGAGGAAAAGCCCAAGATCACAATTTTGACTGTGGAACAGTTGTAGGCCTTGTGAACTAGATAAGCTAGCTGCAACTAGAAGAAATAGTGGCCCTACAGATCTAGTTTATTACTTCTAAATCAGCGTAAGCTGCATCAGGATGGTCCAGTTTCAACGAAAATTTTCGGCTTTGAATTGATTGTGCTATAGTCAGTAGGGATGAATTTTGTTCCGTCGCCTTAGAGCTTCCATAGTGGTGAAACCATAAATTTAGCAATATAGTTCTATAAAAAGGTACTTTATCTATTTTAACTTCTCACTTTATAATACACCCAACATTAATAGATCTATATTTTTATCTATTTGATTAAAATAGTATAAAAAAATTCATTAAAAAGTAGTGTGAACACAACCAAAAGAGATTTTTTATTAAAAAATAGTGTGAACCCAACAATTTAATAATAATAATAATATATATATATATATATATATATATTTACATATGAACTACTTTTAGCTGTGCACCATAGCTGTGGAGCCAAAAAATATGTCTTTGGCTCCACCAATGCAGCCACATTTTGGTATTTGGTAATGCTAAAAATAACAATATAGCTTTTTAGCACCGCCAATACTAGTACTCTTCGATGAATATTTTCAACTCTACAAAGGTAGTGGGGCGAGGATGCATGGGATGAGATTTTTGCCCCAAGTAGGGACGGAATTAGGCTACCTCATCACCCCAAATATATTTACAAAAATGTCATTTATTCTATCTATGATCCTTACTTATATTAATAAGTATTAAAATGCTTAGATATTATGACTTTTTTTTTTAAAACTGTTTTGTTAAATGCTTTGGTTTATATTAAAGAGTTGCTTAGTAAATATTAGTTTGATTTGATATGATCAATTTTATTACAATTTTAAGTATAATTTTATGTTATTGTAATAGGTGTGGAACGGGGCGAGGCAAGTTAACATGGGATGGGTCTTAGGGGGTGGAGTGGGGCGCCATGGGGTAGGGTAAAAATTGTGTCCTAAAAGCCATATATTTAAAATTGTGTCCTAAAAGTTGTTATACTATGCCAAATGACATTTTTATCTTTGTGAAATGGTTAGACTCTTCTTGCACCAAGTGATTACTTTTAAATAAAAACTTGGATAAATTACATCATTCCTTATAATATAGGATGGTTTCAATTTAAAGCTTAAACTTTTAAAGGTTTTTAATTGAAAAAATGAAAATTTTAAATTGTTTCAAATTTATGCCTCAATAATTCTCTATTAACTAAAGTAACAAAAATTCACATAAGTTGTGACTAAAACCTATCGATCTAAACACACACACACAAAAAATCCTTCTTGGCAAGACTGTTAGATCTCTAATATATATTATATTAGAATTGTAAAATTATATAATAATCAGGAATTTAGTTATTATCATCAAAACGTTTATAAGAAAATTATGTCCTATTATATAAGCTAAATTTTCAAATTATGTCATATTATATGCTATATATAATAACTGTTGTGTTATACACGTTGTGATTGTGTTATTAAGGGTTTTCCTTCCTTTTATTTTTTTAATTTTTTTTTCTCCTAATGTCATATTATTTTTATTTTTTTGAATTAATGACATGTAATTAACTATAAATGTATTAAAGTAATTAACATTGTTGATCCATGTGAAACTCTATTGTTAGTTATTTAAAAAAAAAATATATATATATATATATATATACATACTAGGCTGATTAAAAAATTTACTCTATAAGTTTGATTGTATCATCGTGCTTGCACTCTATGGGGCTAAATATAAGTATTACAAGTCATGTGATATAATTTTGTCATGTGACTCATTATAAGTATATTAAGATTTTTACGATAGTATACAATGTACATAATTAAAGTAATTTTTGTTCTTTTATTTATACTGTTCTATTTTTATTCAATTTTAATTATATTATTAAAAAAAATTAAATATAATTCTTGATTAAATTGTGTAACGCACATATATAGGAGTACATAAGAGACTTAGAATAGTTAGGGATGGAAATCTAAGAAAACTCAAGATACACAAGAGACTTAGAATAGCTAAAACAGCTGTGTGGTCCTCCTGGCCTCTAAGGACTGAGGTGGTGAGATGATGGGAAACAGTTAAACACTATATATTACAGGGTTGTGTTAACCAACACCACCGTGTGGTACTCGTTAAATACATTTTTTTTTATACTATATTTATCTTTTTCTTTAATTTATATTACTTTTTCAATGTTGCAGGTACTATTTTAAATTTTTCTGACTTTTTCTAACAAATATTTTTTACCTTTTTTGTCCTTAACCAGCACCATGCGATGCTGGTTAACATTCTCTTATATTATATTATATAGTAAAATAGCATGCAGTACTGTGGAGTGGACCCAAAGATGGAAAGTGCGTGCTGTGGAGTGGACCCAAAGATGGATCACTTTCAAATTTAATTTGTCAACTACAGTTGTTGTTCGATAATCCAACTTTAATTTTGACCACTGTAGTGATTGACAACCGGATTTTGAAACATCCATTCTCTCCGATTTCTATTTCTATTTCTATTAATTATATAAAAAGTATTGCCTCTACAGTGCCATTTTGATTTGAGGAGCCACTTTTTTTTTTTTTTTTCATTCACATTTTGAACAGTAATTACAATGCCAAATGGCCCGGTAGCTAAGTAGTTATAGCTTTTTTCTTTGTCTTCCGTTTATATATATATATATATATTTTTATATATATATTGTTATATTGACACAACAAATTTTATATTATTTTTATAATTATTGAAACGTTAATTTCTTATAAATCAAAATAAAATCTATTAACTATATAAAATTACTTAGATGGCATAGACTCTTTTTGGTGTGTTTCACTGCTTTGCCCCCCTTTTTTTTTCAGCCGGTTTTATTTGTACTTTTTTTTCTTTTCTTTTAAACATTTATTGTTTATATGTACTGTTTAATTACACCGACTTAACAAATTCTTACAATATTTTCACAATTATTTGATAAT
This sequence comes from Quercus gilva, assembly GCA_023621385.1. Lineage (NCBI taxonomy): Eukaryota > Viridiplantae > Streptophyta > Magnoliopsida > Fagales > Fagaceae > Quercus > Quercus gilva. Next base: position 34,091,792 of record CM042480.1, read on the forward strand.
TTGCACTATTCATAAACCTCTTTTTCTTGTCTTTTCTTGTCTTTTCTTTTTTCTTTTTTCCACTGTATGCCGGTTTTGCTAGTGCTCTTTTTGTCTTTTCTTTTAAACATTTATATATGCATACTAGTTTTTCTGACACAACACATTCTTACAATATTTTCACAATTATTGAGATATCAATTTTTTAAAGGTCATAATAAAATAAGAGACTAAAAATTACTACCATCGAAAACTTTAGTGGGAGTATTTTAGACATTTATTCCTATGCGCAAACAGTGTTTTGCATCGTGCATTTGGTTTGTCTAACCCAGACTATGCTTTAGCTATTTTTTTTTTTTTTAGCCTGTTTTATTTGTGCTTTTTGTTTTTTTGTCTTTTTTTTTAAATATTTATTATTTATATGTACATATTCAATTACACTGATTTAACAAATTTTCACAATATTTTCACAATTATTTGACAATCTGCATCGTTTATGGGCCTTTTTTTTTTTTCACCGTATGCCAATTTTGCTTGTGCTCTTTTTGTCTTTTCTTTTAAATATTTATATGTGTATACATAGTTACACTGGCACAATACATTCTTACAATATTTTCACAATTATTGAGGTGTCAATTTTTTAAAGGTCAAAATAAAATAATAAAATAATAAAATAAGAGACTGAGAATTACTACCATCTAAAACTCAAAATACATGAAGAAAATTTTGGAGATGTTAAAATTCTATGAGAGTGTTTTAGACATTACATAATAAATATTTTAAGAATTATAAGCTTTTATTAAGATTTAACTGAGAGAATAATAATATGACATATTTGTTATTTTCCAAAATATTAAGGGAAAAATTGCTTGATTTTAAAATTTAAGGAGTAATGCTATGTCCACAACATTTTCACAATAATTTCACAACAAATTTTACGTGGCAAGGTATTTTTGATGGATAAAAAAGTGATATCAGTAGTGGGCTCAGCTTAAAACCAATAACAACTTGTCATTTAGAATTTGTTCTAAAAATATTATGGATGCAGCATTTCTCTCAAATAAAATAAAAAATATCTCTTCGGATCCTAAAAATGAAGGTATTGTGAAAATGTTGTAATATTTTGTTGTATTCTTAGACTTCTATTTTAATATAGTCAAATTGGGTGAGCCAAAATTCACGGTTTCAATTTTCTTGTGTTGTCTTTTTGTTTGTTTGTTTTTAATGTATAATTTTAAAACCAGTAATAATTTTTCACCTAAGATTTCTTGTGAAAATGCTGTAGACGTAAAAAATAAAATAATAATATCAAATTGAGACCTACCACACTTGGGAATAAAAAAATTGAGAAAATGTTGTGACATTTTGTTGTGTTCCTAGGATTCTTTTTTGTGTGACATTTTGTTTTCTTCCTAGGCTTCTTTTTTTTTTTTTTTTTTTAGTCAAATTTGGTAAGCCAAAATTCATTGTTTTAGGCACAATTTTCTTCAATTGGTTTTTATTTTATTTTTATTTTTTTTAATGCACGGTCAAAAGTGGTTAGCCTAATTTAAAACTAGTAACAATTTATCACCTAGGATTTATTATGAAAATGTTGTGGATATAACATTACTCTATAATAAAATATCAAACCAAAACCCACCATAGCTAGAAATAAAGGTATTGTAAAAATATCGTAACATTTTGTTGTGTTCCTAGACTTCATTTTTGGTTTAGTTAATTTGTTGAACCAAAATTCATTGTTTTATGTATATTTTTTTAGGTTGACTTTTTTAACACATTGTTTCAAGTTAAAAAAAAAAAACACACACACACACACACACACACACACACACACACTGTTTTACACACACATGCACACACACACATTGATGGAGTAGCACTTTTCTCCTTTATGTTTGGGGTAGTTTCATTCCCCCCTAAATTAAAGTTGAATAATTTCCTCCTTTATATTTTGTAAATGACCATGTACTCTTACTGTTACTCTCTTAGTTAAACCCTAACGAAATCTTATAATTCCTAAAATTTCTATTATGCAATGTCTAAAACACTCATACTAAATTTTAATGTCCTAAAAATTTCTTCTTGTATTTTGAATATTATGTGGTAGACTGGTAGTCATGCTTGGAAAGTTAGAATGATGATATATAGTATTCTATTTGTTATCTAGAGAACACTAATTTATTAGGTTTAAATCTTCTATACTTATAATTTTATTTTAAAAAAATTTTGATGATAGTTGTCTTTTGTTATTTTGTTCTTTTTTTAATTTCTTTTCCTACTAAAAAATGTGTTCATTAAAAATAAGTAAGCTAAACATCGTAGTTAGACTGATAAAATAAGATGATAAAGAATGAAGTATGAATAACAAAATCTTCATTGTAGATGGTTGCAAGTATTTAATTTGATGAAGATCTTCAAAAAAATTGTAGCATATATCATCATTCATTGTGAAAATTTAAATATTGTGGAAAGATGATAACACTCATTATCATTCATTGTAGCATTTTTTGGTGAGTAGATATTACATTTAGTAAATAGATTCTAAGAAATTGTCATAGTAAATGCTAGATAGATAATCAAATAGCTATTTTAAATTTAAGTACATGATTTCATATTTCTTCAACAAACAAAAAAAAAAAATCTATATTAATTCTCTCACTAAGGGGGCAATACGTGCCTTGCACGTGCAACCCACACTAGTCTAGTAAAAAGAGTGAAAGAAACACTTTTAGATTTATTTTTTGCAATTTGCTAGTTATTTAGTTAATATCATGCACATGCATTGCACACACTGAGTTCAAATCTTCTATTCAAGGGAGTCAATCTCGTACTAGAGACTGTATCGGTTTGGCTAGCAGAATGATATATTTCAGTACCAGTCACTACCAGTGTACTGTTTTGGGTTTACCGCTATTTTAAAAAAATATATATATATATATATATACACATATATTATTTGTATATATTTTAAAAATAAATAAATATTATTTATATATTTATAATTGTAAGGACACTTTTTGCTTCACAACCTAAATGGATGGACAATGGGACAATGGGCCAATGAGCCCAAAACAATGAATTTGTTAGAGAGTGTGCTTAAGACTAAACTTTCAATGAGTTAGGAAGATATTGATCACAATAGGCTAGTTATTATTGGAATGACCAAGACAAACAATTTGAACAAGAAAAGTTCTTCTCGATCGAGTCTGATGAAGATATGTTCTTATATATTTCTCACCGACTTATACAAAAATTACAGTTCTTGGTTACCTCGTGATTTTTCTCTAGTTTTTCTCCTCCTCCCTTTCTGTAATGGAGTCCTTCCTTTTTATATTCCCTTTTTCCTCTTTCATCTCAGCCCTCCATGTGTAGATCAAATTGATAATCTAGATACTTGTCCCATCAGCACCTTCCTGAAGTCTTTGTGGGTAGCTGTAAGGCTGAAAATCACTATTTAGGTATCACTTCCACATTAATGCGGCTAAGGGGTTAGATGCAGAGCATTCAATATGGTGGTAACAACTTTCTTCTCATATATTTCTCAATTCTCCTTTTGTCTCATCTCTTTCTAATGCTTATCCTTCCAAGCACGATTGTCCATTGCCCCGTACTTGATGGGTGGTCAGACTTTAGGCCTCCACATTGTTGGCCAAGATGGTATCTCTCCTCGGAAGACGTTACCTGTTCATTATGACTTGACCTCTTTCTCAGCCCAACATCCATCTGCCTTCATTCGTACTTGTCTGTCCTCGGACTATTTGATGTCCTCAGGCACAGCCCATGGCCCATTATTTTTGTTTGGGCCCTTCATCCTTACAATAGCCCCTTGAAATTCTGCTCTTTCTCTCCTCAAGGAAAAGTGGGATTTCGATTTTAGGTAGTTGTACCTCTTACACTTATGTTATTTCCTCACATATAAGTGTCTTTTCACCTGCAAAGGAGCACGCTCCTGATGCTTCGACATCTAGGACGCCTCAGCATTTACTTTGTGTGACACCTTGTCCCCTACATCCTACAGTGTGATGAAGATCATATGGTGGGGATTTTCTGTGGGGATTTGAGCGTGAACTCTCTTGCTTACTTTTCCCATCCCTATATAAAATGCTCGAAGACTCAGGGTGTTCCACTTTTTTAATCTTCAACTCTCAAGAATCAGTCCGAGGAGCCCTTCCATATTTCCGTAAGTTACCTTTAGCCCTCTTTCTCATTTCTAGGACCCTTTCTTCATCGGCCTCTTAATTTACACTCTATTCTCCTAACACACTTTTCCCGCATCTTAAATGGGTAGATTTGCTAACTTAGTAGACACCCTATAGGGCATAGAAAACTTTAAGGCCTGTTACCACACACTAGCTGGGGTTTCTATCCGGCATTGCCTTCAAGGTGAATGGCGTGCTATGAGATCAGAAGGGGAGGTAGTAATCCCCATAATCACTTTCATAGAGGGTGGGATAAGGATCCCTATGGGTAGAGTAACTAGGGATTTTTAGTTGCCCACAGATTCTGTCCGACCTAATATGCCCAAAATATGTTTAGGATCCTAGGTAGTGTAGATGCCCTTAACAAAAAGATGGGTGTGAACCTCATCCATCACGATGTTAACTGGGTATATAATTGTCAGCACCTCAAGAGCCAGGGGTATTACCTTAAAACTAGGGTTCTTGAAGTCAGGCTCATTTCGTGTCTCCCCAATACTAACAAGGATATGGACCAAGAATTCCGGATTGTCTTTAGGGATTGGCATGATGGACTTCATTGCCTAACACGAGATGGGAAACTAGGTGGGGTTCTTAGGCTTAGAATTACTATTCTAACACTACCCATTTGTCACTAACACTTTCCTATTCCCCTTTTTGTAGTTTGTAAGTTTACTCTTCTTTATTCAATGATTTCCTATCCTAACAATGATTTTGATTTTGAAATTTTTGCAGATAAGCACTTCAACGAACCCGACCTGACGAGGATACTCCAATTCGACATCTTCGTACATACTGACGTGCAACTACAAGTAGCTCATCTTATCCTTGGATATAAGCCCATCTCCACCAGTTTCTAAGCCCCCTAGTAGAGTTACCTTAGCGCAGCGCCGAGGAAGAGGTAACCTCCTCCCACTTGGTTCTTGAAGAAGCAATCAAGGTAGTGGAGGTTTCAGATTCCAAGGAGGATTTTGAAGCTTTTAACCAGCCTCAATCCCCAAACTCTCCAGGTGCCACTTTTAGCCACCTTCCCCCTACTCAGGTCAGCGACATCCAAGAACCTTCTGACATCCCTGACGCTATGGTGCTACAAAGGAAGCCCAAGACGAGCCTGCTCAAGCTCCTCGAGTCCCACACAAGAGGATCTGTGCCCGAGGTGGCTGTCCAGACCCAACGCCCAACTCCCCTTCCCGTCCACACTTCTCCCTCTGAGCTCGCAGAAAAGAAAATAAAATGGGACAGGAAGGGCAAAGACGTGGTCGATAAGGGAGAAGTTATCCCCTCCAAAGAGCTCGAGCCCCAAAAAGGGCCAAAATAGCTGAAAGGGAGAAGTCCTCTAACGAGGGGGCAATAATAGAGAGGGGGCCTAATCGTTGCCCTAGGGTCTAAGTCTAGGACCCCCCCCCCCTAATTGGTGCTAGACAGAGCTCCTCTTCCCCTGGACTCCTCTATCAAAGACTTCTAGAAGAGGAAGGCAGGCTACATGGCCAGTGCTCCAAAGCAGCCACTACTACTGCTTCAAGACATGACCGACTTGAGGACACTGAAGAAACATGAAGTGTGTCTAACCCTAAAAAGGGATTTAGCCATGGTAAGTCTTTTTTTTTTTTTTTTACTTAGTACTCCTGCTATCCTTACTCTTAGAGAATTTACCTTAACTTGTCTCTTTTCTTTTTTGCAGGTGATCCAAGCAATGCACATCGCCGAGGAGTGGGTAGATAATGCCTATAAGCAAATGAAGGAGGAGGAAGGATGACACATTGCCACCGTTGAGGCCTTCACTTTAGCTGAGCAAAGGATTAAAGACCTCAATGTCAAACTGATTGAGGCAAATATGGACAAGAAAAGTGCCAAAGCTATCCTGGCTAGGGCTGAGAGGCAAACCGAGGGCCAGCGCCAGCAATTACTCGAAGTGGTGGACCAGCTAACCATCGCTAAAGGGCAAATAGGTGCTCTAAAGAAGAAATTGGAGAAAATGGAGGAGACTATAGCCCAAGCCAAGCAAGAGGGCTACGATATCGGGGTAAAAAAGATTGAGGAGAACCTCAGAGCCCAGTTTACTGGAGTCTGCAAAGGCTATTACCTTTAAGTGTGGAATGAAGCACTGAATGAAATTGTGGTGGATGCTTCTTCAACATTGAGGAGGGCAAAAAATGCCTTTTACCCTCCAGCCCTTCGTGTAGCAGGCCCCTCTAACTCCTGAGCTGAAGTTGCTTCTAAGGCACTTGTGCCTAGTCAAGTTACCCTTACCAGTGCCTTTCTAGCCCCAATTGTCCCTTCCAAAGAGGTTGATCAAGCAGGAGCTGTGGACAAGGACAAGGAGCAGCCAAGGACAAAGTTCCTGAGCCAACCAAGCTTCCACCTGTGCCCAAGGATTCCTCCAAGGAGAAGAGAGCATCCTAGGGCCAAGTACTGGTACTGGCCACGCTCCCTTTCACCACCAAGAAGGACCCTAAGGGTAAGGGTGCAGCTCAAGCAATAGTGTCCGAGGCTCCTGCCCAAACTACAACAGAGGCCAACCCTCCTCCCAAGTCTACCTAGGATTTTTTATACTTTGCTTCTACTCTTTTTTTTTTTTTCTTTTTTTTCTTTTTTAATGTATTCCCTTTATGTGTATTTTTTTTTAAACATGTACTTTCTTTGCCTTTTCAAGGCTTTATTTAATGAAAAGTGCTAAGTTTCTTTACATTTCCAGTATGTGTATATTAAACAAAATGCTATTTCATTTTTGAACATAATTTATAACCTCTTCTGATTAAGATGTAGCATGGCCCTTAACCTTGACTAGGAGTGTCAAATGGGTGGGTTTTGGGTAGGCATAATTGGGTTGGGTATATAAAACTCATTTACCCATTAAAACCTATTTAACTAATTGATTATAACCCAAATCCAACCCAACCCAATTATTATGGGTAAACCCCAACTTACCAAATTACCCAATTATCCAAATTACCAAAATGCCATTAAAGAGAAAACCCCCCATACTTTCTTGGCTCCACTCTACTTTCCCAGGAAAAAGAAAAAAAAAGAAAAAACTTTTCTTGGATCTAAATTTTTTCTTTCTTTCTCCTCCATTGCCACCCCACTTCAATTTTGACCAAAAAACATTCACTTTTGCTCTTTCTTTCTCTCTCTCTCTGTTTGATTTCCGATTGAGATTTGATTCGAAATTTTCAGGAAATTTTAAGTTTTTTTTCTTAGAGATTTGCTATGGCTAACGAGAAGATCGACGGTCAAGATCGCATGAACCAATACCAATACGACGATGAGGAATACGAAGACTCCTCGTCGTCATCGATATCGATGGAGGACTCGGTTTCGTTGTGCGGTGCTGGATCTGAAGCGAGTTCGAGCAGTTCGCAGGAGAACAACGAGTCGAGGAGCGAGATTGGGCTGACGGAGCGTTTGACGGATATTCTCATGGACAAAGGGGACGAAGATCTGTTGCTTCAATGGAGCGATTAAGAGGACCGCGTTCTTCAATGATTTGTGCTCGATTAAGGTGGACAGCAAAACGGCGCCATGATTGGTAACTGCGAGAATTCTAGGTTCATGGGTTTTGGATTGCTGGGTTTGTGGGTTTTCAATTTTTTTTTTTTGTTGCTGGTGTTTTTGGTTCTTCGCATGGGTTTTTTGGTGTTTGATTTTTTTTTTTTTTTTTTGTGCAATTTTTTTCTCATATCTGAAAATATCAATGAAACTGCTGGGTTTCCGAATAAAACTTGATTGGAGGTCGAGAAATTGAGGAAAAATGAGAAAACCCTTGTGAAACCCTAAAACGTCTGAGGGTTGAGTTTCTCTCTTTTTTTTTATTTTTTATTTTTATAGGAAGGGCTGAGTTGAATTTGGGTATATTGTTTTTGGGTTAACTGGGCCTCAATGGGTTTTTAGTTAAAACCCAATAATCATTGGGTCTAATTGGGTTGATGCCTATTTAACCCAACTAATAATTGGGTGAGTTTGGGTTCAATTAGAGTGGGTGGGTTTGGGCGGGCAGATGGGTTTGGGCTTACTTTGCCACTCCTAACCTTGACAAATGTCTATACAACTTGTAACCTAACTGTTAAATCTCATGCAATTGATAACTTAATAAATTAACTTCGAAGCAATGGATAATTGATAATTTGCAATTTAACTTAGAAACACACTTTATGTACCTGAGATATTTAGCTCAAAATATTATGTGTGATTCAAGACTCCATCCTTAACTCCAAGTAAATGTGAAGCATTAATCTATCCAAGGCAGGCAGTCCGAGGAGTCTAACATGACCAGGGCTTCACTTAACACTTCAAGTAGTAGGAGGTGTTAATTTACCCAAGGCAGGCAATCCAAGGAGTCTAACATGACCAGGGCTTCACTTAACACTTCAAGTAGTAGGAGGAGTTAATTTAGCCAAGGTATGAGGTCTGAGGAACCCAGACATAACCAAGGTTCTGTTTAACACTTAAAGGAAAAAGAGGAATAGAAAATGTTAATTTACCCAAGGTATGTGGTCCAAGGAATCATACATGACCGAGGTTCTATTTAACACTTAAAGGAATAGAAAATGTTAATTTATCCAAGATATGTGGTTCGAGAAACCAGGCATGACCAAGGTTCTATTTAACACTTAGATAAATAGTTGAAAGTATTAATTCACTCAAGGTATGTGGTCTGAGGAACCAGGCATGACCAAGGTTCTGTTTAATAATTAAATGAATAAGAAGTATTAATTTACCCAAGGTATGTGGTCCGAGGAACCATGCATGACCGAGGTTTTGTTTAACACTTAAAGGAATAGAAGATGTTAATTTACCTAAGGTATGTGGTCCGAGGAACCAGGCATGCTGAAAGTTCTATTTAACAATTGGATAAATAGTTGAAAGTATTAATTGACCCAAGGTATGTGGTTCGAGGAATTAGGCATGACCAAGGTTCTATTTAACACTTAAATGAACAGTATACACAACACATAATATTAGAAATAAAGAGTGGCATGATTGTCTTTCCTTAATAGTAATATCTTCGTAGGTTATTTACATTCCATGAGCGTGGTACAACATTTTCATCTAAGTCTTCTAAAAAGTAAGCCCATGTACTAGCCACTGAGGTGATACTGTATGGCCCCTCCCAGTTGAGTCCCAATTTTCCTCATAATGGGTTATTTGCAATACCCATGACCTTTCTCAATACCAAATCACTTGGTGCTAATGGTCGCGCCTTCACACCTGTATCATACCCCTACTTAAGCTTCGACTGATAATATGCCAGTTGAACCATGACAGCTTCTCTTCATTCATCAACCAAATCTAGACTTCTTCTAATAACCTATCATTGTTGTTTGGGGTGAATAAGCTCTTCTTTAGTGTTGGAAACCCAGTCTCTAAAGGGATCACGGCCTCGGACCCATAAGTCATTGAAAAAGGTGTTTCCCTAGTTAACCGACGAGGAGTAGTTTGATATATCCAAAGAACGTGTAGTAGCTCTTCTACCCATCTACCCTTTGCCTCGTCCAACCTCTTCTTAAGCCCATTCACTATAACTTTGTTGACTACCTCCGCCTGCCCATTTCCTTGTGGATAAGCTGGAGTTAAATACCTGTTCCTAATGCCCAATTCACAGCAGTATCTTTTGAGCGCTTTACTGTCAAACTAAAGCCCATTATCCGAGATGAGGGTAGTAATCAGTTCCAACCAGAAGCCATCTTCGGTTTCCCACAACCTTAGGAAATGGTCCTATAATATCCAAGCCCCATTGAGCAAATGGCCATGGACTAGACAAAGGATTAAGTACGCCCCCTGGCTAATGAATGTTTAGAGCAAATCTCTAACATTGATCACACTTTTTTACATACTCTTGTTCCTCTTTCTACATACTCGACCACTAATACCCTTAAGAAAGGGCTCTATGTGATAGTGACTTGCCCCCTGTATGACTTCCACATATTCCCTTATGCAATTCTTCCAAAAGTGGCTCCACTGCCTCACGATGGACACAAAGCAAGTATGGTCTAGAGAAGGAACATTTGTACAACGTTTGCTCCTCGGACAACAAGAAACGAGGAGCTTTCCTCTGTATCTTATCTGCTTCTCCCTTCTCACTAGGCAAAACACCCTCCTTGAGAAATAAAACTAGTGGGTCCATCCAACTAGGTCCAACCATGATATGGTAAACTTGGACCTTCCCCTTCTTCTCCTCGGTAGGCTTATGTAGATCCTCAACAAGTATAACTCAAGGTAGGTCTTGTCCAGAAGAGGTTGCCAAAGTTACCAAAGAATCAACATGTGTATTCCCGCTTCTTAGGATATGTTGTATGGTGAAAACTCAAAACCTGACTGCAAGCATCGAGCTTGATTCAAACACCCTTGCATTCTCAAATCCCTAGCTTCTAACTCTCCCTTTACTTGGCTTACAACCAACCTTGAGTCCGAGAACACTTCCACAGCCTTTCCTCCCATCTTCTGAACCATAGCAATCCCTACTAGTAAGATCTCATACTCGACTTCGTTGTTCGTGGCCAAGAAGCCTAACCTTAAAGATTTCTCAATGGTGATCTTGTCTGGGGTTACTACAATTAGCCTTACTCCAGATCCCCTTTGATTTGCCGCACAATCAACATATAATTTCCAGGATGAAGGCCCTTGTAGAGAAATTTCCTTAACTTGCTTTCCTTTTGAGTTATGCTCTTCGTCCTCTGCCTCTACTGGAGACTTAGTAAACTCTACCACCAAATTTGCAAGAATTTTCCTTTTAATGGAGGTTCGAGGCATATACTTAATGTCAAATGCCCCCAAAATTGTCCCCCACTTGGCAATTCTCCCGGTATAATCAAACTTTTGGAGCAACGACTGCAAAGGAAGTTGAGTTAAAATCACAACTATATGAGCTTGAAAATAATTGAGGAGTTTCCATGTAGCATGCACCACTGCCAAAATAGCTTTCTCTAAGGGTAAATAATGAACTTCTTCTTCGTGTAGTGACTTATTCACATAATAGACTGGCCGCTGTACTCCATTCTCTACCCTTACCAATACCAGACTAACTGCATGGGAAGCCACAGCAATGTAGGAGAAAAATACCTCTTCCTCCTCAAGTCTAGACATAATGGGTAGCTGAGAAAGGTAATCCTTCAATTGCTGAAAAGTTAGGGCACATTCTTCATTCCACTCAAACCCTTTCCACTTGTACAAAAGTTGGAAGAAAGACCTACATTTGTTTGCGGACCGAGAGATAAATCGGTTCAAGGCAGCAGTCATTCCTGTCAACTTTGAACTTCCTTGGGATTCCAAGGAGGTTGTAAATTATTGATTGCCTTAATTTGATTAGTGTTAACCTTAATTCCACAATGGGTAACTATGTAACCCAAAAATTTTCCCGAATTGATGCTAAAGGAACATTTAGAAGCATTAAGGCATAACTTATGCCCTCTCAACACCTCAAAAATACTTCTGAGGTCATTCACATGCTCGGAATCTGCCTTACTTTTCACTACCATATCATCTATGTAGATTTCAATATTCTTGTCAAGCTGAGGTTCAAACATTCTAATCATCATCCTCTGATAAGTAGACCCAGCATTCTTTAATCCAAATGGCATCACCTTGTAATGGTAATTCCTAGTTGGTGTTACAACAGCAATCTTCTCTTGATCAATCAGAACTAATGGTATTTGATGGTACCCATGAAAGGCATCCAAAAAGTTCATCCGAGGATGACCAACTGTCGTGTCGATTAACTGGTCTATCGAAGGTAATGGGAAGGGATCCTTGGGGCAAGCTTTGTTTAGATCTGTGAAATTCACACACACCCGTCATTTCCCATTCTTCTTCTTTACCACCACCATGTTGGCCAACCACTCTAGGTAAAACACCTCTTTTATTGCCTCTACACGCTTAAACTTTAACACCTCTTCTTTGACAGCATTGGAATGTTCCTTAGAAGAGCATTGAGGGGGTTGTTTCTTAGGGGTGACAGATGGATTAACATTCAGATGATAACAGATGAAGTTCGGATCCACCCTAAGAGCTTCATAAGAACTCCACGCAAACACATCAACGTTACTCCTAAAGAAAGCCACCAGCTCTTCCTTCTCCCGAGAAGGCAGCTGAACTCCCACTTGAAAATACTTTTCATTATCATTATCAATAGTGATTTTTCCCAGCTTTTCGCACCTTGGCCCCTCTACGACAACATCCAAGGACATTATCACTTCCTTTGGTTGCTATAAATCCCTTTCTGTAGGGGCCAAGGATTCACCCTCAAATTGATATCTAATTGCCGCAACTAAACACTATTTGGCCATAGCCTAACTTCCAATCAGCTTCTCGACTTAGTCCCCTAAAGGATACTTCATTTTCAAGTGCAATGTGGAAGAGACAGCCCCTATAGCATGAAGTCAAGGTCTTGTCATGATAGTAGTATAGGGAGAATATGTGTCCACCACAAGAAAATCTACCTCCACGACCTTTGACCTTGCTTGAACAGGCAATCTGATCTGGCCCCTTGGGATAATTGTCTTCCCATTAAACCCCACAAGAAGGGAATCATAGTTGACTAAATCCTCGGGCTTCAACTTAAGCCCTTTGTACAGGTCAAGGTACATGATCTCTGCACCACTGCCCCAATCCACCAAGACTCTCTTCACATCATACCCTTCTATATAGAGGGTAACCAACAAGGCATCATCATGTGGTTGAAATGTTCCCACCGTATCCTGGTTAGAAAAGCTTAGAGCTAGTCAGACTTCCATTCTTCCTTTCTTAGAATCAGGGATCAAATTCTCAATGTGTAGTCTTGCTATGGACATAACCCTTGATAGATACGAACCAATCCGACCTAGGGCAGTAAGAATAACACCGATCATCCCCAAGGGTGATCTGGAAGAAGTATCCCTCTGATGTGCCGACCCGACTTGGCTCCCCTGCCCAATAGGCTGACATAGGAATTGCTTTAACTTCCTAATTTTGACTAGCTGTTCTAGGTGATCACGTAAAGTCCTACAATCTTCTGTAGTATGTCTTCGATCTTGATGGTACTGGCAGTGAAGACTTTGATTACGCTTCATGGGATCTCCTCTCATCTTATTTGGCCACTGAAAGTATGACTCATTCTTTATCTTCTCCAGGATTTAGTGTATAGGCTCCCTGAATACTGTGTTGACTACTAGTAGGTCTAGCAAAATCTCTCTTGGGCCGATTGTTGTTATACCTCTTCGGCCTAAAATCTCTTCGGTCCTAAGAAAATAACTTTGCCTTCACCTTTCCTTTTTGTTGATCCTCCTCAACTTGTTTATACTCGTCAATTCGGTCTATTAGCTGACGCACACTTCTGGCAGGCTTCCTAGTCAAGGACTTCCCAAATTATGCTCAGCAGGCAGGCCGACCTTAAACGTCCTTATTGCTGCATCATCAAAATTTTCATCTATCTCATTAAACATCCCTTAATACCTATCTGAGTATGTTTTCAAGGTCTTCCCCTCTCACATAGCCATAGATAGCAAGGAGTCTAGAGGACGAGTATTTCTACTACAAGTGACAAATCGGGCCCTAAAAACCCGGGTAAGCTCTTGAAAAGAGCTAATTGATCCTTCCTCCAACCCATCAAACCATCTTATCGCCACAGGCCCCAAACTAGATGGGAATACCTTGCACATTAATGCCTCATTCTTCGAGTGGATACCCATTCTCTGGTTAAATTGGCTAACATGCTCCACTAGATCCGTCCTACCATTATACATGGTAAATGTTGGCTGAGTAAACTGCCATGGAAGTTTTCCCCTCTCAATCCTCTGTGTGAATGTTGATTTTGAAATTTGGCGTAAAGCCCTGCTCATAGCATCATTTCCCAAGCCCCTACGGGCCGGGCTTCTACTACTTCATCTATGATGGCAATCTTCATCATAAGAGAACGACTCACTGAGGGGAGTCCTTGATTTGGGTCTATAATTGTCATCATCATCAGACTGAGACTCCGAGCTTGAAGGAGTCCCCCTCCTTTGCTTACGGTGTAGCTTCCTTCGTAAATGATCTATCTCCAGTTGCATGTTCCTAGTGACTTCTCCATGAGACACATGGCTCCCACTTTTGGAATGACTCCTACTAGTATGAGTGGTGTGCACATTAACTTCATGGTCACTCCTTCGTTCAAGATTAAGAAAATGATTTTGACGTTGGGATCCTACAGATTCTTCATGGTTTGGCCCTGAACCCACCATGATTAAACAAGCTCAAGAATGTTCAATTTTTCATAGATGATGCCAATTGTAAGGGCACTTTTTGCTCCACAGCCCAAATGGATGGACAATGGCCCAATGAGCCCAAAACAATGAATTTGTTAAAGAGTGGGCTTGAGACTGAATGTTCAATGAGTTAGGAAGATATTTATCACAATAGGCTAGTTATTATTGGAATGACCAAGATAAACAATTTGAACAAGAAAAGTTCTTCTCGGTTGAGTCCGAGAAAGATATGTTCTTATATATTTCTCACCGACTTATTCAAAAATTACAGTTCTTGGTTACCCCATGATTTTTCTCTGGTTTTTCTCCTCCTCATCCTTTTCTGTAATGGAGTCCTTCCTTTTTATATTCCCCTTTTCCTCTTTCATCTCAGCCCTCCACGTGTAGATTAGATTGATAATCTAGATACTTGTCTTGTCAGCGCCTTCTTGAAGTCTTTGTGGGTAGCTGTAAGGCTAAAAGTCACTATTCAGGTATCACTTCCACATTAATGCGGCTAGGGGGTTAGATGCAGGGCATTCAATGCGATAGTAGCAGCTTTCTTCTCAAACATTTCTCAATTCTCCTTTGTTTTATCTCTTTTTGATGTTTATCCTTCCAAGCACGATTGTATGTTGCCCCATACTTGATGGGTGGTCGGACTTTAGGCCTCCACACTATTGGCCAAGGTGGTATCTCTTCTTGGAAGACGTTACCTGTTCATCATGACCTGACCTCTTCCTCGGCCCAACATCCATTTGCCTTCATTTGTACTTGTCTGTCCTTGGACTATTTGATGTCCTCGGGCGCGGCCAATGGCCCATTATTCTTATCTAGGCCTTTCATCCCTACAATAACTTTAATTATTTGGTAAAAGTTAATTTGTTAAGCAATTAAACTTGTTAAGCTTATAAGTTTATTATAAAAAAAATGAACAAAGATAAAAGTATAGAGCCAAAAAAAGAAAATAAAAATGAAGGGGTAGTAGGTGAGAAATGAGATATTACGTGAGAGGAGTTGGTAGAAAAAGATTAAATAATTAGAAAAACTAAAATAGTGGGTGATAAAACCAAAGAACTCAAAATTTTTCCCATCTTTCAAGTACCTTTTGTTAGCTTTTTACTCCACACACGTTAACTTACTGACTAACACAACTTCCTATTTCACACAATTTAAACTTCCAAGACTCTCTCTATCTCACGTGACTTGCTCTTCCCACCACACATATTTTAAGATTTTTCTTTCCAACATGGGACTATTTCCCTTCCATTAGCCAAAACATGTTTTTAGATTCGATCTCTCTCTCCCTCTTTCTTAGATTAGGCATTCAACTTCGTTTCACTACTTTAATGCCCGTGACGCTGTTCATTGCCAGCCACATTCGCTATCACTAGTGTGAGGCCAAGATGAAGAAATCCCAAATTAGTGTGAGGGGGAGAATTTTTGAGTTACTATGTGTTAAATCGACCTCTTTTTCTTTTTCTTTTTCTTTTTCTTTTTCCGGTCCGATATCTAATTTTCGGCCGAAACTCGGTATATATCTCGGTACGGCCGAAACAGGTCCGGTACGAAACACTACCGTTTCTGTACCGGTGTACGCACCAGTACGAAATATACTGGCCATACCAGCTGGTACGGTACGAAATCGTTTTCCTTGCATTTATCTCATATATTGTGCTTCACTCCATGCTCCACTAATAAAAATATGACACTTGGCTTCTTTTATTTATTTTTCTTCAGAATGTTAGCTAAGATAACGCTCATCTCTCCTCCAAAAGATAATGTCTGTAAGTGCTTTGTTTTTATGTAAAATATTAACTCTTTCTCTCCCTCATGAAGATGCCTCAAATTAAGCAACCCAAAGATGCTCCAACATTGCCTCCTCCCCACCAGTGTTTCAGCCACCTTCTCTATTTCAAAAAATTAGAGATTTACCCACACAATAAACTCCAAAATCCCCAAAAGAGAAGAAATTACATTTACCCAAAGCTTCATCCATTGGGTGCAAAGATTGATTAAACCGGAGGGGACTTCTGTTTTGGTGGAGCAGCCGTTGAGAGAGAGAGAGAGAGAGAGAGTTGGTAGAGAGGGATGGAAGCATTAACATTTAGCGTTAAGCAACGTCTCATTAGTTTTAGATGGAAAAAATAAAATAAAAGAAGCCAGGTGTCATGTTTTTATTAGTGGAGCACTGAGATAGAAGATTTGGACTCTGCACACACCAATTTCCCTTTTTCTTTGGCATTGATTGATTGTGTTGATTGCTGATAAGATTGTAGCAAAAGTTGTTGTTAATGCTAAATAGTCGGACAGAATAGAGAAAAAGTAAGTGCAAGTTTTTAATTGAATATGATCAAGGAAAAAAATATGTTCAAGGAGGACTGTTAGTCCAATATTGTATTTAACTATTTACCAACCACCTCCAAACAAAAATAATAATAATTTCCAAAGATTTTCTTTATTTCTTTTGACTCCCATTATATACACTCTCACATGGTAGAATTTCCCTCTAATTTTTTTTTTTTTTTTTACATAGTCTCAATCAACACCAATAACACACATAGAGGAACTTAGAACAGTTTGTAAAAATTAAATTAACACAGCTAAAACACTCGAGTTTCAATGGATAATACACATTCTTGTGATTAGGGTAAGCCACATGTAATTACGAGTGATTAATTATGATTACTTCTTAAAAGATTTAATTATAATCAATAACATGCAATAATCTCATTAGTTTTAGCCCACAACAAGAAATGTACATAAGCATTCGTAGCATTATACTAATAATAAATAATTAGGATTTTAGAATATTATATTAAATAATTATCTTCGAAAATAAGGTGATTATTTGTAATTTAAAATTCCTAATTATCCCTTACCATTATCTGACCCAAAAATGACAGATCATCTAGTCTAAATCCAAAATATCATAAAAGTAGGGGGAAAAAAATGTAAAAGGGTACAAAAATAGGGATTAGGAGTTAAACTGCCAAACGGCACTTGTACGTGCAAGTTAGATTTGTGAACTTGTATGAAAAATGGATGAGTTATCTAACAGTACATTTTGATGAAAAAGCTCAAAAATGATAAAAATGAAAGCTTTAACATCATAAAGTCGAGATAAAAGACAGTGTTGCAAGGAAAGTAAAGAAAACAAGGAATGTATGTGGAAAACCCTTAAAAAAGGGTGAAAAACCATGGGTGGGTTAGGGGGAATGTCCCTTACTCCTTCAAGCTCTCTATTATGTGAAAAATGAAAGTTTTTCCTTGTACAATGATGGTGTTCTTCCTAAAAGAGAGTCCTTTTTCTACCTCACTTCCTTACATGCTTTCTACTCTTTTCTCTAATGTTCTCTCCTGGTTCTTGCCCTAATGGTCCAGCAACATATTCCTCTTATAGTCCAAGGAATGTTGCTAGGTACAAAAGACAGGTGTCAAACGATGATTCCTCCATTTGAATCATAATACAGCGGTGAATCCTAATACAACTGCTGTACTATGTAGTGGCTAGAGGAGAGAGAGTGAACATGCCGAAGTCAGGGTAGCGGCATAGAGAGTGACCCTGCCACTACATGAGGAGCAATTCTTGGATAAGAAAAGGGGCATTAGGGGCATTGAGAGTGATGCACGTGTCCTTAACAGTGGTTCAGCACAAGCACAACCAATAAAAAATGGGAATTTCATAGCCTCTGGCCACAGGGGGTCACTATCTCCCTTTTATAAGTGTTAGGTGTCCTTGACAGGTGCAAATCTCACTCTTTCCCAAGATGGTCACACTGTTGGCACGAACCAAAGATCCTTTACTTCAGCCAACGTTTCCTCTCCTTTGCTTACAGCCATTCCACGTGTAGGGTCCAGATCCAGCCATGTCAGCATTCTGTACTATGTAGTGGCTGGAGGAGAGAAAGTGAACACGCTGAAGTCAGGGTAGCGGCATAGAGAGTGACCCTGCCATTACATGGGGAACAATTCTTGGACAAGAAAAGGGGCATTAGGGGCATTGAGAGTGATGCACATGTCCTTAACAGTGGTTCAGCACAAGCACAACCAATAAAAAGGGGGAATTTCATAGCCTCTGACCACAGGGGGTCACTATCTCCCTTTTATGAGTGTTGGGTGTCCTTGTTAGGTGCAAATCTCACTCTTTCCCAAGATGGTCACGCCGTTGGCGGGAACCAAAGATCCTTTACTTCAGCCAACGTTTCCTCTCCTTTACTTACAGCCATCCCACGTGTAGGGTTCGGATCCAGCCATGTCAACATTCTCACATGCCTTGGCTGGTGTACTATACAACACTTTAACCCTAAATCAAAGTCCCAATCGAGTCACAAAATGGGTTCCATAGGCGAATACAAATTCTCTATACCACTTTTTGTGTACCACTCTATGTTCCACCAATCACTGCTTACCATGTGTATGATTGTTTTCCATTTTAAACTTTAGTTATTTTACAAGGAAAGTAAAATTAAAACATGGCAAGCAGTGATTAGTGGAACATAGAGTAGTACACAAAAATGGATACAAAATATTTGTATTTCCCATAGGCATTATGTGTCTCGGATACAAAAATTCAACAATTTTCCTAATTTTTCTGATATGCACGCTTATCCAATCAATGAGAGATAATTACTAGTATGAGCTAAGATTAATCTGGAAAGAAAGAGTTTGATTGAAACTATACTACCTTGAGCTCCCACCTCTATAAATAGAAGGGGATTCCCAATATAAAAGGCATCATTAATTTCTTGTTAATGACATATTTGGAATGCCATATTATGCTTGTGTGTTTGCATGACATAAATCCATGGCCATTAATTCCTAGAAGACCTACTTTGGTCGGGAGCAATAGATGCCTAATCCTATTACGGAAATGGTAAAGGCTTGGTGCATTGAGGAAAAAAAAACCCATCAAACTCATGTTCTCATTGAGAAAAAACTCAAGGGTTTGGTGCATACCTTTTGGTTTCACAATTAAACCCTAGAAGAACCTTGTATAGCATAAATCAATGAACCAAGTTGGTTTCCACGTCTCTTCCAATCCCTACAACAAACTCCATGTGCCCTCCTTTGCTGGTTAATACATATAGAAACCACAATATGGGTTGTTTACAATTTTTCACAAACCAAATCTCAAGCTTTGGTGATGGAACTTTAGGGCAAGAGAAAGCTTAAGGATGAGAGAGGAGATGATGGGTATCTTAGGAATACACGTGTGTGCCTCACTGTCAGATTGTTAATCTCATAGTGTCTATCCAGGATATTACTTTTGAATAGGACATGTTGTAAAACCCTAAGGCTAGGATTTCTTTAGACTTCATGGGATACCCAGATGGGTGCCAAGTTGGGTTTGTCCTTAGCCTAAATGCCAACATATTGTATTTAGAGCACTAAGCATTGTCCTTTGTTTTCTTTTAGCATTCACGTACAACACAAAACATGTACATTTCTTTCTTTATTGAATTTTCAAATAATATATATTTTTTTTTTATGTATTAGTAAAATGTTGAGTCTTTTTTTTTATATATTATAAATTAGCTTAAATGATCACTCTAATGTAAGTCTTTTATGGGGGCATTTGGTCCACCTGTTACATTACATCGTAATATTATATTATTATAATCTTACATTAATGTAATCTCAATATAAGAATACAATGTTATATTATTTAGGAATATGATGAGATTAAGGGGATGTGAAATGGAGTATTTCACTATTTTGTAATTTAAAATTTTGGTAATGTTAAAAAAAAAAAAAAAAAAAAAAAAAAAAAAAAAAAAAACTAAAAACTTTAACGTCATTTCATGTGCATCACACTAAAGACATACTACGACAAACCAAACGCCCCTTATAACCGGATAAATTTCATAGCTAAATCTCGACTATAAGTTTTACTATCTGGGGATACTAAAAATTTTGGAACACTCCGAGCGCAGTTCTCACAGAAGAATAAGATAGTTGATAACATTGGGTGAAAGGGCCAATGATATGATTAAAAAAAAAAAGTTTTGAGTTGGTGTTTTTGCCAATTACAAGAAACCCAAATTGCATTTTGATTTTTTCCCTTCAATAATGCCAATAAAGTGTACAGAGTTCTTTGTTTCGGGTTCTTTTAAGGAAAATAGGCCCTAAAAAATTGACGTATTACACGTGTGATTGAATCCTTTGCGGAAGTGACCAAGCCCAAAAAAGAAATAGTGAGATGGTTTTATTACTTTAAGTATGTTTATAAAGAAAACTTATAGATATTTGATCAAGAAATCTTGTGGGTGTGGATTGCAGGAGGGGTGAGAGGTAGAGAATATATAGAGAAAAAAAAAGGGGAAAGAGAGAGAAAAAGAGGTAGTCAAGTAGAGAAATTTGAACTAATGCCTATACATGTGAAATTTGAATCCCTCAAGTTCTAATGAAAATTTTCTTCCTTGAGAAATTGAAAATAAATTTATTAGACAGAAATTTAAATTGTATCATACACCAAAAAAAATTTTTTTAATTATTTTTTCTAGCATAACCCAAATATGAGTGTACAATATAAAGAGACCTGTAGCTAGGGCGGTAAAAAAACCACTTTGACCCACTTAAGACTATGTTTGGTTCGACATAAAATATTTTATGATGGAAATATTTTTTAGAAAAGAAAATATTTTCAAATGTTTGATTGTGTTTTTGAAAATGTTATGAAAAACATATTTACTACTACTTTCCCACATTTTCTCATCTCCCAAGCACATATATAATTAAAAAAAAAAAAAAATTGTGATTGGCAATTAGCAACGGTTGTTAGCGACTAAAGACCTTGGAAGTTATTAGTGAGGGATAGTGGGGGATGGAGGTTCAATTGATGAGTTTTAGGTGACACAGAAAGTGAAAGGACTGCAAATGAAAATGTAAAACATTTTCCACTAGAAATGTCTTTATTTTACGGTCAAGTAGAAAATAATTTTCTATTGACCAACAATTTTTGTTGCCCCAAACACTCACAAATGTGAAAAATATGTTTTGAAAATCATTTCCTGTCGAAATAAACAATCTAAATCGACCACAATCGACTGCAAAATGGGGTCACTACACTATTAGTTGTGGTGGTGGAGGTGCAAAAACCGCATCATGCAGGTACAGTGTGCTTTACAATTTTATTTTCCAAAAAATTGGCACTGCACCTATTAATATATAAGTTTTATTTTATATTAACTCAAGTAATCCAAACAACTTGTAATACCTTAGAGCATCCACAGCAGTGGAGCTAAAAATTTAGCTTTTTAACTCCACCAAAAGTTACTTTATCTATTTTACCTACACATATGCTGTAGCAGTGGATCTATTTTAGCTTTCAACATAATAAAATAATATAAACATCACAATAAAATAATATAACCACTACAATAAAATAATATATTCCACTACCCAAAAAACATCCACAGCACCAACCACAACCATCACTACCACCACCAGTCCACAGAAAAAAAAAAAAAAAAAAAAAAAAAAAAAAAAAAAAAATCTCCAATCTTTTTCCTCAACCTAGACCAAACAAAATCACCAATCACAAACAAAATAAAAAATCACCAATCACAAACAAGCACAACGTCGGCGAGCAAGCACAACCAAGAGTAAGCACTCCGATCGGCGGCGTGGGTCTGAGGCAGATGGCGGGGTGGGTTTGAGCTGATTGGCGGCTTGGGACGGTTGGTGGGTCGGTGACGTCGAGCTTCGGTGGCAGCGACGTTGACGATAAGTCGAGCCAACGGCAGTAAACGTAAGCTTGAGATACCGGAGTTGAGAGAGTGAGATTGAGAGAGATGAGGTTCAGAGATGAGATGAGAGTGAATAAGAGAGAGAGAGAGAGAGGCACGACGAAAAAAAAAAAAAAAAAAAAAAAAAAAAAAAGAGCAAGTGGCATTTTTTTAATCAACAGCCAGAATAAAATAATGTTTTTTTTTAGCTCTCATGAACAGTGCACATCCATTTATAGATGTGCACTGTAGCAGTGGAGCTAAAAAAGATAGATTTAGCTCCACTGCTAGAGCATGAATTTAGTGTCTGAGGAGCTAAAATTTAGCAATATAGCACCACTACTGTGAGTGCTTTTACTACAATATCTTCAAGAAATTTGCTTCTTTTCAACCCAAATGTCTTTGCATGTGTGCAAGCATGTGTGTGTTATGTGCACAAGAACGTGTGCATTTGTGTGTTTCTAGTTCTAGTAAATGGCTTTTTTGAACAACTTGATATTTTTAAGGCCATTTTTTTTCCATGCAAGGCTAGCCCTAGGCTTAGGCCACTTAGGACAGCACCTAGGCCTCCTATTAGAGAAAGGCCCCTAAATTTAGGGCAAAATTTATTATTTTTTAAAACAAAAATAATTTTTGGAGATATAGAAGAAAAAAAAATTTTGTTTTACATTTTTCCTCTACTTTTAATAAGTTCCAAAGAATTAAGTAATGCTAGAGAGAAATCAATTTTAAATACATTGGTCTTATAAATATATGTGTCACTGATCACAATAAGTAATTTAGATAAAGGTCTTTTTGTAAATGCTAGTGTTGTAAGTCTTGCCTTCCTACTCCCTCCTTCCCCATCCCTTATGTTTTTTGTCTATATTATCTCAAAAAAAAAAAAAAAAAGTAACTTTAGAATGGAAAATTCTAGAAATATTACAAATTTTAATTAACAGCCTTTACAAATTGATGTGACAATTAATATGATTTGTGAACATCAACAACCTATTAAATGCGTTTTTGAATTACTTTTCGTGATTGGTGATACATCTTTGTAAGTCTCACATTGTGAAAATTTATAATATTTTTAGTATCATTCATTCAAATACTTGTTTATAATCTTTTTGAAGTGTCACTGATCACAATCGTTGCTACATTATTTGTAAGTTTTTTGTAGTAAAATTTGTTATATTTTCAGCATTCCCCCCCCCCCCCCCAAAAAAGCATATTAAAAAATAAAAAGAATGGATTTTTTTATATATAAAAAATGATGACATTAAAAACTAGTTAAATTTTATTTAAGTGATAACAAAAAAGTACCATTTAAATATATCATCATAGCCCTGGCCTCCAAATCTATTGGGCCGGCCTTGTTCCATGGTCACTATATTTTTGTGGAAATATCTGCAAATTTTGGCCTATGGATTCGTTTGAATTTACAATGTAAATGCATGTGAAACCCACAAAATTATGCATAAATTTTGTTTCTTTTTGCAATGTATGGAATAAAATGGGTCATTGTAAAATCAACCAATATTGCACCACACAATCCAAAATTGCACCACTTTGCACGGGTGACTAATCTATTAAGGTGCGAGGGTTTTGAGAAAATCGTACCTCGTGGTGTAGTGATAAACATAGTCCAAAACCACATCGTACCGCACCATGTACACCTTTACTTGTAACTCAATTAATCCGCCTATCACGCACCATGTATGCAATGTCGACTCCATTATATAAACAATTGATGCAGTCAACTAAGGCTCCAAGTAAAAAAAAAAGCCCCAAATTTTAACTAATAGGATTATTTTTTTATTATTATAATAGTATTGATTAAGCCCAAATATTAGCCAATAAATAAAATAATATTTTTAGTATCAAATGAAAAAAAAATGCTAGAGAAATGTTACGTCCACAACATTTTTACAACAAATCTTAAGTAGCAGGTTATTATAGTCTGTTATTGATGAAAAAAAAAATAATTTCAGTAGTGGATTCAAATTAAATCCAATAGCAACTTAACATAAAAAATTCATAACATTTTTCACAATAGTTGAATTGACAAATTTTTACTAGTTATCATCTAGGTCTACCACTGAAAGCTCACTTAGTGTGTAAAACACTAGTGAATGTTTAGACCCCCAAATTCAAATTAACTAATACAAGCTTATATTCAAACAATGTATGTGCAGAATATGAAATATAATCAATACCCAAATATGCAAATTATTCTAAGCCATGTTTTAATCACAACTCAGCAGTAATTAAAAGCAGAGATTAATGAATAGAGAGAAGCAAACACAAGATAATACTGACATGAGTTATCAAAGAGGAAACCGAAAAACTTGGTGAAAAACCTCTCCACTGCCCTCCAAGCGGTAAATGATCTACTAGAAAATTAGTTGGGATACATGAATAGCAATAGACCCTCCAAGCCTAATTTACCTGATGCACCTAAGCCCTCCAAGTTTCTTGCTCCAACAGGGTTACGCCTAATCTTATCTTCTCTAGCTTATCGGATCCTGTAATTAGCCCATTACATCAACCAAAATAAGTTAGTTCTCTCTGGAATTGCTTCCCAAACACCAAGAACCTTCTCACTGTTCTAAATGTGGTGAGGTAAGGATTTGGCTTAAGATCCTCTCAAGGGTATGATAATGGAAAGGGTGAGAGTAGAGGAATTTGGAAAATAAAATGCATAAGATTGTGGATGAATCAATCTTATTGTTCTCTGGGGTTTCTCTCTCAAAACTCTCTCTAGAAGTTCTCTATATTTCGTGGGTATAAGGGTATTTATAGTAGGGTATGAGATGAAATGTGAAAAGTCAGTTTTCAACAAAATAGGGTGCACTAGCGAGTCATTTGCGACTAGGATGAGTCACGAGTTCCAGTCGCCAAATAACAGAAAGGCCAGATTGTACTTTTTGTCATCTAGTGATCCAGCTGTCCTGACCCTTCAACTTCCTACATGCTTCACACGTGTGTCACATTCTAGCAAATCACCACTCGCGAGTCAATCGCGAGATCCAGTCGCGAGTTGTCTCTTAATGCACATACTTGATCAATTCTTCACACTCTCTTACGCACAACCTTTACATTATTCCTACATAAATATAGAGTTTTTAAATGTTGAATTACAAGCAAATTTGGTATGGAATAAAGCTAACACATAGTTGAATAAATTCAACCTCACAACCACTAACATTACTCTTTTACTTACTACTATTAATCTGTCATATTTGTTATGGTTTTTTTATTTATGTAATTGGCTAATCCTTTAACAAGACGTACTTTACTTGTAATTGGGTACATCTAAGTTGTGTTTAATACATTAAGAAAAATGTTGTTCAAACATATCAAGTGTTAGTATTAAAGATATGGAGATTGATCTAAGAAACAAGTGAAGAAAAATTATTTCATTAAAACTCGACAGATAGCTACTATCGAGACTAAATGAGAAGCTTGACATAAGTTCGACACAAGCTCAATCTATCGAGAATTACGATTTCAGAATTTCCAGATCTAAAATTCGATCCATGTTATATTATTTTTTTAAGGTTTCTTTTCTTACAGCTCTAGACATATATAAGGCTTATTTTAAGGGCTGTCACACACAGATACAGAGACCAGAAGTTTAACATTCTCTGTGATAAACTACTGCGTTTGTACGCTATAGGGTTTTGTAACTAAGTGCTTTATAATCTTCATTGTTGATAAAGTGAAGAACTTTACAGCCAATAACAATCATTCAAGGTGTTGGAGTTAGTCACGTACTAGGATCCGTGCAAAGGAGTTAGTCACAGATTGGAGATTTGTACATCAAATAAAAGAATGCTACTACAAGATCAAGTCTAATTGGGTATTTTGGGATTGGCCAAGGTAGTGGTAAAATTCCTCATACTTGTAACCACTTTTATTATTGATTAGTGAATTCTTAAGAGTTGTAACCTTAAATTCACTCGGTGGGGGTTCTTGCCTTGCGAAATGTTTTCCCCTTTTGTCAACAAATCACTGTGTCAATTTAATTTTCACTGCATTTAGTTTATTTGGTTATTTGTTGATGCTTCACAATTTGCACATAATTTGACCTAATTAATTAACTTAGTTAATTGAATTAACTAACCGGGGTCAAGCTATTTTAACCCAACAATATTAACATGTGTAAAAAGTTTTGTAAAATTTTTATGTTTATAGACTTTCAAAAAAAAAAATCTACATGGTTCATAATTTCATATCAATTAGCAGTAATTTTGCATCTAAAATAAGATAATAGAGTTTAAGTAATATTTAATTTTTGTTAAGTCATATTTAAATATATAAAATGCCTCAATTTCGGTTTCACCTTAGGCCTCTAAATGCATTAAGTCACTGTTGCATGTACGCTACTTATAACTCAATTAGTTAGCATCTGTTGATAGACTAGTATTTCTAAAAGAGACATTAAGAGTTGAAATTCCCTCTAACTATTAAATTATTAATAAATAATTTAAAAAAAAAAATTATAACTATCAAATTATTAATAAATAATTTTTTTTTAAATAAAGAAATTACAAACACTTGTAGGACCACATAATTGAATGCCTCTTATCCTTGTTATATACCAGAGTAAAAGCCAACAGTGGCACCGATCGTGATTCTAATTTTCGACTTTCTTCGAGCCATGCAATTAAAACTTAAAAGGTATATATGAGATTCATAAAAGTCAAAGAACAAACACTGCTGCTAAATAATTTGACACTCTATTCCAAAAAAAAACACACACACACAATGCTAATAACGTCATCTCCCCAAACCTTATTAGGATATATGAATGATTTATGAAAGTCTGAAAGAATCGAAGTCTACTCTTGAATCCGCGTACTACTGCGTGAATGTAAGTGCATTAGTGTCCTTCACGTTTTTCTTTTCTCAGATCTCTCTCTCTGTCTCTGACTTATATTTCGGATCACCACAGGACTTTCTCTCTCTCTCTCTCTCTCTCTCTCTCTCTACTCTATCTCTCTATCTCTCTCTCATTAACAAAAAAAAAAAAACTTAACCAAAGCACCAAACTACACGTTATCTCTCTGTCTCTCTCTCTCTCTCTCTTTCTTCCCAGATTTTCAACAAGCCACCACAGAAAGCTAGGAAACAAGACAAACCTTTTGTTTTTTCTTTTGTCTTTTTTGCCTTTCCGTTGGTGGGCTCTGGTTTTCTTTGGCTACTATTGGTTGTTTTTCCTGAAACAGATACAATTATTGCATTTCTAGGATTGTTTTCACACAAAAATAAAATAAAACCCTGTCAAGGGTTAAAAAAAAAAGGAAATCCTTTTTTTTTGTTAATTTGAGTCTAACTGCTGGGTTTTTCTTAGCTTTCTGTCTTCAGAGAAACAAAGACTTTGTTTTTGTGCTTGGCTTGGTGGGTTTGCATTGTTTTTGTCATTGTGCAGTTGGTGGTAGTTATAATTCTCTTCTGGTGACTGTTGATGAATTGATGTCTTTGGCTGTTGGAGCTGTTTCAAGTTCCAAGAACATGGGGTTTGATGAAAACAAGGAGGAAGGAGAGAAAAGTACAAGAGAAATAGAGGAAGCAAAGCAAGAGGGTGATGATGAGGGAGGGAAGATTAGCAGACAGATGAGTGAAGCTTCTCTATATGCAACTGATCATGAGGAGGAAGATGATGAGAGAAGCAAATTACAGTTGGGTCCTCAGTACACTCTCAAAGAACAGCTTGAGAAGGATAAGGTTTGTTTCTGCTGAAATTAAAGGTTAAAAATAGAGAGCAATTCTCTTCTGTTATAAAATGTGTTTTTATGTCTTTTTTTGGGGTTGAATTTTTGAGAATCCAGGATGATGAGAGTCTGAGGAGGTGGAAGGAACAGCTTCTTGGGAGTGTTGATCTTAACAATGTAGGAGGTATCAGTTTGGCTATTACTAACTTTGTGGGTTTTTTAAGAAATTTGGTTTTCATAATATTCATTTCTTTGTCATTTCCCCTATATATGTGTGTCTCAAAAAAAAAAAAAAAAAAAAAACTGTCCATTTAGGTGATTACCATTTATGTGCACTTTTTTATAAGGTGAACCATAAGTCAAATTCTCTCCTTATTTTTATAACTATTGAATATTTATATTATTGTAGAAACTTTTGTGTGGCTTGTCTTTCTTCTAATTAATAGTAATACTTTCAAATAACTTGTGAATGGATTTCTTTAAATATTTTAATGTGAAAAGGCACTCAATGTTTCTTTATTATGTTCATTTTATGAAGCAATAAAATGCAAGTCCGCTGTCATTTATTTCGAATTTTTATTCTTCCATTGTCAATTGTTATGTAACTTGTAGAGAGAAAAGGGTCAAGACATATTGGTTTACATTTTTATCTTTGGGAGCATATGTTTGGAATTGGTAGTTTGCATTTCTCTCATTTTCGTTTCTTAGATATTGACCATTGTGAAGTCAAATGGTCCAACAATTTAGGATTCCTTTAATTTTCGTTGTACCAGTGATATTTTAGCTTAAATAAGATTACTAACATTTTCTTCCCTTTTCTTTGTTCTCTCTAATTAGTGTTTGGTCATAGGAATGTTGTTGATTTGGTTCACCTCTTTTTAGGACTGTAATGTAAACGAATCAAATCGTTAATTAAACAGTTCGGGTTTAGCTTGATAAAAAACTCATTTATGTTTGTTTGTTTATAAACTAGCTAAGCTTAATTTTTAATTTTAAGCTTGTTTAATAAATGAGCCCAAGAAAAAAAAATGTTCATGAACAAGCTCGTAAATAATAAAACTTGATAAAAATAAAATAAAATAAATAAAGCTTAGGTTAGTTTACGGGGATTGGTAATAAGTTTCATATGGACTTGAACAATTAGTGAGAATTGCTATTAACAAGGTGTTCATATACTCTTTTTTTTTTTTTTTGGATAAATTGTTACAAAGAGTTGGTGATTGGGGGGAGGATTTAAACCATAGTTCTCCTCATAAAGCATGCCAATTAATAACTTAATATCACTAAATTACAAGACTCTTGGTATTCTTATAATAAACTTATTGCTGAATTTTTTAGTAGTGTTATTGTGCTACATGAAGTTTTTTTAACAGTAAATTATTTGATGATTATTCAATATCCCACGATTTTAGTAAATGGTAACGCTATTACAATGTTATTTTCATCAATTACCATACATCATGAAAAGGATATTGTCGACTATGGTGATGTTTTCATAAGTCAACCTACCCTGTTGCTATCAGTCAGCTCATTAAGTCTACACTATTTTGGTGTTTGTTATGTTTTGTACAAATTAGAATCTGGCTTTGCAAATGCCTGATTTTTGTACTCCTTCCTGAGACTTTTTATATCAACTATATATAGAAAGCCTTATCCAATTTCTCTCCCTTTTTTGTTTGTTATTTATTTAGAGTGATAGAATGGTTATTGTTTTTGTTTCTGTTTCTTTTCCCCTTGCATTCAGTAAGATTCTTGTTGTGTGCCTCTTCTATTCCAGAAACTCTTGAACCAGATGTGAAGATATTTTGTCTGTCAATCATCTCACCTGGTAGATCTGACATTGTTCTTCCTATTCCTGAAGATGGAAAGCCCAAGGGTATATGGTTTACATTGAAAGAAGGTAGTAAATACAAATTGAAATTCTCTTTCCAAGTGAGTAATAACATTGTTTCTGGCCTTAAGTATACCAACACTGTCTGGAAAACTGGTATAAAGGGTAAGTTATCTGTGTTCTTATATTTCCCAAAGTACAATTTGAAACACTTGGATGTTTCCCTCACAATGGAACTTATTTCAGTGGACAGTTCAAAAGAGATGATTGGTACATTCAGCCCTCAGATAGAGCCTTACACACATATAATGCAGGAAGAGACCACCCCTTCTGGCATGTTTTCCAGAGGATCATATTCGGCTAGATCAAAGGTAAGTTCAATAACTTATGCTCTCTTTTAGTAATAAAAGTGAAAAGATAATTTAGACCATGCTGATTGATTTTAGCGGAATTAAATCAACTTTGCACATGAATTGATTATGGATTTCAATTGAGTTCCGGCTAATTCCCATAGCATAAACAAATCAAATAATAAAGAAATAAATTATAAAATAAATGACATAGGTGATTTATTGACAAAATAAAAAGAAATAAAAAACCAACATATGGATGCATCCTAAGGAAAAGAAAAAAAAAAAAAAAAAAAAACACTCCGGGAGTTATTCCCTAATTCCAAGGAAATTTTCACTAATAGAATTGAGGTCTTACAATTGAAATATACCTATATTTCTAATTGCAACCCAGTAGTACTTATGAACATGACCCCACAATCTGCTTCAAGTTGCGTGGACTATTCTCATAAGAAATTCTTCATATGAATCGTGTATGTGACTTCAAGGACTGCCTTGAAGATTTATTCTCCGCAGTTGAATGGGGAAGGCGTAGCTTCAACCTTTGATCACCAATCGAATTACCATTCTTTAGATTCGCTTTTATGAACCTAGTATTTGGTGAAATGTTGAGGTTTAGTGGTTTGATTTTTTAGATGCGCAGCAATACTCTCTAACCTCTTCCAGTCAACTTTAGTGAGCCCTTGTATAGCTTGACAAGTTGGTCACAATTAACACATCATCAACCAACTTATTGGGCCTGATTAAAAATTTGGTTTACCATCTCTCCACCGACCTAGCCTCAGTGGAGAGACGATCGACTGGCTGTTCTCAATTGAACAAGGGTCAATTGAAATTCAAGTGACTTCCCTTTCTTGAGCTGAATCTTGGAATTGAAATAAAACTTACATGTCATGGAATTAGCTAACACTAAAACTAACAGAAAGTTTCTGTTTAGATGATTAGGATGTGTGGTCACGTGCCATTTATTTAGTAATGGTACTGAATCAGTACATTGATGATGCTATTATTTTGTTCTAAGTAGTCTTTAGAGAAACTAAAAGATAAATTAATTTAATGGACTTTAGGTTCAAAAGAAATGATGGTGACTTTATGTTCAAAACTGGTGTACCCTACCTTTGAGATGTCTTTCCATCTGGGGAAAATGTAGAAAATGAGTATGTACTGCTGGGAGATTGTGACTTCTATCAAATGCAGCTCTTTGAATCTCCAAATAACTTGTACAATTTAGTGAAGTTTCTGAACATTATATAGAAATCTCATCCTGAAGTTGCTTGCAGAATCAAATGCAAATCAAGATCTCTTGCTGGATCCATATCAATTAACTGCATATGGGATGTGATTTGTTTGGAACAAACTAAAGTGACTCAATGAAAGAAAAATATGAAAATTAGGAGAGCAAAAGGTCTTATTTATGGACAGAGTTTGGGCTTTGTGATGCACCATTTATGTCACTATTCACTAGTTTTTATATATAATTTGGTGGGCCAACTTATGGTTGAATTCTCAGACTTCTTTAAACTTCTTTAGATTCCTGGCTTCCAAGTAATTCTTATCGCTGACATTTTTTTTTACCAGTCCTGCATATCTTGACACCTCTAGTGTATTCCATTAAGAATTCTGGCATAAATTTTCAGTACTATTTGTATCCCTACCTACTTGTACTATTTAACTACTAAATTCCTGAACTTTTCTCTGCCAATCACATTTTTCATTTCCAGCTTGTCTTGTACTCAAAAGTTTTTGGTTAAACACGTGTGCTAGAAAAGTAAAAAATCTGGAAAGACATTCATAATTGAATGTGTTGTTGTTTGGCTATCTTTTGCAACAGTTACGGCCCATGCTGAACTGTATACTTATTTATCGATGGGGACTTGACATTGCTTACTTTACATGTTCTGGCTTTAATTGTACAAAACAACTTTAGTACCACATGCGAAAACTATAAAACTATGCTGCAATAATTGCTCTTTAAACAGCTTTTTATTCCTAATATATATATATATATATATTTACTACCATCTAGTCTCATATTTATCATCTCTTTTGCAGTTTTTAGATGATGATAACAAGTGCTACTTGGAGATCAACTATGGCTTTGATATCCGAAAGGAATGGGCTTCAACTTGAGATGAGAAATTTACCAATGAGTGCTAGCATAAGCCATAATTCAGCTGATATTCTTATATTCACAATTAGCTTTAGTTTTTTCTTTTCTTTTCTTTTCTTTTTTCCTATTAATTATTATAAGATTCCTGCCTGTGGCTAAGTTACACGCGGTTGGAGTGTATGGAGATTGGAGAGAAGGATTCTTTGGTGACTGCTTTTAATAAAAGAAGAGCTTAGACTGACTTTTTCATATCCTTCTTGTACTCTTACCATTATTGATGTAAAGTCTGAAAAAGGGATGGAGTACTCTTTGGGTCAACTTATTTATAATAAGCTCTTTGGATCTCATCTATCTGCTACTGCTACTGGGTTGTAAAGCATTTGGTTTCAGCCAAAACTTTTTTTTAAATAAATAAAAATAGAGTTGTAAAGCATTGGATAGCGGGTTGTTTTTGAATTGAACTCTACCTTTTCTTTAATTTCTTTTATCTGCTAGTGATAAAGTTAGCTGGAATGTTATCTTTTTCATTAGCTATTCTTCTATTAATTGTTTCTTTTCTAGAATTTTTCATTCCTTGATCATGGATTCCTTTTATGTTCTTCCGGTGATATTTCTTGGTGAAACTATTTCCCAATATTAATTGGAAATTTTTTTTGCAAAACTATAACTTAATTATGCTCACCCAAAATGCACCTATCAGAATAAGGTTGGTGATTTAATGCTAGAGCAAAAAAAGAAAAGGGTTAAAAAATATATACTGGAATTTGTGTGCTTTGATTAGAATAAACTTGGCATCAGATATGAAATCTGAGAGACTCCAAGTGAGATGGCTTTTTTTCTTTTTTTTCCTAAGGTTCAGGAGCAACAAACTGCCCATTGAGCCAAAGTTCAAGGTATTAGGGGCTTGTTTGGTACAAAAACTTAAACACATGTTTTCTGTTTTTAAACAACATTGCACATATTTTCATATACTTTTTCACTCACACGTATTTTCAAAAAAATTGAAAACTATTGTTTAAACACACGTATCAACTGGGCTCTAGACATGACAGCCAATTCTGATTTTCACACTTTGGCTAACATGGAATTCTCAAACCCTTCTTCATTTTACTAAGGGGGAGATAATACTTTTGAGAGAATCTAAATCAAGGAAGTGAATTTCGTACCGGCCGGTATATACCGTACCAGCCAGTAAATCGGTACAGATACACCCCTTATTTCGTACTGGAAATCGTACCAGCCGCATACCGGCCATACCAGCGAAATCCGGCTGTTTTGGCCGGTAAATGCATACCAGACCGAAACAAGAAAAAGAATAAGAAAAAAAAAACGTTTTCACTCTCTCATCTCTCCACTCACCGGCGTCACTCACAATTAAGACCTTTTCCCCTTAAAATAATATCGGCTGAATTAGAAAAATATTTTTTTCTCTTTCATCCGTTCCTCTTTCTTCTTCACTCCCTCTCTCTTCTTTATCTCAACGGTTACAAAATGCAGAATACAATCCAAACAATCCAAACACGAAAACAATTTTTCTCATAAACCAAATGAAATCAGAAAAAAGAAAAAGAAAATAGAGAGACCTATTCATGAGCAAAAGAATTAATTCAATTTCAATAATCACAACCGATTAAAATTTTTAATTTTCACTCAATAATCAAAATGAACAACAAAACTATTCTTGATCTTTTCTCTTAAACATCTCTAAACTCAGTCTCAATCAAAATATAAACTCAAATCACAATTTTAAAACTAATCAAATTAGAACCAAAAAAAAAAAAAAAGCGAAGCTGACCCATCTGAGCCTCGGTGGGGAGGAGGATATGCGGTGGTGGGAGAAGGACAAGCGGACGATCTTCATGTGTGAGAGAGAGCTCCAGTCGAAGTGTTGCTAAGTGCTAGGGCTCCAGAAAGTGCTAGAGAAGATAGAGATAAAGGGAAAGGTATGGAGGAGAAAAAAAAGAGGAAAAAAGAAAAGAAAAGAAACGTGTGAATGAAAAAAAAAAAGATAAAGGAAAAATAAAAAATCCTTATTGAAAAATATTACCACAATATTTTTATGATATTTTTACAATAAATTTTAAGTAATGGATTGTTATTAGTTAATATTGGTGAGTAAAAAAATAATTTCAGTAGTGAGTTCAAATTAAAACTAGTAACAACTTTTCACATAAATTTTGTTGTGAAAGTATTGCATAAAATATTGTGAACATAACATTTCTCATTGAAAAATATAATCGTTAAAAAAAGAATAAATGATGATTAAAAAAAGAATAAACAATGAATGAAGAAATAATATTTAAATGAGATAGAGAATGGGATAGAGAATCTGTTGAAAAATGTATTTGAAAAAATGAATAGGTAAAAGTTAAACGTCATTGTTCATTCTTTAAACAGATAAAAATTAGGCAAAAATTTAGAGAGCCTAAAGATGCTCTTATACACCCAATAAAGTTGACAGGTTGTAAAAGTGACGTATAAAGTCAAAAACAATTTTCATGTCAGATTTTTTTCCATTTTTTAATTAACTCCTAACCCCTAAAAAGGGTCAAAAGTCCTTTGACATGTGTTTTGTTTTTTTGTTTTTTTTTTTTTAAGCCCTCAGTTAGTTCACGTGTGAAAGCACTGAAAGGTAAGCTTAGTATTTTAAATTTAACTTGATTTTTAATTTTTTTTTTTATAGATATAGATGTATAGACTTGGGTTTGGGCTTGGGCTTGAGCTTAGGCTAAAGATTACAAATTAGTCTAATCTTTGAATTTATATATATATATATATATATAGCGATAAACCTGAAACGGTACACCGATATTGACCGGTATCCGAAATATATCGTCCTGCTAGCCAAATCGATACAGTCTCCGGTACGGTATTGACTCTTTTGCTCTAAATAAGGCTTCAATATACCTTGTTAATCTAAAAACCTAACTCATTCAGTAATGTTATATTAATTTCTTCAAATATTATTTTTCTCAGATTTCTTCTCTCACACATATATAGTTTTTTTTTTTTTTCCTCTCTTGATATAAGTAATTCTTGGGGTTCTTTTTCCTAGTGTTGACACGTATCACGTTTAAACTTTAAATTGGACAAGCCTTGGGCCAGGTTTTTTGTGCAAAAGTCGAGCCTGGCATTTTTGTTGAATGGGATCTTCCTTTTCCTTTTTTTGCTGATTTTTTTTTTTTTTTTTTTTTTTTTCCTGAATGGGATCTCCCTTTTCAGCAACTAGAAAGTGCATCTCTTGCTTGGCAGCCCAAAAGTCCGTGTATAACCTTTAAATATAAGAAATGTGTATGGCCCACTCTCTTGCTTGGCAGCCTCTTGCCACGTGCCATCACGGGCTTGGCCCATGAGTTGGATCACATTTCTCTTGATTTTGCGGCCCTCACATTCTCATTTGAGAGTGGGCCATATGTTTTTTTTTATCCTTAGTTGTTCGTGGTTTAATTGGGTCACTATGCCTTTTAGGATTGTTCATGTTTGTGGGGCAAGTCTTGCGATCTTATCTGTGCGCATTGGGCTAGCAAGTTGATACGTATAAAAAGATCTCTTACTTCTCTGAAGATTTCAGCCATTTAAGACCTAATATGTAGTTCGCCAAAAAAGAGTTGTTGAACACAAAATTTAATCACATACCTAAGAGGATTTGAATCCTTGAACTCTACCACAACCCTATATTTATAGGAGGTAGAAATGCTATTCGGCCCAAGACCATGGGCAATAATAGGTTGTTAGTTTATTCATGCAAATCCATGGAGGTATAACAGTCAAGCTAGCCAACAGGCCAATGTGTAAGCAGCATGCCAATAGGTTTCTAGCACTATTGGCACCTTTCTCTTCCACTATCTTTTATGTCGTAGGTTTGACCTACCTCCCTCCTCTGCTCCAAAAAAATAAGTAAGAGCAATGCTATATACACAAAAATTGAACAACATTTTTTTGCTCTCGTTGATGTGTCAAGGGCAAGCTTGTATTGGTTTTTATTTAAGCCTACCACTAACATCATTTTTTATATATTAATGCATTTTATTTTTAAGTATTTTTTATTTTTATAAGTGTTATATTATGGAACATATAATTTTTATAAGTGTTATGTTATGGAACATATAATGAATTTTTCATTATATAGTGATATATGTATGAAAGACATACTTTAATAAAAAGATTTGAATTTCATAATTATAATATTGTTTTACATTTTTGGAGAAGATGTTATTAAAAGAGATTTTTTTTTTTTTTTTTTTTTTTAATGTTAAAATGCAAATTGCACTCTCTAATTTTGACTAAAATTCATTTCAGTCATTTAACTTTACTTTCGTTCAATTGGGTCCTTTAAGTTTCAATTTAGTCTTCCCTCCAATTTCATTGAAAAATTGCCATTAAAAATATATCATTCTCACATGAAAAAGATCTATAAAATTAATTAATATATTTTATATATTTTTATGTACTTTTTTTTTCAATTTTTTTTTCATTAGTTAGTTACATAATTTTTAACGAAATTGGAAAGAAATACCTAAATGGAATAAATTTGAAACTTAAAAGACTCAAATAAACCAAAGTAAGTAAAGTTAAAGATTTGAAATAAATTTTGATCAAATTTAGAGTGTATAATTTTTATTTTAACTTTTTTTTTTTAAAAAAAAAATTAGCATAATCAGTTGACTAATTTGAACATCTTGAAGAATATAAAAAGAAAAAATTGTACATCTCCAAATCCATTCACATATTACATGTTACTTTAAATTTAAATATTACATAAGTTTAGAATTGTAGCCAAATTTTGTTTTCTTTATGAATATGAATGTAATGCCTATAATTTTTTTCTTTTTTTTTTGAGAAACAAAATTTTAAGTTAATCTTTTGAAAATATATGATATTAGATTGCTAGTGCAAACTTTTTATGTTTTTGTGCTATCAACCACCATATACGTTCCAAATGTTAAGGAGCTCAAATATGGAATGAAATAAATTCATTTATTAGTGTTGTATTTATCCTTATTTGTAAGTATTAAATATTTATCCTAATCAATTCCTTTTGAATGGTTTAACAATCTTCTCTTTCTCAAGATTGCGTTTTGTCTTTCCTTGGTTGGTTATTTATTCATCTCCTTAAGTATCAATTTCACATAACATTAGAAATTTCAAGTAGAAAAATAGCAAACATACATTCAGTAGTCTGGATTCAATATGTAAAAAGGCTACTGTTCATTGATCTTTAAAATAGAACTACAAAACTTTTTGTGAAAGGCATATTAGTCCAACAGTGAATGGCAATGCACACTTCGAGTCTATTTGGTTCAACATTTTAGGAGCCTGAATGCACGTTTTTAAATCTCAAAACTCTATTTTTGCAACAACAACTTCTCATAACTTTTTTATAAATGCTTATTTTAAACTCAAAACACTTGCAATAGTTTATCCAACCACACCCTTCGAAGCATTGTGCATTCCTCATATGGCCAAAATAAAAGAACAGCTACTCAAAAACCAAAACAAAATTGTAAGAGCATACTCGCTAGACTTTTTTAAAACATTACACTTTCTATCCATAAAGCCATAAATAAGACATGTTTTTTGTGTGGATAATATTGCCCACTTATAATTTAAATAGGAACAACATGTTCAAGCGCTCTGTTTGTGCTTTGTACAGTACTTTAATTATCAAAAGAAATATATAAGTTTTCGTTGGGATAAATTGGAGAATTAATTCTGTGAAATTTAGGAACTTATCTAATACAATTGGTGAATATATGCAATACCTACATAACATTTTCTCATATACATTTTTCATGAGATAAAAAAAGTTGAAAAAAAAATTGTGATCTCTCTCCATAATTTGCTTTGATTTGTTATATCAAATTATCAATGGTATATATCCAAGCAAAGACAACGTCTTGAAGGACCAAATAGGATCCATGATAAGAAGTGGGTAGGGATTGTCTATGGTCTCATCATTTACAAATTGTTCAATTTGACGATGACAATGTTTTGGAGGTTCAATCCTTTGATTCTAAAAGCTATTGGCTTTTTGATTTTTTTTTTTTTTTTTTGGGAGGGGGGGGGGGGGTGCTATTTGGTTGCTGAGAACCCAGGACAAATATCCATGGGTTTAAATATGATAAGTTGGTGGGGGCTTCCTAGTGGGAAGGATTGGATTTTGCATTGGCCATAGGTTAGGCTATTAGGCTCCTTATCTATGGAGGGAGAGAAATTGCAGATATATATAGAAAAAATAAATCAATGGGTGTTTTGTTTCCAAGAGGCAACAATTAAACATTTTGAAAAACTTCTTGATCAGGAATGGGAAGAATCACCACTAATCAAGAGGCACATATTTGAAAAATGGCTGAATTAGTTTTAATTGTAAGGCAAAAATAAGGGAATAGTTCTTATAAAAAATAAAAATAAAATAAGGGAATAGTTTGGTGAAGTAGATGGGTGTTGATACCCATTTTTGTGACACATTTTCTACAAGCCCAATTCAACCAAGCTCAACTTCCTTGTGGGCTTAATTCATGTATTATTTTTTATTTTATTCTTTTAAGCATGACCCAAGCCCATGCGACTTATTGGGGGAAATTGAGGAAGTGTGGTTTGGAGAGTATGGGTAGGTTCCTTTCAAACCTTTTGCATGAGCCCAGCCAATGCGTGCTACCAAGTGAGCAAGGGACACTAGTAGCACCTCAGGCTTATGGAGGAGGTCTTGTATCCAAAATTTCCATCATAAAATAGCTTTTATGGTCTAGGTGACTGTGGTCCAACTTTTCTGCTCTACCATTTTTTTTGCCTAAAACACAAAGCTGACCCTAAGTGACTGGCCTTGTTTGCTACAACAACCAAATGCAATCTCCAAGGACCTACCATGTCTAGGAAACATCAGCCCATGAATTTAGGCTACTTTATTTCCCAAATTATGCAAAAAACAAGGCATCCCTCTTACCCAATTAAATCAAATTTGACCATGGCTTCTTTGATTGATACCTTGGGGTTCAAAGCTTCTTCTATTGACCAAAAACAGTCACTTAGAGCACCCCAAGTTCAATACAAAAGGCCCTAATCAGATTCCAAAGGGACCAACCACGTTCTACCCGAAGACCTGAAACTTCAAAGCAAAAGCCTATTCAGTCAGTCAACAATCTCACAATTCTAAAGCTTGGTGGTAGAAATATAGGTACAGGGGAATTTTCCCTCTTTTCCTCATAACCTCTCTCAATTTCCTATTCTCGCTGACTGTGGGTCGAAGTTTCAGACATGTTGAACCACGTTTTTCCCATAGAGTTAAAACTTAAGAACAAAAACTCACTGAGTAATGAAATATTCTTACAATTCTAAACCTTAGGAGTGGAAATAAGGGTACAGGAGAACCTTCCCTCTCTTCCTCACAACCTCTCTCAATTTCCTCTTCTCGGTGACTGTGGGTTGAAGTTTTAGACCTGTTATATTTTTATGCTTTTTCTGCACTTTTATTATTAGTATTTTGATTCTCTATTGTCAAAGCACCATTAGCCTTTTGTTCATTATACATTTGGAATTTTTGGGTTGATTCTCCACAATAATTGCAAAAGGAAGGGAAAAAAAGAAAGAAAGAAATGTGTTGATCTGACGTGGCATCTTAAGAGAAGAGCAAAATTAATTGCAGCTGTTTTAGTTTATATATATATATATATATATTTTTTTTTTTTTTTGAGAATGAGTTTATGTATAATTTGTCACATTAGTAGGTCTCAAATTTTTTGTGTTTATAGACTCTTTAAAAAATGAGGAAGAAAGAAGAAGAAAGGTGTGTAAACGTCTTCTTGTGGGGAGGGGGGGGGGGGGGATTTTGAATTGGATTATGAAACTATAACTACTATTATTTTTTAATTCATAGAGTATTATTGCAAAGTCAAACAAATTTAAATGTGTCCCATAGACGATTTTAAATACACTTAGCACCAGGATGTGTATCAAAGTTTTCTGACTAACGCAACCATGTCGATGCAGACAATTTTTTTTTTTTTTTCGGGTTCGAATATTCAGTGATAGAAAAGTCTTAATTATTCTTCTTCTTCTTTGTCTTATTTTTGGAGTTGAGCATTAAAAATTAGGAAAATAAAAAATAAAAATGGTTGAGCCCCAAGATTGAAAACTGTTAAAGGATGCAACAAATATTAGGTAGACTGTAGACCAGAACAATAAAAATGGTTCTCACTTCGCAAAGTTTCAAATGTGACCCTTCAAAACAAGAGGCTCAAACACAAGATGCTCCCCTTTCCAAATTCCAATATAGCAACCGTAGTTTTCTAGAATGAACGTAAATTAAAATTTAAAGGGCTCCTATCGTATCTTCTTTGTCATGTCATTTTGTTTGAATTTGATAGAGCACTAACGTAACGAGGTTGAGAGTCAAGACCAACCAATTTTAAACGGGTACTAGAATCAGCTTTTGATACTTGATGGTGCTATGCCAGCTGCTACCCCACATCTGAAAATTACCTTTTATCTTCTCACCTCATTTACTAATTCTTAATTGACATTTATGTGTTGTGACTGGTCATTAAATTTTCTTGACTGTTTCTTAAGTATCAATCTTTCTTTCTTTTTCCTTTTGCATTTCTTGTTTGCTTGGCAAAGGAGCTTGAAAATGATATGATTTGTGCAAAATAAGCTAAAATTATTTTATAATATTTTTACAAATAATTAATATTGTAAATTCTTACTAGTTCTAATCTAGAACTACCACTCACATCATATTTTTATTTATAAATAATTATTTAAAATTTTGTATTGTGTAGCATTACTTAAAATAAATTAATGTTTTAGTTTGATGATAAAAATTAATCATTATAAAATCGACGTCATAAGTTTAAAATACAACTTTCTAATAATAATAATAATAATAAACCTCTAATTAACCCACTTAAAAAACTACTAACAACTTTGAAAAGTCACCGGCTTCTATGGATCAACTTGACAAACACAAGCTTACCTATAATTAACACATTGAAAAGCCCCTCGAACAAAGCCTTTCCGTGTAGGGAATCACGTTTATTTATTTATAATTGGAATTGCTTTGCTCATATCAAACGAGGAACATGTGCATTAACACATATCCCAGCCCCACTGATCGGTAGGATTAGACATTGCCAGTGCCACCACACCTTCCCCGGATACTTGTACACCTATCTTTTTTTTTTTTTTTTTTTGGGAGGAACTACTAGTACACCTATCTTTTTTTTTTTTTCTTTTTTTTTTTTGAGGAACCTAGTACATCTATCTAACCTCTCTAATTAAGTCAAACTTCATTTACTTAAATCATTAAATTAAATTACTTAAAACTTGATTTGACCGCAAATTCGAATGAGCTTTCACATGCCTCTACAGTACTTCAACAAGAGGGATCTTCTTATCGAGCTTCGAAGGATGCATTGTAAGCTTCCATTACGGAATACCCAAAAGAGACAAATTAACGAATAGTAAATAGGAGTATTAATATGAGCTATAAATAATGTCCATTTTTCGAAAAGTCAAATATATTTTTCAAAAATTCATTGGTTTATAAGTATAAATTTATTGTGATTGGTTATGTTTTTGTTGATATGTGTGCACAACTTGATTTGATTTCTTTTTTAAAATTCATTAATACATCATTTAATTTAGCATTGAGAATCTGTTTACCATCAAATTTTTGGTTTAATTTTTTGTCATCCATTTTTCATGAAAGCCAAATCGCTCTATGACTTTTTCAATGAAGCTCTACTCAATCCTATTATATACCTTACTCATATCAAGCTTGACTGTCTTGTAGCAATTCTTACCATCTCTTTTATGGTCCAGATAATGCATCAATTCAAAGGCGAGCAAAACATTATCTGTTATAAGTCGCTCTGAAAGGAATGCACTCTGTTTTCATGATTTGGGGAAGAATTGTTTTGAGGGGATTGGCAAGAACTTTTGAGATGATTTTATAAATGACATTACTCATGTTTATAGGTCTGAACTCTGTCATTTTTGTAGGTTTTTAGTCTTTGAGATAAGACCAATATTAGTTCTATTGATATCAGCTATTGGTATGTTAGAATTTAAAACATTAAGAACCATACAAGTAACATCATTGCCAACAATATCCCAATATTTTTGAAAGAAAATGGTAGACGTACCATCTGGACTTGGGGGCTTTAGTAGGATGCATTTGTTGAAGTGATGCTACAACCTCCTCTCTGGTAAATTCTTTGATCAGATTCTGATTCATCTCATTGGTCACTCTAGTTGGAATCATATCTATTACCTCCAAAATTTGGCTGGGACAGGATGTAGTATGCAAATTCTCAAAATAGGACACTGCCACTGCTGCAATACCCTCATTGTTGTCCCACCAATTCCCCATCTTCATCTATTAGCCTAGTTATAGTGTTTTTTCTCTTTCCCTCAGAGGCTTTGAAATGGAAATATTTAGTGTTACGATCCCCAAGGCCTAGCTATTGAACCTTAGACCTTTGTTGTCACATGGTCTCTTCACTGTCTAACAAATCATTGATTTTCTTTTGAAGCACGTTAATTTTTCTGCCCAGCATGCTAAATGTTATTGCACCAATCAAGTCTGGAAAGGTGTTTCACCGCCTATGGTGCAACACATTGTCCAATCTGATTGTAGTTAGATTGATTTCATTTGTACTCATAAACTTATTGTATGCCAATTTCAGTTGAATGAAGCATGTTTTTCTCATAATAATAATAAAAAATAAAAAAACCACCTTAACTTTTGTCTTTAGGATGCTTTTCAAAACTCATTATTTAAGACTAAAGCTTAGATGTAGTTTCTTCAGTGTTGTACCTTATGTTTCTTAATTAAATTTAATAAATGTGATTGCATTGACCAAAAAACCATCTAGTTAAATTTAATTATTCGTAAAAAATGATAACTTTATTATAATTAAAGCATAAGTATGATTACAGTCAATTAAGAACCTAAGATAGCCTTAAAAAACTCTACCTAAGTTTTGTCTATCATTTAGGGTGAGGTTTGGGTCCAGTGTTCAGTTGCATTAGACCCGTTGAGATTATAACACATGTCCACTTTTGAACACATGTCATCATCTTAATAGGTCCAGTGCACTACATGCACTGAACCTAAACCTCACCCCATCATTTAAACCTCTTAATTCATCATGAACAAGTAGTTTTGATCTCGAGCCACACAATACAAATAATTAATGCAAAATTAAATTATTTCTTAAAGCCATACCTAGAACTTACTAAATCTTGTCAAATTAAAATTAAAGGATTCAATTAAATCATTGTTTGAGTGGATCCATGAGTGGAAAACACAAAGTTAATGTTGCTCCCAACCCTTTTTAGAAAAGAAGAAAGAGGGAGAAACAATTTTAGATTCACATTCTATAATTTGACATAAATTAAAAAAAATGATCATGTTAACGAATGCACTTAGGGCATTGGTTAATAATCCATTTTAAGAAAGTTTTGACATCATTTTTATAGAAAATGAAAAAAACTGTCAAAATATTAATTTTTTTTTTTTTCATAAAAACTTTTTTTTAAAATGGATTGTTCCCATAAAAAAAAATAATAATGTTAGGTGACTAGGTGTACCATGTCCAAATGCGTACAATGATTCATAATTATATCATAGAATTATTATTAATTTCTAATTGTTCCTATTAATAATGATAATAAATTATAGTATTTATTATTGGCATGTGATTTCAAATTTGGAATAGTGATTTTGTGACATGAAGCTAGCGTGGCAAGGGCGGTGTGGTTGGCTTGGGTGGGAGTGTCGGCACGGCAAAGTGTAAAAGTAAAACATAAGGAAATGGTGTCGTTTCGTTTTGCCTCGGTCTTTGCTAACGTGAACCAGGGAGCCTTACTGAGGTGCGCATGTTTGCATTGCGGTTTTGCCAAATCATTGAACACAGTTGGCATTGGGCTTCTCTCTCACTCTTAGTGGTGAGCAGTAATTCTTAGGTATTCTCAGACTATGGAGAATAGTGTTTTATATTCTCACATTCATAGTGGGATCCACTCATTAAATTCATGGTGGAGTTTACCATGAATATGAGAAAAAAGAGCACCACTTCTCTGTGTTCCCAGAGTATCTAAGAATTTTCTAGTGGTGAGAGCAATGATTCGACAGCCAATGTTGGTTGCCCAAATCTCATGGTGGGCCCCTTCAAGAAAACCAAGGTCCTGCTTGGTACGCAAGGTCAAACTCATGTTTTTAGTTTTTAAACAACATTACATGTATTTTCACACACTTTTTCACCTACACGCATTTCTAAAAAAATTGAAAACTATTATTTAAATACACATACCAAATGGACATTTAGCTTCTTAAACCCATGATATTGTGATCAATTTTTAGTCCTTTATTTTTACTATTTTTTTTTTAATGAAATATGTGTCAAAGTTCAATTTTGTCTCTAAAT
This sequence comes from Quercus gilva, assembly GCA_023621385.1. Classification (NCBI taxonomy): domain Eukaryota; kingdom Viridiplantae; phylum Streptophyta; class Magnoliopsida; order Fagales; family Fagaceae; genus Quercus; species Quercus gilva. The sequence continues at coordinate 34,136,314 of CM042480.1, forward strand.
TATCTATTATTTTAATTAATTTTGTAAGTTTTAGAAATGATTTTGTGTAATTTTCTCAATTTTAAATATTCCATTGAGGGTAATTCGAATTGATTCCTATTACAAAAAAATTCAGTATTGTGATATCGTGTTGGGACATAGTTTGTACATTTGAAAATATGAATATTTTCTAATAATGTTTTTTTCTTTTGAAAACTCTCCTAAAATAAATGTAAGAACTATATGATTCATGTTATCTCATTACGAATATAAAAGGTTTATAACATGAAAATCATGAACAATAATCTAATCTTTTCATATACTCATCCTATAATTATTCTCAAAAGAAAAACGAAAATAAAAATTTTAAAATGGAAAATTAAAAACTAAAGTGTACTTGATTAAGTTTGATTTGGGGGGAAAAGGTTATCAAAACGTTCAAAGTCTGAATATGCATTAATACAATAAATACTGGTCAAAACATAATCGAGTTCAAAGCATTGGTATTGTTTACCTCTACTTTCTTTTTCTAGAGCAAATAATTTTTATGAATTTGAAACCAGATGATTCCATTTTTATCCCTACTATATATGACACTAAAGGTTCCAAAATGCATAATTTTTATGATTTTGATAATTAGCTTCAACATCAAGTGGAGATAAAGATAACATTGAACCATTTTCAAAACTTCTAGATTAAATCAACATAATTGATAGTTTATGAGCGAAATTGAATTCTAGCAATGTCCAAAGACCAAAATGATAGTTGGTCTTCTTTCATTTTATTTATTTTTTTTAATTTTTTTATGTGCACCTAGTAACCTAAACAAAAATAATAGAATTGGCCCATCATGTTACCCATCAATTCTATTTGAGGGCCAAAATTTGACCTATCTTTCGCTCTACTCATAAGTCATAAATGTTTGGGGTACATTTTTATCCAAAGATTTTTTTTTTTTTATATTTTTTTTAAAGAAAATAATTCAATAGCTACAACAATGGGGAGTCAAGAAAGGGGATTAAAATCCTATTTCTTCTTGTTAAAGAGTACATGCAATGCCATTAAATTTGTATTTTCAAACGTAGTTATATATGAAAGTCCAATTTGAGCCATTGTTTGTTAAATAAAATCTATTTTGGTGTTGGTCTAATATGAAGTTACTCTATTTAAAAAAAAAAAAAAAAGAAAAAAAAAAGAAAAAGAAAGATGGTCTAGGCCAAAATATAGGTGGCAACTCTTTCCTAAAAGGAGCCAATCTAATTGGTTGGATTCAATTCTAAGATGAAATCTTTACACGATTATTACCACATCTCGATTATCCTTGTCCGATATTATTGTGAGGCTTAATTTAATTTAATTTTTTTTATAACAAAAAAACTTTATTGAAAACCAAACAGGCAAAAACAAAGTAACAAAGGGGCTGCCAATAAATTTACAGACATGCCTCCCCCAAGATTACATTTACAACAGCAGAAGGGTTATTTTCTAAATCAGAATATCTAAAAATGGAATTAAGCATAAACCATCAAATTAAGGAGTGGGCTGCTCTATTTGCTTCGCGACTACTAATATATATGTGTGTGTGTGTAAAGGGGGTAACATGATCTCTAATAAGAGATGATATCCGGTGTTTTGAATACATGCAAGATACAACATTACACTCAGAACATGCAGATCTTAGTCTGTGATATCCACACATCATAAGTATCTATAATGTTGTAAGCATTTAAAATAGAGAGATGCTACGTCTACAACAATTTTACAACAAATCACAGGTGGTTAGTTGTTATTGGTTCAAATTTAAAACTAACACTAAGATTACTTTTTTGGCCCAACAATAACAACCAATAACAACCTGCCACTTAAGAAATGTTGTAAAAATGTTGTAGAAATGTTGTAGACATAGCATTTTTCTTTAAAATATTAGATAGTTATTTCTCTAATATGCTATCTAAATTTAATACTCTCTCCGTCTCATTTTTTTTTTTGTCCTTTATTCCATTTTGAGACGTCCCAAAATATTGTCCTGTTTCTAAAAATAAAAGTCATTAATTTACTAATGTTCCTATTATACCCATATTAATTTACTAATTCAATTTTTTGATAAAATTTTTTAAGGATGGTTTTGAAAACTTATACACTTTTAAAATGTAAATAAGATAATAAATGATGTTCTCTTAAAAAGTTTAACTTTTCAAACAGGACAAAAAGAATGAGACGGAAGGAGTATATATTTTTTTTAATGGGATATAAGAAAATTTGCGGAAGAGTGACTACCATTCCGATATTCCATAATACATACCAAAGCGCGTTGCATATATATATATATATATATATATATATGATGTAATGGCAAACATCGAATGTCCAGTAAATTATCATGAGATGATAAATTGATGAGAAATTAAGGGAGATAATGATATTGATGGGGGTAGAGGTAGAGGTAGAGTGCAGCAAGGTTGGTGCGTGGAGGAATAAAAAATGGAATTATTTGCTGTGGTTGCGGTGATTTAGAAAGCCCACCCTACAAATACAATACATAGGACGATAGGCTCTTTTACTTTACGTGTGAGAAAGTCTTTCCAATAAAGTCTACTGATTTAAATATTTCAGAATCTTCGAGGAACGGAACAAACCAAAACCATTGGCATTGCTTCATATATTTTTGTTTTGTTTTGGGGTATTTACTCCAGAAGTAGCCCTCTCATCTCATCTCATGTTACTCTGTACTTGTACCTACTCTTTATATTTGTAATTGTTCAGCACCAGCTGGTACCACCACCATTCCCATTGTCTTTTATCTTTTCTAAAATAATTAATCCATCTTTATATAGACTCATCACATTCAATCTTCATTGCACTGTCACCACTACTACCACCTCTCTCTCTCTCTCTCTGAATTCCTCTTGGTCAGGTCAGTGTCCCTCCCTCCATCTATGCTCTCATTGCACCTCTTTGTTATGGTTCTTTCAGTTTCATGTCTTATGTCTCTCAATTAACATTTTCAGTTTTACTAATTTATTTTCTTACACACACATATATATATATATATATTTTATAATGGGTATGTTTTTATATTTATGGGTGATATTCTGAGCCGATCTAGATCTTACATTTTGTGGCTGTGGGCTTGTTGTTTCAAAATATTTGTTGACTTGTTTTACTGAGAAAACTTCTAGTGTATACATGCATATTTTTCAGGGAAAAGGAAAGACAAGGAAAAGTAATATACACTGAAATGGGACTTCGATCCAAGTTCTTGAAAGTGATATTTGATCTTGTGGGCATAGCTAGTCTGGTATTTTGTAGGAGTGTTCCCATACAAGAAAATGGCTCACTTATCAATAGATCTTTGATTGCAATTCATGTGTCCATTGTCTCCACATTCCAACTTCAGCTGTCATTGCATCCTTTTCTATCTGATTTAATTTTAATGTACCTTCTTAGACCTTCATTTAAGCTTTCTTTACTCTTTATGAGCTTCCTCTGCTGCTTTTATTATCATTCTATCATTTTTTTTCCCCTTATTATTACTTGTTAGTACTAAAATTTCATGATGAGCTGATTAAGATCTGGAATTCGCTTACTAGTGATGCTTATTGTGCATCTGGGCTTTTCTGTTTCCTGTAGTGGTCTCTTGAGTTGGGTTTTTTGTGTGGAGTATATTTCTCCTAATAAAGTTGGGTTCTTTTGTTTTTTTTTAATCTGGTTTTGGAAATGGGGTTTTGATCCTGGAGTGAATTTGGAAGAATTTTAACTCACATTGTGGTTTAAATGAATTTGGACCACTGGTTTTGTGCTAATAGGCTAAGATGCATTTACTCATTGGTTTTAATTACTGCAGGAATTTGGAGAGTCCGGTCACATCAGGAAGCAAGATAAGATCTATGAAAAACATGGAATCTCCAATGATTTTTATTGTCTGCAGTGCCCTGCTTCTTCTGTGTACTTCAACAGCTTATGCTCAGACTGCTAAATCTCCCCCAATAAGCCCAACCCCAACCCCAAGCCCAGCACCAGCACCAGCACCAGAGTATGTCAACCTCACAGATTTGCTCACTGTGGCTGGTCCATTCCAAACCTTCCTTACCTACCTGCAGTCCACCAAAGTCATAGATACCTTCCAAAACCAAGCCAACAACACTCAGGAAGGTGTTACCATATTTGTACCAACAAACAGTGCCTTCTCATCTCTTAAGAAGCCTTCTCTATCCAATCTCACTCAAGACCAGCTCAAGTCAATCTTGCTCTTCCATGGCTTGCCCCATTTCTACAGCTTAGCTGACTTCAAGAACCTTACCCAATTGAGTCCTGTACCTACCTTTGCCGGTGGGCAATACACATTGAACTTCACCGATGTATCCGGGGTAGCAAAAATTAGTTCAGGATGGTCAAACACCAAGGTGAGCAGTAGTGTGCATTCCACTGACCCTGTTGCAATTTACCAAGTTGATAAGGTCCTCCTCCCTGAGGCAATCTTTGGCACTGACATCCCTCCAACCCCGGCTCCAGCACCATCTCCAGACATTGCACCTGCTGCAGATACTCCATCTGGGTCAACCAGTGGAGGCAAGGCATCTACAACATCTTCACCAAGCAATTCTTCATATAAAATGATCAGCTGGGGGATTTGGAGTCAGTTGGTTTTGGCACTTTCAGGTGTGATGGTCTTGTTCTTGTGAGGGAGGATTTGTTGAATCAATTCATTTTTATTAAGGGGGGTATATTCGGATTTGGTTCATTTGCTTTGATATGAAACCATTTTTTGAACATATTTGTTTTGGAATTTATGTATGAGAATGTGATTTACCATTATTCCAAAATGCATTCTGTTTGATTTATAATTTATAAGGAGGTTGGATCTAATAATTATTGTATTTTTGAGGGGGGAAGGAATATTGTAGTTTATGATGTTCTATGGAACATGGTTCCTGTGTTATCTCCCTCATTGATACAGAATATTTGAAAGTGGCATATTGATATTACTTTATGTAATGCATAATAAGATAAGCAAGATGTCCCTTTTTGCTGTAAAACAAAATAATCCCACATCATGGTGGTTTTCTTCGAAGGGACTTTTGAAAGTTTCTGTTAAATAGTTCGTTTACTTTAACAATACTCGAGGTCGAGGGGATAACTTCCACAAAAAGTGACATGTTCAAAAAAAAAAAAAAAGTATCATAATGTGTTTGGTTAAGGTTGTCGCCTTCCCCTTTTTTTTTAAGTGCTTTGGGTATTAGCATTGGACTAGCCATCCCCATCTGGCTAGTCCAATTAAAATTTTGCTTACAAACATAAATAAAAAAAAAAAAAAATCCAATATTACAGTGGACGTTTCATGACCACAATCATGACGAGTTTGACGATAGTGGGGGCGGTTGATTTTCTAATTATTGAGAATTTGAGACAGCCAAGTTTGGTAGGGGCGGAGCTATTAATGTTTAAGAATGAGATTTTTGGCTTTATGGTGACTTTTGTAAATTGTAATGATTTTGGCTCTTACCACAAATAAACTAAGTCGATCATAAATAGTTAGAGCTTGGATCAATAAAAGGCTTGTTTATGTTTCTTTGCTTGTAAATAAGCCAAGTGTAAGTCTTAATTTTAGGATTGTTTAATAAATGAGCCAAAGTCCGAGCAAAAAATAAAATTGTTTACACACAGGTTCATGAACATTATGGCTTGATGCAAAGCAAGTTGAGTCTAAACTCTTTTTATGAGCTTGAAAATAAGTTTGATATGAGCTTAACAATTAAACTCATATCCTGCTTAAACTTTTTAAGTAATTGAGAATTATGATTTACTCATTCAAGACATATAGACTTTATATGAATTTGATAATGTACTTGTATTGGATTTCAAGTTCAAAAGCTTGATATTGAACTTGAGCTCGACTTGACTAATGAATCAAACCGAGCTCTAGCTTTTAGACTTTTTGATGAACTCAAGCTTGAAAGTCATTTATAAGCTTGGTTCAAGCTCAATTCAAATTTGAACACTCACTACTCGACAAAGTTCGGCTCGTTTATCGTTCTAGTTTTAGTTTCAGATTTGTAGTGAATGTTTTTATTTTTAGTTAAGAAAGAGAGAAGCATGGAAATAAAAAAATAGTAATATAATAGAATGGAGAGAGAAAATAGATAATTGGATGTGGAAAATATATGAGAGTGAAGAGGAAAAATAGAAAATCCAACTTCTTAAAGTTAAGGTGCTGCTCTTTTGCCAGATAAATTAGGCCAAACTCTGTTGATATTAAAGCTCCACAGGCAACAGAAGCCGGATTACGGACCACCCATTATGGCACAACAAATATTATCACGGACTGGGTATGTTCACCATTAAATTTAAATCATATCTAGCCGCGACAGAAAACTACCATTTCTTTATCACTTGGTAGGTGCCAAAAAAAGTGTGGACTTCTCAAATCCTTTCGGTGTTTACTATTACTATTATTATTTAGACTATTTTTATCTCAAGGATATTCTCACCGATTTATTGTTCCCTTAAATTATTATTTTTTTTTTAATTCTTTTTTTCAGTAACTGTTTGTTAAACATTTAATAAATCAAGTTCATACTCAATTTTGTTCAATAACATATTCTAATACTTGAACTTGATTTTTTCAATAATTATATCTAAACTCATGATTAAGCTTAGTCCAAAAACATGCATTCAGAATTAAGCTTGACTTGTTTGTTAAATAAATGAATATATATAAATTTTTTTCATTTATATATAAAAAAATTTTAAACAAGTATTTTTCTAAGTTGAGCACAATATATCTTATAATCATCTCAACACTCAACTCATATTCAGTGAATATCAAAATTAGGTTAAAAAATTTTTCTATAGACTTTTTATTTTTTGCACATTAACATATAATAGTTCCTTAATTTTCTTATGTGTTGATGGGAGGTTTACTTTGTGTAAAATTCTTAGAGGAATCTAAATAAAACTGAGAATTTTATTGATCAAGAAAAGAGTCTTACAATCAATTGAATTGAAATACATAGCCTAATCCTACTTATATACAGTTCAAACCAAGCAAAATAACCAACTTCCTAATCTGGCGCTAAAACTGTTACTAGAACCATCTAAACTGTACACATGGCATCCAGAAATAACAAACTCTATAACTGCCCAATTTCGTGGAACCAACTCCTCAAAGCTTTGGATGAATAGCTCATGATAAGGAACTTCTTCAATTACTTCTAGAAGGTCTGAGCTAACCCAGGTAGGCTCTGATGCTATCCTTGCTGCTTGTCTCATGCACCTTAGCTCACCAACTCTGTTATGATGATCAGCACTGCCACCTGTAGTTTTAACACTTTGGGAAGAGAGAAAATTATTTGTAGTTCTCGGTAATTCACCTACGTAATGAATCATAGATGGAAAAAATAAATAAATCTACCTTTGCATGGTTTACCTACTGTGAATAATCAGTAACATTTGATATTTTCATGAGCATTAGGCATCAATAAGCATAACATGACAAATCATAAGATGTTCATATGTCTTATTATTTTGTAAATGGCATCTTTAACATACCGCGATGCTCATGTGTACTGTAAACTTTAGAAGGTATACACGGTATACCAGCCCAGTGAGTAAAATATGGTGAAAGAAATCTATTTTATTTCAATGCAAAAAATATATATCGATTAACAAGTCAGGAGCAGATTGATATAAAATTGGACTTGGCCTATCCATATACCTACTGAGAATCAAAGCCCGATTAGCTCAAGTGGGGAGAGACTAATATCAATTTATATTGGGCTTCAGCCTTGAGCTTGTCTCAACCCCATTATCATGCCATCCCAGTTTCACATTTGTTGACTGTATTAATATATATATATATATATACACACATATGTATGGTAGATAATTATTAAATTAAACATAATTTTAAGTTTTAACCTTAATACGGATTATTTTCATTTTGATCCTTAAAATTTCAAAATTTATATTTTGATTCTTAAAGCTAGGTTTCATTTTCAAACATAAACATATGCTTACTCATTAAGGAATGTCACCAAATGCTTTGAAGAACAAAAAAAAGGACATCATAGTAGATTGTGGCATAAAAGAAAAGAACAAAAGTAAATAAAGTTGGTTATATCAAATGGGTGAAAATCAATCCAAGAGTAGCAGGGTGAAAAGAATTTTCTTCTCTATCTAATTTTGGTTATCGATTTAGATTCCTACCGTCACTCCCACCATCTTCTCAATTGAAGAAGGAGAAAATTGGAGGTGACGGATCCACTTAGATGGACTTGACAGTGCGGAGCAAACAGGTTAATATGTGAACGGACCTAGGGTGGGCAAATCAAAAGGCCACGTGGCACTCAACTAGTCATTATGTGGTCTCCAAGAAACCCTAAATGGAAATGACTTGCGTCACAAGGTTAACCCTAGTCCGTAGAGTCTCAATATGAATAGAATTCTAACATGAAGAGGATTCTGGAATATACGCACATTAATGGAGATCTCCTCTATAAGGAAAAGACTTGTAACGCATGCAAAAGAGTTTGATTCTACACTTATAAAAACCCAAGGACCCTCAGAAAAAAGGTATGTTTAATTCATCCCAACTCTGGCACTTTAGAGTTGTAGAAAAAAGGTTTTCTGACCTAACCTTCGGAGGGTCTTCGGCCTGTACCACACTGGTACTCTTCTAGGGTTTTTTCTTTGTTGTTGTTTCGCAGACGTTGTTTTGAGCATGTGAGTGTTGTGCGACTTACTGAAGATTTTTGGCATCATCAATTGGCACCATCTGTGGGGGAAGCTGATTTGTAAGTCATACCATCGCCTCTCGGACAAAAAGTTGCATGGTGTTCACTCACTTGATGGCAACCACCAACGACGTTCAAGGAGATGAACCACGTACAACTGCCCTCGAGAGACAAGTTCAGACTCTCGCTACCGCCGTGAAACGCCTCACCAAATAAAACCATGACCTGGAAGAACAGTTGTGCCAAAAGAATGTAGACCTTAATATCCAGGAGGAAAACCAAAAGGGCACCAGTGGCGAGCGAAGGAACTAAGAAGGGTCGGAGGGAAGCAACGCCCCAAGCAGACCAAAATGACAAGACACAAGCCGGCCATCCCTTATTGATACAGTCCCATCTCACATAGTTGCCGAGATACAGATGATGAAAGAACGGATGGACCTTATGATAAACGCCCTCAGAAGACAGGTGTCTAGCAACCTTGATGACTTGGTCCATCGAACTAACTCGCCATTCACAGCATTCGTCACCGCATTCCCCCTCCCACCAAAGTTTCGAATGCTACGGGTGGAAAACTACGAGGGATCCAAGGACCTCTTAGATCATTTAGAGTCTTTTAAAACCCTAATGCACCTTTAGAGGGTGCCGAATGAGATCATGTGCAGGGCCTTCCCCACCACGCTGAAGGGATTCGCAAGGATCTGGTTCAGTAGGTTGACGCCCAACTCCATCAGTACCTTCAAAAAGTTAAGTGCCCAGTTTGCCTCAAACAGTGAGAGGACGAGACACTGAGATCTTACATAACCCACTTTAACAAGGAGGCTCTTTCGATCGACAAAGCAGATGATAAGATACTCGTGGCAGCATTTACCAATAGGCTGTGGAAGGGTAAGTTCCTATTTTCTCTGTATAAGAACGATCCAAAAACTATGTCGGATGTGCTTTACAAGGCAACTAAGTATATGAATGCGGAAGACATGTTCTTATCCCAAGAAGAAAAGCCCAAGAAGAGGGAAAGACAGGAGGATATACGGCAAGACAGGGGACCAAAGATGGCTAGGACAGGGGAACGAGAGAGGATAGGCACTCAAAACCCCCCATGGGGAAATTCACGAGTTTCACCCCACTGACCGCCTCGGTCGACCAAGTCCCGATGCAGATTAAGGATGAAGGGGCCCTGACCTTTCCCGTTAAGCTGAAGGGAAACCCTAATAAGAGATCTTGAGACAAGTATTGCCGATTCCACTGCGATCACGACCATGACACAACTGACTGTTACGACCTAAAGCAGCAAATCGAAGCCCTCATCTGGCAAGAAAAGCTACAGAGGTTCATCAGCAAGGATAGGATGGACACAGCTTAAGAGTAGGCTTCTCGACGGGAGAACGAGCGTCCCAAGCCATAAGTGATATAAGAATGATTGTAGGAGGCACAACGGCCACTGAGTCGTCTAAAAAGGCCAGAAAAACCTACCTCAGGATGGTTCAGAACGTCTAACTGACGGGTTGGGTACCGAAAATAGCGCAGATGGACAACCTTGTCATTGAATTCTCAGAAGAAGAGGCCCGACGTCTTAACCACCCGTATGACGATATGCTTGTTGTCAGCATACGAGTAGGGGATTACAATATGCACAGAATTCTGGTCGACAATGGCAGCTCGGTTGACATCCTTTACTACCCAGCATTCCAACAGATGAGGATTGATAGAAAACGACTGATTCCAACAAATGCTTTGCTCGTTGGATTGGAGGAACATGGGTTTTCCCCCTTGGTGCGGTCACATTATCCGTGACGGTAGGCGACTACCTCCAACAGATCACTAAGGACATAACCTTCCTTGTGGTCGACTGCTCGTCTGCCTACAATGTCATCTTAGGGCGACCTACCCTCAACTCATGGGAGGCTATAACCTCAACATACCACTTGATACAGATTACAGAGTAGGGGAGCTACGCGAAAATCAGGTAGTTATGTGCAAATGCTATATAGCAATGATGGAGATGGATGACCACTTCCAGGCCATGAACATAGAAGAACATCGGATGATCACAGAACCCGTTGAAAAGCTTAAAGAGATACCCCTCGATGACTTCAAGAATGATCGAATAATGAGGATTGGTACCCTTGCCAACTCGGCGGTTCGCCAAGCGCTGACAACTTTCCTCAGGGATAACCGGGACATGTTTGCTTGGAGTCATGAAGACATGCTGGGGATAGACCCCTCCATCATGGTGTATAGACTAAACGTGTTGCTAACCTTTAAACCCGTCCGTCAGAAGAAGCGAATGTTTGGCCCAGAACGAGACCAAGCTATGGCGGAAGAAGTTCGCAAGCTGTAGGAGGTGAATTTCATTAGGGAGGTCTACTACCCCGACTAGCTGACAAACGTGGTAATGGTCAAGAAAGCCAGCGAGAAATGGAGGATGTGCGTAGATTTCACCGACCTGAACAAGGCATGCCCCAAAGATAGTTACCCCCTCCCACGAGTCGACATTCTAGTGGACTCTACGGATCAACACCAATTGTTAAGCTTCATGGATGCTTTTTTGGGCTACAACCAGATCAAAATAGACGAAGCAGATCAAGAGAAGACTTCGTTCATCACTAGCCAAGGCCTCTTTTGCAATAAAGTGATGGTATTTGGCCTAAAAAATGCAGGTGTGACGTATCAAAGACTCATGAACAAGATATTAGCATAGCAAATTCGGAGAAATGTCTAGGTCTATGTTGACAACATGCTTGTAAAAAGCCGAAGGGAAGAAGACCACTTGGAAGACCCCAGAGAAACATTCAACACCTTTCATTCATATAACATGAAACTCAATCTGGGCAAATGCGCCTTCGGGGTTATGGCAAGAAAATTTATGGGATTTATGGTATCCCATAAGGGTATCAAGGCCAACCCAGACAAGATCCAAGCCATAATAGAGATGTCACCCCCAAGGAACATGAAAGAAGTACAAAGCCTCAACGGCAAAATAGCGGGGCTGAACAGGTTCGTGTCAAGAGCAATGGACAAATTTCTACCTTTCTTCCGCACACTGAAGAAATCCTTTGAATGGACGGCCGAGTGCCAGCTGGCATTTGAAGACCTAAAGACCTACCCTTCATCTCCTTCGTTGCTAAGCCCTTCCCAGCCAAGGGAGGAATTATTCCTCTACTTAGCGGTATCCTCAGTGGCCGTTAGCACAACATTAGTCAAGGAAGAAGACAGGGTACAGAAGCTCGTGTACTATACAAGCCATGCACTCCAAGGCGCAGAAGAAAGATACCCACCAATGGAGAAGCTCGCCTTCGCTTTAGTCACTGTGGCCCGTAAGCTCAAGCCCTACTTCCAAGCTTACACAATGATCATCCTAACGGATAAACCCCTAAGGCGAGTAATGAGTAATCCTGAAGCTACCGAAAGAGTGGTGTTATGGGCAATTGAATTAAGTGAGTTCGACATACAATACCGCCCATACTCTGCCGTTAAGGGATAAGTGTTAGCCGATTTCATTGCAAAGTTCACCAATCTAGAAGGCCAGAGGGCAGAGAAGGTCCCACAGTGGAGCATCCACACAGACGGATCCTCCAATAAACAAGTAGGCAAAGCTGGTGTAATCCTCCATAGCCCGAAAGGAGACAAGATTGAATGCATGATCTGTCTGGATTTCCCTGCAACCAATAACAAAGCAGAATACGAAGCCTTGATAGCAAGACTGGACCTTACCAAAGCCACGGGAGCTGAAAATTTGGTTGTCCACTACGATTCCCAAGTAGTAACAAGTCAATTGAACGGAGAATACGATTGTAAGAATGATTAGATTAACAACCTCCGAGTAAAATTCGTTCAAATCCCTAAGGAGGAGAACGAGCATGCCGACCGACTTATTAAGGCCATGTCAGCAGAGCACATGGTCATACCCAGTCAGATACTGTCCTTCGTCCAAATTTCACCACTAATAGATAACATCAGTGTGCAGGAGGTAGGATTCGAAAATTATTGGACAACGCCCATAACCTCCTACCTAAGGGATGGTGTGCTGCCAGACAGCAAGGAGGCTGCCAGAAAATCAAAGGTTCAAGCTGCTCACTTTGTCCTGATTAAAGACGTTCTTTACAAAAGAGGTTTCTCCCGACTGTACTTGAGATGTCTCATCCCCGAAGAAGCAGACTATGTCATGAGAGAAGTCTACGAAGGAGTTTGCAGAAACCACTCAGGATCGTGGTCGTTGGTACATAAATTTATCCGGACAGAATACTACTGGCCAACCATGCAGAAGGATGCCCAAGCATACATCAAAGCTTGTGACAAGTGTCAAAGATTCGGTAACCTCATCAGGCAACCAATAGAGGAGCTCACCCCAATGACGACCCCATGGCCGTTCGTACAATGGGGATTAGATATAATGGGTCTATTCCCAACAGCAACTAGACAATTAAAGTTCTTCATAGTCGGTATAGATTACTTCACAAAGTGGGTAGAAGCGGAAGCCCTAGCAACAATCACTGAAAAGAATGTGTGAAGTTTTATGTGGAAGAACATCATCTGCAGGTATGGTATACCTAGGGTGTTGGTCTCGGACAACGGGAAGCAATTCGACAACGACGCATTTCGAGACTTCTACTCACAACTAGGGATCAAGAACCATTACTCATCACCCGCCCACCCGCAGGCCAATAGGCAAGTTGAAGTCACGAACAGATCCTTGCTCAAAATCATTAAGACTTGGCTCGAGGGGGCAAAGGGTATATGGCTAGAGGAGCTACCAAGTGTTTTGTGGGCATATAGGACAACAATAAGGACACCTACAGGGGAAACCCCGTTTCGACTAACATACGGAAGTGAGGCAATCATCCTAGCTAAAGTTGGACTTACAAGCTACAGGGTAGGAAACCACGGTGAAGACAAGAATGATGAAGCTTTACGCCTACAGCTCGATTTGGTGGATGAAGTGTGAGCAACAGCGGAATAAAGACTAGCACGGTATTAAAATCTTATGGCGAAGCACTACAACTCCAAGGTCAGACATAGGGATTTCTAGGTTGGAGATCTCATCCTAAGAAAGGTAATGGGCTCCACAAAAGACGCCTCCCAGGGAAAGCTAGGACTTAACTAGTAAGGCCGATACAGAATTGCGTTATGGCATAGGAAGGGAACTTATCTCCTAGAGACACTGGACGGGCAAAAGTTGTATTACCCAAGGAACACGGAGCACCTAACAAAGTACTATCAGTAGGCCACTAGCAGTAGAAGAGCAACGATACTCCTCATTTCCAGTTTCTTTCTTTATATTTTAGTTTTTATTATCTACATTCCATTTAAAGCCCAAGGGCAAGTTTTTTTATTATTCAAGAACAATTTCTACGCATGAATTACCATTATAATAAGAAGAGTTATTCAGAATCACCACTTGTATATTCCTACAAATAAAGTCCATATAATGGATGGGTTTAACATAAAGTTGAGCATTACTAGTCCATAAGTGGATGGATTTATCCTTAAGGATGACAAATATAAAGTATAAAGTCCATATGATGGACGGGTTCAACATGAAGTTGAATATTACTATTCCATAAGTGGATGGATTCATCCTTAGGGCTGACAAATATAAAGTCCATATGATGGACGAGTTCAACATGAAGTTGAATATTACTAGTCCATAAGTGGACGGATTCATATAATGGATGGGTTCAACATAAAGTTGGATATTACAAGTCTTTTGGTGGATGGATGCATCCTAGTAAAGGATAACTGTAAGGTCCATATAGAGAACCGGCCCATCATCATGTTAAGCTAAATATTACAAGTCCATAAAATGGGCAGGGTCAATGTCCACAAAGTGGACGAGTACAAGTCCACAACGTGGACGGGTTCATCCAAAAGAATATTGAGTCCTTAAGTGGACAAGTTCACCAAGACAATCAAGTCCTCATAAAGGACGGGTTCAATGAAATGATGGAACCAACATTACAAGTCCTCAATTTGGACGAAAAGATGGTTATGACTATTGTACTCATTCATAGCTGTAAACTGAACAGATTTATCCACAAACACAAAATAGACAATAAAGTAATGAAATTAAGCTGAAATCGATGAAGGGATAAGTTTAAATATAGGAGATGACGGTTAAATTAAACATTTAATGTTCTCCAAGACTATTAAAAAAAAAAAAACTACACAACTTAAGCAGCAGTTTCATTCTTCTCTTCAACAAATAAATCCTCAAGGGGACGGGCCTGATCATCATTAGGTTTAGCTTGACTTTCAACATTTACTCTGTCACTATGAAGGCCGTTGACGGGGGGATCATCGGCAAAAAGTTCTTCTGTACTCTCGGAGTGGATGGGCTGAACTAAAGTTTGGTTCTGGGCATTGATGTTAACATTAGACACGTCCAAGTCAGGATAGAAATTCTTCACTTGATGAAGGGCGTCGTCAAAGCCTTCAACAAATGAGCCTCCAAGCTCTTGCAGAAGGGCTTCAAAGTCACAGTACTCTCATACAGCAACTTCCTTTGCCAGACGAAGCTGGTCTCTGGCATCGCAGATTTCCTTTTCCTTGTCTTCTAAGACCTGCTTCAGTTGCTCCGTCTGCTTCTCAATTTCATCCCTAGCTCACTCCGTCAAGGCAAGCTTCTTTTCCCGGACCACCTTCCAGGCCCTCAGCTCATTTAACTCATCCTTTGTCAATGTTGCCTTAGCTTGTATACGGTCCAACAACGTCTCATGGTTAAGGCAACGACCCATCAATCCTTTCATCATTAGCATTGCCTGAAGATGAAAGGATTAGTAACTAAAGCAAGTTGATGGAAAGGAAAGGATAAAGTAGACGGGCATAGTTACCTGAGCGATGCAAAAGAGACTTGTCTCCCCTATGGCTTCGGTTGCATGGTTGCTCAAGTCCTCATAATCATCAGTCGTGATGATGGACGAAAGCTACTCCAATGCATATTTGGAGTCCTCACGGAGGAGGATGGGCGCTTTTTCGATAGAGGGTTCAGAACCCATCTTAAGTCCTTTTCCCTTTCCTGGGCCGGGTTTAGTGGCCGTCTTCTTGGCCTCAGCCTTCAACCCCACTAAGGGTTGAAGAACTATTTTAGGTTTCTTAGGGGGTTGACGGTTAGCTTTCTCTAGTTATTTCCTCTTGGTAGACAGGTTGGCTGAACCCAGTCCCTTAGAGGTCTAACCCCCCTATTTTTGCAAAGCAGCCTGTTGCTTTATATAGGCTTTCCTCTTGGTAACATCCATTTTTGCACAAAAGCAGACAGATATTTTAAAGTGAAATTAAAGACAAAGGAACCACAAATGTGGATAACGAACTTATGTTGACGGACTTGAGCATCATATCGACAGGCGGCTACTGTTGGTTCTAGCCCATCACAGTACCAGTGGAATGTGTCTAGCGTGACCAACTTTGCATACGTCCTCTCCTCAAGCTTGGTTTTTCTAAAAATCATTTCCAAAAAACTCCACTCCCCTAGAGAAACTTGTGGATGGTCTCGGAATGTAAAATAAGATGGTTAGTGACATATTAAATGAAAATTGATCTGAGTATAGACGGATACATACCAGACGGTGGCAGTATGCCCCATGTTGTGTCGACGGCCATGTATTCAGTATCGCCAAGACGACACATCCTTTCGTCACCCTCCATGAAAAAATACCGACTCTTCTAGTTCCTATTGGAGTCGGGGGTCTCACACACAAGCCTCAACAAAGGGCTCCTAGGTACAAAGCTATACATACCCTTTGACTGGGCAATCTCATCAGGATGGTAGCAATGGAAGAATTCCCGCATTTTAGCCTCCTTGCACCATTGGACATTGCCCCGTACAAAACCTCCACACCTAGGAAGACCCTCCAGGCGTTTGGGGATATCTGGGTGACAGCCAAACCTAGATACTGAAGGAGTTGATGGTGAAGTGAACTTAGGGGGAATTTGAGCCCTGCCTTTAGCATCTGCTCATAGACCCGGACGCCCTCAACACCCTCGTAGTAACACTTTTCTAACATGTAGGGTAGACAAAGGGGTATGTTAACGGGGATTTGGTACTTCTCCCTAAGTGTTTTAAAGTGAGATTCTTTAATTGAACAGGTAAAGTCATTAACCGTCCATATGGGTAACATGATGAACTCCCTAAGCCCATCAGGACCCATAACGGATTGAATTGGGGACTTGGCATCATCTAGGCCTTCTTTAGAGTCATCCTTTGGCCTTTTTGTCTCTAAACCCTCATCCCTTGAGGAAGGAGAACTAGCTAGCAGACTCCTTTCTTCACTCGGACTATCAGGTTCTTTGTGACTTGATGGGTACACTTCATCGTAGCTCGCCCCGTCGCGGACAAACAACTAGTTACTCGACGCACTAGGCATGACCTACACATGACGATAAATCCTAAGACTCTGATGGGTCTATAAAGGATGACGGTAGTACAAAGTCGAGAAATGAAAAGTGCATACAAATTTTCAATAGAGGGAAAAGAATGCTTACTAGGTTGAAGCTGGATGGTAAAGAGGCGTTGTTGACGGATGCAACAGTTGAACGGTATATTCGTTTGACAATGATGACAGGTGCGCTCTGATTGTAGATTTCAGTAAAAAGTAAAGGAATGAGAGGAAGAGAGTTTGGTTTATATAGAGGGAACGGCACAGAAAACGAAAGGGCGCTTCGATCCAAGTGAGCGACCATTCAGTAAAAGCCACATGTCCTTCGTCATTAATGATCTTAGGCTAGCTTGTCAAGACTAGGGGTGTTCCTCAAGAGGTCGGATTGAACCTTCACCCCACAAGTCCTTCCACTTAAAGATCACGAACTCATAGGGTGAGGGGGCAATTAAAGAGGTTGAAAATTGGAGGTGACGGATCCACTTAGATGGACTTGACAGTGTAGAGCAAATGGGTTAATATGTGAACAGACCCATGGTGGACGAATCAAAAGGCCACGTGGCACTCAACTGGTCATTATGTGATCTCCAAAAAACCCTAAATGGAAACGACTTGCTTCTCAAGATTAATAGAGATCTCCTCCATAAGGAAAAGACTTGTAATGCAAGCAAAAGAGTTTAATTCTACACTACTATAAAAACCTAAAGACCCTCAGAAAAAAGGTACGCTTAATTCATCCCAACTCTGACACTTTAGAGTTGTAGAAAAAAGTTTTCTGACTTAACCTTCGGAGGGTCTTTGGCCAGTAATACATCGATACTCTCCTAGGATTTTTTCTTTGTTGTTGTTTCGCAGGCCTTGTTTTGAGCACGTGAGTGTTGTGCGGCTTATTGAAGATTTTCGGCATCATCATCAATCAAATATTTGGTTTCCTCATTTCTTAATCAAATTGCATCCCTTACACTCTCTTACTCACCATCTCGTTATCAATTAATTGTAAGTTTATAGAGTACTTTCAATTGCTTTGTTATGGTACTTACTTTTCTTTAGGATGCGCAAGAAGATCACAAATTTGGCCGGTGTGGTTGTCGGTAGCAGTGGCATGTGCTGGTGGAGGTTTATCAAAAGCGTCAAGATTTTCATTAAGGAGTGGTCTAATACAGTGAACAATGGTCTAAGGTTGCCCGAGATATGATTATAGTAGGTATGAAAGGGTCAAAAGTATTTTTTCGTTTTTTTTTTTTTTTTTTTTTTTTTTTGAGAAAGAAGTATATTTTAATTGTAATTACTGCTAGAGCATAAAACATATATTGTGTAAAAAAAAATCATTTTGAAAGTTGAGATCTAACCAAGTATTTCTATCCCCTCCCCCTACTTAAAATGTGTATAAGGAAAAAAAACACTTAAAATTAAAATTGTTAAATGTCCTCTAAATATTAATATTTTATGCCTAATTGTAATTGAAAGTTGTAAGTTGAAACCCCATGATTCAGCTTTTTGGGAGGCGGCAGGCAAGAAAGTGGACAAACCGCCCAGGCCCTTAATCTTTAAAACTTTGTTGACCTTTTATACCGTTATAGTATTAGTCGGTCGCGGGTGAGCACTGCACACGCTCTTTTTTAGTTAATTAAATCTTTAAAAAAAAGGTTCATTCAAACATCTGATTTAACTATTATTTAAAACATTTGGTTATAGTTATAAGAGATTTCTTCTGTTTGGATTTTAGTACTTTTTTATGTCGAAAGTACCATCAAATTCATATGCTTATACAATTTCTTTTATTTATTTATAAGAAACATATAATTTTATTAAGAAGAGGATAAAAATAATACATCTTGAATCAAAATTGATTCAATGATAGGAGGATTTTCCTCCATCCATGCATCACAACCATCAACGTTCTCAGCATATTGTGCAATGAGATGTGTCGGATGATTCCTTGTCATCTAACATGTACTATCTTTGCATCTTTGAAGTCATTCATCCAATGTCGAATGCCATCAATAATATTGCTTATAGTCACTGGAGCTTCACAAGTCCCATTTAAGGCTTCGACTACAATCAGGGAGTCACATTCAAACACGACCTCACGAACTCCCACATCCCATGCAAAAATCACCCCCTCCTCCATTGCCTTTGCTTCGCTTTCCAACGGTCCTAGTGGACAAGGTATCTTCATGCTCATGGTAGCCGTGACCCTCCCTGCATTATCCCTGATCACTATTCCAACTCCAGAGCAATGGGTTGTGGAGAATGAGGCACCATCAACATTAATCTTGTACCAGGGGGGAGAGGGAGGAATTCAAGTTGCTTCCTCCCTAGACGAAAGATGTGGCAATTTAAAATTGGCAATTTGAAACTCCTTTAACAAGAACTTGGCCTTCTGAACTATCACTGAACTCTGAAGCCGAGCTCGATCTTGGCGACATTCATTGCGACTAAACCACAAGCACCAAGCCACCATGACAATCAGCTCAAGTATTTCATCCCCGAAGTGCCTAACATGCATCAAATACCACATGAAGTTGGCAAATTCAGGAAAGGACAAACCGTGAGCATCAAATGAGATTCCTATGATAATGAGACTACCATGCAACAATTTCAAAATTAGAAAATTTGTAGAAGGAATTTGCAAATTTTATGTATTTGCATGTTTTTTTTTTTTTGGTCAATATATGAAGTTATCTTTTTATTAGATTTTGTATAATTTAAATTTCTTAATGACCACTCTAGAAAAAATCCATGGAGCCATCATTGATAAGGACCTACTTTTTTATATTTTACATAACCACTTTTCAAAAATACATAAATTAGATTATCTATTCAAACATTCTATTTTATTTAAATAATCATTTTTTATTCTTTTTTTATTATTATCTTCACACACACACACACACACACACACACACACACACATATATATATATAGAGAGAGAGAGAGAGAGAGGAATTTGATGAGGTGAGAGAATTAAAAAAAAAAAATAATGATATACAAAGCTATAATAAATATGTATATTTACACATTTCATTTAGTAATTTTGCAAATTTACACATCTTTAGCTTGACTAATATGGGTATTTCGGGGGTTAAATGTGTAAATTTGACACATTTTTCTATTAGCGTACTGATGCAAATGCTCAATGTACACATCAAACATTTTATTAATATGCCATGATAGGAAGGAAACTTACTACAAAAGCCTTTTAATCACAATGGTCTATTTTTTGTTGGTTCAAGTTAGCTCAAATGGTAATGTTTCTTGTCCCTTGAATAAGTGACTTGAATTTCAATCCTATTTACCCTAAAAAACTAATTGATGTGTTAATCAAATGATAGAAAACATTCATTATAAAACGAAGATCACACACTCATATTTAATCATATTTATATAAAAAAAATTGTGTGTGTGTGTGTGTGTTTGTGATTATTGATTTTTGGTAATTAGGTTGCAAGGACCATTTAAGCATATATGCAGCACACAACATAACTAACATAAGCAGTGTTGGGGGGGGGGGGGGGGGGGTTCATTGCCAATATGATATTTGGGAAGCCAAGACTGAGACTCCACTTTGGGCTTAGAGTATAGCCTAAAGGATATTGGTGAAGTGTGAAAGACTCATTTTTGCTCAAGGTCCGGATTGCATCCAACAAAAATCATGATCAGAGCTCAAAAATACTTCTTACAAAGATAAGCTAACACAAAGGACAGTCCACCACAATAAGTGCTTAAAAAATAGTCTAGCAGTAGATGTTTGACAAATTAATAAGTGTATTCACATAATAAAAATCATGCATTTCCTCCGTTATTATTATTCCCTCAGTTAAATATTTAGGGAGGTCAAATCCAAGACTCAACATTGGGCTTCAAGACATGGCCCAAAGGCTTTCGGTATCATGTGATGGCATGGGTTCATCCTTAGCTATATAGGTTGCATCTCATCAAGAACAACAACAAAACCCAAAATGCATTTCCACAATAGTTTATTAATATAAAAGTGAGCCCATTATAACAAGTATACAAAAGGAAAATGATCTAGCAGTGAATATGATAGACTTCCAGTGGTAACATTTAATAAGTTAATAAATGTGTTTACATGATTAAAATCATATATTTTTCTCATTATTATTAAGTTAATGTAAGTGAGCAAAAACACTTAAGCGCTCCTAGATTACATATTGAATAACATCGGATTTCATTTATTGAAACACATATACAATTTGGTAGAGTAAAGTATTACATCACTTTGGTCCTAAATACAATCTAAGTAAAAAAGATTCAAAACTTTGGTCCTAATACAATCTACTAAAAGAAAATGATAAAACACTACTTTACGAACCAAAACCTTTGGTTCGGGGGCTAGGTTATAGAATAGGAAGGTGTTAGGCACCCATTATGTCCAAACAAAGTCCGATCTTCTAGACTCTAAATGACCATTTAAATACCCATGACCTATGATATGCAACAGATTATGAAATGCAACATGTTATATTAGTTTTCTTAGATCTATGGCTAAATGTTATTTAGAGACCTCAAATCTACATTATACTCTATGTAAAGAATCAAATCTGATATTTAATGTGAAAAACAATGTTTCGAATAAAAATATGTAGATCTGAGGTTAATTATGTAAAAATAAAAATAAAAAAGAGTTTTGATGACAAAGGAGAGATCTGGATTCTAATGTAAAAATCTATGAGTTTTGGTAAGAACCATTTAGATATGATTTAGATATGAAAATAATGAGTTTATTAATGAGAACATTGCAGATCTAATTTAGACATGAAAAGGAATGAGTTTTTAATGAGAAAATTTCAGATCCGATTTAGAGATGAAAAATAATGAGTTTTTAATGAGAAAACTGCAGATCTGATTTAGACAATAAAAAGAAAGATTTTTTAATGAGAAAATTGCAGATTTGAAACCTTTAATAACGAATAACCATAAATCTAAGATTATGTTTATGTTATGAACAACGCTAAATCTACTTGTTCAAGCATATGAATCAAATAATCATTGTATTCTAATAATGGAATCAAGACTTAAAGAAAGGAAAAATCATGCTAGAGATTGATATTTACATGCAAACATGGAATGCACAATTAAACATACATGCTACTAAAGAAATAAAATTTATACATGCATCATTGCACGAATGAATTCTAAAGGGGGAATTACTTTAGATCTCTCTTTGAGTTCTAAAGAATTATCACTTAACAAAAAATAAAATCTTAAAGTCAAACTTCTAGAGTTTCTTCAATGTTAAGGGAAGAGGGGCTGCTGAATGTTGAGATGTTTCCTCTATTTATAGGTGTTAGTTGCTTGAAAAATAAATCAGATCAACTTAAAAAATAAGCAAAAAATGTATGGGGAAAATCCTAAAAAAAAGAAAGAGATTTGCAAAAGAATTAAATTGAAATTTTGAAAGCT
This sequence comes from Quercus gilva, assembly GCA_023621385.1. NCBI lineage: Eukaryota > Viridiplantae > Streptophyta > Magnoliopsida > Fagales > Fagaceae > Quercus > Quercus gilva. Next base: position 34,158,822 of record CM042480.1, read on the forward strand.
AAAGGAAAATTCGATTCTCTACAACCTTGCCAGAAATAGCCTCGTCCGAATTTCAAAGTTTACTATGCCAAAAGTGCCTTGGAACGTGAATCTGAAAATTGCTACTTGATTAGTATATTTTTGAAGTGTTTTTCAACTCTAAAACTGTATTTGGACAAATTTTAGAGTTATATTCCTGATAAAACTCATCCCAAAAATCTAATTATTTGTAGTATTTAACTACTATTAGCTTATTTGTTTAAATCACGTGCAATAGATCTCACTTTAATTAAAATATTTAACCAATCACAAAAATTCATTTAATCAGTTTTAATTATTAACCAATCAAAATTAATTTCAATTAATCACACGTGATCAGTTTCACCCAAATGAATGCATGCAGATTGTTAAAACTTGATCTCGTGATATCTTTCAATTCGACCGTCAGATTTGGAAACCGAACATATCGTTGTGATCGTTAGAATCTCAAGATCATTTTAATGATATATGATGAATGACTTAATGTCTAATATGCAACCTTGATTTTTGGGTACCTAGAATGGTTATTTTGGTTACCTTCCAAGGTTAAATTATGGGTACAAAATTGAGTGTATATATTGTGATTTGTTTTTGGGTATTTCATCTTTTTTGGGTAATGTCATTAAGTGCTAGAATTTGGAGATTGATCTTAGCCAATAAGATCAAGATAGACATGTGGCTAGAACTTGGTTACTACAACTAAGATTTGAGCTTTAAAGAGTAGGAGCTAACACCCCAAGCCAGGTGTCAAGCTTTTAGCCTACTTTAGGAAGCTCTGCTGGAGATCTTTTTATGCCCTCCAAACCACATTTCCTTAAATTTTCCTTTTTGGAATTCATGGGCTTGGTTCATAAATTAGTTTTTAGAAATTTTTAGCACTTCAAAAGCTAGTTTGCTAGGGTTTAGATGATTTGGTCATGGCTTCCTCCAGTGGTAACTGAAACTTAGGGAGGAAGAATGGTATTTATTGCATTTAAGCCTTTTGGTGTTAGCCCACCCTCTAGTACTGTTCACGTTAGAATTGGCAATGGTAGAGAGGCTAATGGGATAGGTGGCCAGCTCCTAATTTGGTTTAGGAGCTTGGTTGCTTCTTGAGGTGCTCTCCAGCAGAAGGCAAAACTGAAGAGGGTTCTCTAGTTGGGTTAGTTTGCACACATGAGCTATTTTTGCTAAGATTATATGTTGGACTTGGCTATGAGGGCTGAGTATTTTGGTGGGCCTCTGACTTGATAGTTCTCTCCACTTGGGCCTATCCTTTTGCTTTCTCATTGTGAGTCCTACAAAATAGATAAAGTTACCATATATTGCCATGAATTTTTATTCCACATGGGCTTTAGTTGTTAGTAAAGATGAAATGTATTCATGAGTTTTAATTATGACTGAGCAAAGGACCCGGCCCACCCAACAACCCGACCTGACCTGACAGGTTTTGGGCAAGTCTAAGAATATTCGGGTCGGGTTTTGGGCCTTAATTTCAGGTTATTTTCGGGTTCGAGTCGGCGTCGGGTCTTATAAATATGCTACTTTTGAACCTGATTTTTTTTTTTTTTTTTTGAAAAAACCCTATTCTTTGTTGGTCTCTCTCTGCCTTCTTCAACTACTCTCCCAAGTCTCAATCTCACCCAGTTCTATCTCTACGTGTGTAAGTCATCCTTCTCTTTGTTAATTTAGTTGGGTTTTTAATACTTTCAGATTTTAGGTTTTATTCTATGTGAATATCCTGTATGGGTTTGATTTTCTTGTGTTTTGTGATGTGGGTTTGGCTTGAATTGTACTTATAGGCTATAAAACTAGTTTTTTTAAGGACTCATTTTGATTTTTTTTAGGTTTTTAACTAAAGAGCTGTGCTCCTCTTCCTCTCTCACCGAGTTCTCTCTATGTGTGTAATTCATCCACTCATCCTTCTCTTTGTTGGGTTTTTTTCTTCTTCTTCTTTATTTCCTTGTCTTAGTCTTTGATTTTGGGATTTTTTTTTTTCATTGGTTTATTTATCTCAAAGAGGAAAGCAATTTGGTTTCAACAAAATCTTTAACAGATTGGATTCTAAGGTATAATTATTTGTTGATGTGAATATCCTTTGGGTTTTATTTTCTAATATGTTTTGGGTAAACTCTGATATGTACTATGTTCTTGCTAATACTCTGCTTTTTTTTTTTTGCTCAGTTTAATTGTTTTTTCTTCTATTCTCTTTTGGGATTTTTGTACATTTTGGTTTTCTATTTGATTATATGAATTGGATATTCTTTATTTTTGCTGATATTGAAGATGAGCTACAGTTTAATGTTTCTATAATTTGTTTATGAAATTGTTGTGTGGATTGCGATTGTGATTTTCTTGGATTTGGTTTTTTTTTTTTTTTGGGTTTTTTTCTTTGGTTGTAATTGTTGCTACTACTCTAATAGAACTATAAACAAATGATTATGCTTTTATACATATATTTTTTTTTCTCTTTTGTGTGAGGATGATTGGACTGAAAACTGAAGTGAAAAGAAATGATTTTGTAGATAATAGGCTTTGTTTAGGTCAGGGTTTTGCATATTAAATTGTTTCAATAAGTGGGTCTCATGGTTTTCAAGAACCTTATTGAAAAGAAGCTGCTTTGGGTTTTGATCATCTTGTTTTGGTATTTTTGCTTATTCTATTCTTGAAAAAACAAATGAATATAATCTCCTTGATGACTTTTAAATGAATGATTGGACCACTTGCATTATAGGTAATCCTTATTTTCTGTTGGCTAAGTTTGGAGCATTATGTCATATCTCTAGGTTTTTCTTTTGTGAACGCATTGTTTAATGATTGATTTGTTTTGTGTGGTACTAGGTCATGGATTCAATGGAGCCTACACAACTTGATGTTGCCACTGCAAGACCAACTATGAGACCTCCTCGTCCACCGCAGGTGATATCTTCTTCTAATCCTAATAAGGGAAAATCACCATCATCGGCTTGGGACCACTTTGAGAAGTTTATAGATGAGGAAGGTAAAACTAAGGCAAGATGTATATATTGTAGCAAGGAGTACATGGCTGAGAGCAAAATTTATGGGACATTTAATTTAAAAAAACCATACACCCATTTGTCCTGAATATCTTTTTAATGAATTGCATGATGGACAAGACCCATTGTCAAAGGATGTAGGGGAGGGAAATCTAGTGCCTAGGATTTTTACAAATGTTGTGGGTTGAGATGATAATATTGGATGAGGTTCCATTTAGGTTTGTAGAGAATCAAGGATTTAGAAGGTTTTGTATTGTCTTCCAACCTAATTTTAATATCCCATCTCACTTCACGATAGCTAAAGATGTGAGTCAGATTTATTTTAAAGAGAAGGATAAGTTAAGAAATGCCTTGAGAGGCCGTAGGCTTTACCTTACCACTAACACATGGACTTCAATACAAAATTTTAATTACATGTGTCTTACTTGTCATTTTATAGATGATGATTGGAAGCTATATAAAAGAATTTTGAATGGTTGAATCTTGTTTAGAAGAGTGGAATATTGAGGGGATTTTCACCTTGATAGTGGATAATGCTTCCTTAAATGACATAGCCATTAGTTGCTTGAAAGAAGCTACTAATATGTGGAAAGGTACTATTTTGGGGAATGAATTTGTTCGCGTGAAGTGTTGTGATCACGTCCTGAATCTTATTGTGACCGATGGTTTAAAACATCATAATAAGTCAATTGATAGGGTGCGTCATGCGGTTAGATATGTGAAAGCTTCTCCAAATAGGTTACAAACCTTCAAGAGGTGTGTGGAGAAAATGAAAATAGAGTCAAAGCATATTCTATGTTTGGATGTGGCCACTAGATGGAATTCCACCTATAAAATGTTGGAAAATGCTGAAAAGTTTGAACATGCATTCAAGTGGATGGAATATGAAGATCTTGATTATATTCTACACTTTCGGGATGGGGACTATGATAGGAGACCTCTAAATGAGGATGATTGGGAGACTTGTAGGAAATTTGTTAAGTTTTTGAAACTTTTTTGAAACTTTTTTATAATGCCACAAAGAGGTTTTCGGGTTCCTTGTATGTGACATCAAATGCTTTCTTTGATGAGATATATTTGATTAAAAGAAAGATCTATTTTCTAAGAGTGAGGACCACTTTTTGTAGTCAATGGTAAAAACAATAAAAGAGAAATTTGACAAGTATTGGGGGAGCAGGAAGGATTCATCAAAGAAGGGAAATGTGCTTTTGTATGTTGCTGTGGTGCTTGATCCTCGAAAGAAGTTGGATTATTTTAATTATTGTTTATCAAATTTGTATAGGGAGAATGTTGCTAAGGATATCACTGACCTTGTGAAAGGTGTATTAGAATGCTTGTATGAGCATTATAATTCAACTCATTCATTATATATGTCTATACAAAGTACGAGTGAGATATTAAGAATGGAAGGTGCTGATGTTGATGATGATGATCTACACAGATTTATTGCCTCTTAATACAAGGCCTTTAGGCAGGGAAAACAATCTGTTGGGTGTGTAAATGAGGTTGCAAAATACTTGATGGAAAATAGTGAAAGGGGAAATGACAAAACCTTTAATATACTGGCTTGGTGGAACTATAATACTAATAAGTATAATATACTATCTCGACTAGCACGAGATGTGTTGGCTGTATCTGTTTCTACTGTGGCTTCTGAGTTGGCATTTAATACTGGAGGACGTATAATAGACCCATTCCGTAGTTCACTTGCCCCTGAGATGGTACAATCTCTCATATGTACTCAAAATTGGCTTCAATCTTCAGTGCAAATTTCGCTTCAACAAGTCATGGATGATGTTGAGCTATTTGAAGATTATGGAAAATGTAATGTTCTTAAAATTTACTATCTTGTGCTTTAACTAAAATTTAATATATCTTGTGTATTTAATATATCTTGTTAGTGCATTAAATGGAATTTAATATATATATTATTATTCTAAAATGTTTTGAAACTTTTTTAGAAGCGAAGTTAGCTTCACCTTCAGCAACATCACCTTCACCATCAAGCATTGTTACTAATCTTGACTAATCTGCCTACATACATTGGTGAGTTTTGCTTCTGGTGTTTTTTTTTTTTTTTTTTTTTGAATTAGGTGTCATTTGCTACCTGCTGCAATTGTTACTGATTGAAGCTTTGATCATTTATGTTTTCTTCAATCTTTTTCTATGATATGTTTAATACCTATGATGCAATTATCAAATTTTTTTCTTGGATTCTGTTTGTGTTAGGATTAATTAATATGATATTAGGTTCACTGCTGAATTTTGCTACTTAAAGCTCTCATCGTTGAAGCTTGCTATCAATTAAAATTAGTCATCTAAAAAGTTGAATCTGTGTAGCAAAATTATTTATGAGGTATATATTGTTTAAATAAAAAAAACATTTATAAGGCAAGAAAGTTAGTGCTTTGTGGACGATTTCCTAGTTTGCTAGGGTATATGAATGTCCGGATTTTCAACAGTATGGGATATACTGTTGTTACTTATTTTTAACATATAAAGTTTCTTGCACTTTCACCTCTCATTTAAATTTACTTGTCGTCAAAGATTTTAGCTTGCTAATATGATACCCGACTGACATGAACTACATCTTATGAACCAGCCAACATTTTTGACATGAAAAATGTTGAGTTGTGACCCCAACTCTACAGGAATGATGCGAGTATGATGCTTGATCTGTCTGGCAAGAAAATCATAGATCATGTGCACTTTGCTTGAAGTTCCATGTGATTGTATTTTGTACTGATGTTTGTGTATGGTGATGTCTCTTTGATTATTGCATTATACCATTGTGTAAATATATGTTTTACATTTCAATAGTCAGATAGTGGAATATACGCAATGAATTCCTTGTTCCCCCAATTAGGATCCTCTTCACTATAAGAATGAAAAGGATTCATTTTATGATAAAAATTATGTATTTTCCTAAATCTAAACATATATATATATATATATATATGGTATCATGTTATTTAAAATCTCATTTCACCAATAATAAGTATAAAAGATTGTTAATATTGTTCGTTCATGTTTTAGGTCTACCAGTGACAGTAGGTTGGCCATTGGCTAAGGGTAGGGGAGCCTTACTATAATAAAGTTTTCCTTTGCTTAGAATACCTTACAAAGACATTTTCCTTTTTGCACCAGTTATAAGGCCATAAATATGCCATCCAGCTTTGTTGTTATTTTAGTTCTCTGTCTCTATCCTACTTGTTCATGTGTACATAAGCTCTTTGAATTTTGGTTAGGAATGATATGGTACTTTGTTGAATGCTTGACTTTGCATAAAAGTGTAGACACCTCATTTTACTACTTGCATTTAACCAACCAGTAGATCTTCAGATTTGTGATACAAAACAAATCTTGATGCTCTAACGATCATAATGGTATTTCATAGGTTTTGATCGGACCACTTGATCAAAAGTTATCATACAAACAATTTTCAATGATCATAGTTCACCTACACGATGGGTTTAATCACGTCCTATTTTAAACACTTAATTTTGATTGGTTCTCACAATAATTAATTTAAAATTAATTAAGTGTAATTTTTTATTGGATTTCATTTAAAAAAAAAAAAGAAATAATAAAAAAAAATTTTACAGCATCTTATCTGCTCTTTTAAAAAATTTTGGAGATATGATCCATGAAAAATTCAAAAAAAGAAAAAAGAAAAAAGCTCAAAAAACGTCATTATCTTCAGCAGCAAATTGAATAGTATTTTTGGCCTGAAAAACTTCGAAATTTGGTTTTCTCTATTTCTATAAAAGTTGTAGAGAATTAAATTTCCTTTCAAAAAACATTAATCCTGAATCAATTGGAATTTTGAGTAGAAAGTTATGGCCAAAATACGAAATAGGTACAGAAGATAACACAAATTCAGCATCATCTTCACTCATCTTTCAAAATTTCAAATGGGGATCAAACTCAAATTTGTTCAAGCTTGTCTAACAGGCTTATCCCTTCCTTTAGCTTCAGAAGAAAAGTTTTTTTTTTTTTTGAAAAATAAATAGGATAAGAAACAGATACATCTTGGGAAAATTTTCAAAAATGCTCAAAAAACGTTACTAGTTTCAGCAGCAATTTGAAACACATTTTTGGCCTAGATAACATTGAAATTTGGCTTTCTATATTTCTGACAAAGTTGTAGATAATTGAATTTCTTTTCAAAAAACACCCATCTAGAATCAATTGGAATTTTGAGCGGAAAGTTAGAGCCAAAATACGAAGCGGGTGCAGCATCATTTCAAAATTCAAATGGAGATCAACACCAAATCCGTTCCAGCTCATTTAAACAGGTTATCTCCCCCATTAGCTTCAGAAGAAAGCTAATAACTTAGTTTTAAAGCTAAGCCATCCCTTCCCCTATAAATAGAAAAGACCTCTTCTATTTTCTGGACCCCGAATTCCCTTTAGAGAGCTAGTGAGAAAACAGAAAAGAAAAATTATTGTGCAACCATTGTTCCTACTTTGGTTGTAGTTTAGTAATTTATTGCTTTCTCCCTAGCCCTTTAAGTGATCACTTCCCCTTTTGTTTTTTTTTTTTTTTTATTTATAATTTATGCTCTATGATGGTAAGTTGTTAATTATGTTTTTAACTTTCTACACAAGCTTGAATAAATGTTTAACAAGTCATTATTTGTTTCTTTTATGATATGCTTGGATGAACATGCCTATATGTCTCATTGTTATTCTTTTTACATGCTTAGATGAACACTTCTAGGCTAATACACAATTTTTTTCTTGAATGCTTAGATGAGCACTTCTAGGCTAAAACACAACTTCCTTTTCAATACTTAGATAAACATGTCTAGGAAATTGTTTTACTTTTTAAAAATGCTTGAATGAACATGTCTAAGTATTTTGATTGTCTCTAGATAAACATGTCTAGGGATTTTCCTTTACTTCTTTTCATAATTGCTTGGATGATCAAATATGCTCAAATGTTTTATTTTTATTTGTCTCTCTCTGCAATTATATTGATGGCAAATAACATGACAGCTTTGGTTTTTTTCTTCACATGCTTAGATGAACATGTCTAGGCTAGGAATTCTTTGCTTACATTGATTTCTTGGATGAACATGCCATTACCTTAATGTTTTCTTTACATTAAAATTGTTATCTAACAAGTTTCACTTTTTGTTTCTTTTTATGTCTAATTCCCCTAATACATATTTGTTTACAATTCCTACAAATTAACATGATTGTATGACATATTGTTTGTATTTGTTTGACATGACATGACATTGGCCACCTTAACTTAGGAGACCGGTTTTACCGGGCGAGATGGGTGCTTAATCCCTTCCCATCTCGTAAATTAGCCTCCGAACCAAGATCAATGGTTCTAGACTATGCTTTCGCACATGTAATTTTACATCTTTTAGAATGTAACTAGAAAATAAAGCAATGTAATTTACTTTTCTTAGATTGTATCTAAGACAAAAAGCATTGTAAATTTTTGTTACAAAATTTGATGTAAATTGTCATATACATTAATACAAAAGAATTATTTTTTTATTGAAGGTTTTCTTATTTTTCCTTTTAAATTAAATAAGTGGCAACTCCAAGTAAAACCCTTGATCTAGGGGGGAGTACATTTCACAAAAAGCCGTAACTTTTTTCAAACATAAAATTTGAGGGAGAACTTAGCTTTTTCTTTGTTTGGTGTTGTAGTTTTGATTATAATCTTGGAGGTAAAAGAGGTTGAGTCCTAAGCAGAAGGTCGTGACATGCTGATTATTGTTTTTTGGAGAAGGGCAAAGGGTGATTCTTTCCTGATTTGTTGGACTATTATAAAGAAATCTTATTAAATAAATCTGCTAATGCAAATACTTATATACTTTGTAATGATTTGGGTTTTTATGCTTGTGGATGGAGCCATAACTTATATATTTTGTAATGATTTAGGTTTTTCTTTTACTTCTTCAGACCTATGAAAAGGTCTTCCAAATCCTCCTCAAGACCTTCATTTTGATATCTAACATATAGAATCCAGGTTGATGAATTCAAGTTGTTTTATTATTAGAATCTAGGTTCTTATTATTGATTTTTTTGACAATATTGGATGATTTGGGTTTTTTTTTAAGATGTGAATGATGGTTCTGTTATGGAATTGTGCTTGGTTCTTTTTATCCTCTTCCCTCTTCCAGAAATCACTCTTCATTGTTTCACTTTGGTACTCTCTCTCTGGCACGCCAACTAGTTTGACTGATTGGTTAGCTTCTATTCCTTGTTTTATTGCTTGGTGACTTATGGAGCTTGTCCGTAGAAGCATTTGCTCAAGCAAAATAAAGGGTTAGTCTCTTCTTTTTTTTTTCATTGGACCAATATGGTCACATCAAAGGAAAGTTTTTTAATAATCTGATCAGCTGAAAGTCACTTACCCAACAAAAATCAGCTCAATTTTTCAAGGACCCAGTTGATAAATTTGTGTTTTTTTGTATGATAATGGCTACTCAGATGGTTAAAAATCAAATCTTTCTTATTGGGTTACTGTAAATGGTCTATGCATTATTTGATCTGTGGAGGCTGAGAAGGTCTATAATAACTTTCTATTTATGTATGTCTTTGTTTCATGGTGTAACTGTGATAGGCCAAGAAATTAAGATGTGGTACTGATAGCTTTTAGCAGGGTAAATGAATTTGCTTGTAAGTTATGACTTTATTCAGATGTTTTAGTTATTTGAGTGCTTATTATGATTGAGACTGTATGGCTTAAATGAAGCATACAGATATTTCGCCATTATCGTTTAAAAAAAAAAAAAAAAAAAGTCCAATCCAAGACCCGACCCGAGACCCGAAAAACCGACCTAATTACAGACTTGATTTTTCGAGTCGAGTCGAGTTGGGTTTTAGGCAGCCAAACCCGATTTCTATCGGGTCAGGTTTCGGGTCACAGTAAACTCGACCCGACCCAATATCACTCCTAGTTTTAATAAATATTTATGATAGGTTTTGGGTATTAATTTCCATGGGCTTTAGATAACATTTTTTTTTTTTTAGTTTCTCATAACATTTATAAATAATTTTTGCCATGGATTATTTTGTATATGATATTTTCTTTGGGTCTTTTAAATAATAACCTCCAATATTTCTTGTAAATAATATTTACCATGGGTTTTAATAGAGGCAATATCCATGAGTTTCAAATAAAATATGGTAACAACCACTATAATGGGATAATGTGAGATTCTCATGGGTTTTTCTATAAATAATCATAATGGGCTTATAGGATGAACAATTACCATGAGTTTTGGAAATAAATATTATGAATGTTGTGATATAAGATAAATAGTGACTATGGGTTTTTATTATATAAATTCCATGGGTTTATAATATGGTATGAAATTAATAAATGTCATGGGTCTAAGATAAATAATCATAACTTTCTATGGGCTTTTATAAGATGATTGTCATGGCTTTTGAGAATAGATAATTGTCATAGATTCTGATGTTATTGATATTGTTCCATTTCAATTGGAGCGACTAGAAAATTTTGTACCAGTCAACTGCCCGGTATGAAGCACCACTCTGTTCCACTTTGGACCAAATTCTGGTCTATTCCGGTTTGTTTCGTTCATTTCAGCCAATTCTGGCATATTTCAGTTAGAAAATGAATTTCGACTGATACCCTGTATAGTCTTAACTTTCTCTTTTTCCCATCGTTAATCGCAATTATTTCCCATTTTAGAGTCGTGGATGATAATGATGAACCAAACCATTTAGCTTCAAGATTAGCTTTTCATTCTGCTTTCCTTGGTGATTTTGGGGATTGTTTAGTCAGCAATGTGAGATGGGTATTTTGTGCATATGGGTAATCTTAGAGTTTATCAATATGTGGTGAAGAGCTAGTGAGTGACTATTCCTGCCGCCTTTTTTTTTTTTTTTTTTGAGCGAGAGTTTCAACCTATAGCGTCCGCTTCTGATGATAGCTCTTTATTATCAGATCAAGACACTAATCGATTTTTGGTGTAGACAGGGATTGAACCTTAGATCTCTTATTCCACCATCAGAGACTTTATCAGTTGAGCTAACTGAAACCTACCGCCTATTTGTCAATTTATGGTGGAACCAGTAATTAAAGGGTGACACGCAAGTAATACTACTTACTAGAAGTTTTCCAAAAACACCAAATAATAATAATAATAATAATAATAATAAATACAAGAAGAATAACTATTTGGATTTTATTACTTCAATAACATTTTCACAACAAATCATATGTGGTAAGTTGTTATTGGTTCTAATTTGAATCTACAACTTAAATTGCCTACTTATTACAACCAATAATAATCTATCACATAAGATTTGTTGTGAAAGTATTGTAAAAATGTTGTGGACATAGCATTTCTCATATTATAAAACTATATGAGATCAATAAACTGAAACGGGTCAAAACGGTACGTCGAAACAAACCGATACTGAAATATTCAGTTCCATTGGACAAACCAAAATGAGGTTTGAAACGGTATTCATAACTTTGATAAATTACATGGGCTTGTAATATTATAGTAATAGGTTTAAGAACTTAAAGAATTGTTCATCATTGACTTTAAGTGAAATACTTATGATATAGTATTTTGCTAAATATTGATAACCTTGGGTTTTTTACTAAATTGAGCCAAGTAGCTAGCTTGAACTTTTAATAGTACCAACGTAAATTGGGTTTTTTATATTGACAATGAGAATTGAGCATTTGATGTATTGCCAATGTGAATTGGGCTTTTGATAAATAATTTGCCATGGGCTTGAACTATAGGCTTTGATTATGGGATTTGAATTCCATTGATAAAATTGTCATGAGTTTAAACCATAGGCTTTGATTATAGATTAGAATTCCATTGATAAAATTTCTTTGCCATGGACTTAAATAATGGGTTTTTGAAATATTACTAAGCATAAGTAGTCTTAGGCTTTAAAAAGAATGAGTAGTGTACATTGGGCTTGTAGGGCCGGTTTTGAATTTAGCTAAATAATGATAATGGAATTGGATAAGATATGAGTTTTTTGGTTTTTTGTGATAGTTTATATCGTGGCCTAATTTAGATAATGAGATAAGAAATATTTGTGGGTCAATGGGATGAGAAATATTCATGGAGACCCTAAGTAATTTATGGGTGATATTTTGGTGAATAAATAAATGTGATTAAATAGGATTGAGGCCAGTGGCACCTCTACGTGCAAGCTAGGGTGGTCACAGGACCACCCTGACTTGCAAAAAAATGTATGTATATATATATGTGTGTGTGTTTGTGTGTGCCAAAAAAATATTATATGCTAAACTAACCTATTGTGACTACCTTAATAAAAATTTTGAACACCCTGACTTATGAATTACAAAAATTTAGGTTCCACAAAAATAAGAGTAGTGCTACTACATTTGATGGTGTAAGCAATTAGTTGATTGAACACTTCGGCTTCGGTGGACTACGGCGGTAGCCAAGGCCTGTAAAGAAAAGAAACGATCAAGGGGTGACCGAGGTGGACTGGCCAAATACCCTCTGATGGCAAAGTTAGTTTCTCACAAGAAAATGGAGTTCCAACTTTTTGGGAATAAAATATCAGAATCTCATACCTTTGCCTGATTTAGACCGATCCTTATATAGAGAACCTTAGACAGTTATTTGGTTTAGTAACCTCCCCAAGATTTGTGGAAGTCCGAAATCACAGAAATAACTTCTCCAACGACTATGGAAGTAGTAACCGCTGATGGAAGTTATTTAGGAGAAATTGTTGGCGATGAACATGGGTCGATTAACCACTCCAGAATTTTGTGAAGTGTTTCATGGTCGTCCATGCGCCAAGCGCATGGACGACTCTTTGTACATAGATTGATGTTACATGGTCGTCCATGAGCTTTATGTATGGACGACCCTTCCGACCAGATTGCCTGAAGTTCATTCAATTGATTAATTCTCATGGATGACCCAGCTGGACGAATCAGAGATGGTCTGAAAATTTGGCTGACTGGAGATCATGGACGATTTCCTTGGACGAATCAAAGATGTAATTTTTTGCTAATCACATCAACATTCAATACATTTTCACAATAATTTCACAACAAATCTAATGTGGTAAGCTATTAATGATTCTAATTTGGGCCAGATATTAATATTATTTTTTTACCCACCAATAACAACTTTTTGCATAAGATTTATTGTAAAAATATTGTAAACGTAGTATTACTCCAAAATTAATTCTGTCTCCAAACATAATTCTTAATCCTTTAAAAAAAAAAAAAACTTAAATAACAACAATAAACATTAACCCAAATAACAACAAACATAAATCAAACAAAAACAATACAAGACCAAACAAGAAGAAGTAAAAAATTATTCAACAAAACCTATTATAAAAATAAAAAAAAATTGTAACTCGTTCAACCTATTCAATAAAAATAATTTTTAATTTCATTTTTACTTAAAAAATGGTACCAACAAAAATAATGTAAATTTTTTAGTAAACACCCTAAATAAAATTCTTAGAACCGCTACTGATCGGAGTACATGGTATGAGTGAAAAAATTGTACCTCAACAAGTAGTTTTTTGTTTTCTTTCACTGTAAAAATTCTTTTTATTCCAAGGCCCTAACTAGGTGATTTAAAAATTTTTAAAGTTTATTTAATAGGATAAAAAAGAGAACCTAAATCAGATTTTATAAATCAAACACATATTTTTGCCATTTTCTTATGACTGTTTAAAAAATTGCCTGCGATCCCATGGAGGATTTACTCCACAATAAACATTTTGAAAACTCAAGCCATCGTTCATACTTCATGCCTCATACACAAATTAAGACAAAAAATCAGGAAAATTTGAAAAGACCAAAGAAAAAGTTGATTTTGCATTAATTAAAATTTTTTGATTAATTTGGCCCCCACTTAGAAAAAGTTTCTTTCTTCGCCCGTCCTTTTCTATCAAACTCGTGGAGGATCCACACCGTCACACCGTTCGAAACGTTGAAATATGACAACTTACCTTAAGCAATAAGTAAAAGAAACAAAGATAATGCATTTATTATCAAACAAGAAAAAAAAAAATTTTTTCTACAGGAAAAAAAAAAAAAAAAAAAAAAAAAAAAAAAAAAACCGATAAAGGATTCAGCCTTCATAATTCTCACGTGAATGAAACAAACACTCTCCAACAAAGATACCTGAATGAAGGGTCGGGGAGTTTACTATAGACAAGGCAATGTATTCAATTATGCAAAGAAACAAAAGAAAGGTTTATTTATTTATTTATTTATTTTGAGAAACAAGAAAGGTTTATTTGGTAGTAAACCAAAGACACAAACTTAGGAAAAAATATATGGCTGGTAATTTATAGAATAAATGGTAGACAAATGACGTAGTTCATTATGAATACATTTCTTTTTATTTATACTACTATTTAAGGGATTTTTTCTGTTTGAATTTCTCATTTTCATAGTTTTAAAATACCCCTACATACCTATGTTTAAGCAAAGACAAAACTAAAGAATAATCTGGTAAAAATATAACTCTTAACTCCTATTAAAATATTTTCTAAAAAATAGGGTCATTTTTTTATTAATTTTCAAATTATTTTTATCCACTTATAAATTAAAATTTTAAAATAAAAATTATATATTTAAAATAAAAACACATGTTTTTTTTTACTACAAAATAGGACCATTCCTTTAGTGTATATATGCGCCTATCGTTGTATTTGCATGAATACAATATTATTTCTTCAAACTTTGGCCCCCCTCTCTCTCTGTTTGCTTCTCCTGGGTCCTCGCCGGTCCTATAGGCCACACGCTTCTCTCTCGTACCCCATAACCCCCTGTTCCATTCCTTCCATATATTTATTAAAATCAAAAACAAAAGCAAAAACTCAGACTCTCTCTCTCTGGATAAAAGAATGAGAAAATCAGAAAGATTTCATTTTTAGGACTACTTTCTCAGACTCTATAAGGTACTTCCTCATTTCTCACTCTAAATGCCCATTTTGCTTCGTGGGTTCTTATCATATTTATTCAATTTTGATTCTTTTTCTTTGTGTCTATTGGTTCAGAGGTTCAAAACTTCATTTTGCTATATCGGTATTGATTAATTTCTTAGTTTGGTTTTATTTTGATTCATTTTGATTGAAATGATTGCTTCTCTTATGCCCCTTGTTGGATTTCATTATTGGATCAGTCTAAAACCGCTTAATTAGATATTCATGCACGTTAAGTTAGACTTAGATGTATACTATGGTTTCTTAATTGGGTTTTTATTTTATTTTTTTACATGTATGGATCTGAGTTTGTGTTTTGTTTTTCTTGGATTATTGAATTTTATGCCACCTTTTTGTGCTTCTGATATGGAATATATGTATTATGTGACTATGTAAATCTTGTTGAAGTTTAGCGTTCTTGGTGTTGGGGAATTTGCGCAAACAAAGGTCAAAATGTCTAGTTTTGTGGGTGTTCTTGTTTCTGATCCATGGCTTCAGAGCCAATTCACCCAAGTCGAGCTTCGCACCCTGAAATCCAAAGTAAGCATTTATTTGTTCTCCAAATATGTGCAATTTGGATGATGTTGAATTATATGCATTTGTTTTGTTTTGTAATAGTTTATGATTAATTGTCAATTTTGGGGTGATATTAACTGGGTTGCATTGGTTTTAGTATGTTTCTGTAAGGACTCAATCTGGCCGTGTCACAGTGGGAGATTTACCAAGCATTTTTGTGAAGTTGAAGGCTTTCACTGAAATGTTTAAAGAGGTTGAGATTAAGGCTATCTTGGAGGAGTCTTACAAGGATATGGACGAAGAAATTGATTTTGAATCCTTCCTTCGGGTGAGTTTTTGAAGTACAAGGTTTTCATGCTTTTTGCTCATTTATTCACACACTTATAATGGCATTGATCATTGGAGAATGAATTATGCTCTATTTTTTTAATAGTTTTCATGCATCTCTCTCTCTCTCTCTCTCCCACACACACACACACACACACACACACACACACACACACACACACACACAGTTCATATGAAATGGATTGAACTGAGCAAGTTGTGGAAATTTATTAATTGGCAGGCACATATAAATTTGCAATCCCGAGCAACAGCAAAATCACCCAGTTCAAAGAATTCCTCTTCATTTCTCAAGGCCACCACAACAACTGTCCACCACTCAATTAATGAATCTGAGAAGGCTTCCTATGTTGCCCACATTAACAGTTACTTGGCAGAAGATCCATTTTTGAAGAAGTATCTTCCTCTTGATCCATCTACAAATGCTTTATTTGATCTTGCAAAGGATGGGGTTCTTCTCTGGTAGATGTGCTGGATCCACTTAGTTATTTTTTAAGATTTTTTTTATGCTTGTTGATGGTGCTTGTGTTTGTTGACGCTTTTAATTGCTTCATGTAGTAAGCTTATTAATGTAGCTGTTCCTGGGACCATAGATGAGCGAGCTATCAACACTAAGAAGGTCCTTAATCCATGGGAGAGGAATGAAAATCATACCCTCTGCCTCAATTCTGCAAAGGCTATTGGCTGCACAGTGGTTAATATTGGCACACAGGACTTGATTGAAGGAAGAGTAAGTTCAGCTACTACCAGCTACCAATTGGAATTTTCTTGTCTTATTTTCCTTTGTGTTTTAAATTTTCTGAAGTTTTTTGTTTTCTCTTTTTGTCCCCTTTATGTTGGATTTGTAGCCACATCTGTTACTTGGCTTGATTTCTCAAATAATCAAGGTATGCAACTCAAACTTGTTCCTTTATGCATTGCATATAATCTCTTAGGACATCATGATAAAGGTGATGATCTAATTTCAACCTAATAGACTTGACTTAGGTTATCAGTGTTTACACCATTGATTCCGTTGTGTTTTCATATGATGGCAACTTTAGATTCAACTACTAGCTGATCTCAATCTGAAGAAAACTCCTCAACTTGTGGAATTGGTGGATGACAGTAAGGTCATTTTTTTCTTTTTGTTCTACATTATCTATGTTTTGAAAATATGCAAGGATAATACTTTTTGCACTTTGCTATATACGCTAGAACCTAGAAACAGTGGTTACATATTTATTGTGCTAATGTAATCCTATAAAAAAATCAGCAGGATGTGGAGGAGCTTCTGGGCTTACCACCTGAAAAGGTTTTACTTAAATGGATGAATTTCCATCTGAAGAAAGCTGGCTATGAAAAACAAGTTACAAACTTCTCTTCTGATGTGAAGGTAAGAGAATGCTCACTTGTTGATGAATCACTGAACACTTTATGCTTGTATCTAATAGCAAAGAATTTATTTTTAAGTTGGCATGGCTTAGGGATAAGAATAATTATTCTGGGTTTGACTATCTCATGTATATAGAGTTTCCAGCTGAGATTTTACAGGTTCTGGACAATGGTGAATAAATTGTGAAAATATGGTTATATCATACTGACTCACAAAAGAAAATAAGATTTGTCATCGCATTCCTAATGTCTTGTCATTGTTCTAGGAAATAGTAAGATGTTAGTTTTAAGAAAAAGATTTGTATTTGTAATCATGCATCATATATTTGAGCCACCACATGGCTAGAATTAGACTCATACTTAATGATTATAGAAAATAGTAGATTGAGACATTTGTATCTCATGTTTTGGATGTGCTGTGTATGATGTTGTCTTAACCTCGTTCATTTGTAGGATGGAGAGGCATATGCATTCCTTCTC
The DNA here is from genome assembly GCA_023621385.1 of Quercus gilva. NCBI lineage: Eukaryota > Viridiplantae > Streptophyta > Magnoliopsida > Fagales > Fagaceae > Quercus > Quercus gilva. The sequence goes on from CM042480.1 coordinate 34,176,509, forward strand.
AATACTCTTGCACCTGAACACTCAGGTCCCGCTGCTTTGGATACAAAAGATCCTACAGAAAGAGCAAACATGGTTCTTGCGCATGCAGAGAAATTGGATTGCAAAAGATACCTCACTCCTAAGGACATCGTTGAGGGTTCACCAAATCTTAATCTTGCATTTGTTGCACAAATATTCCAGCATAGGTGAGGAATGACATCTTAAGTTTATTCCTTTTTAGGTTTGCATATAAGCTTGTCATCTCCGCCCTCCCTCTCTCCCCGCCTCTCCTCTTTTGTAATCTGAAACCATGACTTCTTTTTTTGGGTTATTTTTGGTTATTGAACTTTTGACCTCTTATGAACTGATTCTAATTTTTATGGTAAGTATAAGTTTCTCCCCCTTATTCTGTCTTCTGATTTATATGATATGATCAATTCATTATTTTAACCTGCTAGTTATTGTAGTAGACCTGTCTCTTTTCTACATTTTGGTGATTGATTTTTATCTTATGCTTTTCTATAAAGATTTGTTGCAGGTTCAAAATGTGTCCTAGTTTTGCATAAGTTGTGGGAGACACACGAGGTTTCTAAGATCCCTTATGTGCCCTTTGGAAATATGATGCCATTATTTATTGGTTAAATATGTTCATTCTAAGTCAATCTTATGACCTTTCAGAATAAATATGATGATGCTGATATTAAAAACAACAATAACAAATTACTAGGAATTTATTAATTTTGTTATTAGGCTTAGTTGGTTTTTATGTAGAGCTTCTGTTAGATTTGGTCTAGAAATATGCACCTAGTTTTGTGGATGCGTATTTGCTATTTACAACAATCAGCCATGTAGGCTTGGACTAAAAGATGAAGAGAAGAGACAAACTGATTGTGAAGTCTCTCTCTGTTGTAGAAGAATTAGGATGGTGGCTGTTCTGAGTTTCACAAGTTTGTGCATTATAGTAAATTTAACCTATACAGCCACTTCATCCCCTTCATTCACTGGTGCTTGTATTTTTAATCCTCTAAATGGCATAGTAATTTTATTGAGAGACCTGTTGATCTTTTGAAGTCCTTGATAGTTGGGAGTTGGGACATTGTTTGAGTGGTCCTGTGTTTGGGGTTTACACAATGTATTTCCTTTTTTTATTTTCTACACTCTGTAAATTGTTCTCTTTGATTTGTTTGTAATTGTTTCGAGTACAATCTATTCACCATCGTGAACATGAAGTTTTTTTTTTTTTTTCTTTTTCTTTTTTTCTCAATAAAGTTTTTATTACCTATAAAAAAAGGGGTCCTTTTTGTGCAGCACAATTGTCTTCATGGTAATTTCTGATGGTACAACAATATAAAATTGTAATTATTTTTTGTGCATGTCCTAGCTCTGTGGTTGCTTTATTTTATGTTGATGGCATATAATTTTCTCTGCAGGAATGGCTTGACAGTTGATACCAAAAAGATGTCCTTTGCTGAGGTGATGACAGATGATGCACAAACTTCTCGTGAGGAGAGATGCTTCCGATTGTGGATTAACAGTCTTGGAATTGCTACATATGTTAATAATGTTTTCGAGGATATCAGAAATGGGTAAGGTTTTTGTTTTCCCCCAGTAGTGTCAAGCCCATATGAATCTTGATGGAAGATGAATTCATTTTGCTTGCAGATGGGTTCTTTTAGAAGTTCTTGACAAAGTTTCACCAGAATCAGTTAACTGGAAGCAGGCATCAAAGCCTCCTATAAAGATGCCATTTAGAAAAGTTGAGAATTGCAACCAAGTTGTAAAGATTGGGAAGCAATTAAACTTCTCCCTTGTGAATGTAGCTGGAAATGATATTGTGCAAGGAAATAAAAAGCTCATACTAGGCAAGTTTCAAAACCCCTTAACTTCTGTTATCTTGCTTATTAGTTATTACTACTGCTCCATTCAATCTATCCATATGACTCATGCCTATGCTTGATGGAGTCATGGAAGATTAATATGTTATTACTTTGCAAATTTGCCTATTCAAGAATTATTTTATTGAGTCCTCGTGTGAAGTCCAATTGAAGTGAAAGACGTGCCCTTATAATGGTCTAAGTATGAGTCTTTTAGGGTTAAAACAGTTTTTAATTTGGGTTTTTATTTTATTAGTTATGGTCAGTTTTATATTGAGGGGCAAATCTGTAATCTCTGCAATTCTTGTGAATTAAGGGTATTTTGGTAATTTAGTTGAGTCTAGAATCTTCTAGGGTTTTAAGTATCTTAGGTTTATTTTTTTTTGGGTCCAAGTTAGTATTTATTAGGTTTTAGTAGTAGTCCTAATACAAGTAAGAGTCTTTATATATATTGTGCTCAATGTATTCAAAGAGAATAGAAAGAGTTGATTAATAAAATTGAGTGTTTTGAGCAATAGGAACGTTGGCCTCTGTTGTTTCTTTCTCCTTCTCTCTTCTCTTTATTTTCTCTTCTTTCTTTCTAAGGTTACTGTTCACAGGAATTGAGCAATATAACCTCTGTATTTTACCAATGAGCTTAATTTCAAATGGAACCTCCTTCCTTTGTAAGAGCAGGGGGCGGGTCCGGTCATGAATTCAAGATCCTCCAAATGCATGTCTAGACTTCCCAATTAAAAAGAGAAATAAATAAAGCCTGTTTTTTCCCATTAAGTTATTCTTGTGGCCAACTTAAGAAAATCTTTAGACAGGTCCTTTTGTTTACATATTCTTTAATATGAACAATGGAAACTGAACTGTAAGAAAGGGTCAACGTGTAATATATGGACATTTGACACAATTGTGTGTAATCCTTACTAATTATATTTCTTAGTTGCCAGGCTTATAGGTATGAAAATCTTTTCCTAATTTAGATTAAATGAACCCAAATCTTTGAAATGGAACACTTGTACATATTGATCAGGCAGTTCAAAGGTTGGAAAAATATAGTAAATCTTGCCTGTGTGATAGTTGCCTTTATTATAGAATAACATTAAGATGCATAAATTGGGCCAGAGAAGAGGCCATATATCAAGGCTATTAGGTGCTCACACCACAGGATCAGGCCTTTTGTTTGATTGGGTTCATTGGTAATTGGGAACTCTCTAACTGTCTAACCTTTCAATTAATCTTCACAGTACATTGGTTCTTTTCCACTTTCAATGACACTTTCTACTCAAGAAAGTTTAATTGGTAGAGCATGCTATACTGTTAGAAACCACTTAACACCTTGCCTCCTGTCCCACCTGCAGCATTTTTATGGCAACTCATGAGGTTCACCATGCTCCAACTCTTAAAAAACTTGAGATCACACTCTCAAGGTAAAAAGGGTAAAGAGATAACAGACACTGATATTCTAAACTGGGCAAACAACAAAGTGAAGAAGGCAGGTAGAACCTCCCAAATGGAAAGCTTCAGGGTAATCAAATAATCAATGACCTTGTTTTACAATCTGATTCTAACCTATGATTGATGATATTTGTGTCTAAATTAACTTGCCTTTTTAGGATAAAAACCTTTCAAATGGAATTTTCTTCCTGGAGCTTCTTAGTGCTGTAGAGCCAAGGGTGGTTAATTGGAGCGTTGTTACAAAGGGAGAAACAGGTATGTCAGTTTTCTTATGGTTCAAGTGCACAACACAATATGGAATTTGCCAAGCTTGCACCTTTTTGGCTTGCTACATAAAACAAGAAGAATAGATATGCATGAAACAATGGGAAAGTTTCTCACTTAAGTGTTTCTAATATTGCAGAGGAAGATAAGAAGTTGAATGCAACATATATAATCAGTGTTGCACGAAAGCTGGGTTGCTCCATTTTCTTGTTACCTGAGGAAATTATAGAGGTAAGATTCTTCTAATAATGTTGGATGTGTATATTTCTCCTCACATTTTGCTATCTTTCCTCTCAAAAAAAAAAAAAAAAAAAAAACCTTCTCACATTTAACACCATGATGTAATGAAACATTTGGAGCTTCTATTTCAGTAGTCCATTTTGTGGAGATTATGATTCTGAGCCTGTATACTCATTCAACTTATAGAGAGATAGAGAGAGCATATTCCAATTGTATTATTTTGTAGTCTTTCTTTTAGTAGTGGATTTTACACTGAAGTGCTAATCAACCTAGTTGCTCTGCACCTCTCTAGATATTTCAGTCCAAAAGTTTGTGCGCATTTGGGAGAGTTTCTTTTTACTGGCTTGTTGGGCTTAAAAAATAATCTGGCAAAGCAAAGCTTTAAAAAGTTGTACATGAGCTATAAAAAGTTAAATAAGCTGGAAATAGGCTCTGGGAAACGAACCTGCAGCCATTGCACAATGTTACGTTTCTTAATTGATGGTTTGTCTGAAGGTCTCTGGTATACTCCCTGTATGCAGTGTTTTTCCCTTTTCAATAAATTACGTTATTTATAAAATAAAATAAAAAAATCAATGGTTTGTATGAAATTTTGTAATTACCCCTTTTGAATGAAGGGTGAAGAAGTCCACGAGCAGATGTTATTGAGTTGACTCACATATTAGGAAAAAAAAAGAAAAGAAAAGATGATTAAGTTGACTTCTTTCTGGCTAACAAGTGAACTGGGTTCAGCTATGCTGCAACTGCAATTGACATTTACAAATGTATAAAATACATGATACATGACTCTTAACTAATTTTTTATTCTTATGCCATGTTTTCCATAACAACAGGTAAACCAGAAGATGATCCTTATTTTGACAGCAAGCATCATGTACTGGAGCTTGCAGCAACCAGCAGAGGAGTCAGAGTTGTGCCCTGCTGAAGACAGTAACATTCCTGATGCATCCCCTGCAGTTTCGGTGGATGGCGAAAGCGAAACACCTTTGGATGGTGAGGTCTGTAATTTGGCCATAAACGATGCTGCTTCAGATACTGCCCCTTCGGATACTGCCCCAGAGGTCGAAAATGAGGAATCCCCTGATAAGGTTGAAGGAAAGGACTAGGACAGTCCTGATAGAGAATGAACAATGTTTTTCCCTTTCTTTTCTTTGTTCATTACTTTTACTTTTACAAGAGAATAGGAAAGAGTAAAATTTGGCTCCAGTTAGGATATGATACAGCTCCTTATTTAAAGAGAGCGTGTGCTTCTAGACCACAGGGGGAAAAAAATTAAAAGGGTCCTGTAAATTTACTTTTAACTTTTAACTAAAGGTTTCTTTTGTTAGGCATATTCTTTTTATTGAAATTACATTAATACTGGGGAATAATGTAAGTGGGTCATAATCATAATTATTTGTTTATTCTTCTTAGTATTGGTTGTGTTATCGCATTTTTCAATTTAATGCTCGTGTTTGATACTAGCTTGGAATACCATAGGATGTAAATTGTTTTAGATTCAGGACTCTCAAGTGCGTTGACACTGGCATTATACACAATTGCTGTCAACAGAACAAACTTGCGCTCATGATTGCGTTTATCTAAGTATTTAGTCAAGCCAATTGCTTCCATGCTCCGGGAGGTACTTAGGAATTTTTCACTATGCAGTTTTGATTACTATCCATTATATTACAAGAATTGCAGGAGTATTGTGAATTTGTAGGAGTATTGAGAAATTATAATCATACGGGTAAAGTGCCAAGAACACCTAATTGAAGTTACTTATTAGGAGAGTGGAAGCGAGGGAAAATAATTCTCTATTTGAAATTTATTCATCTCATAGTCTACATTAAATATTACAAATATATAGTGCATAGGCTATCAAACACTAAAGGGCAACTCATGTCACTAGCCCATACTACACATTAAAATATATATATATATATATATATATTATGTATATTTTCAGGACACCTAAATATCCGTAGTTTTCTTTGATTTCTAACTTTCACGATATTTATGCGTGTGCTAGGTGATACTTTCTAATTTGTCTTCTTTCTTTTCAATCTTTTTACATATAGTTGTAATTCTTTTGTAAGAAAGCAAAGGAATGCAATAATAAATCTTCTTCCATATATTCTCCCTCAGATATTCTGTGTGTTTTTATTTTCTTTAGTATCAGAGCCTCAACCTACTTAAATAATAAAAATCTCCTACTTTTTAAAATTTTGTAACGAAGTGTAAAATAGCCTATCTACTATCTTTAGGAAAGAAATGGAGTACGAAGAGCAGAGAGCACTCTGATGCTAGTTTTACATATTTTGTTTTCAACTAGAAGCGTTGTGCTCTGGGCACCTCTATCTCCCAATTGAAACATCATACACATACAGATCTCTTTTGCTTTATAGGAAAACAAAATCATATCATATGGAAGATCATTCTTAATTATGCCATGGCCATACAATTTAAAGATATCAATAGTGCAAGAAGGCAACGTCTCTCTTAGTCTTGGCCCCTTAACGTCATCTGACTAGTATGGATGGGGAAGAATGGGGGGTTGGTTTGGTCTAAGGATTCAAAGAGGGACATAACAAATGCCCGCCAGCCATTAATATGATAACAAGACCATGTCATTGTGAGCAAATGCCTATAGATTAACATGAATCTTTCTTTTTTGCTTGAAATACATTTTACCACCATGATTCAGAACCAAACAGGGGAAATCGATGAGAATTGAGATTGGTTCCTCTTTATCTAACACAAAGACATCAGATAAAACGGCTCAGGTTAACAAGTATTATTCCATCCAACAAGTATTTCATTAGATCATTAACTGTAACCAATTACACCATAATTCAAAATAAATAATAAACCTAAGAAATAAAATTCATGGATGCTCGAGTAACTAAAGTTACAAAAAAACCCAACTAAAATACTCTTTGAGTCATTTCAATTTATTGTCCTTACAACCAAAAAAATGTTTTATTTATACATCATTAAAAAAAAAATTGTCTATAAACCTACACTCTCTCTTCTTGTTTGCTTGGCATGGGGAAAGAGGTAGGAGGGGATACAGGTGATCTAAAACCATCATGAATATCATCAGCAGGAGCTCCATCAGATTTTTCTCCTTCAGCTACAAGCACAAGCATCTCAAGGCGCTTGTCAAAGAGTAAAGCACTCTCATCTCTCTTGTCAAGCTCAGCAGCTTCAGCTTCAAGCCACTTCTCTCGTAAATCATCAAGAAGATTTGCTTGGTCTGTATTGACTACAGCTCCTGGAGCACTTGGAACAGTGGTGCGAAGTGAGGAATCCCCAGATGGTGGTGGGAGTGTCAACAGCATTGCTCGGAATTCTGTTGTATCAGCAAAAGTCTCAAAATTACAGGCTATCGTGTCTAGACAGTACTCCCGTATCTTGAAAACACCATACCTAAACATGCAAATCACTCAACATTATTAAAACCACAATTAAGTTCAAGGCTGATAAGGTATTAAACGATTTACCCATTAATGACTTAATTTCATTTCTAACCATCTATGCAGCTATAATTTGAAAGGGTTCCAGCTTATTGTCAAATTATCTGGCTTCCTTCCTATGAATTTACTCCAGATTGACATAGTTAACTACCAAATAGGTAGGGAGCAAAAATATGATTATATCCACTATAAGTACATCGAGGTAGGATCAGAAGCACTGTAAAGGAAAACGTATTCAGCAAATCACCTGTGGGGAACTTTAAAGTTTCTCGTCCAAAATCGTCAAAATAAGAGAGAATTTTTATTTTATTTTTTCTTGTTCCTCCAGATCATGTTGTGCAGTTCAAAATGTATAAATGATGATGATATTTATATTAAGAACAGTTGAAATAGGTTTTACACACTCCCAGATACTTAATATGGGTCTTTATTGGATAGCCTAATAAGGATTCTCACTGGAAGTTACGAATTCAATGTGGAGGCCAAAAAACTGCTTGTTGCTAGTGTCAGAATTAGAAGAGTATCCTACAGTTTCAGATGAAAAGCTGAACCTCTAAAGGTCTAATGCTAATAAGTGTAATGATAGTAGTTAACAATTAATACAGAGAGGATTAACAAAGCAGCAATTAACTTGTGAGAAAGGAAAGACGGAACAGTTCACTTAGCAAGTGCCTCATCCAAGAGCTCACAAACTGTTATACAGCTGTGTAATGGGCCAAATATGTGGCACTTGGTAAGAATATAATGATTCGGTTATGTACTCCCTTTCCAAGTCCCCGATATAGATATATAAGACATCCTCAGTGCACACATTACTATAGCTACTGATCAAGATATATTAGGAAGAGAAAAGAGATAACCAAAGACGTACATGTCTGATAATATCAACCAATGGCACAATTCTGCAGGTGAGGCCATTTCCAGGTGTGGCAATAGTACATCAGCTACAGCTCGCTTAAGAGGAAATAACAAGTATCTAGAAGCAGCATCAAACATTTCCTCTGCCTGCTCAATTAACAAGAGTATTATAACCAGCAAAAGAAAATATTTTTGCTAAAAGTAGTTTTGATTGATACATTTTATACCTGATCCGGGTCTATATCCTTCAAGCCATCAGTGTACCTGAATCAACCAAAGGATTAAAATAAAACACATGACAACTAAAGCTGGTACTGAAATGGTGATCACATGCAATCATTTTAAACGGTCTCAATCATAATCAATGGTTTACTTGCAGTCTTCTTTGCTTATATTAAGTAATTGATCACATAAAAAATGGACAACAAAAGTGCAAGAAACATTCTGACTAGGGAATGAACCTTGGGTTATTGTAACAACAAAATCTTTGCTGCATAATTTCCTCTGAATGTTCTGACCTAATCTCAGTATTCTATAGTAATGAGAATTGACTTACATATACTCAATCATCTTCTCAAATGCTTCTGTCCTCAAATCATGTTCGTCAAGAAATGGAAGTGTATCAACAGGTAATGCATCTTTTCCTTCATAAAAATCCTTCATTCGAGACAATCTTGCTCTAAAGTATTCTGACCTTGATGCTAAAACTACTTGATGGCAACGAAAAATATTTTTATCAACTCTTACACAAACATCTGCAAGATCATCAACAACATCATTGATCTGCATTGCACCAACATTATATGATAATTCCTCAACATTGTTGTCTTGGTTGTGTTCCCTGGTGGAATTGGCAAGTGAAATTTGAAGGATTTGATGCAATGCTGCAGGAAGTCGAACTTCTTCAGGAAGGGACGAGCCCTGTAAAATGAACCGTTTCTGAGAATTATCTATGTCTCTTAGTGCTTTGTATTCTGCAAATTTCTGGTGAATCAGTTCTTTCTCAAGAATCCTTTGTAATGATTCACATTTGCATACTTTGCATATTCTCACAAGATCCTCCATGTCATTTACTGCAATCTCTAGTCTATCAGAATAAAAGAAGTGGATAAGGCTGTAAAGAGCAGAATAAGATAACTTTTCTCTTGCAAATCTTACTTCCTTGCGGTCTTTCCAATCAGTTTCAAACTTCCTCTTAAAAAATGGTGACCGAGCACTTAATATAACTCTGTGAGCTTCAATAGGACTACCTTGCACAAAAAATACCACATCTGGTGGGAAGTGGTAGGAATTGGATCCCCCATTGGATGACACACCTAGCCAACCATATCACATGTTGAATGTTGAATTAATATGCATATTATTCTTGGAAGAAAAAATATGTAACGCCATTGAGCTGGCAGGCATCAACGCCGATGAAGCAATTAAATCAACAAATTTACTTTTAACACATTAAAATAGAATTATTTTGCCTTATGTTACCCAATTTTACTGCAAAATATCAATAAACCAATCAACCAATCTTCCGAATTTGTAATATCATGTACTTATTCAAAATCAACATGTACAACACAAATAACACCCGACAAATTTAATTTTCCAATATTATCTCCACTTTTCCTTAAGAGCAGCCATCATAATCTCACAAGATCTGCCCCGATGATTTTGCCCCCAAAAACTAGAACCAGCTCCATCAGGCATCAGTCCCACACTCAAATACACCAAAATACCCATATGAACCATTCACCCACAAAATAAGTTCATTCCAAAAAATCAAACGAGACAACATTGTTCATAATCATCCTTTATTCCCCCATTTACTCACTCAACCCAAAATGAAATTACTTTCTACAACTACCTCTACTCGCATAAATTTTAGCCATTAACACCACAATTAAACAATGTACAACAATTGTAGATTTCACATGGCCAATTCAGGAAATGTAACATTTCAGCTTTTTATAAAATAATATTAACAATATTAATACATGTACCATAGATTCATAATTTTTTTAATTAAAAAATAAAAATAAAAACCAACCAACCAACCACATTGAGAGAAACCGGTCAACCCACATCACCAATTCAATAAATTCAACATTGAGCTACAAAATTGACAAACAGTAACATTCCTAAAATTTAAACTAACCCAGGATCCTATTTAACGAAATCCATCAGTAAAACAAGCATGTTTCAGCCAACCAGAACTCACAGACAACAATGTTCATAAAATTGAACCAACCCATTACCCCACCTCACAAGTCCCAATTGAGTAAATTCAACATTGAGCCACAAAATTTACAAAAAGTAACATTCCCGAAATTGAAACTAACCCAGAATCATATGAAAAAAAAAAAAAAAAAAAAAAAAAAAAACCACTCAGTAAACCTAGTATATTTCAGAAAAAACGAGAAGTCACAAACAACAATGTCCATAAAAATTGAAACAACCCCATTACCCTTATCTCCCAAAACAAGAAAACCCACATCACCAATTAGCCAAACATACCATAATCAGGATGGTCCGAGTATTCCCTGTTGCCAGCACAAGCCAAGAAAGTCTCTCTCAAAGCACCCTGCAATGGACCCAGAGGCGGTGGCCTAGCTTCAAATGCCTTCAAAAGCTTCCTAACCTTCAAGTTCAGCGCTGCATAGTGACACCTATCGCCATCAAAAGTGTGCTCTGAACATATGGCACCACTCTCAAGCAACATTCTCGCGGCGTCGAGGTGACCCGCCAAGCAAGCGTAGTAGAGCGCCACCGAGTCCCACTGGTCCCGAGCGTTGACGTTCACGCCGGACTCCAACAAGTACTTGAGGCGGTCCACGTCTCCGGCTCGTGATGCTTCGAAAACGTCGCCGTTTGGGACCTTCTTGAGGGGTATGGAGGACCCGAAGTCTGATGGGTCCAGGTCGAGCCCGTCCAGGTCTGTGTTGATGGTCCATGAGTTCGGGCTTGGGAGATTGGTGTTGTGGCGGGTTGGGGACATTTTTGAGCGGGTGGAGCCCTGGAGGGAGATTTGGGTTTTGCTCTTATACGGGTACAGACTGCGGGCTACAGAAACTAGAAATGTGCATTATTATCCTTGTACGGTACCATGAGGGGACACCTGTTGTCTGAAGTCCCAAGTAGCAACCCTTTTTTTTTTTTTTTTCAAATGAAATATATTTTTATGAGATAATTATTTATTAACCACATGAGGTTAGGCTGATTTCGTATTGTTTATCCGTGGTTTGATAAGTGTATTTTCTCCCACTTGAGGTCGATTCCATTATGCGTAGAGGTGTTCACGGTGTGGTACGATGCAGTTTTGGGCCATTTTTAGCACCACATTTTGCGGTGCGGTTTAGCTAAAACCATAACTGTACCGCACCTTATTTTTTCGATCACATGTTTGGTGCGATGCAGTGTGGTGCAATTTAGAGTTTAGCCAAAATCATAACCGTATCGCACCTCATTTTTGCAATCATATGTGCGATATTATGTATAAAATGCGATTTGAAGTCAGTATATTTTTCAAATTTTAGGCCTTTCCTACTCAGCCCAAAACTAATTTTTCTCTTTTTTTGGGCCAAGTTTTAAATTATTGAGTTAGTTTTTCTTTATTTTGGATTGGCTTTTCTGGTCAACACTTGATAGGGTTATTAAACCTTTTTTTTTTTTTTTTTGTGAAAACTAGGGTTATTAAACTATTAATAATATATTTAATATTAAAAATAAATAAATATATTAATATATAAAGAGGTTGCTGTGCGGTGCAGTTTGTGCGGTTTTCTTATTATAAAACCGCAAACCGCACTGCACCATGTGGTGTGGTGCGGTGCGGTACACTATTACTTGCGGTACGGTGTGGTTATGTCATTTTGCGGGCGGTTTTGGTGCGGTTTTTGCGATTTGTGTGGTTTATGCGATTTGGTGAGCACCCCTAGACTTATGCGATCCTTATTCATCTCATCACTTTAATGGTTAAAAATGAGAAACAAACATTAAAATAAAAAAATAAAAAACATAAATAAATCAAAGAAATCAGGAGCTAAAAGTGATATTTGTAAAAAAATTTGAAAGATTTTATACTTTGGCTCAAGAACACTACTAAAGAGACATTGACTAAGAGCATATATGAGATTTACTAGGTTATTAGACAGGAAAAGAAGAATAATAAATAATAATAATAACCATTTAAAAAAAAGGCTCAAGTATTGACGATGGATGGATCTAAGGAGGGAAAAAATGAATAGCTATTAGGGCTATTCAAACTTCAAAACTTCAAGCAACAACCTAATTGAACCTAACTAACTGAAAATAGTGGCTCAAACATCCAACAACCACCACTCAAATAAAATCTTGACTGTCGATCTATGTAAATATGTTCCCCCAGCTCCCCCCTTCCTCTTCCCCAATATGCTGCAAGTAATGAACAACCAAGTTGATAAGATTGGCGTGCTGAGAAAATCTCTCTAAAAGCCAACTACACCAATGAACAACCGTACTAGAAGGAGTCCTAGTCTAGATTTGATTCGGATTTGGCAAGATCTAAAACTTCTCTTGTTTCAATGCTTAGGTCCCTAACCAATAAGCATTATTGGGATATGAAGTCACTTGGGTTGGATTGCATTTGGTGATTACATCTAGTTTACTACCCAACAAATTTGCCCATGTACATGTATTTTATTGCTTATTTAATAAAATTATCACAATATCACATTTTCAACAATTGACAAGCCCAAACTCCTAAACCAATTAACTTTATTACTTTTTGAGATTGGACTAAAATCAGACCATGAACTAGTGAGATATTGCAGAAATAATGCAAAAATGGCCAAAAAACATTTAGCATATATTGCCACTTGGATTTTGGGCTAAATGGGTGATTCTGGAGCGATGTTCGCATGCATATTTGCTCCATACCATGAAATGTGGATTCAAAAACCTAACATGTCCTGAAATAGATGACTTTCTTTATGACATGGTACTCCTAGTTTGTTCACTAGAGGTTCGAATTTGATGTAATCGCCTGTGGAAATACAAATATTCTTAAGTTCCAAGTGAAAATTTCCAACCAACCAACTTTTGAGATGCATAACTTTCTCACTGATGATCCATACGACATAAGGCTGGACCTGTTTGAAAGTAGAGTACACAATCTTCCCAACAACATTGGAATTGTTCAAATCAAACATCGGGAAGACCTCTTACCAAAGACCTGAAGATAGGTTGCCATAAGTAGAATAAATGGGAAAAAGTGGGAATTTTTGTGAAAGCGAAGAAAGGAAACAATTACGCAACATCAAGATGATCCCACATTTTTCTATAAATATGAGCTCATACCTCAGCATTTGTAAGAACTATGGGGTAAATGGGGGAACCTTTGGGCAAAGAAATAGTCCTGATCTCAGGCTATCAACTTCCTATTCAGAATCTCACTTTAGAGAAGTTTTCTTGCTTTGGGTGCTTAGTAATGTTGGTGCATGCATGTAAGATTTCTAAACCTTTCTTCTTCTTCTTTTTATTTATTTATATTTTATGCCTATTGAGGTACAATTTTTTCATTCATGCCATGTGCCCCAATCCTATTTAATCACATTTATTTATTCACCAAAAGTACCAAAATTTCACCCATAAATTATTTTGGGCCTCCATGAATATTTCTCATCTCATTGGCACACAAATATTTCCTATCTCATTATCTAAATTAGGCCACGATATAAACCATCACAGAAGTCCAAAATCTCTTATCTTATCCAAATTTATTATCATTATTATAATAAGCCCAAAACCAACCTATAAGCTCATTGCACACACCCCATTCTTTTTAAAGCCCAAACCTACTTATCCTTAGTAATATTTCAAAAGTCCATAATTCAAGTCCATGACAATGCTATTTTATCAATGAAATTCAAATCTATTATAAAAGCCGATGGTTTAAATCCATGGCAATTGTGAGAGACCGGGAAAATTTAGGTGCTCTCAAAAAAGAGATTTGGGTGTTTTTAAGGGCACCTTTCTTTTTGGGTAAATGATGTGGAGTTGCCACTTATTTTTTTATACAAAAAAAATAAGAAAAAATAAATACACGTTACATGTTCAAAATACTTCATTGTCATTGATTGAATAAAGAAAAGTAAAACTTTGGTAAATTAACCTTACAATGCTGTGGGTCCTAAGTTACAATCTATGCAAAAGAATATAAAGTTTTGGTTCTAGTTACAATCTACCAAAATTAAAAGGAAAAAACACTAATCTACCTATCCAAAAATCCTAGACTTGGGGGCTAGGTTATGGAATGGGAAGGTGTTAGGCACCCATTCCACCCAAACAAAGTTTGGTCGATCTTCTAGACTCTAATGACCAATATATCATGTGGGTACCTAGGATGTACGGATCTTCGGGCCAAGGGCCTTTTACACCGCATCCTCGGCATGTCCTTCAACGTCCTGGGCCGTCCTCGGACGGCTTTGCAACGTCCTAGGCATGCATGGCAACGTCCTAGGCATGCTTGGCAACGTCCTCGGACGGTGTCCTAGGAGTCCCACATCGAAGGAAAACCCCCCCACTTTCTACCTTATAAGCGTTGAAGCGAAGGGAGTAGTGTACCACTAGTTTATAGTTATTCGAATAACTAAACTAGTGGTACACTACTCCCTTCGCTTCAACGCTTATAAGGTAGAAAGTGGGGGGGTTTTCCTTCGATGTGGGACTCCTAGGACACCGTCCGAGGACGTTGCCAAGCATGCCTAGGACGTTGCCATGCATGCCTAGGACGTTGCAAAGCCGTCCGAGGACGGCCCAGGACGTTGAAGGACATGCCGAGGATGCGGTGTAAAAGGCCCTTGGCCCGAAGATCCGTACATCCTAGGTACCCACATATCATTTTTTGCATGATGTTGAATGATACGTTGAACATATGACAGACACTTGACAAAAGATAATTTAAATAAATTTGCCTTATGAATGATGTGTCCTCTTTTTAAAGAAAATTCAGACCTGTTGTTTGTAAAGGGTAAGAAAAGAGATTTTATCAAAAAAATCAGACCTGTTGCTTGTGAAGTTAAAAAAAAAAAAAAAAAAAAAAAGATTTGATTTGTAAAAATCAAATCTGTTTTGGAAAGTTAAAAAAAGATGAGGTTTGATTTGTGAAAACAGATCTATTGTTTGTGGAGTTAAAAAAAAAAAAAAAAAAAGATTTGTAAAGAAAAATCCAATATGTTTTTATGTAGATAAAAAAAGAAAAGTGATTTTATCAAGAAAAATCAGTTCTGTTTTGAACAATTAAAAAAAAAAAGATTTTGGTTTATATAAAAAAATTAGATCTGTTGTTGGTCATAACATAAAAAAGACTTTTTGAAAGAGGATTCACACTCATGAGATAAATTTATTTTACATGCATCACATATTAAGAAAAAGAAAAGACTTCAACCTAAATTTTAATTTCTTCTTTTAAATTTCAAAATCTGCAATTTTGTGTCGAAGAAAACTTTTTCTAAAAAAATCAAATCTATATTTAATGAAAATACATATTAGTTTTGTGTGTTAAAAAAAAATCAAATCTGTATTTAATAAAAATACAAATCAGTTTTATGTGTTAAAAAAATTAGATCTGTATTTAATGAAAATAAATATCATTTTTTTATTTAGAGAAAATCAGATCTGAAAATACAGATCAATTTTTGAACTAAAAAAATCAGATCTGAAAAATACAATCAGTTTTTGAACTAAAAAAATCAGATCTAAAAAATCAGATCCAAAAAATACAGATCAATTTCTTACTAAAAAATCATATCTAAAAAATATAGATCAGTTTTTTAATTTGGAGAAAATTAGATCTGAAAATACAGCAGTTTTTTTTTTTTTTTTTTTTTTTTTTTTTTTTCCTTGTTAGCCATTGCAGATTTTGAAACTTAAGAAAAAGAGTTAAAATAAACAATCACCTAAGCACATGTTAAAGAAAATTCTTCTAATGAAAGAATATTTTAGGATTCTAAGAAATTTGTTTACCTCTTTGAAACCTAAAATACTTTACATACAGAAAAGAAGTTCCTAAAGCAAAAGCCTCCAAAACGTCTTTAAGGGAATTTAAAAGTAAGAAGAGAAGAGCCCTTAATTATGATTTGTTTCCCCTATTTATAGAGGTTGGGATGCTGAAAAAATAAGCAAAAAACGTATGGGGAAAATCCTAAAAAAAAAGAGATTCGGATAAGAGTAAGCTGATTTTTCAGATCAGAACAAGCTTCAATATTTTGATCATATCTTTTTACTCAAAATTCGAATTAATTGATTAGTTTGAAATTTTGACAGCTAAAGGGAAATTCGATTCTCTATAACTTTTATAGAAATAGTCTAGTCCGAATTTTGAGTTCTATTATGCCAAAAGTCCCTTGAAACATGAATCTGAAATTTGCTACTTGATTAGCCCGTTTTTAAAGTGTTCCAACTCTAAAACTATATTTGAACGAATTTTAGAGTTATTTTCACAATAAACCTCATTCCAAAGTGATAATTAGGATTTTTAAAATAATTATTTTGAATATAATTATCCCAAAAGCCTAATTATCTACAGTTTTTAAATATTATCAGCTTATTTGTTTTAATCTCATGCAACAAATTTCACTTTAAGAAAAATACTTAACCAATCACAAAAATTCACTTAATTAATTTTAATCATTAACCATTCAAAATTAATTTCAATTAATCACACGTGATTGGTTTCACCCCATACAATGCATGCAGACCGTGAAAACTTGGTCTCGTGATATCTTTCAATCCGATGGTCCAATTTGGGAATCAGACATACCATCGTGACTGTTAGAATCTCAAGATCATTTTATGATATGCAATGAATGAATTAATGAATGTAATACAGCTCCAAATTTTGGGGTACATGAATGGTCACTCTAGTCAACTTCCAAGATTAAATTATAGATGCAAAATCGAGTGTTTACAGCAATTTATTTATCAAAAACCCAATTCACATTGACAATATCAAAAGAACAATTCACATTGGCAATATATCAAAAGCTCACTTTTCATTGGCAATATCAAAGACTCAATTCACATTGGCAATATTAAAAGCCCAATTTAGGTTAGCACTATTAAAAGCCAAAGCTAGCTACTTGACACTATTTTGTAAAAAGTCCAAAGTTATCAATACTTGGCAAAATACTATATTATGAGTATTTCACTTAAAATCCAATGATTAACAATATTTTCAGTTCTTAAACCTATTAATATAATATTATAAGCCCATGAAATCTATCTCATAAAACTCATAGTGACTATTTATGTTACGTAACACTATTCATTTTTTTAAAACTCATGGCAAACATATATCAAGCCCATGGAGAATTATAAATTTTTTTTGCTAATATAAAAGCCCATGGAAAATTATGATTGTTTATCTTAAACCCATGACATTTGTTTTATATCATATTATAAACCCATGGTAACTATTTATGTTACATAACACTATTTATTTTTCCAAAACCCATGGCAAAAATATATCAAGCCCATGGATAATTATGAATTTGTGTTACTAATATAAAAGCCCATGGAAAGTTTTGATTATTTATCTTAAACCTATGACATTTATTTATTTCATACCATATTATAAACCCATGGAATTTATATAAGAACTCATGGTCACTATTTATTTTATATCACAACATTCATAATGTTTATTTCCAAAACTCATGGTAATTATTCACCTTACAAGCCAATTATGATTATTTATAGAAAAACCCATGAGAATATCACATTATTCCATTGTAGTGGTTGTTACCATATTTTATTTGAAACTCATGGATATTACCTCTATTAAAACCCATGGTAAATATTATTCAAAAAACATTGGAGGTTATTATTTAAAAACCCCAAAGAAATTATCATTTACAAAATAATCCATGACAAAAATTATGAGAAACTATACAAATTCTTGTTTAAAGCCCATGGAAATTAATACCTAAAACTTATCATAAATATTTATTAAAGCTCATGAATACATTTTGTTTTTACTAACAACTAAAGCCCATGTGGAATAAAAAATCCATGACAATATATGGTAACTTTGTCAATTTTGTAGGGCTCATAACGAGAAAGGAAAAGTATAGATCCAAATAGAGAATCATCAAAATACTCAGCCCTGATGGCCAAGCCCAACATGAAGTCTTAGCCAAAACAGCTCATATGTGCAAACTGACCCCGCTGGAGAACTACCTTTAGTTTTGCCTTCCACTAGAGAGCATCTCAAGAAGCAACCAAGCTCCCAAATCAAATTAGGAGCTAGCCACCTGTCCCATCAGCCTCTTTGCCATTGCTAACTCTGACGTGAACAATATCAGTGGCTAGGCTGATACCTAAAAGTTAATGGGCAATAAATACCCTTCTTTCCCAAGTTTTGGCCACAACTCAAGGAAGCCATAACCAAGACCTCCAAGCTCATGAAATCCTCAACTAAATAGTTTATTTTATTACTTAAAATGTATGTAATTGATTCATGAACCAAGCCCATGAATCCCAAAAGGGGAAAATTAGGGAAAAATGGTTTGGAAGGCATAAGGGGGTGTCCAACAGATGCTCCCAGCAGAGGCATCAATGGTTCAAACCTGGTTTGGAGTGTCAACCAACCCTCTTGAACTTTGATCCTAGTTGCAGCAACCAAGATCTCTAGTCCTCATACATGCTCTAATCCTATTGAATGAAATTAATCTCCAAATCCCAGCATTTAATGCCTAGATTAGGAGTATCTCAGCCTCCAGCTGCATTACCCAAATAAGCAAAACACTCTAAAAGAAGTCTCACCATTTTGGGCCAAATCTCGGAGGAGATATTCTGAGATTTTTTTGCTAGCAAACCTAGTCCCTTCTAAATTTTGCTAATCAATCCCTTAAGCTTCACTATAAAAGGAACTACCATAAACTCATCAAGGGGACTAAATCTCCTCATAAAACTTCTCACTCATCATGCTATTTTCAACTCATAAATCAATCATTTAGTTCATAAATCAGCTTTTGATCCATAAATACCCATGTATACTTACGAATAAACATCCCATTCCATCTCCTCAGAAAATCCCAGCACCTTAAAATAGTCATAAACAGCCCCTCTTTACACCATACCCGAAAATGGCTAAACACCACATCATCTCTCTTTCATATTTCCACATATTCACTCATACTTTCCATAAAGTAACTCCCACCACTTACTATACACATATATTCATCATTATGGGCATGATATGGCACATGGAGATCTTATATTAAACATTTGTTGCACTAGATGGACGCTCTTTCTTTCCTTTCATCCCATCCTAATTTTTTCTCTTTTACTTGTAATTATGAAGCCTTTAATCCTTATTTATTGCTAATATAAAGAAGGTCATAATGTCTCCTATAGAAGTTTTCCCTTATGTTGACTTAATAATAATGAGGAAAATATATGATTTTTATCATGTAAACACATTTATTGACTAATCAGATGTTACCGCTAGAGGTCTGTCATATTCACTGCTGGACCATTTTCCTCTTGTGTACTTGTTATAATAAGCCTACTTTTATATTAACCAACTATGGAGGAAATGCATAATTTTTACTATGCGAATACATTTATTAATTTTTCAAACATCTACCGTTGGACATTTCTCTTGTTTACCACTAGACTATTATTTAAGCACTTAATGTGGTGGGCCATCATTTGTGCTAGCTTATCTATGCAGAAGGTATTTTGGGGTCTTATTAAAATCTTTGTTAGATGCAATCCGGACCTTGAGCAAAATGGGCCTTTCACACTCCATTAATAGCCTTTGGGCCATATTTTAAGCCCAAAGTTGAGTCTCGATCTTGGCTTCCCAAATATCATATTGGCAACATAAAAACTGCCCCTGATAATGCCCTGGCTATTTAGGATTCAAGCATGCTTTTCTTTCTAGTTAATCACATATTCTTGATTGCTAGCATGTTAGATCTAGGTTGTCCTTAGCCTTTGCATATTTAGGATTTTTCAATTCAAATAACATAGGCGTAAATGCACTTTTCGTCCTACATTTTAGGGTCATTTCTATTTTAGTCCCTACATTTCTATTTTACCACTTTTAGTCCCTAAACTAATTAATGCGCCTTATTTTAGTCCTTTCCGTCAGTCAACAGACGGAAATAGCTAACGTGGCTAACAGACTGATTAAAATATTAATAAAAATCCAGCGCCACATGAGTTTCCAAAGCTGTGTCAGATAATTTAAACCAAAAAAAAAAAAATTAAAAACAAAACTTAAAATTATTTTTTTAATAAGAAAAAAAGAACTTGTTCTTCGTTCTTCATGTTCTTTCCAAATCCAAGAAATAAACCCAGCACCCACAACCCAACCACCACCGGACTACCACAACCCAACCACTATCACAATCAATCCCACCCAATCAACCCACAAAATAACAAAAAAATAAAACCCAGAAAACCCAGAAAAATGAAACCCAGAAAACCAGAAAAATGAAACCCAGAAACCCAGAAAACCCAGAAAAATAAAACCCAAAAACCAAAAAATTAAAACCCAGAAAAATGAAACCCAGAAAACGCAGAAAACCAGAAAAATAAAACCCAGAAAACGCAGAAAACCAGAAAAATAAAACCCAGAAAACGTAGAAAAATGAAACCCCATCCAGAAAAATAAAACCCAGAAAACCAATCAATCCCATCGTTGTTGGTGACGACGGAGGGTGAAAAATAAGGTTGATCGAGTGGCAACGCATGTGGAGTAGAGGCTGGTGATTTCTGGGTTTTGTTTGTGTGATCTACAGCTCGATGAGGTGGCGGCAAGGTGGAGGAGAGGCCGGTGGTTTGGTTGTTTAGCCGCGTATTCTAGAGAGAGGAAGAAAGGCTAGAGTGAAAGTGAGAGTGAGAGTCAATGATGAAGGGAGGAGAGGCGGCTAGATTAGAGAGGAAGAACTTAAAATTATTTATTTAATTTATAGTTCTAAAGGAATAGCTATGTTAGAGGTGCTGGGTTTATTTCTACGATTTGGGAAGAATATAAAGATCAAGTTCTCATTTTCTTGTTTTTCAAAAAAAAAAAGTTCTCATTTTCTTATTAAAAAAAATAATTTTAAGTTTTGTTTTTTTTTTTTTTTTTTTTTTTTTTGGTTTAAATTATTTGACATGGCTTTGGAAACCCATGTGGCATGGGTGAGGAGAGCCACGTTGGATTTTTATTAATATTTTAATCAATCCGTTAGCCACATCAGTTATTTCCGTTTGTTGACTGACGGAAAGAACTAAAATAAGACGCGTTAATTGGTTTAGAGACTAAGAGTAGTAAAATAGAAATGTAGGGACCAAAATAGAAATGACCCCAAAATATAGGGACGAAAAGTGCATTTACGCCAATAACATATTCACATGCTCTTAGATTAGGTTTTATCACACATCACACACATAATTACCATGTCTTTCAATTTCATTTCATTTGATCTATTTATGCATGCCTAGAATAGGGTTTCATCATGCTTATCAATGCTTGTTTCAAGCTTTGCAATCATATGTTCTTGGATGTTATGAACTATTAAATGATGTGATATGATCATTGGCCACCAAAGTCTTGAAGAATGGTTTCATCACGCAAGTTGGGTCTAACACCTTCCCAATCTTGTAATCTAGCCTCTGAATTTAGATCAAGAGTTAGTAATTATGTTTTTTTTTCCTTGTAATTTTATTTTTCTAGATTGTAACTAGGAAACAAAACTTTATACTTTTGTTTTAGATTGTATCTAGGACCAAAACTATGTAATTTTTGGTTATTATCAAAGAGATGTACGACTTCAATTCATCAATAAAAGTGATGTATCTTTTTAATTCTTTGGGTTTTTTTTTTTTTTTTTTTAATTTTTTCAATTAAATAAGTGACAACTCCATTGTAAAACCCTTAACCTAGGAGGGATGATAATTGTGAGAGACCGCAAACCTGGGGTGCTTTCAAAAAAGAGATTTGGGTACTTTTTGGGGCACCTCTCTTTTTAGGTAAGTGGTGTGGAGTCGCCACTTATTTTTTTTTATACAAAAAATAAGAAAAACTAAATATAAATACATGACTGAAATTGTTCCTTTATCATTGATTGAATAAAAAAAATACATATTTGAAAAATTGATAATTACATGGCTTTGGGTCCTAGTTACAAACTACTAAATAATTACATGGCTTTTTGTCCTAATTACAAACTACCCAAAATAAAAATAAAGACAGGGCTTAGATCTACTTATCTAAAGACCTAAATTCAGAGGCTAGGTTACAAAATGGAAAGGTGTTAGGCGCCCATTCCGCCCAGACAGAATCTGGTCTTCTAGACTCTTGTGACCTATGTACCTCTTTATGCATGCTATGAATGATATATTGCACATGTGAAACAAAACTAAATCACATAAGTTTATTTATGAATGTATCCTCTTCTTGATTTTAAAACAATTCAGATTTGTTTTAGTGATAAAAAATTGATTTTGGTTTATAAAAACCAGATTTGTTTTTGAGAATTTTTAAAAAATGGTTTTAGTTTTGTAAAAGACCAGATTTGTTTTGTGATGATAAAAAAAATGGCTTTTTTATGACGGAAAAATTAGATCTGTTTTTATATATTCAAAAATATGGAAAAGATTTTTTTTTTTTTTTTTTTTTTTTATGAAGAGAATTTCATTCATAAAATAAATTTATGCTACATCGACCAAACAAAACAAACAACAATAAACACAATCATGCATGATCTTTTTTCTTTATTTCAAAATCTGCATATATTAAAAAAAATCAAATTTATATCTAAGGAAGATACAAATCAGTTCTTTGCTTTAAGAAAAATTCAGCTCTGCATCTAAGGAAGATGCAAATCAGTTTTTTGATGAAAAAAATTCAGATTTGCTTCTAATAAAGATGCAAACCAGTTTTTGATTCAAGAAAAATTCAAATCTGCATCTAATGAAGATGCAGATCCATTTTTTGTTTAAAGAAAAATTCAGATCTACATCTAAAGAAGATGCAAATCCGTTTCATTGAAAAAAAAATCAAATCTCTATCTAAGGAAGATGCAGATCTATTTTATTTTAAGAAATAATTTAGATCTACATCTAATAAAGATGCAGATCCGTTTTTGTTTGAAGAAAATTCAGATTTGCATCTAATGAAGATGCATATCCATTTTTTATTTGAGAAAAATTCAGATCTACATCTAATGAAGATGTAGATCCATCTTATTTTAAGAAAAGGAATTGATTATATGCAGATCTTTAAAATTAAGAAAAAGATCATATCAATAGTAAGAAGATCAAGAACATGCTTTAACAATATAGTTTAACCATTCAAATTATTGGTATTTGACACAACTAAACTAAACAAAAAGACAAACATACATCATCACAATAAGAAAGGCATAAAGAAAAGAAAAGGGTAATCGGAAATAGCCTCTTACATGGAGCACTTCTTCTTCTTGAGAGGATGTTTTAGGGTTCAAAAAAATTTATTCAATTATCTTTGAAATCTAAAAACCCTAATTTAAGAGAGAATATCAGAAAAAGGGGGGTGAGAAATTTAAGAGTGTGAAAAGGTGTCTCTCCGTAAGCGTAAAAGAATGTGCTAAATTTTGAGACCCATAACTTATTTATAGAGACTAGAATGCTTAAAAAATAAGCAACGACGAGTAGAATGTGAATCGAGACGTGTCTTTCTGCGAAAAAGTCAAAAAGGGTGTGCCTTATTGGCACCTGAAGAGATTTGGGCCAAAGCCCAAAAAAGTGCAATTTGGCACTTTTAAAGTGCTATTTGACACTCCAAAAGTGCCGAATGGCACCTTTGGGTGCTGATCGCACTTTCGTGTTTGGGTGCATTTTGGACTCATTTTTTAGGTTTTCTTGAGCTGGTTCTTGCACTTAGACGTGTTTTCAATTTGTATGCTAAGATTTTTATCTCTTTTCTGGATAATTCAGGTCTTTTTAGGAACAATTATCTTGTAGATAAATACCCTAAAATAAATCTTGATAAAGTTCAGATTATCTACAATTTTATTGTTATCCAATTATCCCTTTTATTCCTATTCAAGCAATCCTATTTTAGACACTAATTATCAACCAATCACAAAATTATTTAATTAATTTTAATTGTTTAACCAATTAGAATTAATTTAAATTAATCGTGCGTGGTTGACTCTACCTAGACACAATGCATGCTGACCATGCAAACTTGATCATGCGATATCTTTCGATCTGATGGTCCGATTTGGAAATCGGACACACAGTTGTGACTGTTAGAATCTCAAGATCATTTTTATGATATGTAATGAATGAATTAATACATGTAATGCAATCTCGATTTTTAGGGTACATGGATGGTCATTCCAGTCATCTTCCTTGATTAAATCATGAGTGCAAAATCGAGTGTTTACAATAACAATAGTAGAACTTCCATTGTCTCTTGAGGGGCCCCAATATGACTCCACCCATTTGTTTGGGTTATGCTAAAAAACTTTCATTTGAGAAAGTTTAGGGGGCCAAGGTGCGGTCTCTCACATGCAAACCAAATAGCTTATGCAAAATTAGGCAATAAAATTTTTCTTTAATTGGTTGATCAATAACATGAATAGAATGTGATTGCATGACTCATTTATTTCATTTCTGGTTAACATGGCATGTTACTTTTTCTTGGAAATTGATCTTGAGAATTTGAATCCTGGAAAATTAATTTGAAAATTATGGAGTCTTAATGGACTTATTGATAAATGAGATTTTTCCAAATGGATTTTGATGATACAGAAAATCGTCGGTTGAATTCTCGTCTATGCAGATGGACGATGATGTTGGATTCATCTAGAGATGAACCTACAATAAGATGTGAAATAGAGAAACATGGATACATCGGTGTGGTGTATGCCAAAAACTTTCTGATGATAAAGTCAGATGGAATTCAATTGGAGAATAACAACGAAATTCAACTTTGGGAGTGTTTTCGGAATTAGAATTGTGTACCTTTTGGCTATGTTCCACTCAAGCTTTATAGCCATCTTGTCTTTAATGAGCAACGAATCTTTGCATTCATTCTCATTTGTAACAATTAATACGTTACAAACTGATGCTTTGATTTGTGTAACGTCTTCTTTCTTGTTGCTCCGTTTGTTACTTGTTGGCATAAATGCTTGCCATAAATGCGTAACGTATCTTGGGTTCGTCCATTATGAATGATGAAGCCGTTAGAATTTGGACTCATCAAATTTGATCTTGAATTCAAATTGGAACTGACATTCTTAACTCAGAAAAACTTTTAAAAAGCCATCAATTCAAAATCAATCTTTTCTCAAATAATCTGAGCCATTAATGCTTGGTGATTTTTTTTTTTGGGGGGGAGGGGGGGAATTTAAGCTTAAATTTGAATGGAAAATAAAACATGGAAAGAATAAATGATTGGGTTTTAAATGTTAAGATTTGGTCAAGCTCTTGAATTGGAAAGGAAATAAGAGATATGGTTTTAATTGAGGCAATCTACAATAAATGGATGTATATCTCTAGACAAGTCAAGAGCTGATTTGAATTTAAATTCATATCAATTTTTAAAATACATTAGAATTTAAGGGCTTGTTGGGTAGGAGAATTTTTAATTTTTGTTTTCAAAACAATATGAAAAAAAATTTTAAAAAAAATTGAAATTGAAAATAGTTTTGAGATAATAATTTTTACATTACATGTGCTTGGCTCCCACTTTTAAAAACAATTTTTAAAATACTAAAAGCAAAAAATGATGTTTGGGAGACCATTTCTATTTTTGATATATATATATATATATATATTTTTTTTTTTTAAAGTTTACAAAAAGTAATGTGTTGAATTTGCAGATTACATTTAAAAAAAAAAAAAAATTTGATAATGATAAATTTCAAATTTGGAGCATGAGATCTTTTTTTTTTTTTGGTGATAAAGATAAGCTCCTTAATTTAAGAGATAGAAGAGTTTGGATAAATTTTTAGGGTCTACTATTGTGCGTGCAAGTTAGATTATCAAAACTATGAAAGAGGATAATTGATACGTCCAACAGTACATTCTAGTGAAAAAACTTAAGAGCAGTGAAAATAAAAGCTTTAACACTATAATGTTGAGAGAAATGAAAAGCATAACATGGAAAGCAAAAAAGGCATGGGAAGATACGTGGAAAACCCTTTGGAAGGGATGAAAAACCACGGGTGAATGAGGGGAAGAATGTTCTTCACTCTTTAGAGCTCTCTATTATGTGAAAATCAAGGTCTTTGTACAATGGTGATGTTATTCCCAAAGAAAGCCTTTTTCTCTACCTCACTTTCCTACCCAAACTTTTTGCCTCTTTCTTTTTGTTTCTCTTGGGTTTTGCCTTAATTGCTTAGCAACATGTCCCTCTTATAGTACGAGGAATGTTATGAGGTACATTAAGACAGGTGTCAAACCTTTATTTGCCTATTTCAAACCCTAATACAAATATTGTACTATACTATGGTTGGAGGAGAGAGAAAACACATCAATGTTAGGGTAGTGGAATGGAGGGTGGCTCTACTACTACGTGGGGAGCAAGCCATAGACAAGGAAAAGGACATTAGGGACGCTAAGAGTGATGCACGTGTCCTCAACAGTGGTCTAGCACAAAATAAGCCAATAAAGGGTGTATCATAGCATCTGACCATAAAGGGTTGCTATCTCCCTTTTGTGCAAGTGCTTGGTATCCATGTCAGGTGCAAATCTCACTCTTCCCCAAGGTGATCACGCCATTGGCATGAGCCAAAGATCCTCTTCTTCAGTTGACGCTTCCCTTCCTTTCCTCACAGCTAGTCCACGTGTAGGGTCTGGATCTAGCCACGTTAGCACTCTCACATGCCTTGGTTGGTGTAATGTACAACTGTTTTTATTTTATTTACAACTATTCCATTAAGAATGTTTTATGTATTTTGAAAACACCCTCTCAACTGTTTTCAAAATTATGGTTTGAGCAAGAAAAATAAGATTCAATTTTCTAAAATTTGTATTTAGAGAACATCAGCCAAACAATATATTCAAGTACGGCACCCACCATTTTTATGGTTTGCAAAACAAAAAACTATGTTTAAATCTTCTTACCTGTTGGAGCATTTTAATATTAAATAAATAAAATGAATAAATGTACTAACATAAATGAAAATATATGGGAGTGAATATGGAAGATGAAGAGTTATTGAAAATGTTTAATCCCACATTGAAAAGGAGAGAGAATTTTTTATTCTTTTTAATTGTGGTGATTAATGGGCTAAAATGTATTGACTCAGATATTGGGCTAGATACGTGCGCAAGGGGGAGGTGAAGAGTGGAGGTATCAAAATTGGAAATGAATCAGCCTCTTGGATCCTCCTACTTGACAGCCCA
This sequence comes from Quercus gilva, assembly GCA_023621385.1. Classification (NCBI taxonomy): domain Eukaryota; kingdom Viridiplantae; phylum Streptophyta; class Magnoliopsida; order Fagales; family Fagaceae; genus Quercus; species Quercus gilva. Next base: position 34,203,996 of record CM042480.1, read on the forward strand.
TTCAGAGTAATTTCCATATCCGTTGGTGAGTAAATGGCCCGAATTAATACTCTATTTTTACTATGAAAATAAAGAGCCATTAACCCACTTAATGGACTATCCGTTTGGGCCTTTTCATTCTTCAGAAACTCCTTATCAGACCATTAATTGTGTAACTCCAGCCCATCAGATTAATATCCAGCAATTAATCTTGTAACACCCACTAAATCAGAATAATGAACCTAATTAATCTGAATAAATTGGGTAGTAATTTCGTGAGGCCCATTGAGCCTATAAATAGACTCATTCAGACTCAATCCAAGTTACTACAATACTCATAAAAAAAAAAAATATAGAGAGGTTCTTGGCAAGGAAGGGTGTTCTTTCTGGTGGAGCTTTGAGCTTGAACACTTTGTGCAGAGGTTGTTCTAGCCATACGACGCTTGTTGGGCTGTTGTATCCTGGGGGAGACAAGTCAGAGAAGGTCTGCACCGGTTACAAAGTTTAGCCAACCAAGGGCTTGAATCTCCTTAAAGAGAGCGAGTGCCGCGCCTCAGTCCAAATAGTGTTGTGTAATTTCTCTCTTTAAAATAATAAATTCAGAAGTATTATTCAGTTTCTCTTTGTGTTATTTCTATTATTATTGTATTTGCACCAACAATTTTAAGGAGAATCAATCACATGGAGCCTACACAAGAGAACCAAATGAGCCTGTTGGAGATCTTAACAAGCCCTTTCGCTTTAAGGGAGCCCACTTCAAGAGATGGAAAGGAAAGGTCCTCTTCTACTTGAGCCTTCTCAAAGTCTCCTACATCCTCACTGAGAAGAACCCATCCAAAGTTCCTACCGATGAGATGAGTGATGAAGAATATATTCTCCATCAAGAAAAAATAGATAAGTATACAAAAGATGAGTATAACTGTCGCTCTTATCTATTGAATTGTCTTGCTGATCATTTCTATGATTATTATGATACAACTTACAATTCTGCTAAGAAAATTTGGAAAGCTTTACAAAGCAAGTATGATACCGAGGAGGCAGGTGCAAAGAAGTATGCTGCTAGCAAATTTTTCCGTTACCAAATGGTGGATGGAAAATCGGTGGTGGATCAAGCACAAGACTTCCAAATGATTGTGGCAGAATTGAGATCCGAAGGCATAAAGATTGGGGACAACTTGGTGGTAGCTGGCATAATTGACAAACTACCACAATCTTGGAGGGAGTTCCAAAAGACTTTGCGGCACAAACAAAAGGAGACATCCTTGGAGATTTTGATCACACGCATCCGTGTGGAGGAGGAGGCTAGAGGACAAGATGCACTCATGACACAAGAGAGCAATGGTAATTCCACCACAAAGGTAAACCTTATTTCAGCTAATAATAATAATATGCCCAAAAATCATTTTCCTAGAAATAGTCAATTGAAGCCTAAAAAGAGAGCCTTTAAAAATAATAATAGACCTCAAGGAAGGGGAAACCCGAATAAAAATTACAATAAGAACCAAGAACCCCCTTCACAAGATCAATTTAATAGATCCTGTTTTGTCTGTGGCAAGAGTGGGCATATTGCTCGATTTTGCAAATTTCGGAAACGTGAATCTGTCCCGCAGGCTAACGTAACCGAAGAGCCTTTAGTGGCTATGATTACAGACATCAATATGGTGCAATATGTTGAAGGGTGGTGGGCAGATTCTGGTGCTAATAGGCACGTCTGCTATGACAAAAATTGGTTCAAATTGTACACTCCTTTTGAAGAAGAAAAAACTGTTATGCTTGGTGACTCTAGCAAAACCAAGGTTCTTGGGAGTGGTGAGGTTGAATTGAAATTCACTTCTGGACGCGTGCTAACATTGAAAGATGTTCTTTACACTCCGTCCATGAGGAAGAATTTGATGTCAAGTTTTTTGCTTAACAAGGCTGGCTTCAAGCAAACTATGGAATCTGATAATTATGTAATCACTAAAAAGGGATTATTTGTGGGCAAGGGTTATGCTTGTGATGGAATGTTTAAATTGAATGTTGAGAATAATAAAGCATCTACCAGTTCAGTTTATATGCTTTCTTCTATTAATTTTTGGCATGCTCGTTTGTGTCATATAAATAGTAGATATGTGGGAATCATGAGTAGTTTAGGATTAATTCCAAGACTGTCAAAAGATTTTGAAAAATGTGAAACTTGTAGTCAAGCTAAGATTACAAAAAGGCCTCATAAAAATGTTGTAAGAAATACCGAATTGCTTGAGTTAATTCACTCCGATTTATGTGAATTTGAAGGAATTTTAACTCGTGGAGGAAATAGATATATTATCACTTTTATTGATGATTTCTCAAAATATACAACTATCTATTTGTTGAAAAATAAAAGTGATGCTTTTGAAAAATTTCAAGATTTTTTAAAAGAAGTTGAAAATCAATTCGGTAGAAAAATAAAAAGAATAAGAAGTGATAGAGGCCGTGAGTATGAATCAAGTGCATTCAACTCATTTGTTCAGTCTTTAGGAATTATCCATGAAACTACTGCACCATATTCACCCGCTTCTAATGGTGTGGCTGAAAGAAAAAATAGAACTTTAATTGAGTTAACAAATGCCATGTTAATTGAATCTGGTGCACCTTTACATTTTTGGGGTGAAGCTATTTTAACTGCATGTCATGTTTTGAATAGGGTGCCACATAAAAAGTCACACACCACACCTTTTGAGATGTGGAAAGGACATAAGCCAAATTTGGGATATTTGAGAGTATGGGGTTGTCTTGCTTATGTAAGGCTTACTGACCCTAAAATGCCTAAATTGGGTATTAGAGCTACTACCTGTGCTTTTCTTGGTTATGCAATTAATAGTGCAGCCTATAGATTTTTTGATCTTGAAAACAAAATAATTTTTGAATCTGGTGATGCAATTTTTCATGAAGAAAAATTTCCTTTTAAATTGAAAAATAGTGGGGGTGAAGAAAATATTGTGTCACAACCTAGCTCTTCTACTTCACATTTACAAAGTCAAGAAAATTTTGAAATGGAACCTAGAAGGAGTAAAAGAGCTAGAGTTGAAAAGGATTTTGGTCCTGATTATTATGTTTTTAACATTGAGGAAAATCCCCAAAATTTAAAAGAGGCTTTAATATCACCTGATGCTATATTTTGGAAAGAAGCTGTAAATGATGAGATGGAATCTCTAATTTCTAATAGAACTTGGAAATTAGTAGATCTTCCACCGGGTTGTAAGACCATAGGTTGTAAATGGGTCCTTAGAAAAAAGTTGAAACCGGATGGATCAATAGATAAGTTTAAAGCTAGACTTGTTGCAAAAGGCTTTAAACAAAAAGCTGATCTTGATTTCTTTGATACTTTTTCTCCGGTAACAAGAATTACATCTATTAGATTGTTAATTGCTATTGCTGCAATTTTTGATTTGAAAATTCATCAAATGGATGTAAAAACTGCTTTTCTAAATGGGGACCTAGAGGAAGAGATTTACATGGATCAACCCGAAGGCTTTGTAGAGCCTGGACAAGAAAGCAAGGTATGTAAGCTAACTAAATCCCTATATGGCTTAAAACAAGCACCTAAGCAGTGGCATGAAAAGTTTGATTCCTGCATGATTGAAAATGGATATAAATCAAATGAATGTGATAAATGTATTTATTCTAAATCATGGAATAATTTACATGTTATTATTAGCCTCTATGTGGATGATATGTTAATTTTTGGCTCAAATATGCATGTTATAAGTGAGACAAAAAATATGCTTAAAAGCCATTTTGATATGAAAGATCTTGGTGAGGCTAATTTTATTTTGGGCATGAAAATTACAAAAACATGTGATGGAATATATCTTGATCAATCACATTATGTTGAGAAAATATTGAGAAAATATAATTTTCATGATCACAAAAGTGTAGCTACTCCTTTTGATTCTAGTATTCGTTTATTTCCTGTGAATAATGATGATGAGATTTTTAATCAAAAGGATTATGCTAGTATCATTGGCAGTTTGCGTTATGCTACTGATTGTACTAGACCTGACATTGCATATGCAGTAGGAGTGCTTAGCAGATTTACTAGCAAGCCTAGTAAAGATCATTGGCTAGCTATTGAGCGAGTCATGAGATATTTAATTGGTACCAAAAGCTACGGCTTATTTTATAAAAAGTACCCTGCTGTGATTGAAGGTTTTAGTGATGCCGATTGGAATACTTTGTCAGGTGATTCTCTCTCTACCACTGGTTATATTTTTACCTTAGGTAGTGGTGCTATTTGTTGGAAATCTAAAAAGCAAACAATAATTGCTAATTCAACGATGGAAGCTGAATTAATAGCATTAGCTTCAGCTAGTGAAGAGGCAAATTGGCTTAGAGATTTGTTATATGAAATTCCACTGTGGGAAAAGCCAATTCCACCTATATTAATTCATTGTGATAGCACTACCGCAATTGGTAGAGTTAAAAACCGTTACTATAATGGTAAATCCAGACCTATAAGAAGAAAGCACAGTACCGTGCGATCTTATTTGAGTAGTGGCATCATAACTGTGGATTATATTAAATCTAATGATAATCTTGCAGATCCATTTACCAAGGCCTTGGCAAAAGATAGAGTCTGGAATACATCGAGGGGGATGGGACTAAAGTCCATAGAATCATGAGCCATGTGTGAGGATACCCAACCCAAGGACCAGAGATCCTGAGAATTAGGTTCAATGGGAAAAACAAATCATACGATGGTCGTAAGAAATGCACAATTTATTTATTTTTAATTATTTATTTTGTAAATAATTTTTTAATTGTTCATCCCTATGATGTAAGTGCATTTATCCTGTAATGTGGAGAGGATGAGTTAAAAAAACTCTTAATGAAATTTGTAGCTCGTATGAGTGGGGTGTTAGAATTACAAGAGCACCCTTGACAAATTTCACCTATGTGAGTGTGGGGGTGTGGCCGCTCCCTATGAGATTTGGACTTAGTCTCAAATATACTCATGAAACCGGGATCAGCACATGGCCGTAAAGTGCTAGCTATAAAAGCTCATGTCAACACCTGGGTTGTTATGTGTAAGCAGTGACACTTAATTTCCCTAAAGCAGTCCTAGTTCAAGTCGGAGACCACTACGACTCTGGAGTTGAGATCACTGTTTTACTAAGTGAAGGTTCAATGCAGAGCACACCTTCATGATGCATAATGACCTGTCTTTGCCTGGTAATCTCTCTTTAACTAAAAATTTAATATTAAAATGAGTGGGGGATTGTTGGAGCATTTTAATATTAAATAAATAAAATGAATAAATGTACTAACATAAATGAAAATATATGGGAGTGAATATGGAAGATGAAGAGTTATTGAAAATGTTTAATCCCACATTGAAAAGGAGAGAGAATTTTTTATTCTTTTTAATTGTGGTGATTAATGGGCTAAAATGTATTGACTCAGATATTGGGCTAGATACGTGCGCAAGGGGGAGGTGAAGAGTGGAGGTATCAAAATTGGAAATGAATCAGCCTCTTGGATCCTCCTACTTGACAGCCCATTCAGAGTAATTTCCATATCCGTTGGTGAGTAAATGGCCCGAATTAATACTCTATTTTTACTATGAAAATAAAGAGCCATTAACCCACTTAATGGACTATCCGTTTGGGCCTTTTCATTCTTCAGAAACTCCTTATCAGACCATTAATTGTGTAACTCCAGCCCATCAGATTAATATCCAGCAATTAATCTTGTAACACCCACTAAATCAGAATAATGAACCTAATTAATCTGAATAAATTGGGTAGTAATTTCGTGAGGCCCATTGAGCCTATAAATAGACTCATTCAGACTCAATCCAAGTTACTACAATACTCACAAAAAAAATACACTAAAATATAGAGAGGTTCTTGGCAAGGAAGGGTGTTCTTTCTGGTGGAGCTTTGAGCTTGAACACTTTGTGCAGAGGTTGTTTTAGCCATACGACGCTTGTTGGGCTGTTGTATCCTGGGGGAGACAAGTCAGAGAAGGTCTGCACCGGTTACAAAGTTTAGCCAACCAAGGGCTTGAATCTCCTTAAAGAGAGCGAGTGCCGCGCCTCAGTCCAAATAGTGTTGTGTAATTTCTCTCTTTAAAATAATAAATTCAGAAGTATTATTCAGTTTCTCTTTGTGTTATTTCTATTATTATTGTATTTGCACCAACATTACCAAATGGGCCCTAACCTTTAAGTAGGTAGACTTTCCGAATCAAATGCTTTCTCTAGTAAGAGAGATCACATGGCTAATGGGGATTAGTTACATGTCTAGGATTAATTTAAATTCCCATGATCAATTCTTTCTTTTTATAGCATGCTTAATTGATTGTCATGTGATTGACTATCTGTCACATGCTCGCTCGCATTGATGTTCTCATGTTTAATTAATCATAACGTGTTTCATGTAATTGTTAAATGCTTGATCAATTATCACGTGTTTAATTAATAGTTGCATGCCTGGTTAGTTTTCATATGCTTGAAAAATTGACAACACTTGGATAATTGTTACGTTCTTAGAGCATTTGCATAAGACAATGCAAATAGAAAAATGGCTCAATTTTACACAGTCAAGCCACAAAATCACCCACATCAATCAAGTTCAAGAATCAAGATATGTAAATTTGTAAAATTACTAAAGTAATCATGTAAATATACACAATTAGAGTACCCATTGATGACCTACATCAATGAGTTAATTATGTAAATTTACAATTTTGCTATAGTAGCTGTGTAAATTTATACTGACACTATTTATTTTGTACTTAGTTTTTTATTATTTCTTTACATATCTTGAAAATGAAGGAAGAGAGTGGGTGATGGTTGTTATATGTGAAGAAAGAGAAACAATTTTAAAAAATTAAGAAAAATTTATATTTTAATGAAATGTAGTGTAAAATAGAAAATTTAATGTGAAGTATTTTAAAAAGTGAGTATGTAAATTAGAAAAAGTAGGTTCTTATGTTAAAATAGACATAAATTTTTGCATGAGTTGATGCAAATGCTTTAACTTTGTATATCATTATTTTAACTTTTTTTTTTCTCTTGCCTCTTGTCTCATCATATTCTCTCTCTCTCTCTCTCTCTCTCTCTCTCTCTATGAGGATAATAATAAACAAATAATGAAAAATAATTTTTCAAATAAAATAGAACGTAGAATAAATAATCTGATATGAGTGTTTTTGAGAAATTGTTGTGTAAAATAGAAAAAGTAGGAAAATTAAGTGACATACGCACCTACAATGGACATGAATTTTTGCACAAGCTAATATGGCTCATACATGTAAACTGAGTGACACACTCACCTATTGATTGACCCATATGTCTACATGTCAATTGACCCGCATGCTACAAGTTGATTGCTGCACATGCTTACACGCTTATTGATTCATATGTTTACATGTAATTGCCTCGAATGTTCATATACTCACTTGACCCTCACATGCTTGAGTGGAGTCCAAATCTTCTGTCCCACTTTTCTTACTCTACTCTATACTCCACTAATAAAAACTTGGCACATATTCACTTGATTAATTAAATACTACCATTATTGACTTATTAATACTACCATTATTAATTAATGGTAGTATTTAATTTATTAAGTGAATATGTGGCAAGTTTTTATTAGTGGAGTACAGAGTAGAGCTGGAAAAGTGGGACAGAAGATTTGGACTCCCTTGAGTGACCTAAATGTCATTATTAATTAATGGTAGTATTTAATTTATTAAGTGAATATGTGGCAAGTTTTTATTAGTAGAGTACAGAGTGGAGCTGGAAAAGTGGGACAGAAGATTTGGACTCCCTTGAGTGACCTAAATGTCTGGATGATTTATTATTCTCTATGCTTCTTTTGCCAGCTTCATTTATTCCATTGCTTTCATTTTTTTTGTGACTTCTAATAAATTCTAGGGTTAGGGTGTTAGTGCATGTGTAAGGGCTTGCTTAGTAAACTCTATTAAAGTAATTCGGTAATATAAATAAGGGTTAATTACGGCTAAGCGGTTCAAGGTGCCTCACCTCATCTCGTTATCCTACCCTAACTCTAACTTAATCTAATGTGAAGACCTTCCTTATGTAGTTAATAAAATGATATTTGGACTTATAACCAAGTGATGACTTCTTTAATGCTTATATCTTCGAGGCATCAACGTACTCTTGGGTTCATTCCGATAATGAGCTCAAATTGTGATAGGGAGTATTAGAGAGATATGTGCATCTTGCCTGCTTGACAAGAGGAGCCAAAAGGCACAAAAATGATCACAACCCACGACACTCGTAATAATTATATAAAAAATTATTAACAAATATAATTGCATCAAAAGGGGTAGGTTAATAAATATTGATCATTAATTGAATTATTTAGATTCTTTTTTTTTTGAGAAACAAAAAAGGGGGGGATTTATGGTTATATTACACCCCCGGGTTTTAAGGTAAGAAAAGCCCATCAACGGACTCCTGCGGACAGCGGAATTCGAACCTAGGTGTGGTGCACGAAGCGTCCGAACTTTACCCACTTAGCCAAGCCCCCCGTTGGCAAATTATTTAGATTCAATTATGAAAATAAGTATTTCTTATTAGTAACATTTTAATAAAATAAGGCCTTTATAATTATAGTTTAGCAAAGTGTTAAAGTTTTTTATTAAATAAAATAAAAGGTTAGAAATTGAAAGTGCTTTTTTTTTTTTTAATTAAAAAAAATTGAATAGCAAAATCTTTACAAGTAAAGTAAGGGGTATTTAACCCCAAAAAAAAAAAAAAAAGGAAAAAAAAAAAAAGTAAGGGGTAGTTGTTTAAATTTTGAAGAATAGCAAAAGGCAAAGGGTAAACAAATGTGACAGTAGGGATTCCACATAAAAGGACAAATAGGCAGCTAATATTAATAAAGCCGGTTACCATAAATGGATAAAAAGACGGTTATTCAAACTATTCGTGTTCACTTCTCTCTCACTCTACTCTCACACACACATCACATTCCAATGCCTTGTCCCTCTTCTTCATCTTCTTCTTCTTCATCATCTTCTTCCATTTCTGCACAGTCTAGGGCTCTCTTGCTCTCTCACAATCTTTATTATTATACTTCTTGTAGTAGCAGTAGTCGTCTAAAACAAAGGAAACCAAAATCAAACAACAAACAAGGTTACGCTTCTTTCTAATTTTTACTATTATTATTATTATTTCGCATTTTCTCTCTCTCAACAACTTTGACAAATGCGTTCCCGTTTAATATTTGACTTATATATATATAGAGAGGTGTAAATGTACTTTTAGTTTTTATATTTTGACTTTTTTTCATTTTAGTCCCTATATTTTAATTTTATCATTTTTAGTCCCTAAATCAATTATCGCGTTCTATTTTAATCCTTTCCGTTAGTCCACCAACGAAAATTGCTTAGGTGATAAACTGATACTGACGTGACGAATTAAAAAATAATAAAAAATTTTAATTAACATTAAAAAAATGTCATATCAGCTTTTAAATATAAAAAAAAATTTATTAATCAATTTTAACTAAATTAAAAATAAAAAAACAAAATTAAAAACAATAAAATCCATCAATTCAGATCTAATGTATTTTGAACAAGAACACAATCACATTTTTAAACATCAACACAAGAACATAATACATAAACCCAGAACCAAACACAAAAAACACAATCTCAAATTTAAGCATTAACGGATGATAACAAATGCAAAGAGCACAATAAACCCAAATACTCCAATAGAACCCAAATCTAAAAACTCCAAAAAAACTCAATAGAAAACCCAGGATTTTTTTTTTTTAAATAATCATAAAACCCAAACAATATCATTAGTTAGGCAACGTTTCAAACATATTGCATTTCTAACAATTCGACTTCAGAGGAGTCGATTTCATTGTTCAACGTTTCAAACTATCGTAGAAATCGACTCCACTGGAGTCGTTTTCTATATAAAGAAACCGACTCCACTGAAGTCGGTTTCTATGTATAGAAAACGATTCCAATGGAGTCGATTTCTTTGTATTGAAAATTCAAATGCTCCACACAAACATTTGCGGCACCATGTGGGTCTTTGTTGCTGATTTTTCTTGCTAGAGGTTGAAACCACACCCAGCAAACGAAGAACCCAGGCGCCGACGAACCCAGGTGCGGCACCATGTGGGTCTTTGTTGAACCCAGGCGCTGACGAACCCAGCAACACCGAGCAATCGACGAACTCAGGCGTTGATTCTGACCAAACCCCGACGAACCCCAACACCGACGAGCAAACGAGAACCCAGGCGCAACCCAGCAAACGAAGAAAAGGCTACACGAAAAAATCGGATCGGATCGGATCGGTGGAGAAGAAGACACGCTCGGGTTTGATTTGTTTTGGATTTGATTTTTTCATGGGTTTTTGGGGCTTGGAAGTGGAGAAACCCAGGCAGCATTTTGGGGAAAAAAAAGGAAAGGGAAGAACAAAAGCTTGATTCAGTAGGAACTTAGGTTGAATTGCTATACAAAGAAATCGACTCCTTCGGAGTCGTTTTCTATACATAGAAAACGACTTCAGTGGAGTCGGTTTCTATACATAGAAAACGACTTCAGTGGAGTCGGTTTCTATGTATAGAAAACAACTCCACTGGAGTCGATTTCTACGCAAAGAAATCGACTTCCCAGAAGTCGATTTCTTTATCTACGTGTCGCAAAAAATAGGCCTATGAACAGTAAAATCAACTCCTCTGAAGTCGAATTGTAAGAAATGCAATATGTTTAAAACGTTGCCTAACTAATGATATTGTTTGAGGAATTTGGTTATAAACCAAATAATCCCGAAAACCCACCACCTTATCGATTGAACCCAGATCTAAAGCCACCACGAAAGTAGCTTCTCGATCTCTCTACCTGTCATCACACTTTGAAACTGTGACCAAAGCCCAGCTCTCTTCTAAATCGAAGCCATGTCTCATCGAGTCTCTCTACTCTCAAACCACAGAAACCACTCTCCAATCAACAAGCTAAAAGCGCCTTGAACGGTGCGTGAACCACAAAAGGTGGATGTAGAGGTGAAAGGTCTCACGGATCTGCCAAGAACCGAGACAATGGTGGCGTGTGGAGCTACACGCGGTGGTGCGTGAACAAGTGAGTGCATAACTGAGGGTAAGAGCTTGATTTATGTGTTTGTGTGCTTAGTGTTGTGAGGCTTTGTAACATGTACGTATGTGTGTGTGAAGCAAAGAATCACAGAATGTATGTGTGTATGTGAGACGAAAAGATGCTATCCGAGGAAAAAAACAGAGAAAAGGGAGAGGGTTTCGGGTTACAAGTTGAACCCAGATCTAAAGCCTTCGAACCTAGATCTGCCTAGATCTGCTTCGAGTTGGCTTCAATTCGAACTCAGATCTAACAATTCTGAACCCAAATTTGGTTTATGTTGGCTTCAATTTGGTTCATAATGCTAAGATCTTCGTTTGTTCCAATTTTTGCAGCTGGTTTTCTCTTTTTCCTATCGAAGATCAGAGCACCAAATTTTTTTTGGACAAAAATGGCCACCGTATATGCTGGAAAACCGACCTTAGGTGCTTTTGATTAACACCGATCAAAGCAAAACTGCCCACAACAGTTCGGTGATGAAAGTGCCCAAACCCGATTTGTGTTTGTTATTGTGTTCTATTGAGTTTTTTTGGAGTTTTTAGATTTGGGTTCTAATGGAGTATTTGGGTTTATTTGCTATGGGTTAGCTGGGAGATTTATGTATGTTATTGTGTTCTTTGTGTTTGTGGTCATGTGTTAATGATTAAATTTAAGTTCTGGATTTATGATTTATGTTCTTATGTTGATGTTTAAATATGTGACTGTGTTTTTGTTTAAAATACATTAGATCTGAATTGATAGATTTTATTGATTTTAATTTTGTTTTTTTATTTTTAATTTAGTTAAAATTGATTAATAAATAATTTTATATTTAAAAGCTGATATGACATTTTTTTAATGCTAATTAAAATTTTTTATTATTTTTTAATTGGTCACGTCAGCATCAGTCTGTCACCTAAGGAATTTTCGTTAGTATACTAACAGAAAGTTTTAAAATGAAACATGATAATTGATTTATAGACTAAAAGTAATAAAATTAAAATGTAGAGACTAAAATAAAAAAAAAGTCAAAATATAAGAAGTAAAAATGCATTTAAGCCAATAATATTTATTGCTCGATTGTACAGTCTTGGTGTGGAAATTCAATGGCATCCGATGAAGAGAGTGAGATTGTGGCAGAGTTTGTCACAAACTATGATTTTATCGATCACATGGGAAATCCCGTTTCATTGTCTGTTTTGCCACTACAATGGAGCGAGGGTGATTTTTTTGGTGACTTGGAAACACAAGTTTTCGTACGTGGGGATGGTGATGATGGGCTTCAGAGAATATACAAGTGCGTCATAGCATGGAAATTTCAACTTTCCTATGTGCAGCCTGAAATTTGTGTGCTTTCCAAGGAGAAAAGCTGGATAACACTTCAAAAGCCAAGGAAGGCTTTCGAGAACACAATCAGGACAATTTTAGTGACTGTTCACTGGCTTCATTTTGTTAAAAAGAATCCAGAGGCATCAGCTAAATCTCTATGGAACCACTTGATGAAAACATTTAGGTTTGATTTTCTTATATTATATATGATATCCTAAGTGCTGTTTTGCTCGTTTTTGTGATCACCTGTGTGTTTTGCAGCTCATTTGAGGTTGAACCTTCTGAGAATGATCTATTGGATCACATACAATTGATCACTGAAGCTGCTAAAAGAGATAAGCCTTTAGTAAAATCTAAGGTTATTACTTCTTGTATCTATCTCTGTTGTTGTTTAGTGTGAAAGTCTGTATTTGCTTATTGAAGAGATAACTATTGTTTTATAGAATTACAAATACTTATATTCAGTGGTGGAGCTAGAAATGTTTCTTAAATGTATCATTGTATTCCTATATCCCTAACTCTCTAAGTGCAAATGAAAATGAATTTGTTTTTGGAAAACAAAAAGAACTTTTACTAAAGAGATTTAATCTTTTATTTTATAAACCAATGCTTTAAATGCTCCTAAAATTATATGATTTATATATGACAAAAAAGTTATTATTAAATTAAAAAAGAAGACAATAATACATTAAAGAGCGTTTATACTTTTAAAAAAAATTTGAAGGGGGGCATTACCAAAAATTGACTGAAAATTTTGAATTTTAACACTTAAATAGAGGGGGAGGGGCATCTCATCTGTCCCCTGGCCCCCCTCCCTCTGCCACTGATTACATTTGAAAAGAAAGAGAATCAAGAATATGTACTATGGAATACTGTTGTACTCATTTTATATGTTATTACTGTTACTAGCTTCTCTAAGTTACATATTATTAATCTTTTGGACAGTATTTGCTTACTTTTTTGGAGAAGCCTAGGAAAAGTAATGCGTTTCGTGAGGTCAGAACTATCTGATTAGTCTCTTGCTTACACATTATGTTGCAAAATCTTTCTTTTTGTTCAAGGTGTCCTTGGTTGGTTTAACAGGATGCTCAAAAAAGGAAGAAGTTGAATTTTATAGTATATTCGGATGATGAAGAGGAGTATGATAAAGTGTTTGGTGAAGAAGATAATGAACTTTATCTCTATGACTATGTTTGTTCAATTTGTGACAATGGTGGTGAAATCCTATGGTATGCTCTATTTATGACTTCATTTAATTAATGGTTTTCTTTTACTTAATGAATACAATTTTTTTAATTTAAAGGTAGTGTTTCCTTAAGGATTATTTTGTTGAATAATCCCTTTTTTGGTAGACTAATTTACTTTGTTGATTTCAATTTCAATTTGCATTTGATACAGTTGTGAAGGAAAGTGCTTGAGATCCTTTCATGCAAACATAGGTTCTGGGGATGAGGACTTCTGTGAGACTCTTGGCTATACTGATGCTCAAGTCAAGGTACTGACTTCTTTGCTTTCATTGTGTGTGTATTCCCTCTATTTGCTCATTTTTCTCTGAACTCTAGTTATTTTCTCCTTTAATCAGTATTTGGTTATGTGCAGGCAATGCCAATATTTTTGTGTAGAAATTGCAAGTATCAGCAACATCAATGCTTTGTTTGTGGCAAATTGGGATTTTCTGATAAATCTTCTGATGCAGAGCCAGCAGAGGTATACTATTCTGATAATTGTAATCACTTCACAATTTGACATATATATATATTCTCGTTCAAGCTTTAAAAATGATCATTTGAATTGTTAAATGATGAGTCTAATACCACTTCCCAAAATTTGTGCATCAAGAATTTGGCCACAACATTGGTACTAAAATTTATATGGAACCCTCATGGTGAATGTGTTTGTGACCACTTGGTTTTAATTTGGAGCCATTTGAAGAGACTGTTCGGTATTTCTCAGTCCCCCCCACCCTTCTCCCCACTTCAAAGGAATGCAAAATATAAGGCTAGAGAAAAGAGGACTCTGATTTTGGTATCTTTGTCACTAGAGAAGATCATAAAAACTTTGAAGCATAATTTTGAATGGGAACTTGAGATGTATGGTAGCTAGAGGCCGCACCCCCCCCCCCCCCCCCCCTCCCTCTCTGTTTGTGTGTGTATTGGTGTGTATGTATATATGTATGTTTTATGGTACCAAATCTGGACCTAGTGAGATTGATTATGATATTTTAACACCCTTCACTAAGTTGCAATAAGGATTAGCTTACTACCCTGACCTATCTAAATACTGAGTGTGATGGCAGGGTGAATGATGAATTCTGGAAGTCATTATGCACATAGAAAGGGTAATTGTAGCAGTAGTTTATAACCCAATTTGTTATCACACAGATCTAGCAGAAACCCTTATCTGTTATATTTTCTTAATTGCTTTCAGTCGTTTCTAGATATATGGCTACCTCAGTTGATCATCCCATAGTACTTTTTCATTCATTCAAGTTGCAATCTTAGATTTTAGGTGTGTTTCACTCATTTTGGTTAGGTTACATGTGTATATCTGCAACTCAAAACTTTTCCTGTCACATTAAAGGTCTTCCCCTGTGTTTCTGCAACTTGTGGCCATTTCTATCACCCAGAATGTGTTGCTAAACTGCTCCATCCACACCAGGACATGCAAGCACTAAAACTTCAGAAAAAAATAGCTGCAGGAAAATCATTTACTTGCCCTGCTCACAAATGTTTTGTTTGTAAGCAAGGTGAAAATAAGAATGTTCATGAGTTGCAGTTTGCCTTGTGTCGGCGTTGCCCCAAGGCATATCACAGGAAATGCTTGCCCCGGTACTCTGTAATTCTTTTTTCATGTTTAATGTAGGTTTTAAAAGTATCATTTTGTGGAAAAGTTCTGACATATGGTTTGCCCTCGATTCAGGAGGATTTGTTTTGAATATAATAATGACGAAGATATTTTACCAAGGGCTTGGGATGGCCTGCTTCCAAATCGAATTCTGATATATTGCTTGTAAGAAGTCAATTATATGTAATCTCATTCATGTTTTTTAGAATGTATATACATTGCTCATTAAATGACATTGGATTGCGAAATATTTTGAACAGGGATCATGAGATCAATAAAGAACTTGGGGCTCCACTTAGAGACCACTTAAAGTTTCCTGATGCTAAAGGAATAAAGAGACAACATGAAGGAGAGAAGCTATCAAGCAAAAAGAAGGCTGTGGCTTCAAGAAAAGGAATGGTTTGTGACAATTTAAGTGCAGGAAAAATTATATTAAAGTTGCCGAATCGGGTCAAAAAGATGTGCAACAGTGTCGAAGGTGGAGATTCTACCAAAAAGATTGAAAAAAGATGTTTTAGGCAGGATTTTGATTCCTTGAAAAAACAGAATACAATTGACTCGGTTGGAAAATCTGTAAAGGAACAGATTAGGTCTATCTCTTGCAAGTCTTTCACTGCGGTTGAAAGCAAGTCCTCTACAAAGAACAATAAGTCTTTGATTGATTTGGAATTGTATCCATTAAGGTCCAAGAAGCAGAAATTGTCTAGTGGGAAAATCAAGAACACAATTTTGGAGGAGTCTGTGATGATAAAATCAAACAGTTCAGAGTTCGTATTGAATGCTGAAATGAAAAATCGGTAATTTTTTACTTGCTTTCTTCCTCTTTTCAAAATTACAGGCCTAGTGCAGCTTTGTGTGAGAGGAAAAATCTGAAATTTGAAGTTTCAGTACATAATATATGGATTTGATAATACTGATTTTACTTTTCAATTTACAGAATTTTGGCTCTAATGAAAAATTCCACCGCTTCATTTAATAATGAAGAATTCATCAGAAGGCAGAAAGTCCGGGGTGCAGATGCATACTATGAATCTGTATTGGACAAGAGTATCACACAAGGAAAAGTGGAGTGCTCTGTTAAGGTATTTCCAACTGATTGTCTGTCAAATTTTTCTGCCAATGTTGAAATTATTTGACTAAACATTGTAATTGTGCATCTCTATAAGTGGCCTTTTTATATTTCTTTTAAATCCTTCAAGTTTACCTGCAGGCTATTCAAACAGCCTTACAGAGGTTAGAAGAGGGTTGCAGCATTGAAGATGCAAAAGCTGTTTGTGAACCAGAGATCCTCTGGCAGATTTTCAAATGGAAGGTTGAAGCCAGTTCTACCAAAATCTTAATGATATTACTAATGAGATTTATGCCTCTGGGGTGTACTTGGCTCCTTAGTTCTGTTTCACATATTATTCTTGTTGAAATGCTCTTAATGGTGTATCTCTTTTTATTGTGTAATATACTTTGATGGCAAATAATTAATTTCAAGTGGTCAAGCTTGTATTCTTTCCTCTGTCATTATGATTCATGGGTTGAATTTATTTTTGTGCTACAACTTTTCTTGAAAGGAAAAAAATTATCATTTTCTTCTTTATTTCCTTTTCCCCACTGACATTAAGGTCTGATATTTCAAGAAAATGTGGTAAAAAATTAGATTTTTGTGTACTAAATCATTTCACTTGTCAACTATGACTGAATCACTTTGGGAGAGAGTGATTAAAAAGAATTTTATTTATAAGAAGGGAGGGATTAAAGGAAATTTAAATCATACTAAACTATTCAAATTACTTGTTCACATTCTGTAGAGAAAGCTCAGTGTCTATCTTGCACCTTTTCTCTATGGCACGCGCTATACATCTTTCGGTCGTCATTTCACAAAAGTGGACAAGCTTAAGGAGGTAAATTCTACTGATAGTTTATTTGATTTAAGTTTTCTTGTAGTTTGGTTTTGTATCTGGTCTACTTGGGTCTAGCTGATCAATGACTGGGCAAAGCTCATAGAATGAGTTTTCATTTTGCAGATTGTTAATAGGCTCCATTATTACGTGCAAAACGGTGATATGGTAAGACAATTCTTTTCCTTTTCCTTTTCTCGGATTTGGTTATGCATCTTGTAATTTAGGGAATATGGTGTATGTAATAACCTTGATTAATACCACTGCAGATTGTTTCCTTATTGCTTTCTGAGAATGTAGTAGGTCGAAGCTCAAAAGTTGTTAACTTATGATTCTCTTCCTATTACCATTTATTTTTCCACTTAATCATTATAACTCTTTTTGCGTAGTCCAACCAAAAGGACTAGGGAAGAATTTTAAGAAGAGAGATGCTACATCTACAACAATTTTACAACATTTTTACAGCAAATCACAGGTGGTTAGTTGTTATTGGTTTAAATTTAAAACTAACACTAAGATTACTTTTTTGCCCCAACAATAACAACTAGCAATAACCTGCCACTTAGGATTTGTTGTAAAAATGTTATAAACATATCATTTCTTTTTTAAGAATGCTCCATGTGTTTACAACCTTATTCTATCTCTATTCATTTTCAAAAAAAAAAAAATTTTTTAAATAATGTGGAAAACTGGAAGTTATGCATTTATCAGGAGCTTTATAGTGCGACTTTGAAATATGGAAACAATCCCAATCATCTTCTTGTTAATGTTGGAGAATTTAAGTCCAAAGGAAGGAAGACCCATTAGTCCATTTTGTTAGCCTGTTTGCTATCTAAAGACTAGTATTTTATTTGTCTATGGTATGTTTTGTTTATTATTATGTATTTATTATTTTGAAAGGTATTGTTAAAAAATATATATATATATATTTAAAAGGTCATTTGATCAGCTTATGATTTTTAATGAAATTAGATGATTAGGATTTAATTGTCATATGTAGGGTTTGGATTCTAAGGGTTTGACCCAAGACAAAACCGCTACTAGACCTGTCCATGGGTCTAGTTGAATTGGTTTGGGGATCAAACTGAAACTTGTTCCTACCTTGTTGGGTGAAGAATATTAGTAACTCTCGTTGACTAAGAATAACTTCGATCTTGACCGCTTGGTCTTCCACATGTGTTGGTGGGATTCGGTTGAGGCCAACAATGATGGACGATGAAGGGTGACAGGCGAAGATCGCCTGCTGTAACCACACCTTATGCCTCCATTGGATGGGTCAGTTTAATTGGATTTCAATCTGTGAAAACTGACACCCAAACCATATTCATTGGTTCTTGAAGAGCTTAATCCAACCCCTATTCGTCTCGAAATTGGCAAGAATAGACTGGGTCAGACTGGGCTGAGCTGGTGGATCAGTTTTCATGGTGGATGGACAATCCTAACCAAAATGATGCAACAATAAATTGGAATCAATGTTGCAAAAGATACAACCATGTCTTGAGCCTCAAAAAGTATCATTATATCAATCTTTTTCACATCATTAAGCTTTGTCACTATAAGCATTGTGGAAGGTTGATTGATAGTAGATGCATCAAGCTCAATTTTCACATCATGTATACCCTCTGATTTGTTGCTCTCTGAGTTGATCTTTCTCATCAACCAGTGGGAAGTCTTCCTTCTCAGTTCTAAACAACATATCTGATTCTTCATTAGGTTGACTCTTAGGTTTGAAGTTTGAATTGTGTAGCAAAAAAAAGATACAAAAAGAGTAATTATTTTACATTAATTTGGTTTGTATTACTTGATGGATGCAATCAGGCTGAGACAGATAGATTTTGCTGTTGATAGCTAAGGTGACATGGGGGAGGCATTGCTTACTTGAGTGGCAGTGCTTCTGCTCTGTCCTTGTGTAGATGCTATTTCATGTGATGTAGATCAATAATGATTATTTTAATGAAGCCACAAATGTCATTGCAAAAAATTTTATTAATTTTGAGTGAACATACTCAGCAAATATATTCTCAACTAAAACAATATCATTAGGAAACAAGCATGATGGGACATATTCCTGGATTGGCATGCGGAAATCATACATAGCCCATTTTGGTCCTTAATTGTATCTTTTTGTGAAGGAAAATCACTCACTTTGGACTTGCACGCTGACTCAGCATTCATGAACTAGAAAGAGGAGAATTGTATGAGGCTAAGATACTGCTCACTTGAGTCACTTCTCTGCATAAAATATAGATTAAAGCTTCTTAGATTGTTTAAGAATCTATTGCAGAGAGATAATTAGAGTCAAAGCAATTATGATGCTGCTACAATTCTTATAATTCTTTTGAATAAGAGTATGAAATTGAAACTTAGAATTTTTTTTGTCTGTTTGTTATTGGTGCTTTTAACTACCAGAAAATTGCATTTATTGTTGTTTTGGTTATCATCATTATTCTCACAAGCACTTCCTCCTTGAACAGATTGTCGACTTCTGCTGTGGTTCTAATGATTTCAGTTGTCTCATTAAAGAAAAGCTTGAAAAGACTGGGAAGGGGTGCACATTTAAAAATTATGATCTTTTCCAAGCAAAGGTAGATTTTGACTTTTATAATGGTACTAGCCTATATCCCGTGCTATGCACGGCCTTTTTCTTTCATTTTTAATTTTATTGGTATGAATTTGGTTAGATTCAATTGATTTTCATTTCAAGAAATATATATGTAATTTAAACGGCAAAAATATAGTTAAATATAAACAATGTGTTAAAAAAAGCATTGTTTATGTCAGTGCTAAAGTTTGTTTATGTTTTCCTTGAATTCTTAGTTCATACATTTTATAACAATAGAAATTGATGGTATATTGACTTTTAAAGGGAGCATAAATCTAAGACTTGTTTGTAATTAATCTATATACTTGCAGATCAAATAGGCAAAATTTAGTTATTTTCTCTTGTTTGTAGGGTCTGAATGGTAGTAGTTTGAATCATTACAGTTCTATACATAACTTGAATTTCTGTGTAGCATCTAATTATTTTTTTTTTCATTGACAGATTTGTTGATGTGCTTTTTCAGAAAATGCTAATTATAAAATGTTTGCCATACATTTTCCATCATCATTGTAGAGTAAAATTACCATCAGAACATACTTTGCTAATTCATTCTATTTGTTTATTTTTCTCTAAAATTAGATTTTCTTATTTCTTGTAATAAAATAAAGAATTTTTCATTTCTTTTTTAATTACTACTAAAATTTTTATAAAGGAACCAATTATATAGATCGTATCGTACTATAGCCATTGCATGATAGTTCTTTTCTTTAAATCTCTCTTTTTGTAAAGCAAACTGAAGGCCAGTGTCTTCCGTAAAGCAGACTGAAAGTAGGAAATTCCTCGAAACTGCTAGGTTGCATTCCTTTAAATAGGCAAGTGTCCTTGTCATGTGAACATCACATAACATTGTTAAGTAATTTAACGGACCAGGTATTATGTAAAATGCCGTTCCCTTTTAGCCCCTATCCCCTCTTCTCTTTCTTTGTAGTTTCCTCTCGCCCAATCCCTTCTCATCACTCTGCCATTCCAACCCCCACCCCTACCCACCTTTTCTCTATTGTGTGGTCCAATGGTACAAGGACTGGGATTTTGCTGCCAATGATTTCGTCAGCATTTGAGAGGAGCTTTGCCAAGATGAAGGAGTCGAAGAGATTAGCAGCTTGTTGTTTGAGCATCTGAGCAACAGCCTCCTCAGGCCTCTCTTCGACACCTTTTAGAATATAAAAGGCTCACCTAAAATCGAAGAAACTGGGAGTTTCTACAGAGTTTGGAAAATGGTTTTCTACCATGTTACAGCAATGGTGGAGGCAAGTTAGCAACAATGGAGGCCATGTCAATCTGCAAAAGAAAAATTAGAAAAAGAAATAAAGAAAATTCATGCCAATAAAAAAAAAATTCAAATTCTGTGAAATGGGGTTTTTGTTTGAGGTTCAAAGAGTGTCAGAAGGTTGCAACTAGAGCAAAGATTGTAATTTTTAAGAAGGAAACGGGTTTTACCTTTGTTGTTGCATAGAGAGAGACAGAGAGAGGGTGGGGAGGGGGGGGGGGGGGGGGGGGATGGTATGAGTGTATTTTCTAAGCACTATGTACCAAAGAAATGTGTCGTTTTTGAGTTGTGTCAATTAGTACCATAAAGATAAAAATTGTTCCTTTTAGAATCCAAAAGGCCCACCTATAATAGTCGAAACTGGTATTTTCTTCGACACCTTCCACTTAGCGAAGCGTCTCTCAAATGCTGATGGCATTATTGGCGCCAAAATCAGTCTTTGTACCACTGGCACTCACACAGTAGAGAAAAGGTTGCTGGGGTGGGAATGGTGGAGTGATGAGAAGGAGTTGGTGGAGGGGAAATGACAAAGAAGGTGAAATGGGAATGTCTGTCAACATGATACTTGGTCTGTAACAATGTCATGTGACATTCACTTGATAAGGACCCTGTCTATTTAAGGGAATGCTATCTAGTTCCTCCAAATCGGTTTGTAGCTAAATTTTTTCCAGAATTTGAAAATTTAAAATTATACAAGTAACATATAAATGGATTTGTCATTTATGTATACTTCACTTCGGGTTGCCTTCAATGCAGTTTGAAGCAACTTTGCAAGTAATTTCTAACTTCTTTTTTCTTTTTTTCTTTTTTTAAGATTGTTTATTAGGTTTGGTCTCTTCTGTTGTTGCATTGTTTTTCATGTTTCTATCTTGCTTATATGAAAGTTGTAGTTTACATTATTTTTTGGTTGTGTTTCTGTGAAACTGTTTCATATTTTTGTTAGCATTCGGTAGATGTGGAATGTGGTTGCTCAAAAGGTTCATCATATCTAAGTTAATTCTTAATTAAAATGATTAGAAATCCCTAGGTTAATAATGTGATTTTAGGTTTGGTGTTAGTGTTAATTATTTTATATAACCTTGAGATGGCACAATTTTGTGCAGTTAGCGTAGCCATTTGGCATCTAAGGAACAAGTTTAGGAATGCTAGGGCTACACTTTTACTCAGCTTCTCCCTTTTTCTTTTTCTTTTTTTTCTAATGAATAATTAAATCTTATTAATAAAAAATGGAGCAATTACAGCTCAAACAACACAAAGACACAAGCAGCCAAGCTACATACACCAGATTGACACAGCAGCCACAAACAACCCCCAGATACACATAAACCCCTACCCACCTAACAACAAATGCTAAAACTAGCATCTATATAGGCACCCTGGGATAACAGAAATCCAGATCTCCCAAATCCCAGACATAATGTCAACTCCTGCCAGCAGTCAACCACAAACAACAGAAAGCAAGGCTGCTAGCCTGACAACACAAACAGAGCCCCTTTACGGTTGAAATTTCAGTATATAGAGTATAGAGCTTGATACTTAACTCAAGGTTGAAGAGGAAGAAAAGATATAGATATCTGTTAACTTGTTGAGAACTAGTTATACTTTTTGCTTAATACTTCTTCTGTCCGATATTATTAGCCCACTATACTATTTTGGGATTTCCCAAAATACAGTACCCTTTAATAAATCAATGAACGCTACTAATAACATTTCTAATTTATCACTTTATTTGAAAAGTCAATAACTTTTTTTTTACTTGTTTTATAAAGATTAAGGAGGGTAGCTTTAAAAAACTTCTTCATTTTTATCTAATAGACAATGCATTAAATGATGTTTCTTAAAAAGTTGGTTTTCTAAACAAGATCAACAATATGGGATAAAAGAAGTATATTTCATTAGCAGGTCTTTGTGTCTACATCTTTGTACACAGCAACCTCAGTTTGTAAAAAGATTGGTGTTGTTGCAAAATATGAGTACTTCTCCAGGCTTATGGCGAACTTAATTTGCTTTCAATGATTGTGTATTTTCCGTGAAAATAATTTTTACTGCAAAATATGTGTCAGTAAGTATCTTTATTGAATAAAAGGTATCGATCCTTTTAATGTGGGTAAATGTTGTTTTATAATTCACAAGGGGATGGTTAACAATGAAATACATACCAAAATTGATGTTTTTATTAACTATTTTGTATTCATACCATTTTTATAATTTTGATATCGTAAAAAACTTGCTACTATGATTTGGGTTCTAGGTTTTTCATCTGATTCGTATTTTCTTTACTTTTCACTGAATAAAACACCCTTTTGCCGTAAAAGAAGTGCAGAATATGGTTCTATTATATATAGGACTATATGTTATGCCCAAGAAGTTGAAATAAAGGCTCTGTTTAGTTAAGCTTTTGGGTAAACCTCCTATTTTGTCTGGTATGACAAGAAAATAATTTCCTTTAAATTTTGTTATTCTATTGAATATTACATACTTTTTGACTCTTCAAAAAAAAAATAAATAGCCTGAATTTTTGTGTTTGAAAAGAATATAATTTTTTTTGAAATCTTCTGTCCCACAAAAAAAAAATAAAAATAAAAAACTTAAAAACTTAACTTGAACCCAATGATTTTAGTGATAGATAGGAATTCTCTCTGTTCCCTTTCCTCTGCCGATCCCTTATTCTTTCCTGATATTTGTTACATAAGGATCCTTCTTTTGCAGAATGACTTCAGTTTTGAGAAGAGAGACTGGATGAGTGTCAATCCAGAAGAATTACCCAATGGTTCCCAACTGGTAACAGGCAAAAATCTTGGCATAAAGTAAGTTGTTTAATACATTTCTTAACTCATATGTACAGGTTTCATGTACTTTTTCTCTTGTTTTCTTTGTGAGCAGATCATGGGGCTGAATCCCCCTTTTGGGGTCAAAGCATCTCTTGCTAACAAGTTTATTAACAAGGCCTTGGAGTTTAAACCAAAGCTCCTAATTCTTATTGTTCCAAAGGAAACCAGACGGTAATTGCTTGTAGTTATTTATAATCTTATTCTCTTAATGTTTCAAACCAAAGCAAGAGGTAAAATTAGCATGAGTTTTGGGGAGGGCTTGGATTTTAAGCTTCTTTAATAGACCTGTTTTTTCCCCTCCTTGATTATTTTAGTAGAAAGAAAATACTCACGTTGCAAGAAGGGAGTTGATGATGGCTTTTTATTAAGTATTTAGTTATGTGGGAATTCTGAGGTGAGTCACATTTAATTAGACGTCCAATATTGCTAGGGAAGGAGTTGGATACTGGCTTCTTAAGTGTCTAAGCCACAATGGGACTTTGGGGTTGACTCGGGACTCATGCTTAATGGGCGTCATATACTCTTCTGCTCTCTCTCATTGCTAAGCAAAGCAAGAGTTGAAATCTCTCTCTCTTTCTTTTGTTTGCTGTTTACCAGACTTGGCAAGAATAATGCTGCATATGACTTAATTTGGGAGGACCATGAGGTACTCTCAGGCAAGGTAAATCAACAAGAAGCTACATCTGTTTATCCTGACATAGATCATATTAGATGTAAAAGTGAACTTCCAAAATGGCTTATTTACTTTTTTGTCCTCTTTTTCAGTCATTTTACCTACCTGGATCTGTTGATGTTCATGACAAGCAATTGGAGGACTGGAATTTGAAGCCACCGCCACTCTATCTTTGGAGTCGTCATGATTGGACTGCAAGACACAAAGCAATAGCTCAAGAGCATGGCCACATATTAAAGGAGCAACCAGAGATGTGTTTGGAAGGAAAAAATGCCCAGAATTATCTTTTTGATAACTGTGGTTTTTTTTGGGACCACACAGGCTTGCACCCACCTGGTGATATTGGTAGTATTTTGGATTATGTTCCAGAGAAGAGTTATGAAACCAAACGTGAAGGAACTGAAGCAACTGTCTTGGACAAGCTTGATGAAGATGAAAGACCGTTTCCAAGTGATGATAATGCTGAAGGTTGGAAGAATGATTATATAAAAAAACAATCCCCAATAAATCTGAATGGAATGCAGTATGTAGACACAAGTGAGACTGAGATACAAAGAACATTTGGTCAGATACATTCCGAAACTGAGGATATGTGCATTGACATGGAAATCTCTTCTCCAATTAACTTGCCCGGTGACTGCGCAGAGCTTAGAAGCTTGGTGGGAGACAAACCATCTGATGTCCTTGAGACTCCTGAAATGGAAGCCACGAAAAGGGAGTGTCATAACCTTCCAACCACTATGGATGTGATTTGATGGTTGATTTTGAAGACTGGGAAATCTCACCCAGTACTCCCACTGATATGGGAAATTGGCATGGTTCATCGTCAGGCACCAATCTTGGTAATAGATGCCTCTACAATTTGGAGAACCAGTTTCAAGGGTACCAAGGACAATGTGAATGAATTCAATCAGAGTTCAATGACCTGGAGGAGAAGCACAGGAGAGGATAGAGACAAATGTGAGAACTCACATCCCATTTCCATGTCGAGGACTCGTTACATAACTAGGATCGTATTGTGTAATATTTATCTTCCTTAACGTTTTGCCACCTCTTGAAGCCTGTAGTTGAACTTGCAGAAACTTGTAAACATTCAGTTGCTTGTACATCCACAAATACTGCAATCGCATTGATGCAATTATGCAAATAGATAGCTATAACTGCCTTACATATTTCGAGGAGTAGATCGTATTTGTATGTGTTAGTGAAGTTTGTGTAATATTTACTTAATATGCGGCAATGGTAGTGACCTTACAGGGCGTCAAGAGCCTACAAGTAAGCAAATCCTTATAGTTTAAGGATAAAATATGGATTCTAATTTCTAACCTTGATTAAATTGAATTTTAAATTTCTTAATTTATCTTTGTAGTCTTAATTTGTCTTATTATTTTTTAAGCAATTTGTCTTTATCTTATTGTTAAATACTTTTCATTTAGATAATAGGATTATTTTTGGAAGTTCAGAATAATGAAGGTTAAAGAATTCAAAAAATCAAATTGGCACCATATTCTTATTTTTCAATAAGTTTAGGAACACCCAAGTGGAAGTAATATAGTTTCTCAAAAAGAAAAAAAAAAAAAAAATTGGAAGTAATATTATTCCCATCAAAAGTTGACAAATCAACCAAATGCAGAATTGGATGTGGCAGGAGGATCATTAATTTATTTTCTCTTTTCAATTAAGATTTTAGCTTCTTATTTTCACAAAACTTATGTATCGTATCTTAGAAACTTAGATTCAATATATTAGGTTCTATAATTAAATTAAAACACATAGCTGTATTGAATTTAATTATTCTTAGAAAATATAACACGATTAGTGTTTTATTAGTTAATGCAATCATGTGTTTGAATTTAGTTAGGAAACCTGATGCATTGCTCTAGAGTTTGTACCTAAGTTTTACTCTTTCATTCTTTAAAAAAAAGGTTTTATTCTTCCTTTTTTATTTATGTATTTCTTTTATAACTTTTAAATTCTATTAAACATTGAAAAAAAATATGTATTTTTTATTTATATTCCCTAAACATGAATTGTTCATCCAAAAATAAAATAAAATGCATTATAACAAAACACTAAACTCCTAAATGAAATAGAAAAGAAAAAAAGAAGAAGTAAAACTCAAACCAAATACGAAAATAAAATAAATAAATATATTAACCTCTTCACACACACTATGTATTCGTTTGGATACATGTCTGGCAAGGCACATCTGCATTTCACGCTTTTTTTTTTTTTTTTTTTTTTTTTTTTTTCATTAAGAAGCACATTTTAATGCTTTCCAATAGATCCCGTGCACTGTTCACAGGACCCACAACTCTCTTTTTTCAGTAAAACTTTCATTAAAAATGGGTCCTACGGCATTATTCACACATTTAAAAATTATTTTACTACAGTGTTTTTAATTTTCAGCAAAATAAGCGGTATCTAAACAAACCATATATTCATGTTTCATGACTCACGTTTTCAAATTAAAAATGATAATATTTAACAGTTGTAACTAGTTATAGTTTATACAATATATATTTCAAATTTATGAAATGTAGATTTAAAATTTTTTAATTTACCTTTAAATTTTTTATTTGTCTTATCATTAAATCATTTTCAGTTAAATAATAATATTTTTTTAGTAGTAACAAAAAAAAAAAAAAAAAAATGGAAGTTAAAGAATTCAAAATTCAATCCACACCCTATTTGTAATTTTCTCTTTAATCCAAATTTTTGCCTTTTCATTTTGAATCCTTATTTTTCTGTGATAACTTTTAAATCTTAAAAAAATTTGATAAGTAAAAAATTATTTATATTTTTTCAATGAAATTTGTCATCTAAAAGAAATGTCTTATCAGAATGTCAAATATTTCTTGGCTAGTCACCTTGAAGCAACCTTATTATTCTTATGATCCTTGCCACACATAATTCTTCACTTATCATTGTGCTTATACTCATAATCATGCTTTTCTTTAAGGACAAAGTTTTGCTACAAACTTAGTTGTAGCCAGTAACTACGAATCCACTCAATATCTTTTTATTAAAAGTGAATTTTGACAAATTTACCATTGGATTACATTTTCTTCTTATATAATTTCCAAAATATCAAAGATCAATAACTATATTATCAATCAGATACTAAAATGTTTGTAGTCTAAAAATTCATGCATAAAAACAAGTTTATGGATTGAATAGTAAATGACATTCGATTGATAAGAAATTTGACTTGTGTATTAAAAATATAAAAAACATGCAATCTAACGATTAGATTTTCAAAATATGTAGTCATGTTAATTTTTTTAGTGGAAGTTGTAGCCATTGGCCAGTGACTACAACAAACTTTGTAACCAAACTTTCTTTCTGTTTGGCGTCAGTTTATAAGCTCAGCTTTTAGTTTTTATGTACAACTTTTTAAAACCTCATTTTTTCCCGCATTTTCTTACTTTTTCAAGGTACAAGTATACTTTAGCACACTTTCAACAAAAAGTTTTCAGCAACAAGCTAGATAAGTTATTTCCAAACAGACCCAAATTTGTATTTTCTCTAATACACCACTCCTCTAGTGCCTCCTTGAAGACTACATGTGATACAAATATGACTTCATGTGTTAGCTATACATTCTTCACGTCGGTGTGCTGGTTAAACTCAAGGAACCTAGGCCTTAAATTTCATTCATCATTAAATGACCCTTTTGCCCTCCTTAACTCATGAATGTCCCATGCTTTGAGTCTCCCTCACTATTCCAAACTCCTTGAAGCTACTTGCCCCAAATCTCTCTATTGATTCCATCAAACATAGTTTTGCATCTCATACCAAACAACAACGAAAATTAATAGATCTACTTCATTCATGTGAGATAACATAGAATAACTGAACTTTAGAATCAAAGAATAGAAAAGCATACCTTGATCTAGTAAAATTCAAAACAAAGAAGAAGATTGAACTTGGAAAGACCTTCAATCTTTATCCCAATTCCATATATGCCCAAGGTGTGTGGTCTCGCAATCAGTTGTAATCAATTCTATACGTGCTTTTTTGTTTCCAAGAACTTGTTCTTTTTCAAAAACTATTTTCTTTTGTTTTTCTCGTACGTACTAATAATTGCCTGAACAGTTATTTTATTTAATAACTCTTATTAAATAATTAACTAATTAATCTAATTGGGTTGGCCTTTTGGGACAACTCAATTAGGCTATTGTGTGTGGCTTAGGATGAGACCAAATGGATAAATAAAGCTCTAGCTCCAATGGGCTTCATGCTTATCTGTCAACTCTTAACAAACCCAAAGTTACTATTAATTATATTTAATATCACTATAAAAATATAATTATACTCTAGGCTTTATTAATAAAATTATATCCCAAGACTTAATTATCTAAACAATTAACCAATTCATGAAAATATTCATAGTAATACAAAGTTATAATATATAACTGTCACTTTGAAAATTACTACCTCTTAATTCTTGAGTTCCTGGTTTAATCCTTCAAGTTATTTATATATTTATGAAATCACATTTCATAAAATATAAGTTTTAGTAACTCTTTACTAAAGTGGTTAAGCCTAACAATCTAAATAACCAAACCCATTAAACTTATCTCAAAGGAATATTTTATATCTCTAAAAAGAGACTATATTTCTCCAAAAAAAAAAAAAAAGAAAAAAAAAAAGAAAAAGAAAAAGAAAGAAGGAGACTATGAATTTCATCTTAAGAATATGAGTTCCTTCAACACTACTTGTGGTTGCCGAACATACTAAGATTTTGACTATTAGATTAGATATCACTCCTGATATATCAAAGCAATCTATATTTCACAATCGGGTTCACAATCCTCTCAGGATTGAGAGTTTATGTAAATGAAAGTCATGAGATTTATTTTTCAGTTGACAGTAGTTAATAGAATAATTAATCTCACAGTGGTCCAGTTCAATATGTCTCACATACTTAAGACACATCAATATATCAATTAGAAGTATCCACTTCTATGATCAAGACAAATCATCTTAGTTGACATGTTATAGTCTTCACAGATGAAATGTCAAATTTCATCATCAACTATAAACTAAGGTTTTGAGTTTACAAAGAACTTGTGATTTATATCTTCTTGACTAAATCACATACAATGTATCTCAAGGACTATATGATAATGTCCAAATATTCATGTTACCATTATTTTAGATAATAAAACAACTTTATTATTTATAACATAATGTCATACATAGCATTATACAATAGGATTTTAGGGCACTAATCCTAACAATCTCCCACTTGCCCTTAAATACTATTGTGCACCAATCTAACTCTCGTTCTCTCCAAGTGTGGCTTAAAAGTCCACTGGGGCAAAGCTTTGATAAAGAGATCTACTAGATTATTTGCACCATCAATCTTTGCTACTGTATAAATTTCAACATTAACAAATTTAGATTGGCCTTTAGCCACAGTAGAATCATGTTGGGATTGAGGGGTGGTACATTTGGCATAGAAGATGAATTTGCAGGAAGTGACAGTGGACATTCAACTATGGCTGCATTACAAAATTAACAAGAAAATTAATATAAAGAGATGGGGGAAAAAAAAAAGAACAATACAGAGAATAGAAAGAAGAAGAAGAAAAAAAAAAAAAAAAAAAAAAAAAAAACTAATCCCCCCATCCAAAAAACTATAGATTTATACTAGTTTTGTCCTCTTACCCCCCCCCCCCCCCCCCCAAAAAAAACATTTTTTCCATATTCTGGCTACTTATTTATATAAAAGTATATAGAATATAAAATTCATTGCAAATGGCTAAAGAGCAAATAAGTAGAACCTAAATTGCAAATACATCAAACAACAAACAAACCAAGTGCTAAAATGTCACCTCTTGGCAAGCCCGCTCAATCTTCTTGTACTCTAAAATTTGTTGTTCTTCTCTCTTGTTCCATCAACTAAAAAGAGATGAAACAAAAAAAGAGTTAGGAATTCAAGGCATTGAAACAAAAAAAAAAAAAAAAAAAGGTTTGTAGCCTACAAAAGTTAGTAGAAATGCATTAAAAATAAACTTGAATTATCGTCAAAAAATTGCAAACCCATATAAAATCCTATCAAACAACCCAAAACCTATTAGAGCATTGGCCATATCGCTCTTAGGCATTTCATCAAATAGTTGTATAGGATACTCAAAACCAGTTTTGATCAAATGGGGATTTTATCACAACTCTACCCAATCCACCATAGGCCTTGAAACACATGGGCAAGTGTAACTATTAGTAGGGTAAGCCCGTGTTAGAACATATGTGAATCATGTTAGGAACATATGTTAATATAGAATTTGCTAATCCTTTGACAAAACGCACTTTACTTGTAATTAGATAGATCTAGGATGTGCTTAATATTTCAAGGAACAAGGTTTCAAGTTCAAGTGTTAAAGCCATGCAAGTCTATCCAAAAATCAAGTGGAGAAGTGTTGGATTTTAAAGCTCGACAGCTAGTATCTATCGAGATTTAAAAAGTTTATTTCAACCCGATACTTGACAGCAACTTGACAGATAGGGTATCTATCGAGGTTTATGAAAATCAGTTTTTCAGATTTGATTTCACTCCAATCCGTGAATAGATGTTTAGGCTTTCTTTTCTCACAACCCTAAACATATATAAAGATTGTTTTAAAGGCCGTTATAGCTGATGCAACTCAATGCAAAAGTTTTTCACAAGCATATTGTGAACCGGAAATATATGCCCTAGTTCATCTTTCTATTCAAGAAGCTGCTATGTTTGTACACCGTAGGGTTTTGTAACTAGGGAGCTTCGTAATCTTCATCGTGTGATGAACTGAAGAACTTTGCAACCAACATTCTTCTCAAGTTGGTGAGTAAGCCGCGTACTAGGATCCGCGCATCGAATTGGTTAGTCACGTATTGGGAACCGTCCATTGAAAAGGAGAGATTGTCATTACAGAACAAGTCCAAATGGATATTGGGGTAAGGGTTCAATTGTAGGTTGGTATAAGGTACTGGGATTCCTTTACTTGTAACCGCTTGTTGTGATAATAGTGGATTCTCGAGAGTGGTGACCTTAAAATCACCTGATGGGGTTTTTGTCGTGTAGGTTTACCCCATTCATAAATAAATCATCGTGTCAATTTATTTTCCACTGCATTTTAACTTAGTTGGTGATTTGTTTGTGCTACCATGCTTATTGCATGCTAATTGAATTAATTAATTAACTTGGCTAATTAATTAGTTAATTCATCATAATAGGTCAATACATTCTTGGCCTATCAAGTGGTATTAGAGCAGGCATACTCTGATTAGGTTTTAATATTTGTTGTGTGATCCATTGACCCCTACTTGTCATGGATAGAGGATAGTCTCTCATTATACCTCCTTTATTTGATGGCACTAACTATGCATACTGGAAAGTGTGGCAAGCTGTGGAGATAGGCTAGACCAAGCCAAAGGAAGCGCAGCCGATTGGGATGATGCTAAAATCAAGGCGGCAAATTTCAATAGCAGGGCATTGAATGCGTTATTCAGTGCGGTCACGAATGAGGAGTTCAAGAAGATATCCTCTACTGAAACTGTGAAGGAAGCATGGACCATCCTCTAGACAACCTATGAAGAAACCAAGGCTGTTAAGGAATCAAAGCATCAAAGGCTTACCACGAGCTTTAAAGAAATTAAGATGGAGGAGGATAAGTCATTTGATGAGTTCTATGCCAAACTCAAGGACATAGTGAACTCAGCCTTTAATCTTGGGGAAACCATTCTCAAACCCAAGATTGTTAGAAAGGTGTTTAGATCTCTACCAGAGAGATTTCATGCCAAGACCACTGCGATTGAGGAATCAAAGTATATTGACAAAATTCCTTTGATAGAGTTGGTTGGCAATCTGCAGACCTATGAGTTGGGTTTGACAAGGATAGGGAAATCTAGTAAGGGAAAGAGCATGGCATTGAAGGCCAAGAGTAGTGACACTGATGAGTATTCAGATGATGAAGATTCTAAGATGAAATCCTATATCACTCGGCAATTCAAAAAATTTTATGAAGAATGCCAATGCTAAAGGATTTGATAAAGACCGCAAGCAGTCTAGCTCCTCTCAGTTCAAGAACCAAGACAAAGGAAAGAAGGATGATAGGGATGGCAGTCAGTACACTGTTCTCTTAGGACCAAAATGCTTTAGATGTCAAGGTTTCAGACACATGAAACAAGAGTGCCCTATATATCTCAAGACCATTGGGAAGAGTAAGGCACTTATTGCTACCTTGAGTGACATCGAGCCTAAAGATGATTTTGACAATGAGGATGACGGATTCCTAAATGCCTTTACTGCCACTTTAAATCCTACTGAGTGGATTGTTGAAGATGTGGACGAAGAAGAGGACTTGGTGGAGTCTAAATTTGAGAAGATGGATGAGCAAGATGACATCCACACAACTTATGCAAAATTATACAAGGTCTCAGAAAAACATGAGAAGTTGTATAGGTTGGCCACCAAGAAGTTCAGTGAAGTGGAGCTTGAACGAGAAAACATCTCCACAAAGTTTGATGAAGCCAATTAGACCATTGGAGCACTACGATTAGAGAACAACTTCTTGGCTGAGAAGACCAAGAAACTTGAGGCAGAGATATTCCAAGTCAAAGCTCAGTTGGAAAGGACTTCAAGTGCAAAGTTTGATGAGATGCTCAGTCTTCAGAAATCTGCTTCCGATCAAACCGATTTAGGGTATGATTTCTCTTCTCCTAGTATTACTTCTTCTAGTACTACTGTTTTTGTTCCTCCTAGTAATAATGTTGAATCTGAGAACAATGATGTGAAAAATGTGTTAGCTAGTGAGAACATAGACAAGGGTAAATCTTTCTTAAGAGCACTTCCTAAGTTTGATAAAAAAGAGATTAAGAACCCTAGGGCTAAGAAGGGAAACTCTCAAAAGTCTAAACAGAAGAAGCAGCATCTCTGTCATCACTTTGGAGCTACTAGACATACTCGACCTAATTGCTATAAGTGGTTAGCCACTCAACAGAGCAACAACATGATCTCATCGAGAAACCAGAATCAGTTTCCATCCTCCTTTGCTCCCCTTGGAGATCTACTCAAAGCCCTCACGTACCTTTCAAACTTGAACGGTTTTAATTCTTCCCCCTCACCACCAGATCAAGGGTTTACAAAATGAAAAAGTTCTTCCAAGGTGTGGAAAGAAAAAGGCTCAAAGTGATTTAATCACTTTTTCTCTCTCTTCCCTTCTTGTTTTTGTTTTTTCATTACTTGTGTGTTTTGCTTTTATGTTATAAGTTTGTCTAGTTTTATGCTTTGCTTTGTTTAATATGTTTTTGTTTATTTATTTTTCAGTTTT
This sequence comes from Quercus gilva, assembly GCA_023621385.1. Taxonomy (NCBI): domain Eukaryota; kingdom Viridiplantae; phylum Streptophyta; class Magnoliopsida; order Fagales; family Fagaceae; genus Quercus; species Quercus gilva. The sequence goes on from CM042480.1 coordinate 34,237,812, forward strand.
GTTTTATTTTGTTTTTCATAAATAGATAAAAATTTGAAAAATAAAAAAAATATAAAAATAGTGTGTTTTGTGTACATTGGTACTTGTGTACCTTGGATGGCCATTGAGGCAAAGTTTTCTAAACTTTGTATCTTTTGTAGCTTAGACGAGCATCTCTATACATAACTAAGCAAGTGAGCTTTGTGGCTCGTGTTTGTGATGAGTAAGATTAAGTAATCTCTTGTACTTAACACTCGTATCACTCTTTTTACGGGAAAGACTAGAAAATCCTAAGAGAAAGGCTTAAATAACCATCTCACCACTGTTGCCCGCCAATCACGAAATGACATCTGTATGATTCGGCATAGCAAAAGTGTAATGTCAAAAGCTTAACATCATTGGGTATTTCTTTTATCTCTCTTATATGCCCATGCATGATTTGCTTAAAAGAAAAATATGCAAAGAAAAATAAAAACAAAAAGAATTAAAATGCTTTATATATGATTGCAAGTGTGTCTTATAGGAGATGTGGGAGTTATAGGATGTACCTTGAAAGTGATAGTCCCCATCAAACAGTTATGATTGTGTGTGAGTTAAAGTGATTTTCTCATATCTCAAATCGTCATAACGTGTAGACATTTATGCAATCTTGCGATATTTTTTACACACAACATATAATATTCTTTGCTACTCTTGATACATGTGCAGGTACAATGTGATTTGGCCATCACAAGGAATACATGTGTTAATGTATGCTCACTAAACTGTCTTAACTTTTTTTTTTTTTTTAAATATAAAATTGGTTATACTTGTTTAGTGTGTGTGTGTTTGGATCTAAATGCTTGACATTTTTCTTGTTGAGAGATGTTTTTGAGAGCTTAAAATGTTGTTTGGATCTTTGGTTGAGTAGCAAGTTTGATTGCATTCATGTCTGTGTTTTTCTCTTCTTTGAAAAACTGTTTTTAAGTAATCTCGACAGCTTCTTGATAGCTCTCGACAGCTAGGCTATCTATCGAGCCTTTTCAGCTTCCTTTCTTGATAGATGTTATCGCAATCTCGATCCATCGAGATTCTTGAGATTCAATCTCGATAGCTGCTCGATCCATTAAGGAAGTTTCTGGATGCTCGATAGATGTTTGATAGCTTCTCGATCCATTGAGCCCCTTTTCCTGTGGACACCTCTCGACAAATCCTCGATAGCTGCTCAATAGCTATTTCTCGCTTTTTAAAGCTCGACACCTCTTGATCCATCGAGCTTTATGGTTTTCTATATAAAGGGCCAGCGCGAATTTCTCTCATTTCTCCCCGATTTCTCTCGATAGAAAAGTGTCTCTCACTCTACCAAACACCTTAATCTCAACCTCTTCATCTTCCCCACTCTTTCTTCGGTCTTTTTCTTGCATTTTCACAGGTATGATCTCTTTTCCATCACTTTATCATACATTTCATGCATTTTTTACCTAACTTTTGGGGTTTTTGAAAATTTTTGGGGTTTTTCAAAATTAATGAGGTTTTTGCAAAATTTATGAGATGGTTTTTGTTTAAATGAGTTTAAAACATCATGCATTGCATTACATCTGCATTATAACAATGTTTCATGTATCTTAGATGTGTGTTTACTTTGTTGCAATGATGTGTGCTAGTAGGTTTGGATTGGGCTAAGCCCATAATGTTTTTAAGTTTGCATGTCACATGTTCATGCATTTTTCATGCATACGTACCTTCATTTATTTTTATTTTGATATTGATCTGTGTTGGTGCTCTTTTGTGTGTTTTTCTCTTTCTTTCGATTAGTTGCTCTATGGCACCTAAACGAAAATCCACTCCATCCTAGAACCCTTTTCGTTCTGGGGCATTATCTTTTTCTAACATCACTCCTTCTCACGTACGGTTCTATGATGATAAAGCCCAAAAGGACTTTTCAGAGAGCTTCTCACGATGAGGCATTCATTCGAAACGCCAAGTTGTTCTATCAGATTTTTTCGATACTAACCTTCCTACTGTCATCTACAGTCGGGGTTAAGAGTCACTGTATGGCATCCCGATCACTTGTCCATCCGTGATCATGCAGGAGTTTTACTCCAATATGCATGGATTCAATACTTCAGTACCTCATTTTATCACTCGTGTTCGAGGTACGCACATCGTAGTTACTCTAGATATTGTATTTGAGGTACTACACATTCCTAGGGTAGCGTACCCTAACTACCATAGCTGTGATCATCTGAGGACTGTGTCCAAAGACAAACTCTCGTCTCTATTTTGTGAGACACCTTCATCTTGGAGTGACCGTCAAAACACCCCTTGCTCGGGCTTTGCAAAAGGTCCGAAATTCCTTAACATGGTGATGACATTTGTTCTCCATCCATTATCTCACTATAATTCTATCACGGAGCCTCGTGCTTGATTTTTGTTATCCCTTCTATTGATTTTCCCTCTCATTTCATTTTATCCCTTATAAATGTCTATAGGGATACGGCGACCCGTGATAAGCTTATTTTTCCTTCGACTATCACGTGGATCCTTCACCATTTTTTTGTCTCTTATCCCGCGTCTCCTCATTTCTCGATCATGTGTGCCATAGATGTGGCTACTGTCAGAAGGAGTGAGGCCCAGCTTCAACTGAAGCAGCCACGGACAGAAACAGCAGCTCCTCCAGCTTCTTCCACTCCTTCCACATCCACACCTTCTTTATTGGCCGGTGGTGTGACCCTCGAGGCGGTCATGGCGCAGCTGTAGCGCATGGATGCTCGCCTTGACACTCTCAGTAATGAATTGTGTCAGGTGAACACTTGTGTCAGCCATATTGCTAGACAGCAGGCTCACCTTGGTGGCTTTATAGAGTCTCCCTCTCTTTCTCTAAAGGCATCTGAGGATGAGGACGATGATGGTGACTCTGACTACGATGATGATGATGGGGATGAGGATGCTAGCTCGCCCAGTGACGATGAGATGACTGCTTGAGTTACTTACTCTTTGTCACTTGTGACAAAAAGGGGAAGTAATTTTGATATAAGAGTAGTCATATACATAGGGGGAGAGTTAGTATAGGAGATTTTTGTTAGGGGGAGTGTCTATAGATACATTGTTCTTACTTTGTGATAGCAAACCTTGTACTTATGATGTTATATATATATATGATGAGGTTGTTATTACAGTTCTTTCATCTATCATTACAGTTCTTTCATCTATCTTTACATGTGTTGTTTATTTTCTCTTTTTATGCACGTGCTTCTTATTTATTGTACACTATCTTTTATTTCTATTTCACACTAAGATGCTGTGATATGTTTTGTTTAAAGTATTTCAGAAATATAAGTTGCCAAAGTCTTCTTGCCATAAACTCTCTTCTTACAAAGTTTTTCAAGTGAGTATGTCTTAGGATAGATTTTATTGTATTCAACAAGTGAGAATGAGTTAAGTGATTTATGACTTCTCGCATATGTTCATTTGTTTGTTGTGGTTTTGTCATGGATTGCCAAAGGGGGAGATTGTTAGAACATCTGTGAATCATGTTAGGAATATATATCAATATAGAATTGGCTAATCTTTTGACAAAACGCACTTTACTTGTAATTGGATAGATCTAGGATGCGTTTAATACTTTAAAGAACAAGGTTTCAAGTTCAAGTGTTAAAGTCATGCAAGTTTGTCCAAGAATCAAGTGGAGAAGTGTTGGATTTTAAAGTTCGACAGCTAGTATCTATCGAGGTTTAAAAAGCTGTTTCAGCCTGATGCTCGACAGCTGCTTAACAGATAGGGTATCTATTGAGGTTTATGAAAATCAGTTTTTCAGATTTGATTTCACTCCAATCCGTGAATAGATGTTTGGGCTTTCTTTTCTCACAACCTTAAATATATATAAGGATTATTTTAAGGGCCATTATAGCTGATGCAACTCAATGCAAAAGTTTTTCACAAGCATATTGTGAATCGGAGACATATATCCTAGTTCATCTTTCTATTCAAGAAGCTACCGTGTTTGTATACCATAGGGTTTTGTAACCAAGGAACTTCGTGATCTTCATCGTGTGATGAACTGAAAAACTTTGCAGCCAACATCCTTCTCAAGTTGGTGAGTAAGCTGCGTACTAGGATTTGCGCATCGAATTAGTTAGTCACGTACTGGGAGCCGTGCATTGAAAATGAGAGATTGTCACTACAGAACAAGTCCAATTAAGTATTGGGGTAAGGGTTCAACTGTAGGTTGGTAAAAGGTATTGGGATTCCTTTACTTGTAACCGCTTGTTGTAATAATAGTGGATTCTCAAGAGTGGTGACCTTAAAATCACCTGGTGGAGTTTTTGCCGTATAGGTTTTCCCCGTTTGTAAACAAATCACCATGCCAATTTATTTTCCGCTGCATTTTAACTTAGTTGGTGATTTGTTTGTGCTACCATGCTTATTGCATGCTAATTGAATTAATTTATTAACTTGGCTAATTAATTGGTTAATTCATCACAAGGGGTCAATACATTCTTGGCCTATCAGCCCGAAAATTCAACCAATCCAAAAAATTGCAACAGGAAATCACACATGAAGGATTGGAAAAATAGAGAGCAGTAAAAAAAAGGAAAGCATACTAGAAGTAAGACAACGACGAGACAAAGACTCTGGCAATGGACAGGGTTGGCCTTTCCCTTAGGCCAATTAGGCAATTGCCTAAGGCCCCCAAGTGGAAAGGGGTTCCAAAATTTTGGAAAAGAAGGGGTAGTAAAAAAAAAATTAATTTCAGATGAATCCAAAAAAATCTGGCACATCTTTGGGACCAAAGAACAAAAATTCTGATATGTCCGGTTAAACATTGGTACCACAAAAAATTCTTTGGTCTAAACAAAATCAATTGTCCCAAAAATAGCATCATTATCCTCTAGACAATCCAAAATTCAACAAGATAAACTACAAATCCGGTCTAAGAAATTCACCACAAAACAATCACAAATAAAAATAAATAAAAAATCTCAAATCCCTAAAATTATTACCTCCTCTTTCTCTCAGCTCTTGATCTCCACCTCTCTCATTCTTTCTCTCCACTAGTCCTAAATCCTAATCTTAAATCCTTCTGTTGCTAGCTCAGGCCCTTCGATTTGAATCATCCGATCAAAACTGAAGACTCTATACTGAGGACTGAGGTATAGTTTCTCTTTCTTATTTGATTCTGCAGATGCGTTTTTTTTAGGTATACTTCTTATTTGTATAAGACTGCCTGGGGCCACTAAGCGCTGGGCCTGTTTCTATTCTACTTGAGTTGTTGGCCGTTGGGCCTTGAAGTAGGTTTTTTTATTTTTATTTTTTATTTTTTTAGGTGTAATAGGATTTGTTTCATTTTTAGTGTGTGGTCTTATCTGATAAGATGTGTGTGTGGCCATCTTCTTGTCTAGTTGGGCTTCTAGCTGGGCTTGGATTTTTTTTTTTTTTTTTAATTTTAATCTTGCATTCATATATATATATATATATATATATAATAGTTATTGGTACTATAATGAATAAGTCTTCATTTATGCAAGTTGATATTGCTAAAAACTTGTTATTGTTCAGTGAAACTACAACAATATTTTTTTATATAAATCAGGTTCTATTGCTCTACACTTGAAAGCTATTTTTTATTCCAATCTTTATAAATATATTGTTTAATTAGAAATGTCCACTAGAAGATATGCATCTAGATATGAAAAACTTAAAATTAATAAAATCATATCTAAGATCGATAATGTCCCAAGAAAAATTAAGTGGATTAGCTATATTATATTGAAAATGAGATGTTAAAAGAACTTTGATACAAAAATTTAATTAGTCAATTTGCATCTTAAAAGGCAAGAAAAATAGATTTTAAGAGAAATATGTTATAATATAAAAATATTAAATAAATATTAATTTAATTAATACATAAATATAAAAAGCCCTATTTTAGCTCTTGCCTTAGGTCCCAAAATGTCTAGGGCCGGCCCTGGCAATGGAGAGAAGGTTGTCATGGCAGTTCTAGACTTCCTCTAGTTTGATCTTCTCTCTTGCTCTCTAAACCTAGCATTCTCTCTCCCTCTCAATTGAACCGATTCACCCTTGTAATTTTTATGCTCACATGCCTCTCATGTGAGTTTCCAATTAGTTTTTTAAAACCAGGCTAACATAGGTATTGATTTGGCAGCTATATAAAGTTTAGGAAGGAAATTGGCCAAAATAAAAGTTTAGGAGGTGTCATGACCACTACCTTAAAATTCAGGGGTGTCTTGGCATTTTTTCCAAAAGTGCTCCTATAAAATTTCTAAATTTCTAACTTTCAAGGTGTTACAACACTAACACTTGTAATCAAACTCTCAAATCCCTATGTTTCTGCTTTGAGACACAGGTTGTCCAATAAAGATTAGAGAACCCATAGAACTGGATTTTAGTTAATTAAATTAAACACAAGTGACCAATCACTACACCTTATGAAATCCCAATGATTGGAAAAAACTCCAAGTACTTTGCATAAATCCTACACAACACATACATAATCCTCTATCTCACTTTTTGGTTTCATTTTAAATTCTACCAATCACAACTTGCTATGTATTCCATGTATTCTTTTTACTTCTCTTATAAAATATCCAAAGTTTAAAAATGGAAAAAAGAAAAAGAAAGCACATGACATGCCACGTTGATGAAGCATAAAGTAGGACACAAAAAATAGGACATAGGATTTGTATTCTTCCACAAACGGTTGTAGCTCCAAAAGCATGAGTAGTGTAAGTGAATCAAGGTAAACACACATATAGAGAGAGACCAAAAAACCTAAAAGAAAAGAGAAAAAGACTAAGTCGAGCCACATGGCGTTACCAAGCTTGCTCCTATACTTGTAATGACTTGTGGAAAGCACTAGCTATATCTACACTTACACCTCAAAAGGATTAGTCAAGTGACAATTGGGGGGCTCCTTATAATCACTTATAAATCCAAGATTCACCTAGTAAACATCTAATATGAGACTCAGCACACGTTTGCATAATACACACTTAAACCATTCGATTTGGAGTATCACAACTATTCTATAAGCATTCCTATCCCTCTTTGGACACCGGTTCTATGTGCATACATTGATTTTTACACTAACAAGTGCAAAAGAGGGCACCCTATACAATGGATATGGAAGGCACCTTGTGGCTTGGAAATAATATTGGACAAAGTTTGGTTACAAACTTTGTTGTTGTCTAAGCCTACAACTTCATTCAATATCTTTTTATTAATGTGAATTTTGACAAATCCATGATTGGATTATATTTTCTTCTTATATCCTCCATTCTTGCAAAATTTTCGGAAGATCAAAGATCAATAGCTATATCATCAATCAATTATTTTAATTACAAAATTGTGTAATCTAAAATTAAGCATACAAAATAAGTTTAAGGATCATACAATAAATAATATCATATTGGCATAACAATTGACATGTGCGTTAAGAGCGTTAAAAATATACAATCTAACTGTTAAATTTTCAAAATATGTAACAATGTTAATTTTTTTAAAAGAAGTTGTAGTCTTAAGCTACAACTAAGTTTGTACTTTGTAGCCAAACTTTGTCCAATAAAATATTATGATGAGTCCATAAAAATTATTAAGGTAATCCATCTTAATGGACGGTCATTACGTCATTAGTAGGCCGTCAAAGATAGATGAGTAACCGCCCAACACATTCAATAACGATCATCAAAGGCTTTAAACCCTCTCATCAGACAAAGAACGTTACAATTAGGGTAATAATCACTCTCATTTATGTCCAACAGCTACCTAAGTCACCTATAAAAGGGACAATTTGTCTATTCGCTAAAGTACATCAAAAAACTATTACAAAATGCTATCTACATACGAAAGATACGGGCTGATACTAACTTAAGCATCGGAGGCTCCCCTACTAGGCACAACTTGGTAGTCTCTTCGATCAGTCCCTCCTTTATTTTGCAGGTCTTACAAGATCGTCAAGAGCTTCGGATTGGACGAGTAACCCAACTGACGATTTTAGCATCATCAGTTTGGCGCCGTCTATGGGAAAAGATTAGCCATTAACCTCTCCCTATGACAAAGGGTTACTCAGTTCAATCCAAAGTTATAAAATACTGAATTGCTACGCTCATCCAAAGTAGCAACAAAAAATGCATAGCTGTGAATCAAATAGACTCTATGGAGTTGAGTTTCGATGAAGATGTCATGGTCAAAAGTCCCAAAGTGGGCATACAATAATGAGGGAAGAGCGAAGAGGCTACCTCTCGCCAAGGAGCAAGGCCATGAGCGAAGCAAATGGAGGAAACAGTATTGGAAAGTAAGTACCCAAATTTTCTGTTTACTTCTTGATTATCTTAAGTGCCTCCACAATGCATATATTGGCATGTTTGGACCGTAATGGATCCTTTATCCATCTATTATCCATGATTGACGCCCCTCATCAATTCACTCAAACAATATTGCTTTGCTAAACTAAAATATAAGGCTATTCATAAACTAAATAGTGAAGCATATATTTAGTTAGAAAAGTGGAGAATGTTTTGTGATATCTCATGTACGAGAGATGTGCTTGTTCAAAAGGGGATGTAAATATTTGTACAATTGTTAGACTTTAATAGTTACAGCCTACACACACACACACACACACACACACACACACACACACACACATATATATATGGTAAATAAAAATGATTAGTCAATGGGGAGACTCACCATTTCTTCTATAATATTCCTATTAAAGCCAGATTTTATGGCCTTGATATCCTATTTATGGCAATCAAAAATGTTTTATCGCATTTCTTAATATAATCATAGCATAACATCCTAGTTGATATGCACGCATTATGACTTTTCATATCACCACTTTTTCCTAGTGCATCTTGCTAAGATAAGAAGAAAAAAAGGGGGAGATATTGCTTTGGTTTCGAACTAAGATTCCTCAAATATCTTCTTTACATGGTGAAAAAGTTTCTGTGATGCCTATATGCTCATGCACCATATGATATAATGCTCATGTTATGTTTATCGGTCAAGGCTATGAATTTATGATATTCCAACATTTAAACATTGCTATTAAGAATTGTTTAAGGTAAAAACTCCCAACCTTTGTTTTCTGCCAAATTTAAAGATATTAATTTGGAGTATTAAAGAAAAACAAATCCAAAATTTATCTCATAATTTTGGACATGAAAGAGGTGGAGTCAAATCTTACTGCCTTTCCAAATATATAAACCCTAGGTTTAGGCCTTAAAACCAGAAGTTATTTGGTTGCATTTTTAGAATTTTGAAATTAAATCTAAGGTTTTCCAAGAAAATTCTGCCTAAAGAAAAGGTAATTAATACCTTGATTGTTATAAGCTACACACTTCAACAAAGGTTAGTGACTAAGAAGTCAAACCGGTCTCTTTGAGATCCTTGCCATTAAAGCCAAATATAATTATATATTAAGGCCCAATTGATATCCTAATTATAGCAAAAAAAAGGGTTTCACACCTTTACTACATTTCCTATTATAACACGAGGAGATCATTTGTGTCTCTTTAAAGCATTAAACAATTGGTATACTGATAGAATCTTGGTTGATATTCAAACATTATACCATTAATTATGGCTTTTTATTTCACTATTTCTCCTAATGCATCTTGCTAAGATATATATATATATATATAAAAGGAAGTGAAATATGATTGCATGTTCAAAGATAATAAATCTTAGTTCTCAATGTTAGAGAAAGTTGGAGCCAAAATTTTGTCTTACCGAAATTATATCATAATTTTAGAGTTTAGACATTAAAGAGGCTAAAGTCAGATTCTACTATCTTGCCAAATTTAGAAACACTAAATGTGGAAATAAGAGAAAATCCAATGAGCTCGGCTAGGCCAAACCTAATTAGTATTAGGTAGGTGGAAGCCAACGATAATGAATATTCTATTTTTCTGCTACAACTGTAAAAACTGTCATGATTTATGTATGATTTACGTATGTTTGGCAAAAACGTTATATATACATGTCCAAGAAAACTAATCTTGTAGCAGTCATCTATGAGATTGAAAACATTCACAAAAGAGATGTATACAAAATAAAGTTGACTGCAAAACCACATATGGTGACAATATGCAGTCTAGAGACGATGAATAGTTGTTGAAGAGAACTTGTCAAGGAGAACCTACCGAAAAGGAGATCAAAGATGGAAACGTTCTCTTCAAACCGATATATTGCCTGGTATGTTATCTGATAATTTCAATTTGATTGCTTATGATTAATAAATCTAGGTCATCCATCTGTTAGAAGATGGGGGAACCCTAAAGCTATCCCATATGCATGATTCATAAGTAATAAGGCTAAATGGGTAATAAGATGAATGGGCAATATGCCTATGCACCATGTTATCCACCAATAGCATGTGTCATCATGTACCTCTCATACATGTTCAATTTAATATTAATCCCTATGTCACTTGAAAGAATTAGTAAACAAGCAATTGACTAATATATATTGAAACCATATAAAGAAAAAATGCAGGAGATAATATTTCAGTTACAAATTAAAATCTCTGATTATCTTCTTTACATGGTGAATAAATCTACCTAGAAACCCGTCAATTATATTGTTAGCTAAGGTTATGAATTTATGGTGCTTAAATATTGCAATTAAGGACCACTTAAAGTAAAGACTCTTAACCTCCATTATTTTTATCAAATTTAAATATCTTAATTTTCGTTATTAAGGAAAGTAAAGTCAAATTTAATTGCTTTGCCAAATATCAAAATCTCGATTTGGACATTTAAAAGCATGGAACCATATTTTATTGGGCTTGAATTCCATTTAACGAGAGATGCCTAATTATTTCTCTGAATTTAAGGAGAAATCTTATAAGCATATAAATTTACACATAATGTACATGACCCACTATTTTAAAATTTCCCAATTATACATGCTACTTTGACTTTGAGAAAGAACACGTTTCAAATTGTCACATATTATCATACAATCTACTTTCGTAATAGTATCAAATTCTGTGCATATGAGTTCATTAAACAACAAAAATATAGCTTGCTATACCAAAATGATTTGGCTATGTTATGCGTTGGGGTTTTGATTTTTCCTCCCGTCCAACATGCTTTTGCAATTGATTCATAAATCCTACCACATGGTTTCATGAAATCTTTAGTGGTCTTTTTGTGTTAAAGCATCATGCTTTTAGTAAATTGGGCCACTACACTTCAGTGCTCAATATGAACTAAATTACACCTCATTTACATAAAAATCAATATTAAGCCCCAACAAATTGTATACATTTGTGGTTAATATTATTTGTGAATTTCTTTATTGATATCGTTGCTCCTAGTCTAACACTTTGCACAAAAAGAGTACATGTAGTACAACAACTAGACTAGAGTAACTACACTATCTTGACTATAAATATACTGTCAAGTCCACAGGATTAAGAATGAGAACTCATCAAGAAGAGCTTTCTAAAAAGAAGATCAGAGAATGACAGGACTTTAGACAGTTGATCATAATAGTCAACTGAATAGCCCAGGGAGGATAAGAAAAGAAATTGGCCAACTAGGCCACTATCTCAACAAAGAGACAAAAAGCAATGGTCATTTCAATGGTCGTCATATAACGATGAAGGAAGAAGCTCCTGTGATAGCCTTCGTCCCTAAAGGAAGGAAATATAACCGCGAACGGTCAAATGCCCTAATCCTTGTACCTTCAAAAGAATGAAGCAAAAAAGATTCAAGCCTCAAACATGAAAGTAGCACGTTAAGCTTAACAAAAGAGATCTTAAAACTTGTCAAGAAGGCTACAACAATGAAAAGATCAAGGTATGTACACAATAGTATCGTAATTTAAGGTCTCTTGTCGAGGTAACTCATTTATTTCTTCCTTTTTAATTAGCCATGCCAAATATTATCTTATTAGAATTAAGTGCATATCGAGCTTGCATGATTATCTACAAATATGTACATATAAATCATGTTGAAAATATTGCTATAAAATTGTTACAATTATCACAGCTAATATGACTATTTTATTAGTAGCATATGTTCCATCATCATGAATCTGAGAAATTCTATTAAGTCTCCTAGACTTAAAATGTTAGATGATCGTGTTCACAATATGGTCATGAGTTTAAGTCTCAATAAATTCCTGCTGTCTCCATTAACTCACCAAAATCTTTTTAAATTGCTTTCAAAATTATATATGGTGCAAGCACCTAACAAAGCTCAGTTTAAAACAAGCATATAGTCAAATAGCTTCAATTTTTATATATCACAAAATACTTCTCTATAATTCATATGGAATTTGCTTCGTCAACTAACATCCATAATTGTATAGCAAGCAATTGCATATTTGTACATTGTCATTCCTAACAAAATGCAACTAGCATTAGTGAAGCGACTTAAGCGTACAATTAAAGAAGAAGGAAGAGGAAATTGCTATTACAAACAACAATGACCATAGTCGTCAAAGCATGCAACAAAAAAAAAAAAGGGGGGGTTCTAATGATGATAGACCACTCCTATAGCCATCAACAAACAAGAACTACCCTTTTCATGTTTGAACAGGGGCTACAACATGGCCTAGTTTTTACACCTTCAAAAAATTGAAGCGAAAGAGATCTAGGCCTTAGACATGAAGTATCATGTTGTGCTTAAAAAAAAAATCTTGAAAAGAGAAGAGCTTGTCATCTTAAAAAGGGAAGAGCTTGTCAAGAGGATCCTAGCAATAAAAAGATTGAGGTATGTGACAAAATAATGTCGTCATTTAAGGTAACACATTTACCTCTGTCTCTTTTATATTCGTCTATAAAAATTTACACTTAGTAAGGTTTCATGCAAAAATGTATGTACTACTAGACAAATCACAAAAGAAGTAAAACTCTAGGATTACAAGAAAATAAGAAAAAGGCCCACCTAGGCTATTGGTAACTTATTATTTATATACGAATTGTTCTAAAATTCTTGTCTAACCAAGTCTTGGCAAGTGCATATGCTACTTATTGTAGATATCAACATGGCCTCAAGAAAGTCCAAAAGGACATAGCGTCAAGGAATCTTTCTAGCAATAAGTGACAAGATTCCTTAAATGGATGTAAGTCACCAAAAGATGGCTAAGTGATAAGAATCTGCCAAGATGGATGTAAATTACTGACGAAGTCTAAGTGACAAGATTCCTTAAATGGATGTAAGTCACCAAAAAATGGCTAAGTGATAAGATTCTGCCAAGACGGATGTAAATCACTGACGAAGCCTAAGTGACTAGATTCCTTAAGTGGATGTAAGTCACCAAAAAATGGCTAAGTGATAAGATTTTGCCAAGACGGACGTAAATCACCGACGAAGCCTAAGTGACAAGATTCCTTAAATGGATGTAAGTCACCAAAAAATGGTTAAGTGATAAGATTACTTAAATGGATGTAAGTCACCAAAAAATGGCTAAGTGGTACGATTGCGCCAAGATGGATGTAAATCATTAACGAAGCCTAAGTGACAAGATTCCTTAAATGGATGTAAGTCACCAAAAAAAAAAAAAAAGGACAAGATTCTGCTAGACAGATGTAAATCATTGATGAAGTCTAATTGACAAAGCTTCGTAACTAGATGTAAGTCACCTAAAAGTGACTAAGTGACTAAATACCCTTAGACGAGTGTAAGCAGACAAGGATTCTTACACAAAAGCAAGTCACATGCAAATCAAGAATATCAAACATGACAACTAGAAAATGAATGAAAGAAGAAGCATCGAAGTGATAAAAAATGGTCGTCCAAAAAAATCACCTCGCTCCTCAGCAGTGATAAAAAATGGTCGTTCAAAGAAATTACCTCGCTCTTCAGCAGTAATAAAAAATGGTCGTCCAAAGAAATTACCTTACTCTTCAGTAGTGATAAAAATGATTGTCCAAAGAAATTAGCTCACTTTTAAGATCAAGCTATGATCCCTCGAACGTCCAAAAAGACCTTCAAAAGGTAGATACTAAGAAGTCGTCGCAAAAATACTACCGTTCTTGAAGAAGAAAGTAGTTGAAGAAAAAGAAGTCTGAATCTAAACAAGTCGAGAATATTCCCAAAGCCTGACTAGCACAAAGCAAAATCAAACTTAGGAATGGGGGGCAATTGATGAGTCCATAAAAATTATTAAGGTCATCCATTACAATGGACGGTCATTGCATCATTAGTAGGCCATCAAAGATAGATCAGTAACCGCCCAACACATTCAATAACGATCATCAAAGGCCTTAAACCCTCTCACAAGACAAAGAACGTTACAATTAGGGTAATAATCACCCTCATTTATGTCCAACAGTTACCTAAGTCACCTATAAAAGGGATAATTTGTCCATTTGCTAAGGTACGTCAAAAAACTATTACAAAAAGCTATTTACATACAAAAGATACAGGCTGATACTAACTTGAGCATCGGAGGCTCCCCCACCAGGCATAACCTAGTGGTCTCTTTGATCAATCCCTCTTTTATTTTGCAGGTCCTACGAGATCGTCAAGAGCTTCGGATTGGACGAGTGACCCAACTGATGATTTTGGCATCATCATATTATATAAGAAGAAAAGAAAGAAACATGGAGAGAGAGAGAGAGAGAGAGAGAGAGAGAGAGAGAGAGGGATGACAATGGGGCTAGGCATGGCCGAAGGAAGGTGTTTTCACTCATGCTCTACATGGTTTTATTTTATCCCATTCCTGCCCCGCCTCGTATGGCGAAGCAAGCTATCTTGCCCCATCCCCACCCCTAGGGCTTCACAGGGCCCTGCCTTGCCCCGCCCTACCCCGCAAAATTTATTTCATGGTAATTGGTCACACCCCACCCCACTTCTATTAAATTTTTATTAAAAAAAATATATGTTTCATTAATATAAATATACTTGAAATTACAATTTATTATTTTAATCAAACTAACTTTTAGTAAGAATTGGATAATATTATCCAACGTATTTAATAAGACAATATCACAATAAAACAAAAGGTATTAATATTCATGTATTTAAATAATTATTAATATAAACTAAGTCTTTAACACTAATAGAGCGAGGCATGGCGAAAATGAGATGGGGCAAAAAAGCTCAAACCCATCTCCGCCCCGCCCCGAGATGTGGGGGAAATATCTTGTCCCATCCTCACCCCACCACCTTAGTAGAACAGGAATAACCGCATGAGATGGCAAAGAGAGGCGAGTCAAGTTCTATTAGTCACATAGTTCTATTGTAGGATTGCGTCGCAATGCTTGAATATCCACGTGTTTAACAAAAGGAACGTAGTGATGATAGGCTTGAACCTTTTATTGCTGCAGTCAGAACCGTGACATATATTAGAAGAAGGCAAAGGACTCGAAGTTGATGATCAAGATGAGCATCCGAATTTCGACTTAGCCAGATCTCATTTTTAGTCATACAATTTTGACTGAACTGGGATTTTTATTCTAAGCTTTGTCTTCTCCTTTCTCTCTTTTTCAGCCATACAATTTAAATTCACTTGCTAGCTTCCACGTTTCACCCATGCTAGGCTCCTGCATATACACTAGCCACTTGTGTCTTTGGCATTTAATGTCTATCTATCAAAAAGAAGTGTTGATCTTGATAAGTGCTTGCTAGCTATGAATAAAAACTTCCCCAGTAACAACACAAAACAAAAACTTCCACACCCAACTGGCTTTTCGTCGTAAACGACACACTAATGTCAAGTGTCTCGTACTACTCATGTTATCAAACCCCCCCCCCCCCCCCCCTCTTCTTTTAATTTATTTATGAGATAAAAATTTTGGTTTATCTTAAATTTTATTTTTGACAAAATTGCTTTATCTTAATTTAAGTGTATATATATGTATAAAATTTTCTCTTAAAGACTTGTACTCCGCTCTTTTCCCCTCATACCTACAAGCACTTAATACTTATAGAGTAATTATTGCGCCAAATATGCGTGGTGGTACTCATGTTATCCTTTAGTACTCACCCACTGATACATTTTTGGGACTAATGACCATATATTTTGATGATTTTTTAAAAATATTTTAATATTAATTAAATATTATTTATTTAACTTTCTATATTATATTTTTTTATTTGAAAATCAATTTTTTTATTAAAAAAATAAACTTGTTAATTTAGTTTTAGTGTTTAGGTTTTTATGAACATCACTTTTACTAGTTTTTAGGAAAATTTTTTGTTAATGATTATTTGGCACACTTCTTTTTTTTTTTTTTTTAAGTAAAATTTCTTAAGATTTTAATTAAATTGGATTTTTATTGGCTCAATATTTTGGGTGCTTTTTTAAAATTTAGAATTCAAAGCTTACTCGTATTTTTTATATATATAAAAAATCCATTATCATTCTACAATTTTAAAACATTTTTATATTATATATATGTATATATATAATTTTAGGGATATTTTATTTATGTAATAGAGACTGTAGGACATGTATAATATTTTGGGGTGCCATCTAGGGCCGTAGGTCCTTATTCTGGCTCTATAAATAGTGGTCATTGAAAGACACATTCTTCTCACATCTTTGTTATGAGATTTACGAGAAGCATTTTGCCTCAACAGAAAATGAATTCCAAAACTTTTATAATATTCTTGGGTTTTCTCTTTGCCGCTGTTTTCATCTGCTCAACTGTGGTGGCAGAGACACCCGACGACGAGAACAAACGTTAGTATAACACTACACATTGTCACCTTTTTCTTTCCTATATAAAAAACATTAACTTTATCTTTGTAGAAAATAGTGAAGGGTTTACTTCTTCTTTCTTTCTTTTTTTTATTTTAATGATTTAGTTTCTTGCTGAAAATTTTAATATGGATTTGAGCATGCTGCTATTATAATATCAAAATACCAAATTGGACCCCTTTCCTATGCTATGAGAATTGCAAAAGACGTATTATACATTATATACTATAAATTTAGAATTTTCCTATCATTTATCTTCTTCTTCTTTTTTAATAGTATATTACTAGGGTTTTAAATGTTATAGAACTCGATGTTTAAGAAATATTCATCACTTAATATATTTAACCTTTGCAGTGGAGGTGGCTGCTGGAACAAACCAAGTAGGTGATTCAAAGTACCCTTGCAGATTTGGCTGCTGCGGGTATGACCCTTTTCACGGATGCAGGTGTTGCAGTTACGCTGGAGAGTCTCAAGGCTTGGATACTGAAGCCACGACCAAAGAAGGTTAGTAGAGACATCCATCAACCCACATTAATTTCTTTTGAATTTTTTTTAATAGTTTTATTAATTTTATGTAACTGATATATATATATACATATATATATATATATATAATAAGCTTGGAGACAAAAAAAAAACACTTTATAACCGTTGATGTGCTCATTGATAGATAAGTAAAATAAAAAAGTAATATCAATTATAAACTTAAATAAAAATCAATAAAAATTTATTAACTCGACGGTTGTAAAAAAATGTCATGTTTATAACATTACTCTATGTGATATGTTTTACACGTACACACATGTTGGGACCAACATCGGTATGAGAACTTGGTTTCTAATTCCCTTTCCCACTTTACAAAGTAAAAAATAGAATAAATTAAGTGTTGTATACATAAAAAAGTTCTACATTCGTAGTGCTGACACATACGTACGATAAATGTTGTATATACGTTCTTTCCCTTTTTTTTAGTAACTATGATTCACTTTTCCATTGTATATATTCTTTTTTACATCAATAATTATGGTGTAAAAGGCGCAAGCTTTTGTTTGTTTCCAACTTAATTTTATGCATACAAAAATTACAAGTTCATTCTACGTATGCAAATGGACACTGCTGCATGCAGAAGAGTCAAACCAGGTAGCTGACACAAAGGATGGCGGACATGGAGGAGGTAGCGGTGGTGAGGGAGGCGGCGGTGGTGGCAAGGGAGGCGGCGGTGGTGGAGGAGGAGGTAGTGGTGGAAAGGGTGGAGGCAGCGGCAGTGGTGGAGGTAGTGGTGGCAAGGGTGGAGCCGGTGGTGGAGGCAAAGGTGGAGGAGAAGCTTACGAAGAAGATGGTTATGGAAGAGGCCGTGGTTGGGGTGGAGGTCACAGAGGAGGTGGCAGAGGAGGACGTGGTGGTGGTGGAGCTTATGAAGAAGATGGTTATGGAAGAGGCCGTGGTTGGCGTGGAGGTCACAGAGGACGTGGTGGACGAGGGGGTGGTGGAGGAGTTTATGAAGAAGACAGATTTGGAGGAGGTTACGAAGAAAACAGTAATGAAGTAAATTATCAAGAGAAGGAAACTGAAGCCAAACCCTAGAACGAGAGTTCACCCTCTAGAATCTAGACATAATATGTAAACGCATATGTAATGTAATGAGAATAAATTTGCATGAGGGTTCCATATTCCTTAAAGCATGCCGTAAGGAGATCACCTAAAGTTGATTCTCCAAAGACAAATAGTCCACCTAGCTTTTGTATGTACTTTTTGTAAGTCATGCAATGACAATGAATAATAGTAGCTTTTGTGTCCTCAATTCTTCTTAAGTTAAGGAGCCTTGCTCCCAAACAAGAGTTGTACGATAAGTACTATAAATATTCATAGGGTGGCAAAACCGATCTACCTCGCATAATCCTTTATTTTGTGTGGAATCTTTTCGTCATGAAAAGATAAGGATTGGTTTTGGCCGAGGACGGACCTAGGATTTCAAAATGGGGGATCAAAGATAAGCGAAAAAAAAATTTTCAAATACGCATCCATATATTTTTTATAATTGGGATATCAGCATTTGAAATTGTGTTTGAGAGATATGGTTATTTTTCGGAATTAGGATATCGGTATTTTCTAGAATTGGGAAATGAATATTTCTTGGGATTGGAACATCGACATTTTTCAAAATTGGGGAATGAATATTTTCTAGAATTGGAATATATACATTTTAAAGAATTGGAATAGCAACATTAGTTGTTAGCAATTCAACATTGATGTTAGAAGAATTTGAATTTTTTTTTTTTTTAAAATCAAACATTGTAGTTGATTTTTTCATGATTTACGAATAAAATAATAATCATATATATTATCTCACAAACGGTTACTGTTACTAATTAAAGACAAATACTAGAATCTAGGTAATATGCATGATGCATTTAATTATAAATTTAGTATTTCTTACTTCTTTTCAATTTATAAATTTATCTAATTAAGCATTATGAGTTAATAATAGACGCAAGTGAATCATTGTTATTTTCTTAAATTTGTGTGACAATTTTCTATATTATATGATTTTTTTTTTTTTTTTTCTTTTGGCTTTGGTCTTTGCCTTTATTTATCTCTTTGTCTTTGTCTTGTCTCCATATTTACGAATAAAATAATAATCATATATATTATCTCACAAACGGTTGTTGTTACTAACTAAAGACAAATACTAGAATCTAGGTAATATGCATGATGCATTTAATTATAAATTTAGTATTTCTCACTTCTTTTCAATTTGTAAATTTATATAATTAAGCATTATGAGTTAATAATAGGCGCAAGTGAATCATTATTATTTTCTTAAATTTGTGTGACAATTTTCTATATTATATGATTTGTTTTTTTTCTTTTGGCTTTGGTCTTTGCCTTTATTTATCTCTTTGCCTTTGTCTTGTCTCCATATTTACGAATAAAATAATAATCATATATATTATCTAACAAACGGTTGTTGTTACTAACTAAAGACAAATACTAGAATCTAGGTAATATGCATGATGCATTTAATTATAAATTTAGTATTTCTCACTTCTTTTCAATTTATAAATTTATATAATTAAGCATTATGAGTTAATAATAGGCGCTAGTGAATCATTGTTATTTTCTTAAATTTGTGTGACAATTTTCTATATTATATGATTTGTTTTTTTCTTTTGGCTTTGGTCTTTGCCTTTATTTATCTCTTTGTCTTTGTCTTATCTCCATATTTCAGACACTGACCCAATCCTACTACTGCCACTATAAATTTATTATGCACTACTAACAAAAACTTTTCTTAACTTTACCTTTTTCTTTTTTTCTTTTTTCTGTCAATTGTCCTTATTGTTGCCCAACTACTAGTCAACAAAGAACAAACAGACAAACTACACTAATAATATATTCTCTAATCTTTACAAACTCTCTCTCTTTATCTCTCTTATCTATATAATACAAGAAAGAGAGTCACAAACACAGAGTCACAAAGCCAAAAAGCCAAAAAAGAAAAAACCACAAGCAGTCAAGGTCGTCAGGCACAGATTCAATTCACAATCACGGAATTAACAACATCAGTTCATCACTCATCAGTAAAAACACATACACCACAAGTCCACAAGCATAGATTTTTAGATTTTGAGATTCACAAACATTATATTAGGTTTTGAAGGAAATGATAGATTAAATACCTATGAACTGTGAAGGCTGGAGCAATGGAGCAACGAAGCTGGGCTGGGCAGATCAAGCAATCGGCGGTGACAACAGCAGCAAGATGGGTCTCGCAAGATTGAGCAACGAAGCTGGGTTTGGGTATATGACAGTTGATGGTGGCATGGGTCTCTCTCGCGTGGGCGTGGGTAGCGGCGTCACGGCGTACTCTCGCCTCTCATTTTCTCTGTCTTGCCTTTCCCTTTCTTTTCTTTCCTATTTTCTTTTTGTCCTTCGTTTTTGGCTTTTCCGTTTGGTTTTGGTTTGGACTCTTCAACTCTTGGTCTTCGACTCTTGGTTTTCTTTTCTTTTCTTTTCTTTTCTTTTCTTTTCTTTTTCTTTTTTTTTTTCTTTTTTACATTTTTTTTTAAGGTTTTCATGGGCTCTTGCCTCTTGGGCTAGCCAGCCAGGTCATAGGGATGGTCAAGGTGAGGGGGGCCCGAGCTAAAAACCAACTGGGCCCAAGCCTTTTTTTAAAAAAGTTTTACATACTAATTTTTTTTTTTTTTTTTTTTTTTTTTTTTGGGCCCAAAGGGGCTCCAAGCCCCCTTAGGCCCTCACCTGGGTCTGTCCCTGGGTTCTACTCGCTGTCTCATCTTACTCCACCCTGTTTGAATGTATGTATAAATATTTTATTTTATATCTTACCCCATTCTGCTCAAAGATTTTTTTATACATATAATATTAGTACTTGAAAACATTAGTTTCTAATTTTCTCTTAACACTCTCATGACCGTCATTTTCTTTTATATTTTATTTTTATCTCATGAATGTTGGAGCTATCCGCAATCCACCTCAAACTAGACTTGCCCCGTTACCACTCCGCATAAGTTCTCCCCATCCCAAAGAGGAATCAGGGTGGGGATTGGTAGCCATTATCCGAACCCACCCTATCCCACTAACAGCCCTAAATTTTATTGCATATCCTTTATAAAATTATATAATGATATATTAACTTTTAAATATAGAAGAAATAAAATAGTAATTTAGATATTTATTATATTGTTTTTTTTTTTTTTTTTTTTTTTTTTTTTTTTTTTTTGAGAATGAAGTTTGCTATTATTATTATTCAATATTGGCTAAATTAGCCTATACAAAATGGTGAATGTCTGGTGGTACATCTTCCATCCAGACAGTTAAATTTGGTTCCCTAACAGCCCTTCTTGCCAATGCATGAGCTACATTGTTTCCTAGACGGCATACTTAAGAGAAACCCACAAATTGAAAAGCTCCTACCAAACATTTGACAACTTGAAGAATATGTCCATGCAAAGCTAGAGATGGACTCTGATCTTGGAGTTCCTTGCATATAACCTCTGAGTCTCCCTCCAAAATAACTCTGTGTAAACCAAGTTCAAGCACAAATTCCGTAGCTCTCCTCGCTGCTAAGGCTTCGACCTGAGTCACTGTTTTTGGGAGTGGCACAAGCTGTGTCATCGATGCCATCACCGCACCTTCCTCATTCCTGATAACAACGCCAAGACCAACTTTCGCTTACTGAGTGAAGACCGCCCTATCGTAATTGATCTTGTAACACCCTTGGTCTGGTGGCTTCCATTGGACATGTTTTCTGTGTTGAGGCGTCCCAGCTTGTTGATGAAGGAGCTGGAACTCATTTTTTCTATCCGTAGATAAGACATGAATTTGATCGAGGGGGCAAGCCTGTTGCGTTAGTCGCACTTGGTTCTGCCTGTTCCACACGGCCTAGCTAGTGAAAGCCAATAGCTCCACGTCCATCCTCTCCTCAAAAGCTCGTTTGAAGATGTCCATAACGCTGTTGCCTGTCATTTCCGAAAGCCATCGCCAACGAGGGTCTGAGATCCACATTACCTGCACGTTAGAGCAAAAGAAAATAGCATGTGAACATGTTTCTTCCCCTATTTTGCAAATCTCGCACTGGCCCTCCGTGGTGATCCGTCTTCGGCATAGATTAGCTTTCACTGGCAGAGCTTCCCTGCTAGCTCTCCACAGAAATTTTTAACCTTGCTCGGCACTCTCAAACTCCATAACTTCTTCCAACAAGCCGAATCCTGATTTGACACCTAGGGTTGGGCAGAATTATCAAACAGAAACCAGTAGCCCGATTTCACCGAGTAAGTGCCAAAAGGTGTAAACAGCCACACCAATACATCCTTTTGGCTTGTGGAGCTCAGTGGAATACCTTTGATAATCTCGGCTTCCTGTGCACTGAATACATGCTCAATTACCTCCGCCCTCCAACTTCTAGTCACCGGATTAATTAACACCTCCACATTTAAGTTCTCTTGTCCAAATAGAGTCGGTGTTGTGATTTTGGCTGAAGAGAGTGAAGGTAGCCAATTATCTCCCCAAATCTTTATCATCTTGCCATCACCACTCTCCAAGTGGCCCCTTTTTGGATGACATCTCTACCTTTGAGAATACTTTTCCATGCGTAAGAAGTAGAAAAAGACTCCTTGGCTTCTAGAATGGAACATCTTGGGAAGAAACGAGCCTTAAACACTTGGAAAAAAAAGAGAATTGTCATCATGAAGGAGTCTCCAAGCTAACTCAGCAAGCATCGCCTTATTAAACATTGTCAAATCCTTAAAACCCATTCCTCCCTTATCTTTGTGCTGACACATATCCTCCCATCTAACCCAATGAATCTTCCTCCTATCCCCCCTTTGTCCCCACCAAAATTTTCTTACAAGGGTCTCAATCTCCTGACACAAAGTAATAGGGAGTTTAAAGCAACTCATTGTGTAAGTGGGGATTGCTTGAATGATGGATTTGATGAGTACTTCCCTACCGGCTTG
This sequence comes from Quercus gilva, assembly GCA_023621385.1. NCBI lineage: Eukaryota > Viridiplantae > Streptophyta > Magnoliopsida > Fagales > Fagaceae > Quercus > Quercus gilva. Next base: position 34,260,932 of record CM042480.1, read on the forward strand.
TGATAAGAGCTTACCCTCCCATCCTTGTAGTCTCTTCCACACCCTTTGCTTCAATTTATTAAAACTAGCTCTTTTATTCCTCCCCACCATAGCCGGCAATCCCAAATACTCTTCATATTGCTTCAGCTCACTAACTCCAAGGGTTTCCATAATCTGCCTTTGCACATCACTTAGGGTAGACTTACTCAAAAAGAGAGCTGTTTTGTCTCTATTTAGTTTCTGCCCCGACACCTTTTCATAAGATAAGAGGATTTCCATCACCTTTTCACACTCCTGAGTGGTAGCCTTGCAGAACAAAAGGCTGTCATCTGCAAAGAATAGATGGGTTAGTTTAGGACCATTGCGACATATAGACACCCCATGAATATCTCCTCTCTCTGTTGCCTTTTGAATCAACCTGTGCAAGCCCTCTAAGCAAAGCAGGAATAAATATGGTGACAAAGGATCACCTTGGCGAATACCCACTACAACAAAATGTATTTTTAGTGACGAAAAAATTCGTCACTAAAAGTCCAGTTTTTCGTCACTAAGGACCTTTAGTGATGAAATTGGACTTTTAGTGACGAAACTCATTTCATCACTGTAGCCCCGTCACTAAAAGTCCTGGTGACGAAAAATTTTGTCACTAAAAATCCGATTTGATTTTTTAAAAAAAAAAACTTTTAGTGACGAAAACGTTTCGTCACTAAATATTTTCCTCACTAAAAACACTATTCAGTGACGAAAATATTTCGTCACTAAAAGCACTTTAGTTTACTAAATCATATTTAGTGACGAATAATTTCGTCACTAAAACTATGTTCAGATACATATAGTGACGAAAAAATTCGTCACTAAAACTATTTTTAAGAAAATCCAGGCACATATAGTGACGAAAATTTTCGTCACTAAAACCATTTCTTACAAAATTTTGCTATATTTAGTGACAAAATTTTCGTCACTAAAAAAATTTTTTGTTGCTATATTTGTGACGAAAAAATTCATCACTAAAACTTATTTTCTGTTTTTATTTTTTTCATGACTTTGATATTAACTTGTAACCTATCATTACATTATTAAAACCTCACATTTGAATAACACATTTATTTCAACAACACATTTATAAAAAAAAGATCCATACATTCCATAAGTAAAAAATAAAACAAGTATCCAATTCAAATTCCTTCCATACAAGTATACAATAATTGTTTGTAACACATACAATAACTCAAGATGTTTTATAACAATACAAAAAGTATAGCATAATATAATTAGAACTAATGGAAGATGTCCTCATGCCTCTTGCTTAGCTCGTGCCTCTTGGTCCCTAGCTCACTCCTCTTGGTACAATTAAAGCGTTCTAAAACTTCATGTACTATTGGAATCACTGCATGATCATAAAGATCTCTTTGTTGAGCTGAGGGACCAAAAACCTACGTATTACCACAAACAAAATCTTAGCATCTACCATCAAATATGAAACTAGATTCTCAAAACTAACATTGTTTAACATTTCTGACATACATGTTCAAGTTTTTTTTTTTTTTTTTGCTAACATTAAGTGGGGGAGGGAGATTCAAACTCAAGTTCTCCTGCCTCTATAGAGAACTGGACAATGTGCCAATGCCGCTAAGTACAAGGCTCTTGGTGACATATACATTCAAATTATAGGACTCCCTTATACTTTCCATTTTAGTGTTCAGATGTAAAGGTGTACATGGTGGCACATCATTTAATATTCTATTCTTACTACACCAAGGAATGAATACTTATTTTAGAGGATAAGACACCATGCACACCATTAAATGGACATTTTCCATTTCAAAGACAAATGAAGAGGACCCTTTTCTTGGAAAAAAAAATTACTTAACAAGAACACGCCTCTTTACCTACTCATTTTACCCTTTTCTATCCAAGTTTTATGCATATAGCCCTTACATTAGATCACCTTGAAATAATGTGAAACCAAAGAATCCCCCATAAACAACGAATTAATCTTTGAAGCTTAATTCTTGAAAGCAACAACCAAACAATTATAAGTAAATATTGAACCACACTTTGAAACAAACACCCAAATGCCAAAACATCAAAGTCTAAGTAAAACCCAATACCCCATTTGTGAAAATCTACTCATCACACATTAACCCTTCTCAAAAAGTTCATACAATTTTCACCAATCTTAAAAATCCACTTCCCATATCATATATATACAAACTAATTGAAATGAATGAAGTAGTACCTAATCTACTCATCACACTTTAACCCTCCTCAAAAGGTTCATACAATTTTCACCAATCTCAAAAATCCAACACAACCCACCTTATAACACCATGCAAGCCACCCGCTTTCTCTAACACAATAACCCACCACAAAACCAATCACAAACATCACAAATATAGAGTGTTTACAAGTATTGAAATCAATTAAAGTACTATTTATCACATCTAATCAACAAGGTCCATTCACATTTGCAAGAAATTAAAAGCACTCCCAATATAAATTTAAACCACCTTATAACATCATGCAAGCCACCCGCTTGCTCCAACACAACATACCACCACAAATCCAATTTCCGACATCACAAGTATAGAGTTTTATAAGCTTTTAACTAGAATTTACTTACTTTGCTCAAGCTAAGTTTACAACTTTCAGAAAAAATCCAAAGTTACTACAAACAATGTGTATTTAGTCTGCAAAAGAAAAGTTAAATTTATAAGTACAAAAGTTAAAGAAAAATTAAACAAGCAGATAAGACAATAATTAGAACCGCCAATGAAGAAAGATATTTATAGGGGAATGAAAAGCTTGTAAACAACCAAATGTCAACACAAATATCGAATTCTTCAAAATCACTACCCCACATGAAAACTAGCAAACAAAAGCCACAATCCAAAAACAACACTACTTGTACTATAATGGAAAAATCAGATTCAAAAATTAACCATTCAACTGAACAACTCTTTAGAGAAACAACACCAACCATTCACCTAATTGGGAAGATTCACCCAATTCAACACCAACATAAAGATGGTGCAACTAACACTGTTTAACTAGAGATTTCCCCGTCCAACAACCATTATCAACATACCAACTATTAATACAAAAACTTTCACCAAAAATCCCACATTTGTTTAACATTTTCAATTAAATCAATCAAACAACACAATACAACAAACAAGTAATCTTTCCCTTATTAACAAAAATAATTCTTCAGTAGCTTCTTAAAATGATTGCACCACTTCAGCTACAAAAACAACCAACTAAAGGAAATCCTTAGAGCATGATAGTAAGAACTAGCAATTGTACATATGAAACTTCTAGCCTAAAGAGTTTGATTGTACCTATGAAACTTATATCTATGCCCAAATGGAGCTCACACACTAAAACCACCTGTAGCACCAGTAGCACCAATGAATTGTGAAGAGCTTAGATTGACACTGACAATCTATAAAACACCATCAACTAGAACATCCCAAATGGATGTTTAGATAACATAAAAAGTTTAATTAACCTTAGATGGTCACTTAATACTAAATTTTGCTATGTTCTGTCACAGGGGTAGTGAAATGCATAAACTCCAAACATTAGTAAAAATTTTAAGGCAAAGCAACAATTGAGACTATCTTGGGTGCACACTCTAGCATCCTAAACGACCCCAATCCTCACAAAGGTTTTAACCTATACCCTCTCGAGTTCCTAATCGGGGGACACTAATGACTTGTATTTTGGAATTTCACAAGGGGGACACTAATGACTTGTATTTTGGAATTTCACAGTGCAGACCCAAGCAATGACAACCATTCAGCATTGCACAATGACAAGCTATGGTCACTATGACATTCGAGGCAGACTCAAGTGTAACTCCATCCTTCAGTTTGCTTAATTTCAAATTTCAATGAAAGCTAGAGAAGTGATCATTAACCAAAAATTAATACAAAAATTAAACAAAAATTAAGAAAAAATACCCATTACACGAACTGATGCGTCGCCGGTTGTGGTGGGAGGCGAAGCGTTGTCGGAAGCGTCGCCAGATGGTGCGAACTGAAGTGTCGCCGGATGGTGCGAACTGAAGCGTCGCGAACGTTCGGCGAGCTGAAGCGTCGCCATCGTTCGGCCCCATCGGCGCCAACGGAGCTGAAGCGTCGCCATCGGCGCCGTTGCATGACCCTTAAGGGTCGCGATTGGCGCCGACAGAGCTGAAGCGTCAAGATCGGCGCTAACGGCGATGCTTAAGCGTCGCGATCGGCGCCATTGCGCGACCCGACCTTTGGCGCCAACGGCGACGCTAAAGCGTCGTAATCGGCACCGTTGCGCGACCCTTAAGGGTCGCGATCGGTGCCGTTCACGACGCTTAAGCGTCGCCGTTGGCGCCGTTGCGCGACGCTTAAGGTCGCAACGGCGACGCTTAAGCGACGCAACGGCGGCATGGAAAGCTTTATCGGCGGCGACGGCTGAGATATTGAGTGAGGGAAAGAGAGAAATGAGGGAATGGGATTTTGTGGGGAAAGTTTTTTTGTGGGTATGTGAGGGAAAGGGGCTAAAGCAAAGGAAAAACCAGAAAAGAGAAGTGAAAAAATGGAAAAAAAAAAAAAAAAAAAAAAAAAAAAAAAAAAAAAGAAAAGAAAAGAAAAAAAGAAAAGGCTGAAGCTCATAAGTGTTATCACTAACACCTTTAGCGACGAACGTTTTCGTCGCTAAAAGTTTAAAATTAAACTTTTAGCGGCGAAACGGTTCGTCGCTGTAGCTAAATTTAGTTTGGTGGAATAATTTTTTTGGTTGGCGCCTGAGTTTATATATGTACAAAGCTTTTAGTGACGAACTTGGATTCGTCACTGTTGGATACCTTTAGCGACGAACTCGAATTCGTCGCTAATAATGTACTAATACTTATGATTTAGAGACGAAATTCATATTTCGTCACTAAAGCATACGTTTAGTGACAAAATATGATTTTGTCACTAAAAACATATAAGTGCAAAACCTTTATTTTTTTAGTGACGAAAATATTTCGGCACTAAAGCATACGTTTAGTGACAAAATATGATTTCGTCACTAAAACTATCCATAGCAATACCTACAGTGACGAAATATTTCGTCACTAAAAATTTCAACTTTTAGCGACGAAATTTATTTTTCGTCGCTAAATGTAATAATTTTTTTCATTATTAGTGACGAAATTCATATTTCGTCACTAAAGCTGTATTTTTAGTGACGAAAAATATTTCCTCACTAATTTTCGTCACTAAAAGTACATTTTGTTGTAGTGACCCATTCCTGGCCTGATTTCTCCACTGGGCTCCCCATTGATCAGAATTGAGTAAGTGACTGTGGTAACACACTCCATAATCAATCCTATCCACCGATCATTAAACCCCATTTGTGACATTACCGCCTTCAGGAAAGACCATTCAACACGGTCATATGCCTTACTCATATTGAGTTTAAGAGCCATGAACCCCGAATTTCCAGAATTATGATTCTTCATATAGTGCAAAGTCTCAAATGCAACTAAAATATTATCTGTAATCAAACTCCCCTTGATAAATGCACTCTGGTGTTCTGAGATAATGTTGGGAAGGACTCTTTTCAGCCTGTTTGCAAGAACTTTTGAAAAAACCTTATAAAGCACGTTACATAAGCTAATAGGTCTGAACTTAGTAACATACTCAGGATTTTTTGTTTTAGGAATCAAAGTGATGAATGAATGATTTAAAGGGCTAGGGATGCAACCCGAATTTAAAAAATATAAAACATCATGAATAACATTGCCTCTTACCAATTCCCAAAAATTCTGATAAAATAATGGCGGCATTCCGTCCGGTCCCAGTGCTTTAAGTGGTGCCATTTGTTTCAATGCAAGCTCAACTTCCCAAGCCTAAAAATTTTCAGTCAAGCTCTCATTCATTCCAGCTGTGACAACCCGTGGAATAGAGTCCAAGTCTACCTCAGTAATCTCAGGGCTAGATGCAGCAAAAAGTTGCTAAAAGTATGATTTAAAAGTGGCCGAAACTTCTTCAGGGTTTGTACACCAGGTATTGGACTGATCTTTGATACCGGTGATGAGATTTTTATGTTTTCTTTGTGTTGCCCGACAGTGAAAAAATCTGGTATTTCGGTCTCCATCTTAAAGGTACAAGGTGCGTGATCTCTAACGCCACATTCGTTCCTCCTTATCCATAAGAGAATTAATCTCTTTTTTGAGCTCCACTAATCTGTCCGAATTCCCTCCTTGGAAGACCACTTTTTCTATTCAAACTAACTCCCTTCTTTTTGCTCTAATTGTTTTCTAACATTGCCGAAGCAGTCTTTGCTCCACTTAGTTAGAGCTTTCCCACAATTTTCTACCTTTTTAATTACTCTAGTGCTTCCTTCCTCTTCATAGCTGACCTGCCAAACATCTTCCACCGTCTCACCACACCCCTTATCGCCTAGCCACATTTCCTCAAACCTGAACAGCCTCTTCCTCGGTGAACAGTTCAACTCTGAATACTCAATCCATAGAATCTTGTGATCTGAAGTTGTACTATCTACATGATGAACTCGCGCACCCGGGAATTTAGAAAACCAATCATAGGAGACCACTGCTCTATCTAGCCTTTCCCATATCAAAATTCCATTGTTATAATGTTTGCTCCAAGTAAAAGGCGAGCCCTTAAAGCCATTGTCCATGAGGCCAGATTCATCCAAAATGTCCCTGAAGAGTTGCATTTGTCCCAAAGGTCTCATTCGTCCCCCAAGCTTCTCACTTTGCTTTAGGATCTCATTGAAGTCCCCGGCGCACAGCCAAGCTAGTGAATTTTGGCTATGTAAATTACGAAGTAAATCCCATGATTCATGCTGTCTGTGTGTTTCCGATTCACCATAGAAACCGATGAAGTGCTAGGCTGCTTCAGTATCCTTATTAATAACCGCATCTATATGGTTCAAAGAAGAAGAGACCACATCAACCACCAGATCATTTTTCCAGAAAAGAACGAGACCTCAACTCCTATTAATCCTCTCCACAACAAACTTCTTATCAAATTGAATCCTATTTTTCACGTACTCCAGCCTAGCTTCGTCTACCAGTGTTTCGGCCAGGAACATGACAGCGGGAGCTTTTGCAGTCACTACCTCTGCTAGTTATTGAACTGCTAGTTAGTTCCCAAGCCCCCTGCAGTTCCACACAATGCAACTCATTGCCTTTGTCGGGGCTGCAAACCAGCCTCCACCAATATCGAATAATTTTCTTTGTTTTCATTAGCAACCAAAAGTTTTTTTCATGGTGACTCACAGATGTCTATAACCATATCGCTAGGGCGTTTTAAACCAATCTGATCTTCTAAGGTGGAAGTTTTACCCGAAAATTCATGGGTTATGCGCTTCCATTTAGTTTGTGATGAAGGTTCAACAATTGAAGGTGCATGGCTCTGATTCGTCACGTCTAGGAATGGACGTGCATGGGGTCTGTGACTCGGTGCCTCACCAATTGGCGGTTCTGCAGTCTGCTGAGTAGGTGCCAGCTCATTTTTTAAAGTGTCCATATTAAGCCTCCGTTTGGATTGCGCTGAACGTGTTTCGCGTTTACGTTTCAGCCCTTTTTTTTTTTTTTTTTTTTTTTTTTTTTTCACGCGTTTTCAGCGGATTGACACTATAGCATACTGTTGCGGCTACTGTTCATTGAACAGTAGCCACAACTTTTGACTTTTTTCACCACTTTTACTGTTCACGGACCCACAATTTTCACTTTTCAGCAATTTTTTTTATTAAAAATGGGTCCCACGGTACTATTTACCCATTTAAAAATTATTTTGCTACAGTGTTTCAGTTTTCAGTTTTCAGTTTTCAGTTTTCAGCTCTATCCAAACGGACCCTTAGCGGGCCCTGATTTTTTTGGCTCCTCATAAATACCCAACTCTGTATCAATCTCATTTAATTGCTCCTCAAAGTCCACTCCTTGATTTCCTCAGTCCTGGGCATTTGAAAAAGAAACTCCCGTTACAGACACGGGATTATGGGGATTTGTTTTATTTATTTCCCCATAATCCGCGCCCGAAATGGGACTTTCCTTATGCATTGGATCTGCTGTATTTGCCTTTGGAATGGAACCTGCCGCCACCGCCGGACTGGATCTCATTTCCCTCCGCCACCGTGTAGACATATATTCAGCCCTCTCTTCATAGAACCCCGATGCCCTGACCACAATTTTCTTTGGCGGACCTGACTGTGTAGCTCGTATCCAAGACCCAAATTGCTGTTCTTCCACCCTTAACGTGCCCTTGCTCTGAACCCAGGTGTCGCAGTCCTTGTCACTGTGATCAAAACAACCGCACCAATAGCGTAGGTTAGGTAAACGTTCATATCTGAAACTTGCCCATATTTTTCCGCCTCCCTCAAAAGTGACAACTCTTTCTCGGCACAGCGGCTGGTACACATCCAGAGTAACTCTCACTCTAACATAGCTGCCTCCCTCGCTATCTGAAACTTTGGTTGATCAATCAACCCTTCCTATCGCTTCACAAATATCTTCTGCAACTGATTTGTTCCGATAGCCGATAAGGATGTTATGCACTTGGACCCAAAAAGAAACCTTATCAAACTTCAGATCCTCCAGCAGAGTTTGGCGCTCATATCTCTCTACGACGACCAGATATTTATCAAAACTCCAAGGCTCGCTAGAGAGAATCCGATCCACATCGTCCTTGTGATCAAAAATGAATAAAGCCTTGTGAGATCCTTCTTTACTCACTGTAAAACCGTTGTCTGCCCTCCATAGTGGCTTAAAAGTCCTCGCCACAGCATCCATATTCAAAGCTCGCTAGGTGAAAAATTGGGCTGCAATAATATGTTCATTGGAGCAGCGATCTTTTTTGAAACAAACATCATCCCCCTCCTTTTCGGACAGGGAAAGGCAGTTCCAATGCCTCGTAAAATCATCCATAGGTCCACAAAGCAGGAAAAGAAGAAAAACAAAAGTTTGTATTTTGAAGGAATAGTAGAAGAAAAGGAGAGACTGTTTCCCAAAACCCCTTAAAAGAAAACCCTACAAGCCCTATACGTAACACTATTACGCAAGGGAAGAAGAAAACCTTACAAGAAGAAACCACCTTTCTTAGCACAGAGAAACCCCAAGAGTATTATAATGCCCGCAGGTGGTAGGTTTGGGTTTATTATATTGTTGGTGATGCGATTCTAATCACATTCATTATAATATCAATATTATAACGTCAGTTTATATAATATCTTGGCCATGCATGTGATTAATTAAAGTTACATACTTACATCAACAACATTCAATTTTATTATCCAAAAAACATCCTTACAAATATCTTTAACTTTAAATCTTGGATTTTGTAAGGCAATATGGACAAGAAAACATTAGAACAAAAAGTTACGTAACAAGAAAAGAAAGAAAGAAATATATATATATATATATATATATGTATGTATGGAGAGAGAAGTCCAGATAGAAAGGTATAACAAAAGGTTTAGTGACACAACTTTTGTCGCAACTCACTACGTGAGCAAGTTGCAGCAAAAGTTGTGCCACTAGAATTTTTTAAGTTAGAAACCAAGCTTTTCCTCTCCCATATTTTATTCTTGAATTTTAATTTTTTTTTTTTTTTTTTTTTGTATTTTCAGATTTGTGACAAAGCAAGTTTGATCCTCGTTTACTCTCTCATTTTGGATTGAAGCTACGCCACTTATTACTAGCATAAAAAAGTTTACCAACAAATTAGAATCTAAGAAAATTATAAAAACCAACATCATTGATATTCTTTCTCATCATTAATCACATACATTTTTTTTACTTTCTTTTTTAGATATGATAGAATTTGAATTTATGATGTCTACTTCGTAATGATCGTTGTTTCTTATTAAGACAATAGATTAATCGGTTTTAATGTAAGCAAAATTCTAACTTCAAATTTTTTATTTAACGTCAATAAACTTTACTAATTAAAACTCATGCACCATTAATCACATGGTTCTATGGGATCCCATTGTAATGCATGAATATCCTTGCGGTTAAAAACTGGTAGTGGTGAATAGGCTTGTACCTATAATTTCTGCATGCAACCAACCGTGCATTGGAACCGTTGCGAAATATTCCTCGTGGTTAAAAACAACTGCCATGATTGAACCTTTAATTTTCGCATGTAACCAACCACACATTAGAATGACAGAACCCGTGAGGCTCAACCTCTACGCAGGGCCGACTCAAGGCATTGTGTGGCCTAAGACGACTACTTTAAGAATGCCTATTTTTATATCTTGAATATTAATAAAAGATTTATTTAGCTTTTGTTTTATTTTTCTTTTTCTTTTTTTACATTTAAAATCTTTTTTCTTTAGATGCAAAATTACAAATTAAAATGAATCCATCGTATTATTACTCAATAACCATACAGCTAAAATAAACATTATTTATTTAGTGAAGCAACCTAATACTAAAAAATTATGATTGAAAATTTTAATAAATTATATATTTGATATCTCTAAATAAAATTTGAATATAGATTTCTTTTTATTAGTAGGAGATTAATGAGTTCTTTCAGCATTTGTATGTGGGAGATTGAATGAGTTTTACACTCTAAAACTGAGAAAATGAACAGTCATTGTCACATCCAATAAATGAAAAAAAAAATTAATGGTTTTTCTTTGATTAAAAAAAAAAACTTTTTATTTATTGGTAAATATTTGGGACTTAATTAATAATTCCATTGGTACAAGGATATCTCTATTGGTACAAATTTGGAGGCATTTTTTCATTGAAGGCCTTAGGCAGTTGTCTATTTACCTCACCCATTAAGTCGGCACTGCCTCTACGATTGTCTCAGGCCACTCTACATGCATAGTTGTATACACTCTTACAGACATTTTATCTTCTACTAATGGTCATTGAAAGGTTCATTTTTTCTCAAATCTTTGTGGTGAGATTTGTGAGAAGCATTTTACGTACCCCAAAAGAAAGTGAATTCCATAACTTTTATTTTCTTAGGTATCCTCTTTGCTACTGTTTTTCTCATCTGCTCAGTTGTGGTGGCAAAGACATCCAACGAACATCAACAAACGTTAGTATATTGTCTTTTCTTTCCTTTGTAAAATAATTCACTTCATCTTTGTAACAAATATTAGAGGTCCTTCATTTTCCTTCCTTTATTTTTAACTAAAATTCAATTTAGTCCTTGAATATACTTCAATTGTAAAATGAGTCCTTAAAATTAATTAGTTTTTTCCAATTCAATTAGTCTCTTGCATTGTTAAAATAAGTCAATTTGCGAATTCCGTCCAAATCTATTAGCATATACAGCTATTAAAACAAAACAGAAAAAAGGGTAAATTATGCTACCTTAATTTGAGATTTAATAAAATGATACCCCCTTCAAAAGTTTCATGAATTGAGACTTCTCATTGAGCTTATTATTATTATTATTATTATTATTATTATTATTATTATTATTATTATTATTATTTTGTAATTTGATAGTAACGTGGAAGAGGGGATTTAAATCGTGGAAATCTCCATTGAAAATACTAGGAAGTGTTAGTTGATCGACAAAGCTCATGGCCTAACCCTTGAGGTTTGAATAAATGCAACAATTTACTACCTCTGTCCCAAATTATTGATTCTGTTTAGAAAATCTAACTTTTTAAAGAAACATCATTTATTGTTTTGGCTATTAATTAAAGACAAAATTTGGCTACAAACTTTGTTGTAGCCTAAAATTACAATTTCATTCAATATCTTTTAATTGTATGTGAATTTTGACAAATCTATCATTAAATTGCATTTTCTTCTTATATCCTCCATATTTGCAAAATTTCCAAAAGATTAAATATCAATAATTATATCATCAACCAAATGTTAAAATTTCAAATTTTTGTAGTTTAAAATTATGCATAAAAAATAAGTTTATAGATGAAATAGTAAATAACATCCGATTCACAGGAAATTTGATATGTGTATTAAGAATATAAAAAAAGGCAATTTAACATTTAGATTTTTAAAATATGTAGTCATGTTCATTTTTTTAGTGAGGTTATATATAATACTCGATATCCTCTATAGTGAAGGTGACCGCGGGAACAAATCAAGTAGATGATGCAAGGATGCAATACAACTGCAATCATGGCTGTTGCAGGGTTGATTCTGAATCAGGATTTTGCTATATATGTTGTTAATACACTACCGAGTCTCATGACTTGGATACTGAAGCTATGGCCAAAGAAGGTTAGTAAGGGCATACATCCCATATTTCTACCTTATTCTGCCATTTAACTCTTAATTTATTGTTTCTTAAAAAAAAAAAATCTTAATTTATTTATTTTATTTATTTTTTGTGACTGATATATGAAATATCTTTGGGAAATGATCTTCTTCAATTCTCTCTCATTTTTAGCCAAATTTGTGACGTGGTAACTGCCACATGTCTTACATCTAAATAAAAATTTGAGAGAATTACAGGATTTAATGGGAGGAGATCTTATCCCGATATATTTTTGGCAATTGTAGATCTCTAACTTTAACATATATGTTGGATGTGAAAAGAAAAATATTTTAGTGCACACATATACCCTAGATGTATTACATACTTTACCTTTTTTTTTTTTTTAATAACTGTGATACACTTTCCATTGTCTATATTCTTCTTTTAGAAAAATTACAAGAAAGCTCATTTTACTTGTGCAAATGGGCTTTGCATGTAGAAGAGTCAAACCAGGTAATGAGGTAGATGACAAAAAGGATGACAAACATTCAGGAGGCCCTAAAAGGAGGTAGCAGTGGGAAGAGTGAAGGCATCGTTGGTGGTGGCAAGGGTGGATGCGGCTATCAGAAACTTGTGATGAAAAACTAATTCTCATTAATTAGAAATCAAGATATAGAGTTTGTATATATATGTACAGAGAAGAAGAAAACTATCAAGGAAACAAACTAACTAGCTTTAACTAACTAACTTTAACACGTGTTGTACAGGTTCTATAACTAACATTTACACGTGCTAACTGATAACAGTAACTAAACAGTAACTAACATCAATTATAGGTCGTTTTGGTGCTTTAAGCTACAATCACTGTCATTTAGCTTCATCTCTGTTCTGCAGTTACTCTTGCTACCTCTATCTTCTTCTATCAAGCTAGTCTACCCTTGCTTGAGCTTATTATCTTCATTCTGATACTCCCCCTCAAGGGTAACTGCTGAATGTATATTAATCATTCCCATTTTGCAAATAAGACTTGAAAACTGATTAAAATTCCTTGCTTTAGTCAACAAATTTGCAAGCTGACAATGAGTTCTAACATGATTCAATTTAATGACCTTCTCTAACACTTTGTCTCTAACTACATGACAATCTATCTCAATATGCTTGGTCCTTTCATGAAACACTAGATTTGATCCAATGTGGAAGGCTACTTCACTATCACAAAATAGCAAGGCTTCTCTTTTATGTTCAATACCAATATCTTTAAGGAAATACAGTATTCACACTATCTCACAGGTAGCCACTGCCATTGCTTTATACTCTGCTTCTGCCAAGGACCTAGACACTGTAGATTGTTTCTTTGATTTACATGAGGCCAAGGAATCCGCAATGAAATTGCTATAACCTCTGACAGACCTTCTAGTGTCAGGATAAGCAACCCAATCAGAATCTGTGAAACCCTTTACATGCAATTCTGTCCTAGCTGAAAATAAAATACCCTCCCCTGATTCATTCTTCAAATACTGTAGAACTTTATGCACTACATCCAGATGTGGCTTCCTTGGCTTGGCCATGTATTGACTAAACCTATGGACAACATAAGTGATGTCTAGCCTAGTGATGGTCAAGTACAACAGCCTCCCAACAAGCCTTCTGTAAGCACTTGGATCTTTGAGCTCTTCCCCTTCATTCTTACTTAACTTCACATTTTGCTCTATTGGTGTCTTAGCTGGTTTACACCCTAACAAACCAGCATCATTCAACACTTCTAAGGTATACTTCCTTTGACAAAGTGATATACCCTTGTCTGATCCAGCAATACCTTGAACTGATCCACCTCCCTTTTGTCATTACATGCTATCAAAACATCATCCACATAGATTAATAAAACCTTGAAACAATGACCATTTTGTCTAGTAAAGAGGGAATAGTTTGCTTTGGACTGCTTAAAGCCCAACTGAACCAAGGTGGTAGAAAATTTAGCAAACCATTACTTAGAAGCCTGCTTAAGCCCATAAAGAGACTTGTTCAACTTACAAACCATCTCCCCCTAGCTCTGAAACCCTGGTGGAAGAGACATATAAACCTCCTCAGACAAATCCTCATGTAGAAAAGTATTATTGACATTAAGTTGCCCAAGATACCAACCCTTCACAGCAGCCACAGCCAAGAGGCATTTAACAGAAACCATTTTGGCAACAAGTGAGAAAGTTTCATTATAATCAACCCCTTCCTTCTGTGTGAAACCTTTGGCAACTAACCTAGCCTTATACCTTTCAATGGAACCATCAGGCTTGTACTTGATTTTATAAACCCACTTACAACCAATAGGCTTCTTATTGGCAGGAAAAGGTGTCAAAGTCCAAGTGTGATTGGCCTCTAGAGCTACTATTTCAGCAGCCATGGCCTCTTGCCATTTAGGATCAGAAATAGATTGATAATAGTATAAGGGCTCAACAATAGAAAAGATGGAACAACAAAATTCCTTATAAGAAGGAGAAAGAGAGTGATAAGAAAGATGAGAAGATAAAGGATAGGAAGTACCTGTCTAGAGAACATCAGCAATGGGAAATGAGGATACCTGATTACAGTGATAGGCTTGAAGGTAGGAAGGTTGTTTATGAATCCTAGCAAATCTTCTAAGAGGGATAGGATCAACCAAAGGCTCAGGTGGTTCAACAGGAATATATTGTAAGAATTCATCATCAAGATCAGTGTGAACTTGAAGAATAGAATCACTAACATGATCAGATGAAAGAGGAAGAGCAGGTAAAGTGGATGATGGAAGAATAGGATCAAAAGAATTAGAAGAAACAAAAGGAAAACAAGGTAAAGGAATGGACTGAGAAGGCAAAGAAGAACAACAATCAGATTTATAAGGAAACACAGACTCATGAAATACAACATCCTTGGAGATGAAGACAGAATGAGAATAGAGATCAAACACCTTATAACCCTTCACATTAAAATGGCAACCAAAACAAACACTTCTCCTTGCTCTGGGAGAAAACTTAGTCCTAGTGTGAGCAACAGTAGATGCATAACATTCACAACCAAATACTCTCAAATGATCATAAGAAGGAGGTTGTTTAAAAAGAAGCTTATAAGGTGTTTTATTATTTAGTAAAGATGATGGTAATCTGTTAATCAAATAGGCAGCTGTTAGAATGTAATCACCCCAAAACTGAATGGGAATATTAGATTGAAAATGGAGAGCTTTAGCTATGGACAACAAATGTTGATGTTTTCTCTCCACAACAGAATTTTGTTGTGGAGTATAAACACAACTATGTTGATGCACAATGCCATTAGAACTATAGAAATCTGACATGTTAAATTCCATAGCATTATCAGTTCTAACAGATTTAATTTTGCAGCCAAATTGTGTAAGAACCATAGAATAAAAAGAAGAGATGAGAGGTCTAACTTTAAATTTGGATTTCATCAAGTACACCCAAGTTGCTCGGGTTGCATCATCAACCACAGTTAGAAAGTACTTAAAACCATCCAAAGTAGAAGTAGCATAAGGATCCCAAACATCTAAGTCAATCAAATCAAAAGCATAAAAACTCAGTTTATTATTGAAAGTGTTAGGATATATGTGATTTGATGTTAGGAACATATGTCAAATTAGAATTGGTCAATCCTTTGACAAAACGCACTTTACTTGTAATTGGGTAAATCTACGATGTGTTTAATGCTTCAAGGAACAAAGTTTTAAGATCAAGTGTTAAAACCATGCAAATCTGTCCAAGAAATAAGTGAAGAAGTGTTGAATTTTAAATCTCAACAACTAGCTCAATAGCTAGTATCTATCGAGGTTTAAAAAGTTACTGAAACTCGAAACTCGACAGCTAGCTCGATAGATACTTTATCTATCAAGGTTTATGGAATTCAGTTTTTCAAAGCTGATTTTCATCCAATCTGTGTGCATATGTTTGGGCTTTCTTTTCTCACAACCCTAAACATATATAAGGATTATTTTAAGGGCCGTCAAAGGTTGCGCAAGTGTGAAGCAAAGTTTTGTTCATGCAAATTATGACTGAAGACAGAATTTGCCCTAGTTCATATTTCTCTTGAAGAAACTGCTGTGTTTGTACACCTTAGGGATTTTTGACCAAGGAACTCTGTGATCTTCATCGTGTAATGAATTGAAGAATTTTACAACCAACATCTTTCTTAAGTTGGTAATTAAGTCGCGTACTGGGATCCACGCATCTATTAGTTAGTCACGTACTAGAAGCCGTACATTGAAAAGAAGAGATTGGTACTACAGAACAAGTCCAATTGGGTATTGGGGTAAGGGTTCAACTGTAAGTTGGTATAAGGTACTGAAATTCCTTTACTTGTGATAATAGTGAATTCTTGGGAGTGGTGACCTTAAAATCGGCCGGTGGAGTTTTTGCCGTGTAGGTTTTCCCCATTCGTAAACAAGTCACCGTGCCAATTTAATTTTCATTGCATTTAGTTAATTGGTGATTTGTTTATATTACCATGTGTTTTGCATGCTAACTGAATTAATTAATTAACTTGGCTAATTAATTTGTTAATTTATCACAAGGGGGTCAATACATTCTTGGCCTATCAGAAAGGAAAAAGCAAACGTTTTTGTTTGGCCAGAGGACAGACCTTACAAAGATCATTACAAGACTTTTGCAAAAAAGGAAAAACTTGACCTAAAACTTGAATTTTTTTTTTTTTTTTTTTTTAATGATTAAAGAAAACAAAGTCATTAAACAGAGTCTTGAGCACACACGTGCTCTACCATGCTGGGACATTCCTCTAACCAGGCTACGAAGTCCTCAACATTTTTTGCATGTTGGGCCAAAACATAAGCAGGGACAATTCCCTGCCTTTTGGTATAAGTAAATATCCACTTCTTGAATAATGAGGCTTGATTCAGTATTCCAGTTACCACGTTCACCACCGATGACGGCGGAGCTACAAGACCTTGCAATGCATTGTATATCACCAACGAATCGGTCTCAAATTCAGCATCTCGGATTCCCACTTCCTTGGCAAAGTGAACGCTAACTTCCACAGCTTTCACTTCCGCTTCAATAGCTCCCAATAGGCAGTTTCATTTCTTACTTAGTGCTACAACTACATCCCTTGCCTCATCCCTGATAATTACACCTGCACCTGCTTGTTTGCTGTTTGAGAAGACCGCGCCATCCGTGTTGACTTTGTAGGACCCACAGCTTGGTGGTTTCCATGAAACCGTTGGTGCAGTTTCGACCTAAACTTCTGCCCGTTGTTCATTTGCTGCAAGAAACTCATCCACCAAGTTCATGGCATTCCTCAATATTGACCTTCCTACCTTCCCTTTACCCCCGTCTGAAGCTTGTTCCTGTTCTTCCAAATGCCTCAACAAACAATGATAACCCGTTCTAGGAGGCCAGACTTGGTATCTTCACACTGCTGCAGGTTCTCAATCACATCCAAGAAGCTCTAGAACTTAAAATTTTCAAACGGTAGCACCATTTTGCTTGTTGTCCATACCTCTTTAGAGTGGTTGCAAAACCAAAGTAAGTGGCAAACCGTCTCCTCATCCTGTCCACAGAGTTCACACACTCCATTCAGAACGATTTTCCTCTTTGCCAAATTCATTTTTGTGGCGAGAATGTCATGACTCACTTTCCATGCAAAGTGTTTAAGTTTTTAAGGCACTTTGAGGTGCCATATGGTCTTCCACAACTTCCTTCGAGCCGAGCCATTAGAGCAATCTACCATGGCTGAGTTACTCTGCTCCTCAAGTGCCAATGCATAGGCACTTTTGATAGTGAACTTACCACTTCTATTTTCAGCCCATATTAGTCTATCACAAATGCGATTTGTGCTCAATGGTATGCTCATTATAGCCTCTCTGTCTTCAGGTAAAAACCAATTCTTCAGTACTTCCACGTCCCGCTTATGGGTTGCTCTGTTTATGAGATCACTAACCAGAGGATTCTCCAAATTTGGCTTCGCTGGTGTTACCAACTTATACGTGCTTAGCCTTGGAATCCACTTATCTTGCCACACACTAATTCTATTGCCATTTCCTACCTACCACCTCATGCCTCTTCGGACAACTCCCTATGCCACCATTAGGCTCTGTCACACATATGAAGGACTCAGACCTATCTTTGCCTCAACGAAGCTACATTGTGGGAAATATTTAGCCTTGTATACTCGACTAAATAGCAAGGTGGGATTGGTTTGAAGCCGCCACCCTTGCTTAGCCAAGAGAGCTAAGTTGAAAATTTTTAAGTCTCTAAAACCCAATCCCCCTTTATCCTTCGGCAAGCACATTTTGTCCCAACTCAACCACGCAAGCTTCTTTTCATTCTTCACCTGTCCCCACCAGAACTGCCTGATCATGCCAGTAAGCTCCTCACATAATTTCTTTGGTAACAGAAAACAACTCATCGTATAGGACAGCATGGCTTGGGCCACTGATCTGATCAATATCTCCTTACCTACAGGTGTAAGTAATTTTTCCTTCCAACCCGAGACCTTGTTTGCCACTCTCTGCTTAAGCTGAGCGAAGATGTTATTCCTGGACCTACCCACCAATGACGATAAACCAAGGTAGGACTCATGGGGCTTTATGACTTAGGCACTGAACATGTTTTTTACCCTTTCCTTTGTTCCATCATCCGTATTTGGGCTGAAGTAAAGAGAATTTTTGGAGCAGTTTAGTTGTTGTCCTGAGGAGAGTTCATAGACTTTGAGAATCCTTTGGATTTCTGTTGCTTCACTCACTATTGCTCTTCCAAAAATTAAACTATCGTCGGCAAAAAACAGATGGGATACTCTAGGACCTCTAGCTGATGTGGCCACTCCTTTAATGGCATTTCTTTGGGCAGTACGGTGTAGAAGGGCCGACAACCCCTTGGCACATATAAGGAAAACGTAAGGCAACAGTGGGTCACCTTGTCTCAGCCCTTGGGTTGGCTGGATTTGTCCGCAAGGTTGCCCATTAATCCGTATTGCATACTTCACCAACATCACACACCTTATCACAATACTAATCCACTTCTCATGAAAGCCAAGCTTCCTCATAATCTGTTGTTGCAAGCATTCCCATTCAACTCAGTTATAAGCCTTGCTCATGTCTAGCTTTACAGCCATCTCTCCACATTTGCCCGTCTTCTTCTTACTAATATGGTTCATCAACTCATGGGCCACCAGTACATTGTCTGTGATGAGGCACTCCGCCACAAAAGCACTTTGGTTCTCCCCTATTATATCCTACATCACTACTTTCAACCTATTCACCACCGCTTTGGAAGCAATTTTATAAGCCACATTACATAAAGAGATTGGCCTATAGTCTGTTACTTTTTCTGGGTTTTTAATTTTGGGAATAAGCACTATGTGAGTATCATGGAACTTTGGAGAGGCTATGCCATTATTCAAAAAAGTAAAAGCAGTTTGGATAACAATAAATTTTACAGTTGGCCAAAAATGATGATAAAATAAGGGAGGCATACTGTTTGGGCCTAGCGCCGTAAAGGGGTGCATTTGTTTTAGTGCTTTTTCCACTTCCATGGCATGAAAGTCTTGGGAAAGCACAGAGTTCATCCGATCTGTTACTTTAGGATGCACTGCCCCGAGCAACTCTTGCTCCACCCTTGGCTGTGAGGAAGTGAATAGATGCTCAAAATAGTCTATAAAGATCTGTCCAATCTGGTCTGCCTCCTCATGCCATACATTATTAGTATCCAAAATTCTACTGATAGTATTCTTTTGATACCGGTTTGAAGCTTTGGTATGGAAGAAGGTCGTATTCTTGTCTCCTGCCTTCAACCAATTATTACGACTTCTTTGGTGCCACATCTCCTCTTCAATGCCCATCCATTTATTTAGCTCCATTTTCATTGCATGAATTGTTTCTAAGTCAGTAACTTTGCCTTTCAATGACTCAAGCTTTTGGAGTTTATTCTGAAGATTTGCAATCTGCTTACCAACATGGCCAAACGTATGCCTATTCCATGACTGTAGCGAACTTCGGTACTCCTCCAAGCATGTTTCCAATGGCCACCTTGAGACTCTATCTTCCCCTCTCTCCCACGCTGCCTCTACCACATCTTTACATTGCCTATCTTCAAGCCACATGGACTCAAAATGGAACAGCTTTGGTTGTTGCCGCTGCCACCGAGGTACCCTAGCTTCCTTGAGCACAAGGATACTATGATCTGAGACC
This sequence comes from Quercus gilva, assembly GCA_023621385.1. Lineage (NCBI taxonomy): Eukaryota > Viridiplantae > Streptophyta > Magnoliopsida > Fagales > Fagaceae > Quercus > Quercus gilva. The sequence goes on from CM042480.1 coordinate 34,281,287, forward strand.
GAATTGGACAGATGATAAAGCTTCACCGACGGGAACATCGCTGCCCAGTCTATGGACACCAAAGCTCTATCCAACCTTTCATGCACCCAACCGCGACAACCCAATCTTCTACTCCACGTGTAGTCCAACCCCACATAACCCAAGTCCCTCAATCGGCACCTATTGAAGCACCGCATTTAACTTTCAGGTCTCATCCTACCACCCTCTTTTTCTCTGGCATACATAATCTCATTATAATCTCCCATACATATCCATGGCAAGTTGCTTCTATTACTAAGACTTTCCAACAGCTTCCATGATTCCTCTCTCTTCCCTGTCTCCGGATGTCCATAAAACCCGGTGAAGCGCCACTTCCTCATCCCCTGTTCTTCAATAACTATGGCGTTAATGTGTCTAGGGGAGTACGTCAACATGTCCACCTTCACTGTTCTTTTCCACAAAAAGGCCAAGCCACCTCCATGTTTGACACTAGGAACCACCATACCATCCTGTTCTTCTATTTTCCTTTTAATTCCATCCATCTCATTGACGGTAAACTTAGTTTCCATTAAGAAAACTAAGGTGGGATCTTTCTCCAAAACCACCTTTTAGAGTGCCTTAACTGTTAAAGGGTTCCCAAGCCCCCTACAGTTCTAACTAATGGCACTCATTGTGCCCAGCGAGGGCTGGTCGCTAGCCTCCGCCAATCCCAGATGGTGAGCTAACAATTTGCCAAACTTCCTGACCTCTCCTTCCATTCTTGCTCTCTTCCCAGTATCATCAAAGTTCTCTAACTCATGCAATGGTGATCGTATTCTCCTCTTTAAACCCATCTCTGCTAGGTCAACGACCATGGACCTCTCAATGCTACCATCAACTCCTTGAGGCTGCATGCACTTCTTGCCCGAGACCATCCTCATGCCTTCACCACCCCTGTTCTCTTTGTTTTTCTTATGGCCACTTTCAGTGGTCTTCTTTGTTTTTTGAGATTTTTGTAATCTTGGTGAAGTAGGCCCCATTTTAAAACTAATACCTGATGAGGTCAAGCCCAAGTCCACACCCGGTTGGAATTTCCTCTCCATGAATTGCCCCAAAGGCCCAGATACTTCATTTTAGTGTTGGACTTCGATTTTAAGCCCATTTATATAGGTCTGATCCTTCCTATCCAGCCTGGCATCCTTCTTGGTCAGTGAATTCTCCTCCCTTCCCACGACTATTTCCTTACTTGGATCAGCATGCACGCCTGAAACTTCTCCCATGATCGCGGCGTCAATTTCTTGGAGTTCCTTCTCAAAGTTTGAACTTAGCGAGATATTCAGGATTTTGTTTTACACATGATCTGGTAGTGTGTCAACGCTCACCACGTCAGCCTTAACCTCCACCGTCCTCTCCGCCTTACCCAAGCCATCATTTCTATCATTCACGGCTTCCTTTATGCATTATGCATTCCAACCCCGATCCCTTGTCTCAGCTTCGGCTTCCCCAGTTCAACTGTCTCCATTTTTCACTGCAGTGATCAATAACGATTTTTTGTGTTTGTCCAAATTTGCATGCAACCATGGACTGAGCTGCTTCTCTTTTGGCCTTGACGTTTCCTTGCTTCAAAAACCCTGCAGACAATCCTTTTCATCGTGATCAATCATCCCACACAAGTAGCAGAAAATCGGGAGCCTCTCGTACTTGAATTCTACCCATTCAATCCATACTCGCCCAACCAAACCTTTCGACCTCGACACAATGGCTTAGTGATATCCATAAGCACCTTTATTCGCAGAAAACTTCCTAGGCAAAACCCTCTCCCATTTGCGTCCACCTTCTCCACCTCCCCTAAGGTAGCTCCAATACTCATTCCCACTGCCTTCGTTTAGCACATTGTAGGCAACCCATGGATTTGAATACAAAACGGGGTCCTGTCAAACTTGACATCTTTCACCGCCTCCCCATACACTAGTTTGTGAAGGATTAATAAGTATTTATCAAAAGACCACGAGCAAAGGAAAAGCACTCTGTCCATATCATCCTTTTTTCGAAAAAGAAACATGACTTTGTTCTCGCCCAAATCGCTAACCTCGAAATTGTTCTCTGTTTTCCACACTGATTTCAACACCCTTGCCACAGACTTTAAGTTAACTCTCCTCTTTGTATAGAACTTCCCTATGAGAACTAGGCCATCCTCTAGCATGGGTTCATGTATTATTACTTCAGCATCTTCTCTCGATGACAAATGTAAACCTGCACATCTCTCTGTAATCTCCTCCATATTCGAGCTATTGAAAGAAAAACCTGTTCTACCGTTTACACAGAGAAAAGTATGCCTATCAGCAGCCCTTATGCTAATACTAGCCCCTTTTTCCACCTCTAGGGTTTCCAGAGAAACCTAGAGAGAAAACTCCTTCATTTCTATTAGCCTAGATCTTAAAACTTGAAGTTTAATATCTGATGGATGGCCAAGTCTTGCATGCCAGAGAGAAGAAAGGGAGCCTGAAGACATGGCAGTAGTGAAAGGATGGAAAACATCACCCAATTGTGGTGGACAAGGAAGTCTGAAAATGCAGTATAAGAAGGTTGATGAGAGATGCCTCACTGTAGCAGGTACAGTCCATCAACTGCATGTCCCACTCCAATCGTTCTCCAAGAGGTAAGGTCCTGTATGAAGCAAAAAGTAGACAAAAGTACAAGACAATTTGGTTGAAATTTAGTAAAGGAACTGACATAGAAAAGATTGAAAGTAAAGGAAGGCACACATAGGACATTGTGAAGAGTAAGAGAAGATGATAAAATAACAATCCCAATGTGTGTTACTGAAGCTGTTTCTCCATTAGGCAGTTGAACCATGGACTGAATAATAGCAGTAACAGTGGTCAAAAGGTGGACAGAACACACTATATGGTCAGTGGCACCAGTGTCAATGACCCAAGTATTGGAATCATATGCCCTTCTATTAATTACTTGTGCAGAAAAAACTGAGTGTTTGAAATCCATACCTGCCATAGTAAAAGCATTAGATGATACCACATTAGCCATGGCATTAGTGAGTGTGCATTTCCCTTGAATAGATGGATCTAATGGAGAACTAGGAGTGCCAATGAGAGCAAGAAGCTGTTGATATTGCTCTAGAGTGAAAACACGTGTCACAGGACCTAAAGAAGTTATAAAAGATAGATCCTGAGGCTGTGAGAAAGTCACTTGATGTGCCATTAGAGTTTTGCCCTTCAACTTATAACCAGAGAGGAATCCATGTAACTTATAGCACTTATCAATGGTGTGACCAAACTTACCATAATGGGTGCAAATTGGCTTATCTTTTCCTTTATTACCATTGTTTCCAACATAATTGACCCCAGAATTAACATTGAAATTCTATGATTTAGCAACCAAGGCAACTGATTCAACCCTTGGATTGGAATAATGAGTAACATACATTTGTGTTTCTCCTTGAATCATCAAGGAATACACTTTATGAGAGAGGGAAGAGAGTCCATAAGCAAGATTTATGTCCTTACTAATGAGAAAGAGTCATTTATCCCCATCAAAAACTTCATAACAGATTCTCTAGATTACAAATCATTAAGTCTCTTATTCACATTACATGTGCATTTGCCATAAGTACAAGAAGGAAAAGGATTATTGTTTTGCAATTGATTCCAAAGAACCTTCAATTGAGTGAAGAAATTAGTAATGGAAGTCTCACCTTGATGGAGTTCTACAATTTCCTTTTGAAGGTTGTAAATCTTAGGACCATTCTTTTGAGCAAGACAATCTCTCAAATCATTCCAGATTCCCAAGGCAGTGTCTTCATAAATGATACTAGCCTGAAGCTTAGGAGAAATTGAGTTTGTCAACCAAGTTCCCACCATATTATTACACCTGATCCAAGCTTGAACAGCTAAAGGCTTGGACACCAATGGAGATGACAAAGTGAATGTACCATCAATGAAACCTAGCTTGTTTTTGGTGGAGCTTTCCTTACTGCTCGTGCCCAAACTAAGTAATTCTCACTCCTTGTCAAAGGTTGAGTCACAAGCACAGTGCTTGAACTCTCAATGGTGCAAAAACAGGGGATCATCAATTGGAGAATCCTGAGTAGATGGAGGAGCATTCTTTGTTGTGGGAATAGGTGAAGAAGCAGAAGCCATTGATGACAAGAAAAAAGCTTTGACAAGTTGAAAGGAAAAGAAAATTTGAAAGAAAATTCGAAGAGAAACTTCAAAGAAAAAACCAAACCCTAGATTGGAATTTGGGAAAATGTCTAGAAACCTAGAGAGAATTCTAGAAAGCTTGCTCTGATACCATATCAGAAACTTGTGATGAAAAACTAATTCTCATTAATTAGAAATTAAGGTACAAAGTTTGTATATATATGTACAGAGAAGAAGAAAACTGTCAAGGAAAAAAACTAACTAACTTTAACACGTGCTGTACAAGTTCTATAACTAACATTTACACATGCTAACTAATAACAGTAACTAACTTTAACTACAGGTCGTTTTGGTGCTTTAAGCTACAGTCACTGTCATTTAGTTTCTTCTCTGTTCTGCAGTTACCCTTGCTACCTCTATCTTCTTCTATCAAGCCAATCTGCCCTTGCTTGAGCTTATTATCTTCATTTTGATAGCGGCAGCAGTGATGGAGGTGGCGATGGAAAGGGTGGAGGCGATAAATGTGGTGGCAAACATGGAGGTGTTGGTAGAAAATGAAGCCTAACCCTAGAACTTGAGCTCAAATATATGCCTAGCAATAGTTCACACATACGTAATCTAATATAAATAAATTTGCATGCACAATGCCAACAACCGAATTTCGGCACTGGCCTCCAATATTCTGACTCAGTATCTTATGATATTTTTGAAATGTTTGAGATTTTGTGAATTGTGTGTGTGAGTGCATCCTTTATCATTTCACTTTTTTAGGGAGTCTCTACTGACTATTATTTCTATGATGTGATTGTTTCCATATATCTAATTAATTTTATTTCCTAGTAAGCTAAGGAAAATATTGTTAGAGATATATTAGCGCAATGTAATACGCCTATGTCCATCGTACTTTATTTGCAAGGAAAATCTCCTACTTTTACTAGAAATCTAGAGTTTAGCCTCTTATATACCCATGTTATTATATTCATCGTAACACAGGATTTGTACTTCACTTTCATATAATAAAAATGTAGCTCTTAAGGGTTTTTTTTCATGAACATAGGGTATCAGACTGAACCACGTAACCCCCATGTTCTTATGTTCCCTATACGCTTCCTTTGCCACATCTATTCTAGTGTATTCAACATGGTATATCAAAGCTATTATTTAATATGGTATTAGAGCCAAACTTCGTTCTTAACCTCTAAAAAAATCAGTCTTTAATCAAGCTTGTAGTTATCAACTCGTGACCCTTCATACATTGTTGCTCCAGCATGAGCACTGCCACTAGACCTCCACAACATCTCCAATAGTCCAGGTCACCTCCATCATCCCAACGCCATCGTCAACAGATCCAAAAAACTCTAAAACTTGCTACCGTTTTCTCAAATCTGTGCAAATATGACCTTTTTTAGAAGAAACTGATCAAACCACTCTCCTTCTCGGCCTCCTGCAAGAAAAACATAGAAACTCGGTGTCCTCTCTCCTCCACATGTACCGCCACACATGACTCTAGGCTTTGTCGCTTCTTCACATGCCATTTTGGATTCCTTACGCACAGATCCTCTTTTGATCACACACGCCACCATGTCGGCCTTATTATCCGCCGATCTGTGAAATCGAGGAATCTACCCACCATACACTTTCGTACGTGCCTCCACACACAACTTGGAATTTTTGCTATCGGTCCACGCACTTGCCATGCACTCCGATGTGCCCAAATATCTTGCACGCTCGTTCAAGCATTGTATAGTCGCCGCCTACCATGTGTATAGGCTAACGTCATCCCTGATGTCATCATGCTCACGTCAACAGGCCTCGCCTCACCACATCAGCCCTAGTCGACATCAGTACCACGTCTGTCCACATCAAATCCACATTAGCATTCACACCACATCATCAATTACCAACCAGATCTTTGAACTGACCTAGACCTACCCGGATATTGCTGGCCACTACTTAATCGCTAACATTTGACTTTTGAATAAAAGTCAAAAAATTTTCTAAAAGGCCTATCTTGCTCATTTGTTTTTCATGTAGATTCTGATTTTAGGCTCCGTTTCTTCATTTTAAGCTCCGAAATTGCTCAGTTGGCCCATTTATCATTTTCCTTTAAGCATCTTCGTGGTTTCTTCAAGGCATCTTCAAAGGGATGATATGTTAGAGATTTATTAGCCTAATGTATGTAACAAGGCGAAGTCCATCCTACTTTGTGTGTAAGGCAAGTCTCCTACTTGTATTAGAAATCTAAGGTTTAGCCTCCTATATATACCCATGTTATATTCATTGTAACATAGGATTTGTACTACACTCTCATGTAATAAAGATATAACCATTAAGGGTTTTCTCTGTGGACGTAGGTCGTCAGACTGAACCATGTAACTCTCGGGTTCTTGTGTTCTCTATATGCTTCCTCTTACCACATCTATTCTAGCATATTCAACATGGTATATTAAAACTAATATTTAACAAATCCTAAGAGTTTCTAAGTTGAACTAAGGACAAAATCGTATTTTGAACCAAATATCATGAATTTGGAAATTTAGTTATGTGCAGGGAATATGTTAGCTATCCCACAACACTTATCATCCCTTGATGGTATTTTATTTTAATTCATTCCTGTGATTTTCACTATTTAAAAAGTAACTTAAATATTTTGGCAGTGGTTTTGAAAAAAGTTTTTTTGAAAATCACTTTTTGTAAATGAACTATGAATGCTTTACTTTATCTATCTAATGTAAGAATAAATTATATTTAGAAATAAATACAGCTAACCTCTGCTCCTTTATAAAGCATTAGCAAGCTAAAATTGTAATTTACTCTTCAAGGAATTTTTCTCTTGCAAAAAACAAGAAGAAACACAATGGTTAAATATGCTTGTGGGCTTTGATCTTGGAGTCCATGGACTCAATTGATGTAAGCCATGGACAGAGAGATATTTTTTTATCTTTTGAAAATCATTTTGACGAAAAGGGGGTGTTTTTATTGAAAACAGGCATTTCAAGAAGAAATTATCAAGGAAGCGTTTTTATTTATGTATTTTTGGAGTATTTGAAAATACTTTATATATTTAAGTGTTTTTGGACTTCTAAGAGAAAATTATTTTTTTTATTCTTTTCTAAAAATGAATATTCCCTAGATATTTTGGAAAATGAATTTTTCAAATGATGGAAAAATCCTTTTTTTTTTTTTTTAGAAATTATACAATTCACATGATGGAACACGTCATTTGTCCACCATTCAACTAAAAAACTTCCACTTATTTAAAATTGTTGAGTCAATAATCAGTTTCTGCTTAAAAAAAAATTCTAACTCAGCAATTTTAAACAGTTTGGAGTTTTTTAATGAAATTGTGAACCCTGTCACTTGTCCACTATGAGGACATTATAATTTCTCTCTTTTTTTGGAGTAAATGGAAGTGGAGTTTTAGGTTTTTTTTTTTTTTTTTTGGAGGAGTCTTGATTTAGAAGGTATATTTTATTTTATTTTAATTCTTTTTATGATATTGGAAATTTGTTAAAATTATTTTGTTGTTTGTATTTGGAGGAGCTATGGGCTAAATAATGCGTCAGATGCTATTTTTGTTTTTGGGTTTTTTTTTTTTTTTTTTGTATCATTTGTATTTTTGGGTTTTTGAACCAATTCTAAGATTGGAGGAGGCCAAAATGATATTTAAGAAATTAAAATTGGTTTTTTTTTCTTCTCAAAATTCTAGGTAGCCATTTAGTAAGATGTTTTAAGATAATTTCTTCTTCTTCTTTTTTTTTTTATTATTGCCACTGTTAAGAGAAATTAGCGAAGGTGCCCACACTTCCCCACCGAAGCTTCGCCCCCTGTCCCACCAAAATGATAGTGGATGGACCCACATGTAATTTTTGACTTTGGCTATTGTAGCATTTGGATATGGTGATTTTGCAGGCTTTTTTTTTTTATGCCTTAGACGAGGGCAAGATTCCTTCTAACTGCTCCCCTTTTTCAATTTCCAATTAAGTTTGCAATTAGTCATTCAAAGATGGGGACGACAATTTTATAGCATTAGGTCAAGTAATCCCCATGGGTCCCACTCCCAAGTCCTACCCCTCTCACAGCCACAGCCGGCTCATGCATATGCTGGTCAAACATCATTACCATTGTTAGGGGAATCATGTCGGCTGCTAGCTTCTCAGCTCAACCTTAACACTGATCATATATTGTTCATTCTCTCACACACGCACACACACACGCAATATATATAAGTCCCATGGATTGCTAGCTTCAATTTTTTTTTTTTTTTTTTCTTTTTCTTCTTTCAAATTTTAGATCTATGAAAAGTCGTGTCTTTATTGATCAGTTAGCTAGGCCAACCTTCAAATTTTTCTCCTTTCAGATTTTTGCAGCTCTCTTGATGAACACAATATAATTGTCGAGTTGAGATGTACTTGTGTATGGAGTCAACATGATCGTGTGATAATCAAATTGCTGGGGCAATATCATGCATAACTTTCTCATATTAATTAATGTTTGGGAATTACCACTCGATCTTGTCCTAGCTAGCTAGGCCTCCATCCACCTCTGGGTGTTCTTATTTACATTTACAACTTCACTCCCACCTCAATTCGTTGCCCACACATCATTTGATTCATTTCTAAACCAGAACAACTTTGGTGACAATTTATTCCTTCATCATCGTCGTCCATTTCGCAGTTAAAGTCGTCATTATTATTGCCACTAGTATTATTTTTTGGTAAAGCAAGTAAATGGACTTTTTTTTTTTATATAGGCATGTACTAGCTAGGAGAGGCAGTGATTCAACCCACATATATATGAACTGCTCGGTTAAGGCGTCTTATTGTTAATTGCGACTTTAGGAGCGTTTGGCTAGCTAATTAGAGAATGACTTCAGTCTAGTATGCCTAATAAGGTTGTGAGCAGCAGAATTACTTGAACAGTGTACATTCATAAAACTAAGAGTAAATAATCACCTCTGAATCATCCTCTATGATAGCCTTAGAAATCCCTATATCCAAAGCAAACTCGAGGGCCTTTGCAGCAGCCACGGCCTCTAACATCTGCTACAGAATTAGGCCATCGAAGCAATTATTAGTCCTCTGTCATCCTGAATCATAACAGTAAGACTGGCCTGACCTTCATCCTTAAAGACTGGCCCATCAAAGCTAATTTTGAAAAGATTGCTTGGAGGAGGAGACCAACAAACCCGAGATTTTTGATGAGTAGGCCGAACAGAAATTAAATCCCCAACCAATGAATTATTAGCACTGGTGAACTAACTGAGCCATTTAGAATAAAATGAAAAGTAATGCCTTTTAGAATGCATTGGTCAAGTCCCTTAACCAAATGGGTTTGAATTAGTTTAAGGGTTTTGGCAGATTTGGCAAATAGGTCAGGTCAGTCGGTTTTAGGTTCAATCCAAGCAAGTTTGGGTCAAATTAGGTTCAAGTATTTGATTGGTTAGGTTAACTTGATCCGAGCAAGTTTGGGTCAAATTAGGTTCAAGTACTTGATTTAGTTAGGTTAACTTGGTATGTCCTATATTTTTTTCAATTAAATAAATAAATTTGAGGATATTCATTCTCTTCTTTTCAATACAAATAAGATATTAAAAAAAATCACTGCACACCCTTAATGTAATAGTCACTCCACAAGTATAAATGTATTTGTGGAATGTGGAATGTGGAGGGAGGCAAGGGCTAGAATTTAAGTCTCCAGGAAATTACTTCACACATATATACATTTATATTATGTTAGAATAGAATTTTATTTTGTATAAAAAAAATTTTAAAAATAGAATAAAAAACACTAAAAATTTAAATTTAAATAGTACATAAATTTAACCATTTTTTAGTATATTAAATATGAAATAAAGTTAACAAGCCAACCATTTAAATTTTACCCCAAGAAACGTAATCCTGGTAGAATCACACATGGCTATGTGGGATATTATTTGGTTAGCACATCAATTTAAAGAATTTCATAAAGAGTTGAGAAAGACAATAATAACTTATAGAAAATAATTAACACTAAAAAAATAATATAAAATTTTCATATAACCAAGACTTTGACATATTTATTTATTTATTTTTATAAATATGGAGAATTTATATGATAATTTCTTAGCAATTTTTTAAGTAATATAGATGACTACATAAAATTCAATATAAAAATTGAAAATAAATAAAACTAAATGGTTAAATTTATGTATTATTTTTTTTATTGGGCAAGTCAATAGTTGGTGAGTATGATCTGGTAGAGTATCTAGTTTTTCTTTGTGATATTATATATTTTTACTTTTTTTTTTTTTTTTTTTGAGAATCATATATTTTTACTTGGTAAAATTATAATGATTTTATTTTAATCCAAACTTTAAATAATAAAATATAAGGATTGAAAGTTTTTGGACAAAATTGCGATAAAGTCAAACCACCCGCGAAGGTACTAAACTCTCAAACTCTTCCCTTTACAAGTCCAGGGTTGACACCCTATTAATTGTGTGGCATGCATGTCCCACGTCATTTGTGACTAAGTTTCAAGCAGGTCGAGAAAACAGTGAACCCATTTGCAGTCTCATTTTTTGTTTTTTGTTTTTTGTTTTTTTTTGTTTTTTTTTTTTTTTTTTCCTTTTTGTTATAAAAAAAAATTGTGATAAGTTGAAGTATAAATTATAATTTTTTGCATCCTTTTCAAATACATGGATGAAATGTGAAAAGAATGAAAGTCAACATTTATGTCATCATGATATTGTGATGATCGTATGAAGGGGACGTTTCTCCCATATATTTTTCACTTTATCCCCTTGCACCTAACATGTAATGTCAATGATAAAGCACCATCCAAAAACCAAAACGTGTGTTTGACATCATGGTCAACAAAAATTTAGCCACCACAGGGCAATATTAACATGCATCTCCCAATCTTTCAATTTTCAACGATTTGCCTCGTAGCCTCATTGACATTTCGTTTTTCGATATGCCATGTGCCCGAGGAACCAAGGTATATGGTTATGGTGTTGATAAATTTGATAGTTGATTTTCCAATGGTCTAACGAAAATGTAAATTGTAATTGATATAGCAAGAAAAATAACACATATTGATATAGATAAGAGAGTCAGTCACTCAATCCGTCATTTGATCCTTCAAAGTTCAAATTAATTTTCCTTCATAAAATAAGGTTGAAAGGACTAAGAAAAAGAGATTATTAACAGTTGCATAAAAAATAAAAGCTTATCTTTATTTAGAAAAATGGAGGGTTTGAGCTAGACCAGTGATCAGAATTAAGAAGAATGATTATTATGTCATACATCACAAACCAGAAAATTATAACAAGACACAATGATGTGCATCAATAATTTGATGCTATAGGATTTCATGTGTGTGTATGTTCTTTGAACCAGAAAATTATAACAAGACACAATGATGTGCATCAATAATTTGATGCTATAGGATTTCATGTGTGTGTATGTTCTTTGTTGAATAAATGACATATTATCATATCACCTTTTTTTTTCTTTTTTCTTTTTTCTTTTCTTTTTTTTCTTTTTTTTTTTTTTTTGCATGAGTATCGATTTGACTGCAGTCACATAAAAATTGTTAGTACAAATTATTATACAGTGTAATCACATGACATCGAGTAACTAACCACACTGTTTCATTCATCACTAAACAGCACAACATAATGCGATTTTTAATCAAGGCTTCAATTCATCACAGGCCCCAGCTAATCATTGATTGTACAATTTTGCTGTTCCAACAATATGTCCTAAATTATTGGAATTTAATTCGATATATTGGAGGACAGATAAGGACCCCCATACCATAAAAATCATAGAGAGGCATCAAATTTTGTCCAATATAAACACTACATTCCAACTTCTAACGTCCAGAAAATTATATATAGCAGTTAATACTATATTATAATTAAAGTGATCAAGGTCCCATACATTTAATTTAGAGAAATGATATGCCTATGACATTTTTACAACAAATATTAAGTGACAGGTTGTTACTGGTCATTATTGTTGGGACAAAAAAAGTAATCTTGGTGTTAAGTTCAAATTTGAACTAATAACAACTAACTACCTATGATTTGTTGTGAAAATATTATAAAAATGTTGTGAAAGTAGCACCTCTCTTTAATTTATATCTCAAAAACTTGGCCTCACATTGTTCCCAGAATTAAGGGTATTTAACTTAAAAGGTAATAGTATTATTACTACTACTTTGTTAAGAAACCAAAAAAAAAAAAAAAAAAACCAAGAAACACGCATACAAAAAGTCATTTTGGTCAATTTATTGGGCCCTAAAATCATTGACTGTTGTTGTTGTGGGGGAGGACAAAGAGAACACCCCCAACGTGTGAAACAAAAAGCCTTTGTGTTCTTTGGCCCACCCTTGACAAAGTTGAACCCCTCTTTAGAAAACAACAGTAACGGGAAATACTCGTCATCTTCTTGGGAATACCTTTCATCTTCCTAACTCTCTCTCTCTCTCTGCCCTTTTTATATTCTTCTTTTCTACTGAATCCTACACTCTCTTCTTCTATCTCTTTGAGTGTTTCTTTCTTCTCTTTGGTTTTGGTAGCAACCAGGAGCTGAAAACCGAAATTATGAAGAAGAAGAAAAAACATGGTCTTGCTTACAAACAAACCTATTGTTGTTCTTGTTACATCATCATTGGAGTTTCCTAAAAGATTTTTTGGAACTCATTTGTTGGTCTCTCTCGTTTACATCAGTATGGAATTTGCTTATGAGGAACTTGTTTCCGGTGAAGAATTCATCGGTCAGAAATTTGGCGGCGTACATGGGAAAGCCAGGCATTTTGTTCTTGCTCTTGCTCTTGTTCTTCTTCTTGTTTTCTTGCTTTTTTTATGTTTTTTTTTTTTTTTTTTTTGCTTTTTTAATATGGAAAATGGGGATAGTCATGAGAAAATAGTTATAAAATTACATATGTAAACTGTTTAATGGAGATTGATATAAATGAAACAAGATTTGGCTGGTTTTTCCAGGTATATCTCTTGGTTTTTTTCTTAATGCTTTTTACTCTTTTAGCATCTTAAAATTGATGAGTTCTTGCTGCAAAATTAGGGGTTTACGTAGTCCTTCTTATCTGAGAGAGTGATTACTATGATTGAACACTGACATGGCATAAAAGGATCTACCTTATTTCCTGATAAACATGTCATGATTGTCATGTAAACTGAACCGGAGAAAAAAGTTTTACATATATTGGAGTAATTACTAATTATACTAATTCTTTTTTTTCCTTAGATTTACATATATAACGTTTGCATAACATAAGGATATGGTAATTTTTGTTTGAGAAGCATGTTGTTAATGTTAGCAATCATGAATTAAAATGTGAATTAAAATGTATTTGCTAGAGGATAATATTGTGGTCAATAATTACCTAATTAATAACAATTTATGTTAAAAGCCTAAAACCATCTTCTTCTCTTCTTTAAAAAAAAAAAAAAAAAAATTGGTTGCTAGGTTGTTCATCTAAACCCATTTCCAATGAAGTTATTAACTTATTTTGCCATTTTACTCCAAAATTGTCCTACATTATTGCACGGTTGGTAAAGTGGCATGTCAATTGAAAAACTCAAACTACATTTCATCAGCAGGTCGTTTTCATCATTTAGAACATTTTCCTACGGCCACAATTAAACATCTTAAAATAGTAATTATAGAACTATATAGTATATACTACTATAATTTTGGATGATTTATTAAGCATAAAATTCTATACCTTTCACCTTTTCAATTGATGGTAGGTAGGTACAAGCCCGTGAATTTGAAATAGGAACCATTGTACTACATTTTCGTTCGGACATTTGGATTTGGTATTCTCAATATTCCACCAAGCCATAATGAGGTTCCTTATAATTACATTTATAATTGAAACAAAGGGGGCTGCATCCAACTCTTGATGTTGACATCAAAATTATTATGCTATAATTGCAAAACCATTTTCGTGTGCCCATTGGACGCATCATTATGGCTGTACATTTAGAGTTGTCTCAAGTTTATTTGCACTTTTTCTTTTTTTTTTATAACTATATTTGCACTTAAGTATATACAGGTCATTTGCTCATGTTTCTATAATATTTCCGAATTGTTATTATTATTATTATTATAGCTACAGATTCAACCTATTATGAATATGAATGTGCTTCTAACAACAATAACAACAACAACAAAATTATGAACGTGTATGCTATATAGAATCAACAATATTACCATATGTTTGCAAAAGTTCTACAATGGTAAAATCATATATAACTACGTAAGCAATGAAGGCCATCTAAGCCAAACAAGATTCAAAATGTGGTAGGTTGATTTTTTGTTTCAAACAGTCCATTTTTCCATGAAATATGATATTATAATGTGAAGATCATTTGAGTCACGAAATTGAGGATGATGCAGGTGCACATTAGTCTTTTGGCTTTGCATTCAGCGTGTTATATACGCACCTTTTTATGGGTTTAAGAAATTTATTTATATTTATATAGGTAGATTAATTAAGGTTCGGGAATACACAATTTGTTTTGTAAACCGTGTCCGAAGAAAGCCCCTTTCAAAATTACACGGCTTCAATTGCGCCCGAGGGTGAGTTGTTGACTTTCAATAATGCTGCTTTATATTTATATTATTTATGAAGAGAAATGCTAATAGAGGTGGATAGCGGTTAATAATTAATTTAAAGAAAGTTTTTATAGAATAAAAAAATTAATGTTTTGATAATTTTTTTAATTTTTCATAAAAATGATATCAAAATTTTTCTAAAATGAATTGTTAACTAATACCCTAAGGGTACTCCTTTTAACCCTTTTTTTTAATGTCTATTTTTTTTTTCTCTCTATTTATTTTTTAATAGTAAAAATATTTTATATAATTTTTACTATTACTTCTTTGGCTTTTTTTTTTTTTTGTCATGCTAACAAATGCCCTTAGGACATTGGTTAACAATCAATTTTAAGAAAATTTTGACATAACTTTTATGAAAAATGAAAAAAAAAAAAAAAAAAACGGTCAAAACATTAATTTTTTTTTCTTTTCCCATAAAAACTTTCTTTAAATGGATTATTAACCAATATCCTAAGAGCATTCGTTAGCATTTTTTTTTTTTTTAATCAAAGACAAAGTGGCTTACATAATCAAAAACGTAATGGTTCTTAATGAAAATGGACATTGACTTCAAGCAATTGGTTCCTGGAATGTCCTATTTCTTAAAGATTTATCAGCAAAGCTTGGCTATTAATTAGGCATCTTCTACCTACTCTTAGCTTTACTTATGAAATTTTCTGTGGAGAGAGCACCAATTTTTTGAGAAATTTATAATCTTGTGAGTATTTCTTTCTCTCTTTAAATCATGAAACACAAAAGCTGTTTTTACTTTTCTTTATATACAAGTTTTGTCTAGGACCCATAGAGAAGGTTGGGTACAAGTGTACGTAATTTATTTTTCTTAATTAGTTTGGTTGAATGTTGATCAATTCAGCTTTTGTAGGAAATGGGGTTGTTTGCTTTCACATTATAAAGATAAGATACTCTAATGCGAATACGGTCCTGACTTGAGCATTCAAAAAAGACGTGGTACATGAATAAGTACAACTAGGACTTAAAACTACCTCAGCTTTAGCAGATAAATAATCACATGCATGACAACAACCAAGAAATAAATGTTTGATTGTTCCCACCTGCATGTGTGTACTATACTACTATTCACCTTGCTCGTCAAGGTTGTATTTTCAGAAATAATAAACAGTTTTAGTTATGGATCTTATAATAATCATTGATTATTATGTAACCATGCTTCTGTCGGCATATTGTTTAATAAACTCTTTTCACCTAGTCTCTATGATTATTGGGAATTCAAATCAGATACTTTGAATCTTCAACGACAAGAATGCCTTGGAGTTTTGTACTTGATCAACATTGCTTAGACAGGATATTGTTTATCTTTGACATGTTATAACTACTTAAAACATCCCCTTCACATGGATCATGTCTCTCTCTCTCTCTCTCTCTCTCTCTTTCTCTCTCTCACTCACAGATTTATTGCTTCACAACCATAGCTAATTACGCAGTATAAGTCAAGCTTGTTTTACTTTTTTAAGGCATGGGAATGGGATCAAGGTATTATTGAGTTCAGTACAGCTAGCTTGTTTGCAGTAGACTGACTCTGCAAAGCTTTTGAATCCTTCTTTTTAATTATTGCTGTCTTAAATAATTTCACAAAAGTGAAAATTAGTTCTAGGATACCCTCTGAATGTAACGAACAAAGAAGGGATAGCACAGTACGAGTATCCATTTAAAGTATAGGAGCAATGGTAAAAGTCAAGCCATGTGCAGCTGCAATTACAGAACTTGCAACTGAATAAATGCTTTTTAATTTGTTTATACTAAACATGGTCCCAATACATATTCTCACTCTTCCACCTATTCTCATTAAATGACCTCTTAACTCTAATTAAAGGTGACATAATTGTTATGAATCTTAGCACTCCTTCAACCACTAGTTTATAAAAAATATCTTCAATTTTTTAAGTTGACAATCAATATAATTTTTATACATTTCAAACGGTTATAGTATGCAAGTTACACAATGGAGGTCTTCCTTCTTCAAATCTCACCTCTTCAATGGATTGGATCTTAATATTGCATTCCATATGCATTTGTCTCCTTTCTTTTCCTTTCTTTCTTTCTTTCTTTCCTTCTTTCTTTTTTCTGATGTCTTTTTTATTTGTTCAATACTTCTCATTTGTATAACCCAACCATATAGATATAGAACAAAGTTTTGCTATAAATTTGGTTAAAGTCTATTCTCCTATCATGTGCGTTACTAAAAACATATGCATTACACATGATAGAGACATGTCTTCTTCCTATTTTTATTATGAGTTAAAGTCTAAGGCTCCAAGCAAGTTTTAGCCAAACTTTGTACATAGATTTTTAGACAGGCATATTTCGAGAAAAAAAAAAAAAAAAAACCAAGCATCTGGTTGGAAAGTTGGCTGGGCTAGTGTCGAGAAATTGCCTCAAATTCTAATTGTGACTTAGAAAGTTAAATAAGTTTCTTAGTTGCAGAAGGAAATATTAATTTGGGTTTCTTTGTTATGGTAGGAAAGTGATACGGGATGCAGAAGCGTCAAGAAGCAGAACACGTCTACTTCTAGAAAACAATAAACAAAATACATTTGCTTCTGAAAATAACCTCGAATCTACGAGGGTTCCTTGAATCCACAAGGGTTCTTAAATTTACAAGGAGAAAGGATTCTAGAATCCACCAGAAAGATAATAAACAAAAGTTTGTATTTTTATTAATATTAATAATACTAAAAAATGTTTACAGACTTAAGGGCCTATTTAAGGGCTTTGTAAAACTTAACAGACAAAAAAATATATTCTAAAATAATTCATAATTAATATAAGCATAACGGAAACCAAATTTGACCTAAAAAACATTAAAAGCACCTAAAAACAAGGAAATAAATCACTTAAACCTAAAATAACGTTTTTTTTACATAAAAATATCAAAATTTAATAATTACAAAAATTAAATTGTAGATTCTATCTTACATCAGACCCCTCCACTTGAAACAAAGTCGTCCTCGAGTTCATCTTTAAAATTTAAAATCTTTTGCTCCAAATAAACAAATACTTTGAATGCTTGGGCCCCTTGATCTTCTTTCTATACTTGCAACTCATCAATAGAATAAATAAATCAACTTGAATTTCTTTTTCTTTAGTTTTCATGTAATTGTAGAGATTTACCGAATAAGAACTAGCAATTGAATCAAATCTATCAACCCCAATAAAATCAATTAACTTTGGTGTATTGCTTACCACCAAAATAAAAGGATCTTGATATTGACAATCACCTGATTTAATTTTTTCGAACTCCTTAACAATTTCCTCTTCAATTTCTTCTTCAATTGTCTCTACCATCTCGACTTCAAGATATTTTTCTATAATAGGGTTTTATCAATCTCTTCCACAATCTTGATTTCAGGTTCTTCTTCTATATTTTCTTCTTTGACTTCTACATATTCTTCAAGAAAAATATTTTTTTTAATATGCAATTCTTCCCTTAATGGTGGAATATTTGGCTCTTCAAAATAATTCAAGTATGAATTTCTTGGCCAATAATAATAATATTGTTTTGTATACAACAAAAGTTCATCACAATTCAAATGATAAAATTTGATAGCAAGCATCTTTTTCATCCTTAACTATGAACAAATTTTGTGTTGACCATGTCGGGTTCTATCAAATTGTACTCGTTCCGGCCAACGTAAGACATACTCACTAAGTTTATACAAAGTAAGTCTAACTTTTCTCTCATAAGAAATTTTATCAAAGTCAAATAAATCCTTTAGACTAAGTAGTCTATCAAGAAAATCTTCTTTACAAAAATAACCATTAAAACTTGCAATTCTCTTATAAGGCCTATATGAAATTTGCTTACCAATAGGTTTCTAGCGAGTTACGTTTCCGTGGCAGTTATCCCTATTGTTTCCATACTCTAACAGCGCCATCGTTACCCTCCAAATTAGGATAAGTCAAGACTCTGATACCAACTCATGCGGGATACGGAAGCGTCAAGAAGCAAAACACGTCTACTTCTAGAAAATAAGAAACAAAACACGTTTGATTCTGAAAATAACCTCGAATCCACGAGGTTCCTTGAATCCACGAGGTTCCTTGAATCTACAAGGAGAAAGGGTTTTGGAATCCACCAGAGAAACAATAGACAAAAGTCTAAATTTTTATTAATATCAATAATACTAAAAACGTTTACAGACTTAAGAGCCTATTTAAGAGCTCCAAAAAACTTGACAGACAAAAAAAATAGATTCAAAAATAACTCCTAATTAATACCTAAGCATAACAAGAACCAAATTTGACCTAAAAAACTTTAAAAGCACTTAAAAACAAGGAAATAAATCACCTAAACCTAAAATAACGTTTTTTTACATAAAAATATCATAATTAAATAATTACAAAAATTAAATTGTAGATTCTATCCTACATTAGAAAGACTAATCATTGGTGTGGAAAGAAAGTCTATTCCTTGTTAAAGAATTAATGTATTCCTTATTCTAGAGGGAAATTTGAAAAGAGTCTTATAAATAGACAATTTTACAAAGAATTTGATAGGTTTGGCCCAAAGGTCCTCCCAATGGGGAAAGAGAAAATAGAGCGTAAAATCAAGAGAGAGAAAGATACAATGTATAGCCAAGGAGAGCTACGTGGAAAAGAGAAAGACAGAGAGCAAAAATCTAGAGAGGAAAGAGTAAAGTTTTGCCGCATTCGAAAAGATAATCAAGGAAAGCCACATGGAAAAGAGAAAGAAAAAGAGAACAAAACTAGAGAAAAAAGAGTAAAGTGTTGCCGCCTTCGAGATAAATAATAATTAGTGTGTGAGAGAGTAAAGAAAAACAAAAAGGGTTTTCTTTAACCATGAGACACAAAGAGAGTGTATATAAGAGCAAAGAAAACAATGAGATTTTTCTTTAACCATGAGACACACACAAGAGGATTTGTTATTGTATTTGGTGGATCTCAAGTTAGGCATAAACTTAAGAATTATTATAACTGGTTTGGTAATAGTGAAATTGATTCGGAGTTTGTCCCATAATTTTTTCTTCTAATTAGAAAAGGTTTTACACGTAAATATTTGTATTTTTATTGTGATTGTTATTTGGACTTAGTAATATTAGTGATAATATTATTTGGGACCCAACAGCTAGGTCCCAACCCAAGTAAACCCTAAGAGTCCGTTTGGAAATAGTTTATTTAGTTGAAACTGAAATTTTTTTGCTAAAAGTACTGTAGAATGTAGATAAAACTAAAATGTGACTAAAATAACACAGCTCATGAATAGTACTAAAAAATGCAATGAAGCATATGAATTATAACAAAAATAAACTGAATAGTAAAAAAAAACTGACTTTTTAAGCCAATACCAAATGCAAGCTAAGAATAATAAGATGCCACGAAAAACGTAGACAAAGCAATCTAAAAAGTGAATAGTACTAGACTTCTAGCGTTATTGTAAACCGGCATAAATCTGCCAGTGGTCCCTCTAATTCGGCCCCTTTTTTATAAAGGCAGATTGATTGGGTATTTTGATGGTCTATTTGACAATCAAATTCTATTTTAGCCCAATAGGTAACAAGAACATTTTAAATCAGTCATAACTCATAAGATAGGCCCAAGTGATTTTTATTTTTCATGTCTTCGGCCCTACGCCATTTAATTGGAAACCCAGAGATACAGCACACATATGTCCTATATCTTATCCCCAACGCTACTGCGTCGCTGTACTGTACCGTACCTTACGAGTCACGTCTTGAGGTTAATTCTAAGTCATCCAATAAAACTAGGACCAACTTGTTTTTTATTTATGTTTTAGATACATACATAGATAAAGAGATAAATAATGGGTAAGGGAATCTGTAGGTAAAAACCATAGGCTATCACTTTTAACCACAACTAAGACCAACAATTAATTGGTAAAAAGGAAAAAGAAAAGAAGAATTATGATGTTCTATAAGGTCCTCTTTACTACGAGCATTCATGTTTTTATTTTTCAAAATAATGTGAAAGTAGTTTTCCAAAAAAAATTTCAAAAAATGGATTCGAAAACTTTTTCAAAAAATTCATTATGTAAAAATGTGTATTTGAAACTATTTTTCTTGGACAGTTTTTTTAAGAACTTACTTAAACACAAAATATGGTGTTTGGTAGGAGGATGAACTTTTAATGAAAATTTAACTTTTTATGACACATTGTGGAGTCCACATTTTTCAAAATATTTACCATAACAACATTGATACATATTTTTAAAGTTACTAGGGTGTTGTTTGGATTTTAGGAAATTCATATCCCATATCTCACAAAAATTGAGTTTTGTTAACTCATAACTCAAAACCCGGTGGGCCCCACGTGTAGAAGTCTGTTTGGCTTATTTTTTCAGATGTAACTCAGTTAACAAATCCCAAAATTTTGGGATATGAGTTATGAGATGTAGGAAACCCAGAGGGCTTGTTTTCATTTTTTTGAGATATGAGATTTGTTAACTCAATGGCAATATGTGTAATTTTAGAGTTGTCATTGGGTCCCACAGCAGAGTTACATCAAATCCCAGCAAACCCATGTGGTGTTCAACGGCACTTTGTGACTTTACTTTCCCAACTGCTTCAGCCTTCACTACTTCACTTCATTAGTTTTCATCACTTGCATTTTCCTTCTCCCAAGCAAACAGCACAGCAACACCTAAAGACTGAAGCGCACTGATCAGCACCTTCGCACAGCTCCGTGAACCTGCTTTTTTTTCCGGTGAGAATATTCACTATTCAGCCCCTCCATCTGTTGGGTTTTATTTTAATTTTTTTTTTTTTCCATGTTCCTCCATTTTTGAAGTTGTGCTTACTGAGACCTTGAATGCTTGTTCCTCCATTATTTTTCCGGTGTGAATGCTTGTTTATTTATGTATCTTTTTTTACTCTCTACTCAAGTATAGCTTTTATGCCTCTTTTTATGTTTTAAAATTTTTTTTTTTTATGTTAGAAGTTTATGGGTTTGTTCCTTTGTTACAGCCATGGTGAGTGAACAATTTCTACTTTGCTCTGCCTTTGGCTTGGGAAAAAAAATAAAAATTTGGACCGAGTGTTATGGAAATTTTATGTACACTGTCTGCCTTAGGCTTGTTCCTCTGTTACTCATTTTTTTATTTTATTTACGGTATGATTTAGAACCAAGAGTCATACGATGCATGTTGTAGTGCCCCTTTTTATGTTTTTAATTTTTTTTTTTTTTTAAGTTTCTGGGTTTGTTCCTCTGTTCCAGCCATGGTGAGTGAACAATGTGTACTTTGCTCTGTGTTTGGCTTGGGAAAAAAAAAATTGTTGTACCGAGTGTTATGGAAATTTTCTGTACAATGTCTGCCTTTGCTCTGCCTTTGTTACTAATTTTTTTTATTTTATTTATGGTATGATTTAGAATCAAGACCCCTAAACACTATTGTCTGACTTTGGTTGAATACATGGAAATGTTTCTTGTTTATATGTGATTGTTACATGATCAGAGGTTGTTGTTAGATGGCTGGGGATTTAAGGAGGTGGGACGATGAATGTGTCGATGAACTTTGTGACATTGTCTTCGGCCAATGGATGCTGGGTAATTTTGCAATTGGATATCCCCGTGAGCCATTGTGGGATGTGATCACAAACACTCTCAACGCTCGGACTGGGAAGGATTTCCGCAAGAGGCAGGTTATGCGTCAGTTCAAAATTTTCCGGAGGGAGTATTGTTCCGCCCACGGAGTGGAATATGGGTCAAGGCGTGGGTGGCCAGTGGTGGGTTCAGATGAGGAGGCTGGTTCGGATGAGGGAGTTGGTCAAGATGAGGGGGCTGGGTCAACTGAAGAGGCTGGTCCAGATGAGGAGGCTGGTTCGGATGAGGGGGTTGGTCCAGATGAGGGGGCTGGTCCGTCTCAGTAAGATGCAATTGGTGGAATCATTGTAATGCTTAGCTAACCATTTTGTTCATGCTAACTTATTTTGTTCCCACTATAGTTTGTACACTACTATAGTGTTGTTAGCGTACACTTTCACATGCACTCCCCTATGGCTATTAGTGACCACTTTTGTAGTAAAACAATGCCAAGGTCTTTTGACTTTTTGTATGTTACATGGTCACAATGTAATATTGTAGCTACGAACTGGAGTATATCTATGTATGGTGTTATCTTTAATATTCCTTGTTCATTTATATTCCTTGTTCATTTATTTAGAAAGTAACATTCCTTGGTCACAGTAACACATTAATATTTCTTGTTCATTTATTTACCTGTCAATACAATGTGTGTTCATCTTACCATATGAGATATTTGAATTAGATGGCACATGAATCCCAATATAGAAGACAAAAAGTGGCCTGCCAATGTAGAACACATATTTATAGAGATTATTGTAGAGGAACAAATTAAGGGTAACATGGAGAATGGTGTCTTTAAGGGCACTATGTGGGAACCAATAACACAAGAACTGAATAAAAGGTCTGGTAAACTTTTAACTACCAAGCAAGTCTTCCAAAAGCACAATAGGCTTCGGGGTAAACAACGCAAGTGGAGTCAATTGCTGAATCGTACAGGGTTGGGGTGAGATGAGGCCACCCAAACTATTACATGCACTGACGAGGTTTGGGAGCATGTGGTGGCGGTATGTTACTCTACGCATTTCAAGTTTCATGTTAGTATTAAATGTTTTTGCATTTAAGTGATTACTTTGCTGCCTAACAATTGTTCCTATGCTTGTGTTGTTGTAGGCTGATCGGAATGCAAATAACCTCCGAAAAAAGGGATGCCCTGACTATGATAAGCTGAAGCAGTTGTTTGCCCCCAGTACTGCAATTGGGCACCTTTAGATTTCATCAAACACACCTGCACTAAACAGCGATGAAAAGCGTGCAATGGAGGATGAGCTTGCTGCTGATGCTGCTCCTATCCATCTTGATGATGACTGTTACACCCCGAACTTGGATAGTATTCCTCGGACTACGGAGGAGACTGATGGTGTTGACCAAACCCAAGCTGCAGGCAAGCGTCCTGTGCAAGAAGCAAGTGCCAAGGGTAAGAAAGTGGCAAAGAAGTCCGACAAAGTAAGTAAGATGACTGTGGCCCTAAAGGAGTACACCGCAATG
This sequence comes from Quercus gilva, assembly GCA_023621385.1. NCBI lineage: Eukaryota > Viridiplantae > Streptophyta > Magnoliopsida > Fagales > Fagaceae > Quercus > Quercus gilva. Next base: position 34,305,102 of record CM042480.1, read on the forward strand.
ACGAGGGAGAGGTATCGCGGTAACAAGGGCAAGTCAACTGGCACTTCTGAACAATTTGCCCAATCAGCAGCTAGAGGTGATCCATCTTCTCTAGGGAAAGCCATTGACATGCTTAATCAATGTGCGGATCTCAATAACAAGGACTTTTTGAAGATCTCAAGGGCTCTCCATGTGAAGGAGAATAGGGTGGTGCTCATGGGCATGCTAGAGAATAGGAGGCGGGCATGGATGGAGGAAATTATTAACCTGGAGGATTGATACTTGGATCTTATTTTAATATGTGATAGTTATTGTAGTACTTGAACCTTTTGTCACAAAAACATTGATATGTTTTGTCGGTTATTATTTTCTATACTATGGATGTTTGTTAGGTTTTCTTCTTTATTTCTAGACTTGATGCAGTCTTGTATGTTGAATATTCTTAACTTATTATTCGGAATATTTATGATAATTTTCCGTATTCGCCTTGGTTTATCGTTGAGTGGTTGTTATTGTAAACAGGTTTATTGTATAAAATAAAAGGGGTTAATAGTATGGTGTTGTGGTGTGTAGGTGACAATGACATCAAGAAGTGAATGGTTAGATGCATTCCTGGCTTATGATTTTGACGAATCATACTTTGATGCCATGGATGCTGATGATGCTGGTGATGATACTGATGATGATAACTGGTGGGGTTCAGAGTGTGATAGCGAAGATGAAGCAGAGTTTGACTTTACAAATCCTTTGGTGGGTGAGATGTTCGCCTATATTCAGCGACATTATGATAAACAACCCATGCGTGATAGTATCCTCACAGGCCAAGGATACATGGATGAACTTGACAGTAATCCTAAGAAGTGCTTTGAGATGTTTCGCATGACACGCCCGTATCTGTTACATTTAGTGGATGAGTTGATCGGTCATGGATACTTAAAGGAAGGGCAAGGTGATGTGGATGCCATGCAAGCGGTTGCCATGTTGTTATACATACTTGGCCACAATACCCGAATAAGGTGTGTTGCAGACAGATTCCAGCAATCAACTGAAACGGTGTCCCGCCACTTCCGCAGGGTGTTACGGGCTCTTCATTCGTATGCGAGACATCTGATTAAGCCAGATCCAGATGTAGTTGGCCTCCCAGAACATCTTCGGGTGAATAAGTATTACCCATGGTTCGAGGTAATATATATCACTTAATTATTTTGTAAACATATTTTGTTTAACTAGATACATACATCATCTGTACTTATGTTATGTGCAGAACTATGTTGGGGCAATGGATGGCACCCATGTGAGTGTTCAGCCTCCTAAACATGTGACTCAAGCGTATAGGTCGCGAAAGGCTACCGTAACCACAAATGTGTTGTGTGTCTGCAACATGGATATGCAATTTATTTATGTTCATGCGGGGTGGGAAGGTAGTGCTAATGACTCACGAGTGTTTGAGGAAGCGATTGGTGACCCGAAACATGGATTCCCATGGCCACCCACGGGTACTACAACTAATCTCAAAGGCTATCAATTTTTACATGTTTTTGTTATAGTATTTTATGCCAATTCTGAATAGCTTCATTAACATGTAGGATCATACTACTTGGTCGACTCAGGCCTACCTATTGGCACAAGTTTCCTTCCACCTCACAAATCAACTAGGTATCATGCCCAGGAATTTCATTCTAGTAACAGGACTCCAACAACCAAGAAAGAGTTGTTCAACTATCGACACTCTTCCTTGCGAATGGTTATTGAACGATCGTTTGGGGTGCTGAAGGCTCGTTTTCCCATCCTCAATTTAATGCCCAACTTCAAGCGCAGTAGGCAGCGCTATGTGATTACTGCATGTTGTTGTTTACACAATTTTATGCGCATTAATAACCGTAGTGATGAATTGTTTAACACATGGGACAATGTTGAATATGAAGGGAATCCTGTTGTTCCGCCTAGTAATGGCAACAATGGAGCTTCCACCAGCACCGCAGACCAGAGGCATGTTGTGGAGATGTCAGAAGCATCAAAGAGACGTATGGCCCACTCTAGGGATGACATCACCGATGCTATGTGGGCTGATTATGTTGCCCGTAGAAATTGATGTAGCACATACGGTGTATTGTAAACGCTTACATTTTGATATTTATAGACTTGGTAGCATAGGCCAGGCGATTAGCATTTACAATGTATTGTAATTTTCAGCAGATGTTATGTATTTGTTTATAATAATATTGCGCTATGTACACTGGAATGTGTTGTTTTGAAGTTGGTGGTATAAACTGAATTTGCGTACACTGGGGTTATGTATTCTTGATTGCAAATTTACATTCAAACTTACTTTTACCTTGGTGATGACTATTATATAAATTATATGAATCATGCATGGATATGTAACCGTTGGTGACAATGTGAAGATGCATTAACAAAACAGAGGATTGATACTTTGAAGTGTATATATTTGAAACTGCCATACCATTTGTAAACTAATATGATATTTTATAAAACAATAATAGTATATATAAGTTGTGGACAAAACAGTCCCACTAAAAGTTCAACATACAATACATTGCTAGGACCAACACCTACACTACAATTTTTGGTCCAACACGCGTACAATACATTTTCATGTGCAAAACATTAATAATATTACATTATGCAGCCCACGTACGCATTCAGATTCATGGTAGACACATTTGCCGTAATCCAAACTCACTATACATACGAAAAAACACAAACAACATGGCAAACAATATGGCAAAGGTCAGCCATGAGGTAACCAACACAGTCTTGTATTTATGTGCCCGGTCATTGGCCATACGCTCCGCAATTCTTGCTTTTTCAGCATCACGTTTTGCTGCTCTTACCCTCTGAAGTGCTTCTGTTAACAATGCACGGGCTTCAGTCTCATTTTCTTTTGCTATAGCTGCCTCGGCCTCAAGCCTAGTAAATTTAGCTATTACAATTGGTGCTGTTTCAGCACCACGCCTACATGTGTTACCATCCAACCACTGAAAGGACTTACAATGGTGGTCACTATCCTGCAAATTTAACAAAGCAAGTATGTACATGAGTTGAGGGGCATGATGGTTTTAACCATGAATTGAAAACAATAGTAAGCGCATTTGATACTCACAGGCTTCCAATGTCTACAGCCATAGAACCTCCTGCCAAAATTATGGAGCTTCAAAGACGTCCATACCACGCACTGGTCCATGTCACACGAATGTCGACTAGAATTGGTGTTATAACTACTTGCCTCTGACATTGTTTGAAACCCCACCCCTACATATATAGACAACCCAATTCAAAAGGCACAAAGATAGAAAAAAACAAACGGAAAGGAAGCATGTATTAGAAAACCTTCAGTATCCCTCAAAGGAAGCACAATAGAGTGAATATTTCATAAACAGAGGCATCTTCAATTTCCTATATTATCAAGAAAGGCTGGCTAGATAACTATTTATTAGCATTGGACACCTAAAAGAAGAAAATCAATCCAAATGATATTGGTGTCATATCGGCCTAAATGTCTTTAGTATGTATATAGGAAGACACTTTAAAAAAAAAAAAAAAAAAAAAAATTGGGTATTTCCTATATAGGAAGACACTTTTTTAACTACTTGGAAATTTGGTATTTCCTCTGCCAGACCAACCCAAGCAGAGATCCATGGTCATCCCAGACTCACAATCTTGAGTTTAAATCCAAGCAGAGAGATCCTAAACTGAGTACATGGCCACAAATTCTGAGTTTAATATCTACCTTATGTTATCATATAAGCTAGATATGTGTATACACTAGTACCAAATGAAAGAGAGTCTCAATAATAATCCTAAATCCTAGTGTCTCTAGCCTGAAGTCTCTACCTGTGTGAAGTATTCAGCCAATATGAAAGGATATAATACCTAACCCATGTTGCTTAGAGACCCAAAATCCAATTCGAGTGTATGAATTTGTAAGGGACATCATTCTCTCCAAATGTTTTTGTACCTAATCGACTAAGGGACGTAACTCTCAGCCATTTCCTTTGAAATGCAAATTAAGGATTGCAATGCGCATAGCTAATGCAGTTGCATATCTCTACACTGCATTTTTAGGCTTTTTATCCATACATATATATTCAGCCGGGTAGCATTATATTGGATGAGAACAATGATGCCAAATTGATTGATTTCTCAATCTCCATGTCAATTCCCGAAGGTCAATTGCATGTACAAGTTTTTCATATTCGTGGAAAACATGGGTACGCAATGCCTGAATATGTACAAATAGGCTATTTAATTGAGAATGCTGATGTATATAGTTTTGGCGTGCTTATACCAACACTTTTGGCAGGACGTGGTTCATGTTTATATGGTGAATATGATACGAGGCTTATAATCTAGTAGATTGGCCGATGCTTTGGTATAATGCCACTGAAAGAATTATCCTGAATGTTCTTGGCGAAAGAGATGTTTAAGCAAGCAATCAGGATCAATATAAGTGGCAAAGTGCAGCAAAGAACAACTACTGAGAAACCTACAAGTCAGTGGAAGCAATAATAAAGAATGGCAACTAGATTTTTTAGTGTCTTTTTACCATTAAGCCTGTCAAACTCACAAAATAAACCAATAATAAAAAGAGCATATTTTGACCCCTCCTAAACAATGTTAAAGCAAAGAAGGAAAAATTATCGATCAAAAGATAATAGGATATACTCTAATCACCAAAAATTTTCTGGGTTTATTTCGACCACAAGTAGTCACCCTAAGACAAGAACTAACCACTTTTTGGACACTTATGATTACAAAAACATTAAACTCTCAACAAATTCAGAAGAAAAAGACAAACACCCCAACATAATTTTTAACAATGTTCAAAAAAAGATAAGGCAAACAAGCCAACAATAGTGTTTCCTTCCTCTCACAAAAACAGGGAACCACAATGCACATATGGTCAATGCAGTTTCAATAGATGGGAATAGACAACATCAACAAAAACAATTTATTGCTACATAAAAATTAGGCCATTTAGAAAACAGTCATCACAACATAGTACTACACAATTGGAACCCACAACAGTCATCACAAGCATTAGGTAGTAGATATTGGAGCCCGCAAAAGACGGTCTTCATAAACAAGATACAGAAATTGAAACCCCCCCCCCCCCCACCCCCACCCCCTTTTCCCCTTCAATTGAACAACACCTTATTACAATCTTCATATTACTGAAAACCTAACATAAAAAATTTCAAATCCAACCTTCTATTCACAGCATTTGATTGTTCAAGATAGATTTACTTATTTTGAAGTAACAAATTTATGAAAAATATAGACAAAATCATAAAATGGGTAAAAAGTAAGATCGTACCAATAGATTAAGCCACAAATTTCTCTTCACCAGACCCACAGTGCTGCGATGGGTTTACAAGTTGAAGGTGAGAAAGATGAGCAACGTGGGATACCTTGATGAAGGTTGTGTTCAGAGTTGGGAGACTGGATTCCTTCGTTTGGGTTTCTGGAGTTCGAGATGAGGAACGACAGAGGAACCTCTGAAACCACCTTCAGCCCTCTTCACAATGGAGGGATCTAACGCAGTGGAGGCGGAGAAGGGAAGGGCAGAAAATGAGAGGCGGAGTGAGGGTTTGAACATCGGATGCTCGGTGTGAGAGAGTGGAGACGTTTCACCTTTTGCTCAGAGAGTGTTGAAGTTGGGAGCAGAGTGCTATGTTGTGGAAAGGACGTGAAGAGGAGAGAGAGAGAGCCAACGCGAGTAGGGATTGTGACCGTTCTGTGGAACTGTGTTGGAAGTGATTTTTGTGGGACCAGTGACAGACGTAAAGGTGAGTTATTGAATTGAAAAAACCACTGAAATATTTCAATCAAACAGCCCACGCAATTGAGTTATAGAAATTGGGGTATTTTTGAGTGAAGAGTGAAGAGTGAAGAGTGAATAGTGATAAGTGATGAGTGATGGGTGATAAAAAATGAGTGAAGAGTGATGAGTGAACAAAAAAAATAAACCAAACAAGGCCTAAAAAACTTGTTTTCACAATACATGTTTTTAACCTTGTATTTTGAAAATTGTATTCTATGAACTCATAGGTCATACCAAACACAATTAAAAAGTGAGAGCCACCATTTTCAAGTTTTGAAAACAGACCTGTATTTCAATTCTGATATCAAACATGCCCCAAGTATCTCAACCATGTTTTCAATATCGCAATGAAATTTTATCATAAATCATTGTCATAGGTGTGTTTGGACAGTGTTTAGGGTCGTTTTGTGGCCATTACATGTGTCGTATTTTGATAAGTTAGTGATCAGACTTGGGTTTTCTGGGATGGTCAAGTCTACTACTCATGCAGTCATGCCAATGAATTGTTCATTAAAAGCTATCATTACATTTTCTTCTAGACAAAAAATAACATAATAAATGATGGAAATAACAAGAAATGAAAAAAATAGTTTCCTCATGTATAAATGATTTAAGCTAGAGGAAATATATTAGGTAGACATGGCAAAATGAGCTGAAATTCGCTAACCCAACCCAAACTCGCCCAAATCCGATTTTTTGGCCCGAATTAAATATGGGCCAACCCGTGGTCCACCCGTTTTTTTGTGAGCTAACCTAACTGGACCCACGGCCATCCTATTTTTTAACTTTTTTTTCCATAAAAATATTTAAAAACTACATGGCAAGGTGTGATAGACTACTCCTAAGTACTACTCCTAAGTACATAACATTATTATAAAATGCACAATGAACTTGTGTGTTCTGCCCCCTATTTACTAAAAAAAAATAAAGAGTTAAATGAAAGGGGAAAAAATATACAAAAGGAATATTAATATACTAATATCTATCTAATTATCTTACAACATGTCCATTTTTATTTTATTTTTTTTATCCAAGGTAAATTTGACAAATATTGGGATTGTTATGGTGTAATACTAGCTTGTGCTATTGTTCTTGATCCAAGGCATAAGCTAAATTTTGTGGAATTTACTTTCAAGAAGATAGAGCCAATTGAACACATTGCTGAAATGAAGGTGGAGCAAGTTCAAGCACAATTGCATAAGCTTTTTTTAGAATATGAATGTCCCAAGCCTATGGCTACTACAATTGCTTCATATTGTATTGGGAGTTCTAGCCATGGTGATATGGATGATCATGATGAAGATATGGAAGATGGTTTAAGTATATTGAATTTTGTTTGATATATGTTCTGGTATTCTTTTTTTTTTTTTAATGAAATTATAATTGATGGTGATCAACAACAAGTAGTCTTCATCCATAATGGTCATCCAAGACCAGTAACATCCAAAATAGCCTTCAGAAAGGAGAAAGGAGAAATGAGAAATATGCACCACAAACATAGAATATGGACGTACAAGAATATCACCAGTCGTCCAAAGAGAATCTTGTCGTCTAAAGAGAACCAGGTCTTCCAAACCACGATAAGGTATAGACGACCAATAAACACTTAGTAAATTTCTGAGTGCTTTCCACAATCTCAAATTGTTAGACCACTAACCCTCATCTCGAAACGTAGGATGAGTTCCCTGAAATTCACTCCACTCACCCCATTAAGTCTACACATCTCCCACGATGTTAGTAACATCTAACAAGTACACCTACTCCGAACTCTCTGTAAAAGGGACCAAACCTCATCTAATCAAGGTACATACTACTATTCATACACTTACTACATTTGTGTTCTAGAGAGAAAACTAACTAAACTGTCAGAGGGTCCTTGACCGGTTCACCCCCATCACCTTCGATAACCTCTTTGTTCCTCTCCAAGTCATCCAACTATCGTGGAAGCCCGGAGCATTCAGCCTACAGATTTTTTAGCATTATCAATTAGCGCCATTTGTAGGATAGATTCTAAATGTTAGCCACTTTCCTTTCTAAGACAAAAGGCTGCATGGTCCGAACTAGGTTGATGGCCATAAGTCCAGAACACCCAGAGAGTGGAAATGCTTCTAGTCATCCAAACCATGCACCAGCACTGCCACTAGCATTCGTCCAATAGCAGTTGCAGTCCATGGCAGCTATAATGGCAGACTTGACACAACAAAACCAAGAATTAACCAGAGAGGTTAATATAAAGAAGCAATGTCGACACCTATATGCAAAGGAGTTTGGGCAAAACTCAGAAAATTGAGGGGCGGAGAATAGCGCTAAAAGAGGAGATCAGTCCAGAGGCACCATCACTTGAAGGGTACCACACTTGGAGAAAGAGAAGGACCAGATGAAGAAAGCCATGGAAGAGATGAGAGACTCCATGAGGAGGATGAATCATGTGGATTAACTCGTCCACAAAACTAACTCTCTTTTTACTATGTCCATCACGAGTCATCCTTTACCCTCTAAGTTCAAAATGCCTACCTTGGACTCATATGATGGAACGCGAGATCCTTGTAATCACATTGTCACGTTCAAGACGACAATGCACCTCTAAGGCATTCCAGACGAGATCATATGCAGAGTCGTCCCTACTACACTGAAAAGGCCTAGCCAGCGTATGGTTTAGCAAACTACCACTAAACACTATAACTTCGTTCTAGGAGTTAAGCAAGTTGTTCATCAACAACTTCATCAGAGGCCAAAGGCATAAGCACTCCTCGTCTAGCTTGCTGAACATAAAGCAAGGAGAGAATGAGAGTCTACGAACTTTCATCAGTTGTTTTAACAGGGAAGCCCTATTAGTAGACAAGATGGACGACAAAATCCTTTTGGCGGCCTTCTACAATGGAGTTACCACTGATTTGTTCATTCATAAATTGTATGACCAAGAGCCACAAACAATGGCCGAGCTGATACACTCAACCCAAAGCTTCATGAATGCTGAGGACGCAATCATTGCCAAGAAGAAGAAGAAGAAGGCTGAATGAGTGAAGGCTAGATACATGCATCTTCCAGAACAGGGCCTTCGTCCAAAGAAGGCTAAAATGAGAAAAAATGATCGAGATGGCAAAAAGGCAGGATCTTTCTTAGGGCGATACTCTAATTACACACCCTTGAACACCTCACTTGACCAAGTGTTGATACAGATCAAAGACAACCCGTCCTTGAAATTTTCAGAAAAGCTAAAAGGAGATCCTAGCAAGCGAAATAGAAGCAAGTATTGTCATTTCCACTGAGACCATGGGCACGACACTAACGAGTGTTGTGGTCTAAAGTATCAAATTAAAGTCCTTATCAAACAAGGGAAATTGAAAAACTTTATTGGACGAGAGCGTAAGGACTAAAGATTACCACTAAAAGGTAAAGTAGAAGAGCCAATTCGTCCACCACTTGGAGAAATAAGGGTTGTTGTTGGGGGAATATTAGCTGCCAGCTTGTCCAGATCCAAGAAGACCTACCTTTGAGTGGTTCAGAATGTTCAGCTTACTAGTAGTCCACCAAGAGTACCAAGGATGGACAAACCAACCATAACTTTCACTGATGAAGACGCAAAGAGACTACACCATCCTTATGATGATGCAATTGTCATCACTTTGACAATTGCTAATTATACAACAAGAAGAGTGCTAATAGATAATGAGAGCTCAGTAGATATCCTTTACTACCCGGCCTTCTAGTAGATGAAGATTGATAAAGAATTGCTCCGTCCAACAAATGTCTCCTTGATTGGATTTGGAGGGATGAAAGTCCTACTAGTAGGCACTATCTCCCTACCCATTGTGGTTAGATCTTATCCACAACAGATTACCAAGGAAGTGAATTTCCTCGTCGTTGACTGCTCGTCCTTATACAATTTCATCATAGGACGACCAACCTTGAATAGTTGAAGAGCTGTAATGTCCACTTATCACCTTTCCTTTAATTTCCTAACTGACTATGGCATAGGAGAGGTCTATGGCAATCAATTAGAAGTTAGAGAATGTTATCTAGCCATGTTGCGTATGGACAAGCAATTGCCAACGATAAATATTGAGGAAAGAATGACGGCCATCGAGCTGATTAAGATATTAGAAGATATTCCTTTGGACGAATCCAACTCGAAGAAGTTCACAAGGATTGGAACAAGTATGGAGGAGAAGAGAAAGCAAGACCTCGCCTAATTCCTCAAGAAGAGAAAGGATGTGTTTGCTTGGAGCCATGAAGACATGCCTAAGATCGACCCAAATGTGATAACTCATCATCTAAACGTATTCCCATCCTACAAGCCTATCCGTCAGAAGAAAAGAGTATTTGCCCAAAAGTGAGACGATGCCATTAAAGAAGAAGTCCAAAAGTTAGTAACATCAAAGTTCGTCTGCTAAGTCTACTATCCCAATTGGCTAGCAAACATAGTAATGGTCAAAAAAGCTAATGGCAAATGGAGGATGTGCGTGGACTTCACAGATATGAACAAAACTTGCCTCAAGGATAGTTATCCCCTTCCACACATTGATCAGCTAGTAGACTCAATAGTTGGACATCAATTGCTAAGTTTCATGGATGCATTCTCAGGGTACAACCAAATAAAGATGGACGAGGCAAACTAGGAGAAGACATCTTTTGTTACAAGCCAAGGTTTGTTTTGTTACAAAGTAATGTCTTTTAATTTGAAAAATACAGGGGCTACCTATCAGAGGCTAGTCAATCAAATGTTTTGTCTACAAATTAGGCAAAATGTTGAAGTATATATGGATGACATGCTAGTTAAAAGCACAAAGAAGACACAGCACCTGGATGACTTCCAGGAGACTTTTGACATGCTTAGACAATACAACATAAAGTTGAACCCAAGTAAAGCCTTCGAAGTTTCATCAGGGAATTTCCTGTTGGAAAAGTAAATATATGCAGCAGAAAAATTAACAGATTTACTTCATTCACAATTGATAACATGCACTATATAAGTTTCAGAATATAGAACAAGATAGTGTACCTTGGTGCGGTGAATTTCACAACCAAAGATCAAAACTACTCGGGAACACTTTCAATCTTCACTCCAATTCCACTAACGCCTAAGATGTGTGGTCTCTTAATCAATTGTATGTGTATATTCTAGAGAGAATGAGAGAGTATCCAACACTTACATACATACCATTTCATGCATATGTGATAATTACAAAATTCTATATGTTTCTCTAAATAACTGATTTTCTAATTGGGCTAACCTTTTGGGCCTTTCCAATTGGGATTTAGTATGTGGCTTGGAGTGGGACCAAAAGGGAACAAATAAGACACTAGCTCTAATAAGCCTTGGGCTTTTCTGTCAACTCTTGACAAGTCCAAAATTACCATTAATTATATTTAATACCACTATATAAATATAATTACACTCTAGGCCTTATTAATTAATTATATCCCAAGACTTTATTGTACATGCAACCCCTTCATAAAATATTAGTAGTAACACAAAGTCATTAATGTAGACTGCCACTTTGTAGATTACTACATCTTAATCCTTGAGTACCCAGTTTAATCCTTTTAAGTTATTCATTATATATTTATGAAATTCAATTTCATAAATATATACTTTAGTAATTTCTTACCAAAATGATTAGGCTTAACTCTCTGAATAACAAACCTATTAAATTTATCTCAAGGGAATATTTTGTATCTCCGTTAAGAGACTATGAATTCCATCTTGAAAATATATGTTCCATCAACACTAAATGTGGCTGCCCAACATATTGAGATTTTGACCGTTACTTTAGATCTCACTCCTGATATATCAAAGCAACCTACATTTCATGATCAGATCCATTATTTTCTCAGGATTAAAAGTTCATAAAAATAGAAGTCGTGAGATTTATTATTCAATTAACAGTCGTTAGGAGAATAATAAATCTCACAGCAGTCCAGTTCAATATGTCTTAACTCTTAGAACATATCAACATCTTAACTAAAATTCACCACTTCCATGATCAAGATAAATCATCTTAGTTAATATGTTATAGTCTTCGCAGATGAAACGCCTAATTTCATCACTGACTACGAACCAAATTCTAAGTTTACAAAGAACTTGTGACTTATATCTTCTGTGACTAAATCACATACTATGCATCTCATGGACTATATGATAATCTCCAAATATTCATGTTACCATTATTTCAAATAATAATAAAACAACTTCATTAATTACAATATTAAGTCATACATCATATCATACATAATGTCATACATAATATAATACATAACATCATACAATAGGATTCTAGGGCACAAATCCCAACAGTTCCTTGGTTTCATGATCTCATAAAGGGGGATTGAAGCAAACCTTGACAAGATCCAAGTAATACTAAGCATGGAGCCACCACTAAAGAATATCAAAGAAGTGCAAAGCCTTACTAGACGAGTAACAACTCTCAACAAGATTGTCTCAAAAGCTACTAACAAGTGTTTTCTATTCTTCAAGGTGTTAAGAAAAGCATTCGAATGGACGGACGAGTGTCAACAAGCATTTGAAGAATTCAAGATGTATCTCACAACAACTCCCTTATTGAGCTCATCCAAGCCAGGTGAAGAAATGTACCTCTATTTAGCAGTCTCTCCTCATGCAGTAAGCTCAGCCTTAGTCAGAAAATAAGGGAAGACACAGAAGCCCGTCTACTACACCAGCAAGGCGTTAAGAATGGAGAAATAACAAGTAGTCTTCGTCTATAATGGTTGTCCAAGACTAGTAACATCCAAAACAGCCTTCAGAAAGAAGAAAAGAAATATGCACCACAAACATAGAATACGAACGTCCAAGAATATCACCAGTCGTCCAAAGAGAATCTTGCAGTCTAAAGAGAACCAGGTCATCCAAACCACGAGAAGGTATGGACGACGAATAAACATTTAGTAAATTTATGAGTGTTTTCCACAATCTCAATTGATTAGAGCACTAACTCGCATCTCGAAACATAGGGTGAATTCCCCGAAATTCACTCCACTCACCTCATTAAGTCCACACATCCCCCACGATGTTAGTGGCACCTAACAAGTAGACCCACTTCGAACTCTCTATAAAAGGGACCAAGTCTCATCTAATCAAGGTACATACTACTATTCATCCATTCACTATATTTGCGTTCTAGAGAGAAAATTAACTTAACCATTGGAGGGTCCTTGGTCGGTTCACCCTAGTCACCTTCAATAACCTCTTTCTTCCTCTCCAAGTCATCCAACCGTCATGGAAGCTCGGAGCATTCAGCCTATTGATTTTCGAGCATTATCAATAATGTTGTGTGGAATTTTTTTTAATTGCAATTTTTTTTAATGATTAGTTATGAAAGTTCTCGTAGTGCAAAAAAAAAAAAAAAAAAAAAAAAACTCAATTGGACGTGTATTTAGAATAGCCTAGGCTTAGCAAAAGCAAAATTCAAAGTTAGAAGTTCTCTGTTAGTGGAAAGAACATTACAATCGGTTTCCAGAGCTCTCTTTAATGGGACGAGATCTCATGAGCATTTCCATAACTACTGTTGCATCTAAATTAAGTTTTAGCACTGGAAAAAAAATTCTTACTCCATATCGATCACATCTTTTGCCTGAGAACGTGGAAGTTATGTTGTGCACTAATAGTTAGTTATATGGATTTGAAAGTATTTTAATTTATCAATAGAGTCATAGAAATTATACATTTTTAACTCTTTATTGATAAACTTTGATTTGCTTTCATGGTACACTTACGTTATATTAAAATATTGTATTGTAGATGAAGATATTGATAAAATTGGCAAACTGGAGCTACCATTCACAAGTATGAATATTTGTAATGTTGAATCTACTACCAACATTAAGTAAATTAAGATATAATTCTTATAAAATATTTACTTGTTCTTCTTTACTTAAATTGTTATATTTATTTTCAAATGTTTTTTTTTTTTTTTTTAGTTTATCTTTCTATATAATCTAAAGTTATTATTATTTTAAATGTAATAGAGATTTGTGCACTTAAAAATGCTAATAACTTGACATGGTTCATAACATTTAGTTTTTATCATTATTATTATTATTATTATTATTATTATTATTATTATTATTATTATTATTATTATTATTATTTTGGTTCTTTTATGGGAATGATATCACTAGTGAACTTTGAATTTGAAGTGTGTAAAGAATTTTAGTCATGCTCAAAAATCAAAACTATTTAAATTGCAAGGATATGAAAATCTTTATGTTTTTTGGTTTATTTGTTTTTTTCTCTTCACTTGTATAATAGTAAATTAGTAACAAATAGTCTAACTATTTGATTTGATTCATACTCTCTAAAAAGTTAGCATTTATTTGTTGTGTTTTTTTTTTTTAATGTGAAAAATATGGGCCAACTCAACCTGACCCGTAACCCAATTGACCCAACCCATTTTTAACCTGGCCCGTTTTGACCAACAACCTAAATGACCTGACCCGACAGTTTGCCATGTCTAATGTTAGGTCGTCAAGCATATGAAATTGGGATAAATAAATATGTTTAGCAATTCAAACAAATGTATTTAGCATGATTAAATGAACACATACTCGTCAATTCCAATTTAATATATTCAACATTAAATAATTTCAATAAATGCGTTATGCGACATTATAATACGATGATGTGCAGCAATATATAATGAAGATAATAAGAGCATCCAAGTGGATGCAAAATTACTTTTTTTTTTTTTTGGTAAACCGAAATTTCAATTAAAGACTAAGGCAAAATACAATGTGTAGGGTAAACAACACCCCAAGAATCAGCCAAAAGCTGGTACAAAATATAGGAAAGGGGAGAGGCGTGAACAACAAAATCTGAGGGGGAATTTATTCCTTCCTTAGCTAGCAAGTCCGCACAATGGTTGCCTTTGCAATGGACGTGGTTGATGTGGGCTTCATTAAAATGCTGGAGGAGGTACCTGCAATCAACGATAATGGCACTGTAAGATGAGAAAAATCAACCCTGGTATTTTCAACAGTGAAGAAATTTGCTACTGTTAGGTCGTCAACTTCAATAATGAGTTTTGGATGTTGAGGTTTTTTGCCAGCATTAGGCCGTCATGTAGACCCCATAATTCAGCTGCCAAAGAGTACACGTGAACAATTTTTCTAGTGCAGCTACTGATCCAAGCGCCTTGAGTGTCCCTAATGATGCCGGCTGTACTGGCACAACTGGGGCTGCCTCGAGCCGATTCGTCAGTGTTTAACTTGAAAAAGCCCGAGGGAGAGGGGGTCCAACCTATATGATGGATGGGTTTTATAGGCGAAGGGTGTTTAGAAGGGAGAATGTGGAGGAGGTCAATGGCTGTAGAGGAGATCTTTCTAAGTATGGTATCGGTATCAAAGCTTGTTGCTTCTAAGAGCAACTTGTTTCTGGCCGACCAAATGCACCAAACAGCCACAGGGAAGGTCACAAACCAAGGAATATTGCTTGGGGGGTGGGGGTGTTGGTAGGTGACCATGGCCTTTAGCCAAGCAAAGGTGGCGTCGTAGCCAAGGTCACAGGGGAAAAGAGAGTTGGTTAGTTTGGACCAGATGGGAGCGACACACAGGCAGTCCCTTAGAATGTGAAGCGTGTTTTCAGCGTTGGTGTGGCATAGCGAGCATTTGTCATTTTGAATGACTTGTCTAGCGCGAAAAAGGGCTCTTGTGGGGAGTCTATCGTGAGACGCTAACCAGAGAAAGGTTTGAATTCTTGGAAGGGTAGGAGTTTTCCAAACCCATTCCCAGGAAGGGGGTAGGGAGTTCCTGTGAGAGAGTGTACACGGAATGGGTGCTAAACATGCCATTAGAAGAAGGGTCCCAGGTTGGGAGGTCTTCAAGGTCAGAGTGGAAGGGTTTGGGGGTGGCTTTTATGGTATTAAGGATGTTCAGGGGGAAGACAAAGGATAAGTTGTCCAAAGCCCGATCTCCGTTGTGGTCCCAAGTTTCGTGTAACATGGTGGCAGTGTCGTGACAATTGAAAGGACCTTGGATGGCACTCTGGAAGGGCCCGTTGCCTGTCCAGTTGTCATGCCAGAAGTTTATTTTGGTGCCATTGCGAATGAGCCATCTTGTGCCTTCTTAGATTATGAAAATTAAGGATTTTAGTAACATGGCCTCTTACTAAGACAGTGGGCCCTTGGGCCTTGAGTGGTGCTAATTTTTGGTTGATCTCTCTAAGTAATCTTGATGTGGTTGTCCACGTCAGTGGATATTTTGGGTTGACTTTGTTGGGCTTTATTTAGTCAAACCCATATGTGTTTGTTTTTGCTAAGCACGTGGGCATATTTGAATGGGCTAGTTCATGGATTGTGTAGGCTTATTTGAATGGGCTTTGAACTGACATTATGAGCTTTATCTATAAGTATTTTTAAAGGCTAGTGGGAAAAAAATGCCCTTAACAAAAGAAACGTGAATGGATGTTCTTTTTGTTTGAATGTGTTTTTAAGTACGAGAGAAAAAAGATTTTGAAGAGATTTTGAGGAATAAAATACACTTTTTAAAGATTTTTTATTTTATTTACGAATTTACTCATTGATAATATTTAAGTGAGAACAGCTATTAGCTGACACTAAAATTTTTTTTTTTGAAAATACCTTAGATAAAATTAAAAGCTACCTGAAATAGTATAGTAGAACCCATAAATAATACCAAAAAAATGTAATGACTCATGAATTGTAGCAAAAAAACTAAATAGTAAAAAAAACTGCCTATTTCAACCAATGTCAAACATAACCATTATACCCCAAATTTTTATTTGTTCACTGAAGTCCAAATAAAGTAACTTAGGATTAATTTTCAAACGTGGGTCTCTAAGCTAGCAGTTACACATGTCTCTAAGTACATCACCATGGCATAAATTTTTGTAAAACCCACAATTTTGTAATTCGAAACCTGCAACTGTAAAGTTTATTTTCCAAATTTTGTTCTTCATATGAAAATCTTAGCCTAGAAATGAAATCATGAGCATTTGAACGACTCTAACTAATATGCTTTGATGCGGAAAAGATAGATAGATTTTGTTCCAGCTATGCCTTTGTAGTAGTTTATCATTCATTTCTCTTTCATTGTTTGACACAAATTAAATACAAGTTTGGAATCTTCAGTTTTCAAATGTCAATCCCTCTCATAGACCACATGGATTCAGCCAAAAAATTAAAAAGCCTCTCATAGTCCACACTGTCACGTACGTGGCTGTAGCTTGGAGCCCTCTAATTGATGATTTCATATTTTTTACGTTTCTTTTATAACTTATGATTTCATATTTTATTATAAACGATTGCTCAACCACAAAGTCTTACTATTAATTAGGTGATGGAGTCGTGGGCTCACGTACCCCAAAAAGGAAGATAGAAGAAATTGATTTGGTTTTCATTATAAAGTAAACAATGTTTTGTTCTATTTCTATATCATCTAGGAAATATATGGCTGTCATACACTTTGTCACGTTCAGGTAGCACTCCTAAATTACCAATTGCCAAGTCATGATATTAAGGGGAAAAAAAAAAAAAAAAAAAAGTCATGGGTGATTTGTTATGATTGTTTTTTTTTTTTTTTTTTTGGTGGAAACAGGAGTCTTATTTATAAGATAAAGAGTTTATACATCAACAACATTGGGCTATCAGGCACAAAGTCTACTTGCTTCGAGGCCTGCCATATCCCTTACATAGCCCACATATACAAAACAGGGACATGAACCATACACAGACAAAAAGTGTTATTGATGAGTTCCCCGCTTCACCAACGCATCCGCACAAGCATTAGCTTCACGATACATGTGAAGCACCCGAACCTCCCAGTCCCGGTCCATGAGATTCTTGCAATCACAAATTAAAGGTAACATAGTAGGAGAATAAGTGACATTGTGATCAGTTAACCAAGTTAGCACAACACTAGAGTCGAGTTCAAGCTATATGAACTTAAATCCCATATCCCAAGCAAGCGCCAAACTCTGTTAGACAGCAGCCAACTCAGCCATATTATTTGATGCGAGGCCTAAATGAAGGGAAAAGCCAGAGATCCATTCACTCGAATGGTCTCGTAAAATGCCCTCAGCCCCGACTAACCTCGGATTACTAATGGCACTACCATCGGTGTTTAGCTTAGTATAGGGTACAGGAGGCATTGTCCAATATATAAGTTAGGGAATCCTAACCTAGGGCCGGCTAATAGAACCCACTAGGAAATGAAATTCAGACGCAGCCTAGACGGAGGCGTGTATAAGACTGTGTTAGGATCGGGATTGGTGCTTGAAAATCCTTTCATTTCTAGCCAGCCATAAATTCCAACAAAGAAACGAAAAGTAAATACGCCAAGGAAGTTGAAGATGCAATATATTGTTATCTGCAGTTGCATTTCTCCAGAGCCAATCTTGCAAAGACAACTAAAAGAAAGACAAAGGCAAGATACCTGGGGATTGACTCCATACTTCTTTTGCCCAGGGACAATCTCGTAGTATGTGGATGGTTGTTTTCGGGTGATGACACCTAGGACATTGCACATCTAGATAAGGGTGGCCAATGGTTAGGAAAGTACGAATGGGCAGCTGGTCGTGCATAGCTTTCTAAATGAACATTTGAATCTTTTTAGGGTAGGTTAAAGGCCAAATCCATTTCCAATCCTGAGCATTGAATGGGACTTTCTGTTTATGAAAGAGAAATTTGGAAGCAGATTTCACGGAACACGTGCCATTATTGTGGGGCCACTCAAGTGTGTCCGGGAGACTCGTGAAATGTGCGATAGGAATACCCTGAATAAGGTTTTGAAGCGAGGAGGGAAGAGGGAACGTAAGTGCATCAAAATTCCAAGTGTGATGGGTCCTCAAGGAGTTAACCCGTTGATCCTCGTCTTGGAAATGGATAGGGCTTTCAATGTAGTTACGTAGAGCGCCCTAAGGCAGCCACTAGTCCTTCCAAATCCGATTAGTTTTCCCATCCCCGACAATCCAAAGCAAACCGTCAAGAAGCAATTTAATACCGAGTGAGAGTGAGTGCCAAATATGTGACCCTCTTGTACGTCTAGTGTTGGTAAATAATGTTGTGTATGGGAAATATTTGGCTTTGAGAAGCTGGGCCCAGAGCATATTAGGATTAGTATATAATCGCTAAGCCTGGTTCATGAGAATCGCTCGATTTCGATGGCGGGTTAAGGGTATGCCCAATCCTCTCGCATCTTTTGGTAAGGTGATAGTTTCCCAGTTGACTGTGTGAAAGCTACGACGTGCAGCGGTATCTCCCCATAAGAATTTGTAGCTCATTTTGTCAATTTTGTGACTAATCTTTTGGGGGAGGAGCGTGGTTTGCATAGCATAAATAGGGATGGATGCCACAATTGCTTTAATTGGGGTGGCCCGGCCAGCCATTAATAGATATTTACCTTGCCAACCTTCAATACGTTTCTGGATTTTGTCAACTAAAAATTGATAAAATTTAGTTGTTCTATGCGTAGTGAAAATAGGAGTTCCAAGATATGTGCCAATGCGGTCAGTGGTTGGTATGCCAAAGATGTCGACCACCTGATCTTTCAAGCACCTGGGGATACGAGGGGAAAACCATATATGCAATTTGGTGGCACTCATTATCTGCCCCGAAGAGGCATAAAAGGTTTGCAGAATTATATTTAAATGCCTGCAATTTCTAGCCGTGGCTTTGGTGAAAAGAAAAATATCATCGGCAAAAAACAAATGTGAGAGGCAGACTCGACCCCTAAAAGACATGGGATGAATAAGTTTATCAAGGGCAGCCTCTTCCAGTCAGATAAACAAATGCTCTAAACACAGGATAAAAATATAGGGGGACAGCGGGTTCCCTTGCCGAACTCCCCTAATTGGCACAACTTCCAAAAGGGGACCTCCATTCCAAAGAATGTGAAATCGAGTAGAGGATACCATATTCATGATGAGAGTGATAAGGTTGGGTGGTAGCTAGAAGAATTCCAACGATTCCCGAATAAAGTCCCATTCTAACTTATCATAAGCCTTTTCAAGGTCCAATTTTAGCGCAATTATCCTATCCCACCTCGCCTATTTTTTAACGTCCTAATAACCTCCTGGACGAGGATTACATTATCACTCGTTCTTTGCCCTAACACAAACCCCGCCTAGCAAGGGTTGATAATCTTAGCCATGTAAGGTTTAAGCCGTTGCACAATTATCAGGGAGACCAACTTATAAAGGGTGTTACAAAGGCTAATCGGATGAAATTGAGTAATCATCTTAGGGTGAGCCATTTTCGAGATAAGGACTAAATTCGTTATACCCTAAAATGGCGGGATACTGTGCTGTTCAAATATCTCTTGAATCACCTGAATAACACTTGAACCAAGATTAGCCCAATTTGTTTGGAAGAAAAGAGTGTGGTATTCATCCGGGCCCAAAGCCTTTAACGGAGGGAGGTCTTTGAGATTCCTAAAAATTTCCTCAAGCTGGGGGATTTAGGTCAGAGACTATGCATTTTCTAAAAAATGACTAGTTTGAGAGCACGGCCTCACACCTAGAAGAGGGACGTTCATGAGCGGAAGTAGCTTGAAAAAGTTTATTAAAGGCATCATTTATATGATGTAGTAATGGCTCACCAGTAAGCCAAAGCCCCGTGTCATCTTTTAAGGTATACACACAAGACTGGCTACGCCATTGGATAGTTTGAAGATGGAAATATTTGGTATTCGCATCATCATAGTTTAACCACACGATGCAAGATTTAAGTTGCCAAAATAAATATTCTTGGTGAAGGATGATGTTATATTCCTGGGGTGAGTTGTTGTTCCAGAGAATATAAGAAAAATGATGGTTTCCTAGACATAGCCGTCTGAAGCCCCCGAAGCCTCACTACTAGTCGATTTTTCTGCTGGAAGATATTTCCAAACTAGGTTTTATTCCAAGCATTGATCTTTTGCGTTAAAAAATCAAGACAGCGAGAGAACCTAGATAAAGAGGAGGGCGTAGATGGAATATCTTCTGAAGCATGCCAACTTTTCTCCACGAGGGTCGAAAAAGAGAGGTTTGTGTGCCACATTTGCTCAAAACGGAAGGGTTTGGGAGATTTTCGCTCTAAAGGGTTAGTAACAAGCAAAATGGGGGCAGTGGTCTGATTTAACCCTAGGGAGATGATGTATTTCGGTCGTGGGAAAAAAGATTTTCCACTCGACGTTCCCCAACCCTCTATCCAGCTGTTCTTTTATGATTCAATGCCAATCTGGGCTTTTATTGGTCCAAGTAAAACGAGGCCCTTCAAAGCCAAGATCCATGAGTCCACAGTTATCTAAGCAATTTCTAAAAGCGTTGAGCCTGTTTCTATTTAAAGGAAGCCCTCCCATTTTTCATCCTCCGAAAGCATATCATTAAAATCGCCCATTAAGACCCAAGGTAAATTAACTAGAATAGCAAGATTTCGTAAATAATCCCAAAAAAGTTGACGTTTATGGAAGTTAGGAGAAGCATATAAAGCAAAAGTAAAAAAGAGAGGGAGGAAAGGATACCTTCACAAGCGTATGGATACTATGCTCACTATGCGTGAGAATTTCCACCTGCTAGGAGGTACTTTCGTTCCATAGCATCCAAATGCCTCCAGAGAAGCCGATGGGGCCCACTTGCCGAGAGTGAGTGTAGAGAAGAGTGTTTATAACCACTTGCGCCCGTTCTTCGGCTATACGGGGCTCCACAATAATCAGAATGTCAGGACGATACCTACGATGAAGTTCGTAAGCATGGTTGCAAAATGCCATACTGCCAACTCCTTAACAGTTCCAAGCAATTATCTTCATTGATGAGGTATTAGGATTCAGGTAGTCGTTCGGGACCCCCCAGGTCCTCGGGTTCCTTGTCATTGAGCAATTGAGGCATTAATGCCTCGCTGTGGTTATCTTGAGACAATACAGTAGGTCTATTTCGTCGAGCCTGGCCCAGTGCGTGACGGACACGACAAATGGCAGACTTGGGTTTGAGAACATGATGATATACAGGTTGGGCTCGTCTTCCTGCATCGCCATATTTATTTTGTTGAGATTGAGGAATCAGAAAATGGCTTCAGGAAGTTGTTCCGGAAAGGACACATTGGAAGGGCTCACCCGAGCATTTCTTTGCCTGACTGATGGAGCCTTGGGATGCCCCTCCGGGGGTTGGTAGGGGTGTACTGACCGGCACACTCGTGTATAAGTGTGGGGCATGTGAGAAGGATTAGGCTGCGATAAGGGTTCGAGTCGCATTGGCAAGATCGGAGTTTATGTCACCTGGTTCCACACCATGGCTACCCATGGATGAACTAGGATGCGCACATAGCTCACCGTCTCGTCGTTGGAGTGGTTGAAGGAGAGACCACTCCATATTTGTTCCAGGATTTCCATTTGCTGAGTGAGGTCGTAGGGGTTGGATGAATGAGTGGACAGGGAGGGAGTGGTTGGGAGACTCGGGTAGGAGTGGGGAGTGGATGTGTGGTGAAGATCGGGATCAATCGGGGTTGGGGTCGAGGAGTTCTCATTGGAGGAAGGGGCCATCGTGTTGCGTGGGAAGTGTGTGTGAGGTTTCGAACCGGTGTGTATCTGATGGACCTTCCCCATGCAGACAGTCAAGAGGTATAGAGCTAACTTGGGTGATGCGTGTGTAGTTGTTTGCATGGGACTCTTGCATGCAATCCAAGTCAGGGTCACGTGGCAGCAGTAAAAATTGATTTTTACCATGCATTGCCGCATCAATCCGATAAGAACCAATTGTCATGGCTAACCCCTTGGACACCTGTCCTATCACCGAGTTGGAGAGAGGAGTTCGCATCACAAGTGGGTCAATTGAGGGAGCAAGCTCACGTGGCTTACTCGGTGTGTGAAAATCTCAATGGTTCAGCTTGCCACGTGTTAGAGTCTCACTGTATTTCCCATGCGTGCTGGACCGCCTAGTTTGGACGGTCTTCCATAGAGTATGATTATTCTCCAGGTCTGACATCCCAGTTTCGCCATGTGGCTCCTGGCTAGAAGGGTTCGTGTGGGTCATGTCATGACTCGATTCAAGACAAGTTACTTCCCGATGGCCAAGTTGGCCACACCAGAAACATAAAAACAGAAGGTTTTCATAAACTATATCCTGCTAAAATTCTTCGATTTTGACACGTTTCGGCAAAGGATAGGCTATATTAAATTGGACACATAATCTAGCAAATCGGCCACGGTTGGCAGCACTAGTGACGACATCGATTTTTAGAAGTTTTCCTAACTTATTGCCCACATGCTTTAAGAAGTCAGGGTGATAGTATTCTATTGGAAGTTGTTCTAAGCAGATCCAAACCGCCGTATTAGATATTTTGGCAACATACGGGTGGAAGTCCGCCTCCCATACCTGTACATGTAGATATTGGTCGCCCACAAACCATGGACCATCCATAAAGAGCATGCTGGTAGTCCGTCAGAATATCAAATCGCATAATAAAGAAACCATATCCGAGATCGATTAAATGCGTCTTACCTGTAGGGCGCCAAATACCCGCTAACCTGGTTTGGAGTGCTCGATAGCCTAGCTGTCTACCCATGAGTTTGAGGATGATGCTTGTTTGCCATGGTCCAGCCATTTTGCGCTTCATCTCGGTGGTAACCTTGATTTCCCATGCTCTCCTCCGATTTTGTTATTATTGTTGTATAAAAAAAGTAATGTCGGTGATAGAATTATGTGAAAGTAACATTTCTTTAATCACAAGTTATTCACAACTTATCATCTTAACAAGTTGCGCAAAAAGTAACGAAAGTTTTTTGTGTCTTTATGATTGCTTAATTTACAATGGGGTAATGACTGTTTGAATAATAATTGATCTCAGGGTTGCATAAAAAAAATTTGATATAAGGGGAAGTGTTAAAATAATGATTAAATATTTAAATTCATCATTTTATAACACCTAGAAACTTTTGAAATTAGTGTAAATAATTTACATTATGTGTTAAATAAATATTACGTAAATTTTTTTAAATTGAAAATTTATAAACCATTTAAAAAAAGTAAGTGCAAGAAACTTGAAACCCAACCCCCCCCCCCCCCAAATAAATAAATGGAAAAAATTGGCGAATTGTTGTTCTAAAAACAATTTGGACATTTGTAAACATTTTGTTAAAAATTTGGGAAATCTTTTGCAATGTTCTTGGTATTTGCATAGCTTTGTCATTAGAGAAATGTTTCATCCATAACACTTTCATAATAAATCTTAAATGTTAAATTATTATTGGTTCTAATTTGAACCCGTCACTACTGAAATTACTTTGTTATTAGTGGGTAAAAAAGTAATTTCAGTAGTGAGTTCATATTAGAATCAATAACAATTTACAGCTTAAAATTTATTGTGAAAATATTGTAGATAGAGTAAAAAAGGATAAGTAAATTCTTGTTGGCAACAAGAATGTCTTTTCCTGTTTGAATTATATACAAATTTCGTCCATGATTAAGCACGTCCAAATCAGTTTACTAAAGTGAAAATGTGGCAAGATAATGGGAAAAAAAAAATAGAAACTTTTTCATGATTTGAAGAAGAAGAAAAAAATGATATTTCAACAATTAAAATTTAAAAGTATTGTTTCCAGTTCCCACACCTTCTCTTTCATACAGTGGATCTTCTTTTCTTATGTGGAAAACTAGCATATAAGAAGCATACCAAAGTAAATAATAATAAATAAACAAAATTGCCTGATAAAAAAATAAATGGGGACTCATAGATGAGACAACCCACTTAAACTCTATTATGCATGACATGAGTAGGGGTGTAGCCAAAAATTTTTACTTGGAGCCAAGATAAAACAATCATAGTAATTTGCAATTCAAGAATACATTCAAAATATGACATTCATACATACATTAAATCCAAAGTAAAATCTTAACTATATATATATATATATATATAAAGCTTAATTGAGAAATATAATGTACTACACCTCAATTTCATGACTTTATCCTATTAAGAAAATTGAATGACTAAAAAGTGGTAAAAGTGAGGGGTAAAACTGTTGTAAAGGACATGGTCTTAGACTCTTAGCAAAAAAATAAATAAATAAATAAATAAAGGATTTGCCTGTGACTGTGCTTTTAATGGAGAGTGAAAAAAACAAAATGAGTGAATCTTTGCGGCTGAAAAGTTGGGATTTAAGGGGTGGGAAGGGGATTCCCACCAAGCCTCTTTTTTTTTTTTTTTTTTTTTTTTTTTTGGGCGCCTGAGAACTGAGTCTTTTAGCTGAATATTACTAAATTCGGAGTTTATTTACGTTATAAGCACTATTCCAAGTTATTTAGGGAATTGAGGAAAGAAAGTAAATTTCGGCAACGGTGTTGCCGAAATTCAACAAAAGTATGAGAGAGAAAGAGAAAAAGTGGGAGAGAGAAAATTTTGAATTTCAGTAATCACATTATCGAAATTCTTGCTGCCTAAACCTGCTGACCGAAAACCAATTGTGGCAATACCATTACCGAAATAGGGGAAAAAATTGTGGCAATTGTGGCAATGCCATTGCTGAAAATGG
This sequence comes from Quercus gilva, assembly GCA_023621385.1. Taxonomy (NCBI): domain Eukaryota; kingdom Viridiplantae; phylum Streptophyta; class Magnoliopsida; order Fagales; family Fagaceae; genus Quercus; species Quercus gilva. The sequence goes on from CM042480.1 coordinate 34,330,402, forward strand.
GTGGAAAAAAAATAAAAATAATGGTTGCCAAAATCTGGGGAGGAATTAAAAAAAAAAATGCTACGTCCACAATATTTTTACAACATTTTCACAACAAATCATAGGTGATTAGTTATTATTAGTTCAAATTTGAATTTAACACTGAAATTACCTTTTTAATCCAACAATAATAACCTGTCACTTAAAATTTATTGTAAAAATATTATAAAAATTGTGTGCACATATCATTTCTAAAAAAAAAAGTGGAATGGATTGTGGCAATGGCATTGCCAAAATAGGAGGGGAAAAATTAAAATTCCCCTCATATTCCGGCAATGCCATTGCCATAATCCATTCCACTTTTTTTTTTTTTTAAGAAATGATATGTGCACACAATTTTTACAATATTTTTACAACAAATTTTAAGTGACAGGTTATTATTGTTGGATTAAAAAGGTAATTTCAGTGTTAAATTCAAATTTGAACTAATAATAACTAATCACCTATGATTTGTTGTGAAAATGTTGTAAAAATATTGTGGACGTAGCATTTTTTTTTTAATTCCTCCCCAGATTTTGGCAACCATTATTTTATTTATTTATTTATTTCCTCCCATTTTCGGCAATGGCATTGCCACAATTGCCACAATTTTTTTCCCCTATTTCGGCAATGGCATTGCCACAATTGGTTTTCAGTCAGCATGTTTGGGCAGCAGGAATTTCGGTAATGTGATTACCGAAATTCAAAATTTTCTCTCTCTCACTTTTTCTCTTTCTCTCTCATACTTTTGTTGAATTTCGGCAACACTGTTGCTGAAATTCACTCTCTTTTCTTAATTTTCTAAATAACTTGGAACAGTACTTATAACGCAAATAAACTCCGAATTTAGCAATATTTAACCAAAAAACTCCTGAGAACTAGTTTTACTTATAATTAGAGAGGATTTAAAAAATTTTGGTATTACTTAGCTCCGCCATAGACGTGAGACAACCCAAGCACTAAATAAGACATAGCAATACTAAAATTCATAATTTCAAACTCACAAGGCGATGAGCTGCAAGGATTTCTTACTATTAGGAGGCGGTGAAAATAAAATTTTCAAGTGGTGAAAGATCATTGGCAAAAGTTATCCAAAAAGAAAAAAAGAAAGAGTTTGTGTTAAGTTCCAAGCCAACTGAACTGTGCGCGCTACTTCAACTTTACGGAGTACTCTTTCATTTATTGTACATTAGTACGTACTATTACAAATATATTTTTTTTTTGGAGGAAAAAATAATATTTATTAAAATACACTATTAGGGTGTTCACCAAACCACACAAACCGCAAAAATCACATTAAAATCGCTCATAAAATAGCATAACCGCACCATACTGCAAGTAACAATACACCGCATTGCACTGCATAGTACAGTGCGGTTTGCGGTTTTATAATAAGAAAACCACACAAATCGCACCATACCGCACCCTCTATATATATTAATATATTTATTTATTTTTAATATTAAATATATTATTAATAGTTTAATAACCCTAGTTTTCCACACAAAAAAAAAAAAAAAAAAAAAAAAAAATCTGATAACCCTAGCAAGTGTTAACTAGAAAAGTCAACCAAAAATAAAGAAAAACTAGCTAAAAATTTAAAACTTAGCAAAAAAAAAAAAGGGAAAAAATTAGTTTTGAGGTGGGTAGGAAATGCCCAAAATTTGAAAAATATATCAATTTCAAACCTCATCTTATATATAGCACCACACATGTGACTGCAAAAATGAGGTGCAATGTGGTTATGATTTTGGTTAAATTCTAAATAACACCGCACTGCATCGCACCGCACCGCACATGTGACCGCAAAAATAAGGTGCAGTGCAATTATGATTTTAGTTAAACCGCACCACAAAGTGCGGTGCTAAAAATGATCTAAAACTGCACTGCACCGCACTGCGAACACTCCTATACACAAACATGAATGTAGTATATATAATTTTTTAAATAAACTTATAATATATTACATAATCAGAGTATCATTACAAAATAACTTAACCTTTGTAGTAACAGCGAGGGATTATAAAGTATTACTACAAATACAATACTTGACACTGAAGTGAAGTGAGAGTTTTTTTTTTTTTTGGATCATTAATTGAAGTGAGATTTTGCTTAAAAGCCACACGTACAGTTGTGCTCAAGGTATGGTCTTGTCTTTGTACTGAAGCATACAAGATGGTGAGAGAGCACGTGAACTGTAATGGTATTATTAAGTATTAACTATTAAAAGAGACGGGTTATCAAAAAAAAAAAAAAAAAAAAGGTTATCAAAAACTATTAAAAGAGACGTGGATGATGATTGATGAGCCTCATCCAAGGACCCAGCCCGTATGAGTACGACTATGAGGCTTCTTGTTTTTTCTTTCCTCAACACCCTTGCTCCTAAAGTCATCTCTCTGTCTTATAATTATTGGGTCTACAGCAAGTGGGAAATGAGCGCTTTGAATCTCTCTATATAAGCTAGGGAGACGTATTTACTCTTGACGACTAGGTTTTTTTAAGTTGAAGAAAAATGATCCAAAGTCTGTAAATACTAAATATATACACCTACCCAAATGGACTAGTTATTCCTGAATGGGTTTTTGGTTTTAAACGATGATCATGAAGGGGAAGATGGCTCCAGGCCATCTCTCCTCTCTCCTAATTGACGTTTGCTATCTATTTATGATAAATTAATGTATTAGTTAAAATAAAATAAAAAAGCTAGAAAATATCTATTAGGATTGTAGGAGAAAATGGACATTTTTTCCTAATTTACAAATTATGCAACATAATGTTCATATTTTGAAACTATTTAATAAAATGTCCATATTTTTAAAACTCGATTTTAATAAAATTGAGTTACATGTGAAACTCAACATTAGCAATGTCAAGTTCTATACATATTTTGTCACTTAAATTTTTTTGAAAATTTAAGTGAAACTCGATATTGCTAATGTCGAGTTCCACTTAAAAATACACATAGAACTCGATTTTGAGAATATCGGATTTTACACATAACTCGATTTTGTTAAAATCAAGTTTAAAAAAATGGACATTTTGCTAAATAATTATAAAACATGAGCATTTTGCTGCATAGTTTATAAGTTAAGGGCAAATACCCATATTCTCCTAGGATTGTAGCAAGGTGGTCTTACACTCTTACTCTTATATATACACATGTCAATTAAGGTATCAATTTAAAAAGTCTTCAACTTATTTAAAGAACTAAACTCTAGAAGCTTTTAAGCTTTTGTTAGGGTCAACAACACCAAAAATTTTTTAAAGGTCTTACACGCTTACTCTTAGGCCCCGTTCGTTTGGGGTGAAAATACGGAAGATAGCAAATAGAGAGAGGAAAATAAGGTGAAAAATGTTGTTTTCCACTATTCGTTTGGGGAAGAAAAATAGGAACGATAGAAAACTGGAAAAAAAAGTTTTCTCTTCGAGCCCACATTTTTTTTCCTCCAAAATTAGGAGGAAAACTTGGGGAGAAAAGTTTTCCACAAATGCCCTTCCCAAGTTTTCTTCTCTCTCTCTTTTTTTTTTTTTTTTCAACGTGACATTCTGCGTGTTTTTTTTTTTTTTTTTTTCCTTTTTTTTCTCCAACGTGATGTGCTCTTATTTATTTTTCCTTTTTTTTTTCAACGTGACATGCTCTTCTTCTTCCTTTTTTTTTTTTTTTCAACGTGACGTTCTCTTCTTCTTTCTTTCTTTTTTTTCAACATGACCTGATCTATTGTTCCCATTATACTCTTTATTAATCTTCTTTTTTTTTCTTGTTGATTTTTTTTTTCTTTTTTGTATGACATTAATTTTTACATTATAATAATAAATTTATATATATGATGTTATAAATTTTATATTATTTAATGTGTACAAATAAATCTATTTCTTACATAATATGTAATAAAAGTATAATAGTCAATTTATATAAATTACATTTTCCATCCTTCATTTTTTCTCTCTAACCAAACAAAAGAGTTTTCCATCCTCCCACTTTTCCATCCCTTCAACCGAACACATAAAAGGAAAAACTAAATATTTTTCATCCTTTTATTTTTCTATCCTTCCACTTTTCTACTCCTCCAGCCGAACGGACCCTTAAGCTTTTGTTAGGGTCAACAACACCAAAAAATTTTGAAATTTGTTTCCAAGATAAGATACACTTATTATTATGCGTTGGTTGTATAACCAATCCATTAACCACTCCACTTTGAAAGAATTGTCCATTATGTATAGGGTAAACAAGGTGCATCTAGCATGAGGTGCCTAGCTATACCCCTATATCATAGCCAATATATGATTTATTTATAGGACATGCAAGTCATATATAGTTTCTTCTTCGTTGATTTATTTTCATGACTCATGTTAACGAGTACATTTAGGGCATTAGTTAACAATCTATTTTAGGAAAGTTTTGACATCACTTTTATGGAAAATGAAAAAAATTATCAAAATATTAATTACTTTTTTTTCCTCATAAAAACTTTCTTTAAATGAATTTATTAACCAATACTCTAAAGGCATTCGTTAATATTTCTTTATTTTTATACGTATTTTCACACTTCTTTACATCTATACGTATTTCTAAAAAAAAAAAAAAACATTATTAGAATAACATCACTAGGTTTTAGATTTTAGATTGAGAAGCAAGTAGGGAGTGTAAAAAGTGTTGATGAACTCATTTGAAAGGGCAGGAATGGAATGAAGTCCCTGTTAGTGTTAGTGTTAGTGTTTGAACAGAGTCCAGACTCAGAAATATAGGAGCGGTCGCATCGCATGTGATTATCTTCATCGCACCAGGTGGACCACACTATTCGCCAGCTCACCACAACTTCAGATAATCATTCTCATTCTGTCAGTCTGAGTGTGGGGCGGCCAAAGAGAGCATTCACATGCTACCTAAACTTACCAAAACATCCTACCCACATTGTCTGGTTGTCAACCAAAACGTGTCACACTCACTTGTAAATCTCAATTTTGCCCTTTTTCGCTTTTGTTTCACCAAATTCTCCTAAAAATGTATATATATACATAGAGTAATGTGAAGAATGTATTTCTAGTGTTGCAATTAGTGTTTTTAACTGGAGGTACATTGATCTTGAAGTTATTTTTAATTAGAAATAATCTCTTCTTTCCTAACATTTTCTATCCATAATTACCACATTATGAAATACTGCTACAAGTTTAACAAATTAGGACATTCTATTACAAATTAATTAATAATTGATTTGCCAAGTTAAACAAATTGTGAACTTTTTTTCTTTTCTTTTTTTTGAGAAAGAAACAAATTGTGAACTTAGTTGGACTATTTCATTTATGAGTAATTTTTTGTCATCTTAGACAAAAATATAATAAATGACAATGTTAAAAGCATGTGCATTATTTTTTTTAGATACATCGATAATTAAACATGAGAGATTTGAATCCTAAATATCTTATAGGCCTGTCCATGTAAACCGTGACTCGAAGTAAACCATTTTCTCTAACCCGATCCAAATTGAAATGATCGGCTCCAAAGGCAAATTCGATTGGCAACATTTTGAAAACTAATAGACCCATTTGTAACAGTTAGACGTCAGATATAATTATATGAAACCCATTAAAACCAACCCGCCCGAATTATTTTTAAACATTTGTATGATAGGTGTTCAATTCTTATTGGGCCTTTAGACTTTCATAACCTCATTGATTGACACATACCAAAACATTATCTACTCCTCATTTGACTTTTTTCAACGCACTTGCCAGCCACGTCCAAACCCTCTTTCTTCATCTTTTTTCAAGATCTCTATTCTCTCCTCCTCACTCTCTCTATCTCTCTCAATCTCACTCCCATATTAAACTAAAATAACTTGATTAAAAATCTCATCTGGCAACAATAATTCAATTTGAGATTTGATTGTTCTTGGTCTTCGTTAAAGGTTACCATCCAAGTTATATATCGGCATGTTTTCTTTCCTTTTTCTTCTTCTTTTTAAATGAAAAATTGAAGGATTTTCGTGGTAGTAGTGTTTAATTCCTATATAAAAAAAAATGGGAAAATTGAGCAATCAAGGGATTTGTGTAGGTTTTTTATGTTATTTTCTTTAAGCAATCCTAATTGTCAATCTGATCGAAATTCGACCATTCACCTGAAAGAAGAACGTGGACGGCTTCAATCGTTTCAGCGGTCAATCGCAGGTCTCAAGATCTGCTAGCTAACATGGTCGGGTCAAGTACGGGTTTGCCTCAAAATTGAGTTCGATTGATCCATGGACACCCTTAATGTCTCAATTTAAAATACTAAGAAATACCAATCTGTTAAACTGTAAGACTCTAAAAATAAATTTTTTTTTAAAAAAAGCACATTATTAGAATATGGTTGATATCAACAAAAAGTCAGATGTTAAAGTTATCATATGAAATTATTAATCTAGATATTTGATATACAATTTGTAATAAATAAATAAAAGTATCATCACACACCATGTTGAAAATGTAGAATTAACACAAAATATATATTCAAAATTTTGAGTAAAAAGACAAATATACAGCACACCTATAGACAGCATGATCGACAAGAAGGACCTGCGGCCCAAGCTTGTAAAAGAAAGACAAAAAATTTTACTGCATTGCAGCAATAATATTAAAAGATACCAAAGGAATAAGCCAATAAAGACATACCACAACGTTAATAGCATAATAATGTAAAATTCTTTTAACTCTTAAAATGGATTAATAAAAACATACATATAAAATAAAACTCTTCCTTTTTTCTTTTCTTATTTTGCAAAAATATAAAACTATTTCCATGGATCCTTTGTATGAAAAAGGCCTCCAGGATCAAAGTTCTCAAGGTACGGCAGGATCAAATAGACTGATTGTTGAGGGTCAACTTTTTTTTAAAGAAGGAAGCCCAGCCCAATAACACGGGCGGCAGAGAAGTGGCAAGCATAGAGTAAAACCATTAAGCCTAAGCGGCAGGAATAATGGATCACATGCCCATGATAAGAGCAAATGGGCCTAAAAGGCCCGGAAAGAGAGAAATGACACTCATGGGCAGTATATGGTATGTAAAAGTGAGAATGGGCCACGACAGGCCTAAAGCAATGTAAACAAAGAGAGTAAGGGATTAATGGCAAGCCCATAAACCCCAAGGATAAGAATAAGGAAATTGGGCCGGGGAAGCCCAATGAAGTTAGTAAAAACCCATGAGAATGCAGAGTTAGTAAACGGACCAAGGAAGTCCAAAGAAAGTAAATGGGCGGGAAATGTCTGAGAAAAAAAAGGACACTAGAGCCCATAAGAAAGAACACCAGTGGCCACATTAAGCCACTGGGGGAAATGATGGAACAGCAGGCCCGAAGGAGGCCCAGCAGGAGTAAGTCATTATAGCAGGAATAATAAGTAATGTGGTAGGAAGTCAAGTAAGTTAAGAAATAGGCTGAAAGAAAATGCAAAGCCCAGTCCTTAAGGAAGCGAGAAATCACAGTAGCAGCTTATAAAAAACCAAAAATGAACGGCAGGCTGCGCAGGCAAAGTCTCCAGACCACAGCAGACGTGTGAGCAACAGGCAGACTTCAGACACATACGGACAAGAGACACACGCAAGACCCAGACACCACCAGCCTGTACCCAATCAATATGGGGCATGGTGAGGTCATAGGTCAGAGGTAAGAGGGCATGGTTTGGTGGTGGGGAGAGAGGAAAACCTGTTTTGGAGTTCTTGCTCAAGCTCTTTTGGGAGATACATCCTATTGGGATGACATACTTCCCAAAAGAGTCAAGGCTTAGTTGGAACCACTAGGTGCATGCCATAAAGGATAGAGAGAGAGAGAGAGAGATAGCACCGCGACAGGAAAAAGGGCCATGACAGATTAACAGACAAAATAGTTATCTTCGTCTGATGACTCACAGACGGAACAGTAATGGTTGGCGAGTACACCCAGAACAGACAAAGGTGGTTAAAGGGTGGAATAGTAAAATCCAGTCACGGCAAGCACTATAAAAATGAGTTCTTTGCCGTGTAAAAAAAAAGGGGGAGAAACAAGAACACACAAGGAAACATAACAGAACGATCAATAGAGAAAAACATGGAGGAAACACGATACTAAAAGAAATCACGGTGGTGAAAATCACAAAGGAAAAGCGAAGGGAACCTGGAAAAAAAGAAAGAAAGAAAAGATAAGAGAGAGAAAGAAAAGTGAGAGTTAGCGGCATGCACCGATAGGTTTCATCTCCTTTCTCCCTCTCTAATCCATGCTCTCTTCCGTGAACAATCATCCTGGGCATTATCCATTCAGGTCCGCCTTCCTCAAATCCATTAATTTCCACAACAGGATTCTTTTCCTCGGAGGTTAATAGTGTTGAGAGAAGACATTCTTCCTCTTTGGCTTTGCTCCTATGGACTAAAACCGGACTTAGTTTCTTTATATTTTGATTAATTTTTATCCGCCCCTCTCATTTTTGTTTACGGAAGTTGTTAATATTACTGTGATTGAGGATTATTTGGTCATTCTCTGTTGAAAAGCCATCTGATTATTCCAAAATAACCGGTTTTGTTTTATTAATTGTATTTGTCTGCCACAATCTTCTCTGAAACAGCTCCACCTGTCATAAGCACACTCCTGGCAGACAAGGCATAGTTTGTGCAAAAGCCGGCCAAGTTGAATTCCAGTTGAACCGGTCTCGACTCCCGCAACCCAGAACACTTGGGCCTATTATTACAAAAAGGCAGCCCAGCCCAACACAACAAAAAAGGCCCCCACCCTGATCATGTTACTATGTTAATAACGCAGCTAAGTAGTTGAAAAAAAGGTTATACAAGAAGATCAAGGCATACAAGGTGCCGACCTAGTGCTATTGAAACACTTTGATGATGATGCCACAAAGAAAGCAACAACAGCTTCAGCATTATTGAAGTATCAGATTATATTCATTGCTCAACCGACCCCAAGGTAGATGGATAAGACTTAATTGAGGGTAGATAATTTGATTAATCTCCCAATTCCCAATAATTATACTTTTACAAACTTCGTCTCTATTATTGAATTTTATGTAAAACAAAGATGTGATAGTTTGGAATAATAAAGGTTGGGATGTAGTTTGCGTACAAACCCTGTGAAAAATCTATATAACCTTCCAAAAAAAACTTACCATAGAAACTCAAAGAATCTGCGCCAAGGAGATGAGGAAAAAAACCAGTCTCATTCCCCTATTACAAACCCATCAAAAGTTATTCAAATGATTGCAAAACTAGAAGGGACATCCGTTTAGACACATTTGGAAATTTTTGTTTTCTTTAGAAACAAGACATATTTAGATATTTCATAAAGCCGAATTAGCCCATTATTAATATTTCTTAAAATTAGATAAGTAGAAAGGAATTAATCCATTATACATTTTCCCATAATAACCACATTTCCATTTATGGTGAGCCAAGAGTTTTATATGTTTGTAGCTCAATTAGTTAATACTTTCTAATCTTTTCAAAATGAGATATTCAAAATTCAAATCATCCTCTCTCTTAATTATAAAATTATATAATAATAAAAAATCCATTTATGGTGAACAATTTGTGTATGACCAATTTATTTACTTAAAAGATTAAAGAATAAAAGGAAGGATTTTAATAAATAAATTGACAGTAAATAAGTTGACCAAACACAAATTTAACCATTGTTTCAAGAAATTTGAAACAAATAACGCTAGAGGGAAAACAAACAACACTCAGCACCACCCTAAAATTTTGTTATCAAGCCAAAAAGAGAAGTGTCACCCCTTAAAAAAATAAAGCAAAAACTGAAAGTCAACCATAAAGGGCAAATATGGACATCCACAAAAATAACCAAAGCCCATGTAAAAGGGTAGTATAGTGATTTTAAAAGTGCAAGATTTTTTTACCATCAATCATGCAATGATGGAAGATTAAAAACCTACCCAAAGTCCCAAACCAATCTTATCATCTCTCTCCAAAACATTTCTACCCAAAAAAAAAAATCTCTCTCCTAAACATCATCACCATCATCTTAAATCCACTTTAGTCCACTATAACGTTCCAAAATATTACTTATGCAAAGACAATTTTTTTAAAAAATAATAATAATAGAAACACAAATTTTACAAGCAGCCACGTAAAGCAAAATGCTTTAACAATTCTGCACCATTTATTTCTTTTACCACTACCACCCAAGAAAAACCCACATCAGACAAGACAACCTATTTTCCCGTTAATTCTATCTACCCATAGTTTTAGGATTTTCTAGATTCTTGCAACCATCTTTCTTTTTATTTCTTATCTGCCCAAAAATAATTTATCTGTGTGTTCCTCAAACAAAACCCATTTCAGGTATCCACTTTTCTCTCTCTCAGTTTTTGTAGGATCTGTTACTGGGTTTTGGGTCTTGGTTCTGTTTTCTGTTTTGTCCCTCACTCTCTCCTACTATAAATATATATATATATAATTTTTTTTTTCTTTGGTTGTTTGATTCAAATAGTGGAAATATTCAAGCTTTTTTATTTTTATTTTTTCAGTGGCACAAAAGGGGCTTTCGTGGCTTTGACAAATGTGAGGCATTGGTGACAGTTCTTGTGCCTGACTCTTTATTCTTCATTAAAATCTGAAACACCCATTTGAAGAAAATCCAAAAAAATTCCATCGTTCTCCCTATTCAAATTTCAACCTCTCAGCAGGCTCCAAAATAGACCATTTCATTGTTTCAATCGTGTGGGGTTTTTTCATTTGACAAGGTCCTATTGTTTCTTTAATCAAAGACCCCATCTTTTTTTTTTCTTTTTTAATCTCTGTATCTATATCTCTTATAGTTTCTTTCTTGATCTACCCCCACAACCCCAAGAAATGTATGGAACACAAAGTAAGAGAGACCTTGCCTTGGAATTTCAATCCCAAATACCAATCTTGAGGCCTAGCATCCATGCTAGGAGGGCAAACCTAACTGTGAAGTTTCAAGACCTTTATGGTTTCACAGTAGAAGGGAATGTGGATGATGTGAATGTGTTGAATGAGGTGAGGGAGAAGGTGAGGCAGCAGGGCAGGGTTTGGTGGGCATTGGAGGCCAGCAAAGGAGCTAATTGGTATTTGCAGCCTTCTATCTCTGAAGGCCAATCCCTTAAGGCTTCCCTTAAGTTATCAGCTATGGCAAATGCCATTACTTTGAAAAGGCTCATTAGGAAGGGAATTCCACCAGTTCTACGCCCCAAGATCTGGTTTTCTTTATCTGGGGCTGCCAAGAAGAAGTCCACCGTGCCAGACAGCTATTACAATGACCTCACCAAGGCGGTCGAGGGGAAGGTCACTCCTGCCACCAGGCAGATTGATCATGTGAGTACATTGCAATCATGGTTGTAGAAATCGTAGAATTGGTTTTTTTTTTTTTTTTTTGTTGATTGATGGTTGTAGCATTTGTGGGATTGGTTCATGGACTTTCTGATTAGATTAATGGTATATCGTCTTCTGGGGTTAGGTTTCTTTTGATAGATAAGTACTTTTGCAACATCTATTTTTGTACTGTTGACTTATATCCTAAATGCTCATTTAGATTTGAAGCTGATTTGGAGATCTTAGAGAATAACTGGGGAAATCTTATTTTGCAGCACTTTGTTGAAACAAATGATCCATTGTTTTATGCTTTAATGTTAGGAATTGCGTCCCTTATGATGTAATCTTGTTTTATCATTTCATCGTGTATGAATTCTCAGAGCCACCCAATAACGATGCTATAATAGCTGCATTCTAGTATTCTTAGATAGTTTTATAGCACCTTCGATGTCATTATTCAAGCGAAGATTGTCACAAATATTGTTCTGGAACTAAAAGGGATGATAACAATGCCCATTTATTTTCCCTGTCCAAATATGCAGCTTAAAGTTTGGTATTTGGTGGTAAGAGGTTTGCAAGATTTATGCAGTTTTTATTTTTATTTTTTTAAAGTAATCAAGATTAAGTAGCCTTATCTCTAGAAAACACATCAATTTTTCCTAAGGTGAAGCTTTTGGATGAGGATTTTTGAAAACCAGTTTCTAAATAGATGCGACATTTTTTTAAATCATTTTTATTGTTATTCTTGGGGTGATAACCTTGCTGCTGTTGCATTCCATGGACCATAAATGTATTGTAGTTTTTTTCTTGACAATTTAGAAGTTGATGTTTGTAAATGCCATGCATTTGTATGACCATTGGTCAATTTTGGTAATTAGTTTTGAGCTTTGACCTGGCCTTCTTGTGTATTTATTGCCACAAATCTCAACTCATTGAATTTGGAGATAGGGAGTAAGATCAAGACTTTAATCTTTTAATGCAGTGTCTTGATCTTAATTTGATGTTGGTAATTTAATAGCGCTGTGATGTTTGAGTAGCATGACTGAGGGAGTGAGATTGTGGAGTAAATTTCTATACATCTAGCGTTTTAGCCCCCACTTTAATTTTTTGAAGGTTGTATTATGACGTATTTCAGTTTCTTTCAGAACAAATATAAGGCCTACTTTTCAAGAGACATTAACAAAATTATATACATGCAGGACCTACCGCGAACCTTCCCTGGTCACTCATGGCTAGACACTCCAGAGGGTCATGCTACTCTCCGACGTGTTCTTGTTGGATATTCTTTCCGTGATTCTGATGTTGGCTACTGTCAGGTGAGTCTGCTTTCTCCTAGACCTGTACAGAAATATCTTTATTCCGGAATTGAATTTATTTAAGTTTAATGTGGTTTTGGGGGAGGTAATTGGTAGGCAGCCTTAACCCCAAAATTTTGTTTTGTTTTTCTTTTTCTTTTGGAGAAGATGATTCTCAGACTCAAACACGTAACCTGACACTTTTGTTACTCAAGAATAACAATCACAAAATAACTCAGGGAACTGGCTGTACTTTGATCTAATTTCTGTGGGTAGTATTCATTATTTATTGTACATCTTATTCTAGATAATGGATCTGGAGCACCAAAACTGGCTTCTCTTAAGTTTCTACTAGTAATTATTGAACTTTGTTGCAAGACAAATTTAAGTTGTTCTAGATAATTGCTGAAATTCAATAGCTAATTTGGAATACTACTACTTTTTATCTAATATCTTGAGTTATTCCTGGTGCAGGGCTTAAATTATGTCGCAGCATTATTGTTGCTTGTGATGAAAACAGAGGAAGATGCATTTTGGATGCTAGCTGTCCTCTTGGAAAATGTATTAGTTAGTGACTGCTACACAACTAACTTATCGGGATGCCATGTTGAACAAAGAGTGTTCAAAGATCTTCTTGCTAAAAAGTGCCCAAGGTACTTTGCTTTCTGATGACTTTGCAGATGCGTCCTTTCTTTTTGGTCAGTACTTTTTAAAATTGGAAAAAGAAAAATGCAGGATAGCCACTCATTTGGAAGCTTTGGAATTTGATGTCTCCCTTGTTGCCACTGAGTGGTTCCTATGCCTCTTTTCTAAGAGCTTGCCTTCAGAGGTTAGAACAATGTTATCTCTCTCTCTCTCTCCCTAATATATGCTATAGTTCAAAAGCAGTTGAATAATTTAAGATTGTTTTATAACTGACAATTGTTCCCTTTGGCTCTTTTTCCAGACAACTCTGCGGGTGTGGGATGTTCTTTTCTATGAGGGGGCAAAGGTTCTGTTTCATGTGGCTTTAGCAATCTTTAAGGTGAAAACATTTTATCCTTTAGGTTCTTGGCATTTTAAATTTTGCCTACTTGATATTTATCAGATACTTGATTGTTGATTGTTAGAGCTATAATTCAAACATCAGACATTACTATGGGAGTAGGTTGTTGAAGTTGTGATTTGCAAATGCAGATGAAAGAAGAGGAGTTGATTCACTCCCATCATGTTGGTGATGTAATTAACATTTTGCAGAAAACCACTCATCACCTCTTTGATCCTGATGAATTACTAACGGTGAAACAATTCTCTCTCCCTCTTTTCAGTTATAATATTTTTCCAAGTTCCTGCAGCTTATTTTGCACATTCATAGGTATCAATCAATAATCTGGAATGACTTAAATAGTCTCTCTTTTTTGGGTTTGGGAACGAATTACCCTTTATTTGGAGTAGTGCAAATAGAATAAAAGGGGAAAAAAATGTTCTTTTCATCCCCAAGATATGGTTTTATATTTCATCCTTAAAATTCAAAAGTTATATTGTTGTCCCCAATAATTAAAATATTCCTCATTTCGTCCTTCAGTCCATTTTTATTAAGTCTTTTGTCGGCATGTCTAACAAAATGCATATTTTAGGGACCAAAGTATAGGTTTTTTTTCCCCCTTTTTTGTCCTTGAAATATCATCCAGGTCCTATTTTTGTCCTCTTAATCAAACATCAACAAAAAAACTTAATAAATGGACAAAAGGTTCAAATGTAGAACATATTAAATTTTCAGTGATGATGGGAATAGAACTTTTAAAATTTTAAGTAAGAAAATAGAATCAAGGCTACATTTTGTGGACAAAAATAATATTTTAACCTAGAATGAACATTGATAATGAAAGATTTGATTCGGCTTTGAAATTTTTTTTCATTTGGTGTGCACACATCAGCTTTGCACGTGGACTTCAACTTTTTCCCGTTATCTTGGCTAAGTTGATATATGGAATCAATTACCTACTTCCCTGAGTTTATCAGCTTATTACATTGAAGATTTTCTCAATCACCAAGATAATGTTAATAAAGCTTTTAATAACTTGACCTTGCAGGTGGCATTTGATAAGATTGGATCTATGACAACCAACACTATATCTAAGCAAAGGAAAAAGCAAGAACCAGCAGTCATGGCAGAGCTTGATCAAAGACTAAGACGGCTAAATTCCCTTAAATTGGATGATAAATAACTTTTGTTGTTGTTCTATGTGTAATATGTCACCGGGGGCCCTGTTGGCCCCCTTGAGAAGAATATCAATTCATGCCTTTCTTTTCCAAGCGAAGAGAGTGCCTGTTGGTTTTTGAATGTTGTAGTTAACAAATGTAAATTTTGAATTGTTACATTATATACGATTAAGTACATCAAAATTCAGTCCTTGTAATTGTTAAATGAAAATTTAATTTAATTTCCTCTGAAAAGTTGTTTGATGACTCCTTCACCCTCCTGAACCAATTCCATTGCACCATTTCCATCCTGTGGCATAGTTCTTGAATTTGTTATCTCAATTCCTTTCAATTCTTGCTCAACTCTAATGTGTAATGTAATGTAACTTGAACTTCCTGTTTGTTTTGGACTTCTTTTGATTTTCCTATTATAGGAATGGTCTGATGTTTGGTTTTAAGATTTCCCCCCTTTTGTCAACCAAAACAAGAACTGGAACTCAATTATAATAAACTTTAATACCTCTCCTCGTTCATGTATGTATTTAGTTGCTGGTCAGTGCAAATCTTTTTACATGGATCATCTTTTTGAACATTGATAGAACTAATTAGTAATTATCCAATAAATTGGGAGTACCTAAGAATTACTCGAATGAATTGAGTTGTGACGTTCTAGATTTGATCCTGAGACTTGGATTGAGTGTGATACTATGCAACATTGCTTCATTTGTAATAGGGGATTATAAGTTTGATTTTGGTGGGATAATCCATTACTGGACAGATTAAATCAAGAACATTGTTTACTAATTTAATTACCCAATGGAAAAACCAATAAACTGCACAAAGCCAACGAGCTAACCACAGTTGCTGCGACAGGCAATAGCCAAGCAATTAGGAAACCCATAACCAACGCTGAACAAATAAACCTTGGAAAAAGGGGTCTATTAAAATTTGGAGAAAGTTATTTTCACTCTTAGATTTATCCACTTCCATCCAAGATCAGCATGTCTCCATTCCCCTTCCCCTTTGGTCTATTTCGGAATGTTAATATAATTCAAAAATATAAAAATAAGAAAATAAAATGATGTAGAGGGATAAGAATTAAATTAGCAGAGCTGACGAAAGTTTTAGCCACATCTACATCTATGTCTACACTTCAAAAGGATTACTCATCAATTTGCAATTGGAACTTCTCACAACCACTTATAAACTTAAGATCCACCTAGTAAACATTTTTTGTGGGATTTAGCACATGTCCACGCTGCATACACTCAAACAATCTAATTTGGTGTATCACAAAGCATTATGTCACACCCTAACCTGTCATTGGCATGATATTGTATTGTCTGCTTTGATCATATAAACCGGTTTTAAAACACATCATACCAATTAAGGTTAATACAAACTCAAACATCAATGAACCCCCCAAAACTAAGATCTATGCTGAAAATGGAGTGGAAAAGGGCTATAGTCGTGGAAAATAGAGCCCAAAAAATGGTCAACCGCTGCTTATGCATATACATATACATATATGGGTGATGTTAACGAGTGCCCTTAGGGTATTGGTTAACAATCCATTTTAGGAAAGTTTTGACATCACTTTTATAGGAAATGAAAAATGCTGTCAAAACATTAATTTTTTTTTTTCCATAAAAACTTTTTTTAAATGGATTATTAAGAGCATCTCCAATTGATTCATTAAATTTTTGTACTGTTTGGAGAATAAACAGTGACTTTTACCTTTATCTACCTACTTTTTCAAATATACTTTCCAACAGATTCTCTATCTCATTTAAATATTATTTCTTCATTCATTATTTATTCTTTTTTTAATAACTACACATCTTCCAACATTTTTTTATTAAGGGAAATGATATGTCTACAACATTTCTACAACATTTTTACAACAAATCCTAAGTGGCAGGTTGTTATTGGTTATTATTGTTGGGGCAAAAAAATAATCTTAGTGTTAGTTTCAAATTTGAACCAATAACAACTAACCACATGTGATTTGTTGTAAAATTGTTGTAGACGTAGCATCTCTCTTTTATTAAACATCTAATTATTATAATAGAAAATAAGAATCTGAAGAATGAACAGTAGCCCATCAAACTTGATAGGCTACTGTTCATGAGCCAAAAAAAAAAAAAAAACTGACTTTACCGAATCTGCTGGAGCACTAACACAGCACATATTCTCCAAATTTTAGCTAATATATGTGGATATCGATGTTCTTGGAGATGCTCTAACCAATACTTTAAAAACATTCCTTAGCATTTCTCTACATATATATAAATAGGGCAAAATTTAGGTACAGTACCTTAGGTACAGTACGTTAGGTTCCCTATTTAAAATTTTGACATCTGTTCAATTTAACAGTATGTTAGGTTCTCTATTTAAAATTTTGACATCTGTCCAATTTAACAGACAAGACAAACAGTGTTAAAAAAAAAAGAAAAAAAAGAAAGAATATCTCGTGTCTCTCTCTCGGTGTGTGCACTGTGTATGCGTGTGTCTGTTTCCTTCCTTTCTTTCTTTTCTGATCTTTGTTCTTTCTCTCTCTCTCAGTGTTTGTTTTTTTTTTTAGATCCAAAAACTAATAATAATAATCCATTAGATAGAATCTAACAACAATAGAGTTTTAGTCAAAAGACATTACAGAGAACAACCGAAAACGCAATCCTCTGTTTGTTTCTCAAGACTCAAAAAGACAAAACATTAAACAAAAGCAGACTGTATCTGTAAGCATATCTACTTAGTTCTCTGTCTCATCTTTCGCCGCTTTCTCTTTAGCCTCCTCATACGCTTCTTCTTCCACTTGGCTCTCATGGTGATTTGTGTATGTGTTTAATTCTACTAATCTGTCTTTTACGTCTTTGATTCTTCCAACTTTTCATCCCAATCCCCATTTCTAAACCCAATCGAATTTGGGTTTTCGCTCTCACCGGCGCCGCCCTCAGCGACTACGCTCACGGCGAGGTTTCTCACCACCACCACCACTCGCACTTGGCCCCGCATCTCCCTTCTTTGTCTGCTACTTCTCCTCCTCATCCTCCTCCACTGCTCACTGTCCCTTCGTCCTCCACCTGTGCCCCAATCTGAGCCTCACCCCCTTTCCCCACTTTCAGATCTCTTTCTCTCTTGTGTGTGTTTTTTGGTTTGAAACCTAGTAGATCTTGCTTTTATTTTTTTGATATTTTCTGTTTGGATACTGAGAAAACTGGAGACTTAAAGCTGTGGGTACGGAAAAAAGAAGGAAGAAGAAAAAAAAAAAAAAAATTTTACGCCGTTTGTCTTGTCTGTTAAATTGGATAGATGTCAAAATTTTAAATAAGAAACCTAATGTACTGTACCTAAGTTTTGCTTATATATATATATATATATATATATATGTATATGTATATGGAGCGCATTATATTATTGATATTAATCTGCTTTAACTCCATTTTGGCGAAATATGTGTTAAATGCTCATGTTTATATATTTTTGTAATGATGATATGCATGTTGAAAGTCTATGTAATTCTGCATGAAAGTTTTTGGCAAGATACAATAGCATGAAATTGAAAATTAAGTTTATATATTAATTACATAGAAATGTTGTTTTTAGTGAGATTATGGTTGAGTAGAGACTGTTAAAAATGATATCGCACTACTTGTTTGTTGTTTCATGAGAGATAATTATGAGTCGTAATAAATTTTTGATCTCGTGACTTGTAAGAAATTGTGTGGTAAGGTTAACAACCACTATTGTAGTGACAGTAAGTTTGAATAACCTAGAAGGATTTGAAATATCAGAGATTGTTTTGCAACCAAATTAAAGTGCTGCATAGTCTTCTCGCTAAGTACTTATGAAAACCTATACAATGTCTTGTTACGAGGTATAAATGATTAAGGGTCTATTTAGATATCGTTTATTGTTGAAAATTGAAAACTGAAAACATTTTAGTAAAATAATTTTTAAATGTGTGAATAGTGCTGTGAAACCCAGTTTTAAAGTTATATTCACTGAATTCTGTACTTGCGAGTTTCGTGAACAGTGCACAAAACCCACAGAAATGAAATGCAAACGCGCAACACCAGGGGAAAAACGCTATCCAAACTCACACTAAATGTAAGTATGTCTTAGACCATCGCAACTTGAAAACCTTAAGAAATGGACTGAAAAATTTTGTGTATTTTGGTTGTACACACTATGTTTTCTTTAAGATACTGAGAAATTGACCAAAATGTGTATAATCTATATATATGTGTGTGTGTGTGTGTAATAATATGTGAAGTTGAGAGAAACTCAAATTAGAATTCTAAATTAGAATTCCAATTTTGCGTCATGTATGCTAAATTATTTATTCTTAAAGAGTTGTATTTCTTAATTTTAGAATCAAATGTGGGATTACATCATAAATATTCATTCAAGTGAGTTATTAAGTACAAAAATCAAAAAGTCTAGAATAAATGAATTGTTAAAAAAAAAAAAGATGCTTCACAATAAATTTTTTTTTTTAAATGAACAATTTATATTTTATACCTAATAATATTCTTACAATTTTTTTTAAAGAGTTAATAAAATATAAAAATGACTATCAATAGTATTTAAATTATATATAAGAATTATATTATGCATTTTATTATATATCTTTAAGTGTATTTATGTATATGCATAGAGTTATAAGTTAGTACATTATAATTTTGCCTTACAAATTTTATGGGCAATAAGTTACATGTATTTGCAACACTAATTGAAATTATGTTTTTTTGTCACGATTGAAATAAAATAAAATAATTATATTTATTTTTGGGGCTTGCTTTCGTAATCATTACAGTTGAACATTAATTCGCAGCCAAAAAAAAGGTTGAACATTAAAATACAAAACAACTATAAGAAAAATTAGACCCATAAGTTTGTTGCTTACTCTATAGTCTATACAAAATGCGTTTATGTGTGGCGATTATGATTGTGTAACAAGAATGATTAGAATTTTTAGTTTGCACAATTTTTAAGAAAATTAATGAAGTGCTTTTTTTTTTTTTTTTTTGGGAGATATGCTAAAAAAAATCTATTTTGACATATAAAAAGTAAATTTATCTATTTTAACACATTATTTTACAATATACCCTATATCACATCTTTTATTTTTTTACCGCTTTATTTAAATATTCATTCTTTCTTTTTGGTTCCCAAGTCCCAATGGTCATATGAGAGAGAGAGAGAGAGAGAGAGAGAGAGAGAGAGAAATGCCCAACTGTGGGCACCCGAGGAACGAGGAAGAGGGCCGAGGAGTTGGGATAGTGGGCCAAGGCCCTAGAAAGGGCATGGAGGAACCTGTCCTGGGCCGAATGCAGAGCTGGTCGGGGGCCCAAGAAATAGATAGTTCCCGAGGAGAGAACAAGATCTCCAGGGGCAGCACGCTGCGTACCTAAGAGGAAGCCTCCTCGGCCGAGGGAGGCACGGATAAGTGGCAGACAGGCGGCCGTCTGGGCAGTAGCCCCCAGTCACGTCAGTAATAAATGGCGCACACCAACTCTGTCAACCGCATTAATGAAGAGGTGACCTGAAATGATGCCCGTCACAGTTACACCAGCTACTACCGCCGCCTGCTCCTAGAGAGAAGATAGGCAACAGATGTCAAAAAGATGAGCAAGGGGTAACCAAAGATGGACGGAGCAGATTAGAATACGAGGGCCTATATAAGGGGAAAGGCTGGGAGCCTTTATGGAGGATGTTTTGTTGTTTTTAGCCCATCTCTAACAAATTCTGTTGTGTTGGATCCAAGCAAAGAAAGAGCTCGTCTTTATACTTCTAACATTGTATTTCTCGCATTTTGGGTCCTTACACCAACGGTCACAGAACTAACAAAAGAGAAAAAAAAAAAATAGGAATAAAAAACATCCAAAATATTAATAGCACACTCGGTTGTACACTACTATTATTAGAACGTTACTGTAGTAAATGCTAAACAAATTTGTCATTTGACACATCTCATGAAGGTGATTTCTTTTTCTTTTCTTTTTTTTTCCTTTTTTTATTTTTGGTATTTGGTGTGCTAAATGCTAAAAATTTAGCATTTAACACCTTATGCTATTTCAAATTTGGAACAGTACTATTCACCCATGCTATAAGTTTTAGAATTTGAAACATGTGATGTGGGAGCTTTTTTGGTGTTTGGTGTGCCAAATGTCAAATATTTGGCATTTGACACACCTATGCTAGTGCTAAGCACCACTAACATAACTCAAATCTTATTTTTGTTGGATGTTTAGGTACAAGTAAAAAAATGTGAGAAGTTGATCCTATCTAATAAATACGGCTGAGAGTAATGCAATATAGACCTCTCCTATAAAAGCAATTGATCTACTTTGGATGTGGCCTAAATCTTAAATCCTAATACAGAACTTGTTTTTGAGCAGATAAGCCAACAATCCTAGTCTTGCAGCATGTTGAGTTAATGAACGAACCTATTGCCTAAGGTGCCCCTCTAGATAACAATGAAAACTACTATAAAACCTGTTACGATGCCATGTACACTTCAAGTGCTGATGTGATCCACTCAAACCGAATGGGGCAACCTAAATCGTGTTGTCATTGACCTGCATTACTACAACCTCCATTCGGGGGAGGAAAAATAAACAATCTACAATTAGCAAGTCTACAGAACTCAGCAGTCAGCACTTTGAATACTTCCAATGTACCACTTCATTTTTGTTGGTAAGTCCAATTTACTTGTTTTACACTTCTACGCATTACTTTTCTTTTTCTTTTTTTCAATCCCCTTAGAATCTTTATTTTAAATTCATCCGAAAGTAGCTTAAAATTGAATCTTTGTCTTAAACACGATAAGCCTTGCGTCATAACTTGAAAATGCGTCATCTGCATCATAGTGGGTAATTTTTAGGATAATCACCGCAATACTTGAGTCCTCATTAAGTTTTTTCAAACACAATCGAAGTGCAAGGATAAAAAATTGGGTCTACTCATAACCAATGCCCAAAGCAGAAAAAAATAGATACAGATACCCCAAAAATAAAAAAATTACCCCCAAAACAAATGTCGATGTCATGGATGTTCAACTCCTACATATTGAAGCCACACCCCCAAGATAATGCTCTTGTCACTGAGCTGATCTCTATCAGAACAAGAGTGTAGGGTACAGTACTTGAACAATACTCCTTTATTCAGTAAGGTTAAAAGAAATATTTCTTTAGAGAGAGAGAGAGAGAGAGAGACTTTAGCAATACTCCTTTATTCAGTAAGGTTAAAAGTGTTTTTTTTTTTTTTTTTTGAGAGAGAGAGAGAGGCAGCAGCATTATTGAGGAAAAAGTTATATACATACAGAAAATTGGTACAAGAAAATCTTATACAATAAAAAACAAGAGAAGTGAGAATGGATTGCTAAGTGAATTGTTCCACAAATTATATAGACATTTACACATGTACACAATTTTTTCCGTCTCAGTTTCAACCGGCTACTCTCCTAGTTTTGGGGTCTGAGAGTCTCGGCTTCTACTCTCTGTTTTGGAGTTCTTCTAGCCATTTCCACACTGTTACCAAACCAGTCTCATCGCCTGTGAAAAAGAGTCTGAGTCCAGAGGGACCTATTTGAATTGCTTTAACTTCTTGTTTTGCAAATAATCTGCCCCTGTCAGTGAATCTATAACCGTAATAATAAATAATTAGTCACAGCTAGCAAGAAGAAAGCTCATTCATAAAAAAGAGATTTAGATCATTAAAAAGGGAAGTGTACTCACGATGGCAGTTCATATAGTTGGACAGAGTTGTCATTATAAGAGCAAAACAAGATATGCTTAGTATCTGCAAGAGTCATCCCAGAAAGTGCTAGAACACCCTGTCACATGGAAAATATTGTACCATCAAGTTATAGTTAACCTTAGAATAGTGCTAATCCATATAACTCGTATAGATCTAAAAATAATGTATAACAGGATTCCTACAAAATCTATGCAAAGATTCGATGAAAGTGTTCAAAAGCTAAGACCATGATATCATCTACATTGCACTGCAAATTGAGCTTCAAATTACCACACACAGAACTTCAGACATAATATCAGGGCCGTTAATGTAATACTAACATTCAGTTGGAAATAGAACCAAATATACACACATTACTTGATATCAACATGGCAAAGATAGTATGTAGCATAATCCTTAACTATTTACTACTTCCAAGTTCACTAGGACTAAGGCAGCCTAACATGTGTAGTACACTTCAACCACCATCAGAAACCAATATCAAAAAGACAAAAAGGGTCAAGAAAAATAACAAATGAATGCAAGCAAAAATACGGAGAAAGGATTGTAGTGGTTCAATAACTTACATGTTTTTCAGTACGTGTAGATACTACTTCCAAGTTGCCTTCTTTACCAAGAGCCCAGACCTTTATTGTGCGGTCCAAAGAAGAAGACAACAAATAATTATTGCAACAGATAAGAGCTGTCACTATATCAGTATGCCCACTCAGCGTCTCAATACATTGAAAACTTTCATTGTCCCAAACCTGACAAGAAGTGTAATGAAAGGAACAGTCAAGCAACAGAAATAAAAGGTCAGCACTAAGTTCACTCAATTAGAAATGAATTCAATAACTATGCTTGCAGAATGCAGAAAAAATCAAAGTTGTTTAGTTTCCATCAAGCACACCAGGTAATAATAGAGTACCATCAATCAATACTAACAAAATAGATAACAACAGGTAACAATCTTATAGGCACAAACTTACCCTTATTGTATGGTCCTTGGAACTTGAGTACAGTCTCTTGTTGTTGCATCCAACAACTAAAGATAACACTGCACCTGTGTGGCCTTTAAGAGATGCAACCAGATGGAAAGCAGGATTGTCATAACTGCCTTTCCACGCCTTAATAACACCATCCTGCGATTAGAAGTAACAATTAATTCATTTTAGGTCGTCATAATATGAATATGAAAGTGACTAAGAACAATGGTGTTAAAAGCATGTAAACAGAAAACACCATTGCAATCCTGTATGATTCTAAGGACAACACCATAATAGATAAAACACCGAACCCAGAAAATTCTAGAGACATCTCCAAGCATCATCAGGGATTTCAACAGAAATATGAAATTACATTACAACAAGAGAGAAGCTCTTGCTCAAACTACTAAATAGAAATAAAAATAAAAACAAAAAATTTAGTTAAAACCAATGAAAGAATTAATGTTGGCCGAAAATTTTGAGGAAGCAATAATGTTACCAAAATAATTACCTGGCCCCCAGCAAACAGTACATCATCAGTTGTTTCCAAGGCATAGACTTGGCCAACAGGTCCATCAAGATTGTATTCCGCACCAGACTCAGTATTCCATGCCTACAACATATCAACATACCAAATTGGGCAGGAAGTTGAGTAAACTAATATTAATGGCAACACAACAGTGGCAACAACAAAAGGAAAAGAAAAAAAAAAAAAAAAAATACACTCAGCTTAGAGCTTACCTTAACAACATTTGTCATGCCAACAAAGACCCATATGCCCCTACAAATAAGGGATCCAACCTCTGTACCAAGGTCATTGACAAGAACACACAGCCCTGAATCACAGTCCCAAACCCGAATTGTTCCATCTCTACTGCCTGAGTAGAGCTTGTTGCTGTTTTCAGGAAGTGCAATCCCCGTGACAGCCTGTTATCAGAAAACTCATGAATATCGGTTGTCCCAAGTAAGTATCAAATAATATTCATATCTAAGAACTCTGTTTACAGAGATAGAACAAAGGTCTTCATTGTTATAGGTAGACAGACAGCTCTCCGCTTGTTTACTGGCTAAACTTGTTGCTGTGAAAGAGCCGCCCACACTCTTTGTGATCTTTTAATTTTTTTAAGGGTTAGTACTAGTGGGACAAGGAGAAATATTTCCATATCATGAAAAAACATGCTTTCCAATGAATTGCTTGTTGCGTAATTACAAAAATCATAATTTCAGAGTTCTCTACTAATATAACCTTGGACATATAAGTTAGATACTGCAGATTATAAGTTAGGAAAGCTTTAAAGCCTTTGATATAGAAGTGAGCAATCAAAGGATAATGTCAATGTAAAACAACGAAGAGAAGAGAAGAGGCACCTTGTTGTGGCCTTGGAGGTTTGCCAAGATCCCTAACCCATCAGCGCGAAACCATGAATGCAGGTACTGGCACTGACCCCCTTGTGCACAATTGCCATGAACCCAGAACTGACAAACGGTTTCAAGTGACTTGCTGGGAGTAACAATTTCATCTTTGGAAGAGCTGTTGTTGTTAGCAACAGTTGGCAATGAATTGTTAGGCTCAACAAAAGTTCCCAGGGACTTGCTGGTAGTAACATCTTCCTCTTCAGAAGAGCTGTTGTGGCTGTTGTTGTTAGCAACAGTTGGCAATGAATTGTTAGGCTCAACAAAAGTTCCCAGGGACTTGCTGGGAGTAACATCTTCATCTTCAGAAGAGGGGTTATTAGCAACAGTTGGCAATGAATTGTTAGGAACATCGTTTTCCTCCTCAGACTTGGCAGCAACAACATTTGGAAGTTCATCTTCAGACTTGTTATGATCTGGAACTTGGGGCTTCTTTCTAGGGCGTGGACAATCTTCATGATCTGGGACTGGGGACTTGCTCAAAACCAAAGTGTTTTCAGTAACAACACAGTGAGGCCTCTTTCTAGGGGGGAAGAGGTGTTCAGATTCAGAAGCGACTACTTCTACTTCATCTTTGACAACTGGGTACTTGCTCAAAACCAAAGTCTTGTCGGTAACAACACAGTGAGGCCTCTTTCTAGGGCAGTAGAGATGTTCAGATTCAGAAGCAACTACTTCTACTACATTTTTGACAATTGGGTACTTGCTCAAAACCCAAGTGTTGTTGGCAAGTTTCTTTCTAGGGCATGGGTTGTGTTCAGATCCATTACGAACACCGCCAGAACCATAGTTTACAGGCCTTTTTGCTTCAGTTTCATTCTCACTGACACTGTGAAGGAACCTACATGGGTTCTTGCGGCATCTCCCATTACGCCAAAAGATGCAAACAACACTACCAACACTGTGTCTGTTTGTGTCTCTGTTTTTTGGTGTTCCAAGACGATCAAAAACTGAGCATCCCGACCCTCTTCTTGCTATCTTTAACTCCATACCTAGTAGTTGTATCAACTATCTATACATATATAACCAAAAAGAACACACCGATTCACACAACCGATTCACACAGATTCAGATTCAGATTCAGATTCATTGTTTGAAGTTGCAACTAAATAAACCACCCATATAGATTAAAGATATTAATTAATGAAACCAAACCCTAAATCCTCCTCATTATTTGATTTAGGGTTTGATTTCTTTAATGAATATCAATCAAAATCAATCGGCAATCCACTAATGGGGGGGAAGAAAACCAAAGGCCATGACCATTAGGGTTTGATTTCTCAAGGGGAAAAAAACAGAGTTATGGCAAAGAAAAACCCTAAGGAGTGGGAGATTCTCGGAAATCCAATAAAAGTTGGGAATAGGCAAGTATACAGGAAACCCTAAGCGAAAAACAAAACCCTAGAAATAGCAATAACAATTCCATCGTGAAGCAAAGCAAACCTGAGACTGAGAGAAAGACCGCAGATCAATTTGCCACCGACGTTCAGAATAATAATAATAATAGCAAGTTCGTTCAAAAATACAGTGAGAGAGAGAGTGAAATTAAAGAAAGAGTTGCTTTTTGTTTCTTTTTTTTTTATGCCCCTCTGGACCTATTTATATCTGAAACCAAAACGGTCACTATTTTGCCCTACCAAAATTTGCCGTACTTTGTTTGTTTGTTTGTTTGTTTTTTTTTTTTTTTTAAACCGTACTTTGTTTTTTGAGTTTACACAATTTAAAAATATATATATATATATATATGAGATGGGTTCAAGTTACACCTAGTGTAATTCTACATTTTTTAAGCCGTAGATTTCTAAAAAATTAAATGGTTAACAGAAAACACAATTATTCATCATTATATTATTAAATACTTACCAAATTAATAGTATTCTCATTACCTCTTTCTTTATTAATTGCTCTCTTTCCTTATTAATTGCTAATTGTGTTTTTTTTTCCTTGTCTCTTTAGTCTTTATTAATTCCTTTCACTGTAATCTTTTTTTTTTCCTTCTCCTGCAATTCACCGAAGGTTTCTAATATATCACAAGTGCCGAGTGCGTATCTTACGCACTGGAATGAAACAAGCTCGGTTTATTCCACCTCTTTCCAAGGCCTATAATAGCATTTCTTTGTGCCATTTTCTTCAGATTATATGGATATACTGCACCAACACCATCAGCCCTCAACCACGTCTTCTTCAACTTCATCACATGCACTTGGAAGTCCTTGGATGCAGTTTTGTCACTGGAAAAATTGCACCAGTGAAAACATAGGAAGGAGGCAAGGGCAGAGCCAGGAATTTTTGTTTGGGGGGCCATATATATACAAATATATATATATATATATATATTTTTTAATTATATACACACATTTTTTTATTTGATAAGTTATATATATACACACACTAAAAAAAAAAAAACTTAGTATTTTAATCACAATTATGTTTGATAGTAATCTTTCATAAACTAAAATTCATTTTTACCATTTTATAGTGAAATTCTTAAAAAGTTTCTTTTTTTTTTTTTTTAATACAAATTATCAAATTTTATACTAAAATAAGTAAAATAATCTTTCAATTTTCTTTTGAGGAATGAATAATCTTTCAATTGAACTAATAAAATTTTCAAAAACATAAATGATCTAAAACTTGGAGGAAGAAGTTAAGCTCGAAACATATTTGAAGTTATCTTGCTCTAATCTATTATGTGAACACTAAAGAGACATTTCATGTCTAGCTTTAGTGACAATATTTTTTTAATGAGTCAATGACTTGTTAATTGCCACATGACGGGTTGAAAAAGATATAGATTCAAACATTTTTTATGCCAAACTTTATCAAATATTTAACAATTATAAGATCACATTTTACAATAAAAAATAGAATTGCGAAAAATAATGTTATGTCTCTATAACTATTAAACCAATTAATCATTGGACTAAATCAAATATTTGGGGGGACCAACTCTTATTTTTGTAGACTAAAATTTGAAAACATCAAAATAATTATAATTTTATATATATATATATATATATATTTAAATTCAAAATTTGGGGGGGGGGGGGGGGTGTTGCCCCCCACCCTTACACATAGCTACGCCCTGGGAGGAGGTTTTGGGCATGTGAAAAATATTGGGTATTGAGCCAATCTAATAAAATTTTCTATGATTTTTTTTTCATATATATCGATCTACATGTCAAGTTGTTATTAGAATAACATAATGTTATTTTTATTAGCACTAATCATAATATACAAATTTAACAATTTGTAGAATTTATTGTGTCCAAACTTATTGAATCTGAAAATAATATCTCTCTGTCTCTCTGTTATTTAAGTATTAATTATGTTTAATCTCTTTTTTGCTTGCAAGATGATACTTGTGGATACTTTGTTTGGCTTGACCCTTCTACATGTGCACGTGGTAGAGAATTGGTGCCGTGGCTTAGAGACTAGAGAGAAGATAGATAGCTTAGAGAAGGAGGAGGCAGCAGCCCATGCAAAGGAGAAAAAATATTCTCGGGCAATGTTGTTTTTTACTTTATCTTTTGTTGGGTTGACGACTTGACGTGGATGAATTGCAAGAGAAGAAAAAAAAAAGATTACAGTGAAAGGACTTAATAAGGACTAAAGAGAGAGGAAAAAAAACACAATTAGCAATTAATAAGGAAAGAGAGCAATTAATAAGGAAAGAGATAATAAGGATGCTATTAATTTGATAAGTAATTAATGATATAATGATGAACAATAATATTTTTTTTTAATCGTTTGATCTTTTAGAAATCTACGGCTTAAAAAATGTGTAACTTTTATAGAGTTACACCAGGTGTAACTTGAACCCATCTCTATATATATATATATATATATGAATTCAACTTCTGTTCAGTAGCTAGTGCCACTAGACATGTTGGATTGCGAACACGTGTCCAAGACTGAAATATATATATATATTCCTCTGTTGATATATCTCTTTTAGGGTGTGTTTGAATACCGTTTATTTTGCTGAAACTAAAAAATTATTCCTGAAAGTACTGTAGATAAAAATAAAAGTTAATTGAAATTGTACAATGAAACTCATAAATAGTGCCAAAAAGTAAAGTAAATTCCATGAATAATAGCAAAATTAAACTGAATAGTAAAATAATTTTAATTTTTAACCATAATCCAAACGCGCTTAGATGACAAATTTAAATTTAAAAATCATTTATAATTATTTTTTAAGTTTAAAATTTATTAAAGATAAATAAGGACAAAATTTTTCTTTTAAGCGAAAATTTTGATTGAATAGGAAAAATAGTACAAATTTGCTAAAACGGCCTTTTACCTAATAGAAAAATAGTCTTCTTAACGGGTGTTCTTAAGATTGGAACTCTAATAGCAATAGAGCCCACCAATCCAACATTTAATGCTATGGAAAATTTGGGGCTGTAATACTAGCACCAAATTAACAAAGTTTATTGGAACTCTAATGGCAGTAAGACAGCTCATAATAAATTCTAATTCATTGAAACATAAGCTTCATCAAGTTTATTTTGATAGCATAACAGGCTGGAGAAGCTTCCCTTAGGTAATAGGCCACTCATTGTCAGTTTGAAAGAACTAATTATTGGCATTAACAAGGCACATTATGAACAGATTCTTGCTAGCAACATGATCATTTCAACAAAGACAAGAATAAGTGACAAAATGATACATCTCAACTAAATCATCAATATATTACAAACTGACTCTCTCTCTCTCTCTCTCTCTGATTACATTTGATTTGCTACATAAATTGAACCCTGGAATCTAACTAAGAGTACATTGATTTGAATCCTTCTGTAAGAGGAACCACTTTTGCTGACACCTTGGACTGCAACTTTGATACAGCTTGACGAATGTCCTGCAATTGACAGACAAACACTCAAAACATGATTTGTGAAGGAGAAGAACTAAGGGTCATCCCTAAGAAATGAAACGCTTCCTGATGTTAATGTATGTGCTGCTCATGCAATTGGGTTTCAAGTTGCCATCTGTATTAAAACCCTTATCTGCAACATTCTTGTGAGCAGTGGAAGATAATGCCCAAAAATAGAAATTAATATTTACCCTCAGAGTCAGTGTGTAAACGTTACAAGTAAAATCTTAACACAATAATACACTCGACTCAAAAGAATTATATGGTAAAAGACCATGATCATCAAATGATTCAGGACCATCTCATTTTACCCTATTCCTTTAAGTGGCTAATTTTTTTGTGTAAATAAGTAATCAATGCCATTAAAATTATAACATTAATAGAACTAGTAAAAGATTACATGTCAATTAAGAAACTAAAGGAGTGTATTGACTTCGAATAAAATAGAATGGCAAAAAAGAATACATGTGGTTGATCCTGACAAGTCTATTGAGGATCCTAGTTGATTCCAAAATTTTGATACTAAGGCCTGGTTGTTGTTACTATAATTGATGCCATTAAAAGAGCCCCCAAAAGGGACGCAATCCCAGTATGCAGGGAGTATAAAAGGAAGAACCCAAAAAAATAAAAAGTGAAAAAAAGGAAAAAAGATTACAAAAGCATTATCTAAAATTCTATTCTAATGTTTTTCAAAAGGAGGAGGAACTGATTTCAGCATAGACATTCTAATGCCTGAGGCATATTATTGTCAATGTCTTTCTTATAGGCAGGAAACCCATGGTGTTTTACATACTGGAAATTCCACAATTAAATGCTATTACTACTGAACACTGAAACAGACAATTTAGTCCAAATAAATAATTACCTCTATACTGTAGCGAGAAGAGAAATGAGTCAAAACAACTGCTTTATTTCGAATCCACTGAGCATGTTCAATGATCTGCAGTTTCAAAAGAACACTACCTCAGTAACCAAATTAATCCGATAAAAGATTCAGTAGTCATACTTAAATATCAAAAAAAAGTTATTTAGACAAGAATGGGGAGGATGACGAGGAGTTGGTGTTTCAGGTGGACTGGATTCATATCTTAGTTATAGAGCCAAAAACTAATCCAAGTCAAACAATGCATTGGATCATATCACCATCCAATTTTTTTTTTGGGTCATTCCATAAATTATGCATGCTAATGGAAGTGTAAAAAAAGTTGCTAAGTTTATTTCTTTCTGATCTTTGTTCTCACCAATTAACACCTCACTCTTTCCTTGGCCCCAATATATGTGACAATAGTTATGAAGGGAAAGACAAAATGAAAACAAAATTCCTCTCTAAGCTTGACATACCTCAAATAAATGTGTATGACCATGTTGTCGTGCATGGTCAATGCTGATCCCTTCATCTAGGAAAGTTGCCTGTTAATAAAGCTTCATTGATCAGATATGATATTTATCTGGAATCTCAATGAATGATGCAAAATCAAGATTATTTTACTTTCCAGAACACTAATTTAAGTCCAGCATCGAATCACTGCAACATAAGATGGAGCATATGCTGTTTTGAAAATTTTCAAATTTCCATTTTTTCATATTAGGTGAGACAGAAAATAGAGTGTCTAGAAAATGGACACTTAGACTACCACAGATATCAGATACAAACTACTGAACAAGAACATCAAGAGAGCCAGTAGAAACAATTTATTAATAGATGAGTTTGTACACACATGGGATTAAATAAACTGAGGTCCTTTACCAATGTGTGGTCAGCAAATAGAATGGCAGCCATGCAAAGGCTAGGATCTGACCATTCATTTCAATAGCATATGTAACCATGTAGGAAAATTATATACAACATCTTATAGCACTTTTTAAATACCGAATAGGTAGCATGAAAAGAATTCCAATTTTCAGGAGTACAAAGACCTATCTTTAGTGATTTAAACTCTGATTCTACTGAAAAAATAAAGATCAGAAAAGAAACTCATGGCTTATCACAGTCTGCTATACAGTAGAATTTCTTGAAGTATTACAGTTTATCATAAATCTGGTTTTGGAGTTTTATATTCACAAGTTAACAAATTGTTGCCAACAAAATTTATAGTACGTAAATTTAGCTTTCAAAAGTCAGTAAGGTTCTGTCCTCTCCACATGAAGACAACATCAAACAAACTTCCACTATGTAAATGGTAACAAGCGACTTCACAAGGAGTCTATCTACTGCATACCTCAGTTATAAGAACTTTGGCCCTCAATGCATCAGCATTACATGGATCAAGCATATAATCTGAAGTTGTGTCACCAGTAAAGGCCACCTCGGGAGACAATATAGTATTTGTAATCTTTAAAAAAGCAGAATTCAAGTCAGATATATGTAGATTCAACAGAAGATCAGAGCAAAACTATATTGCAGAAATCACAAACCTCAACACCGGACTTCTTCAATTTCTCAATTTGTCTGCCTTTCATGTTAATGTACTTCATCTTCAGCTTTTTCCTAACTGAGTAGATGACATAACCCTAAACAAAACCAAGTAATAACATATTACACACTCTAAATCCTATGTTGCAAACACTTGATATGATTTCACATAAGCATCAATAATCATCTATAACAAGGTCTCAACCCAGGTCCAAGTTTCTCTAGCTCTAGCACAGAAATTGAACACAAGGCATGTGTTCAGTGCTGCATAATCAGCTCAGAAGTCCAAATATAGACCTCATTAGGAAGACCAACTTTTAAAAATCACAGTAGAACAATTTAGAATCATTCAATTTCTTGGCATCTCTTCAGAATAATTTATCCTGTCTCAATTAATGACAAAAACATTAGACCATGCAATATTTGAATCCTAATAGTTCAACATACTGTTGAAACTAAGAATTTACAAGCCAATTTATTGTTGGATCGGCTCTTCTTTGTCTTCTCTATGTCGTTCCAATTTTATCAGACATCCTGAGGGAACTAGTTAAGCCCTTCTTTGAGGAAGTACTGTCTCTGAAACTGAGCTACTTCCAACAGTCTCAGTACTTTTAACTAATACTTTTCCTTTTAGTAAATTATACATAATGATAACATGAAGAACCATTAGATGAAGATCACCTGACTGGGTATGACATGTTGAGTTTTGAACGCTCGGACGACAAGGTTATTCCGCATTTCATATGTTTCTCCTGAAGGCAAACTTGACAAATCAGTTGCAGAAAAAAGAGATACAAACTCTTAACACAAAGACAAACAAGTAGACTAGAGCTGCATACCTACATCCAATGCAACCAAATCAAGGTTCAGTTCTACTTGGCCCATGGACCTGTGAATTTCAAAAAGCTTCTCAACATCGTCTTTGATGCAAGGAGGCACAAATACGGTTGGAGGTTTCAAGTTGTATAAACCACGGCTGGCTACGTACATTGGCAGCCCACCCTGAGTTGGTAAATACTGGTTATAAGCAAGTTGAAGGAAATAACTCTGACCATAAGGAAAATAAGACAAACCAACAGATGGGAAGTACAACAAAAACAACGAAGCCATAGTCCCAAATTTTTTTGGGTTGATTATGGATCCTCAAAAGATTAGTCAGGGTTGGCCACATATATTCCTTTCCTCCATTCTATACTTATAACCGTTTTGATCGATTCAACACGTCACTCACTATTATTTCAGTAACTGACAAGTGGTGTAGAAATAAATAAAAAATCAAATTGAACTTGAAAAAACAATCATACTTTTAAACTTTATACTGAGACTCACCCCCCACATCAACTTAAATTTGGTTCCAACTTCCAAGACAAGAAAAATTGAACTAATTTCCAACTACATATCAAATGTTAATGTCCACCACCTAAAATGAAATCATGGATTCACAACATACATTAATATTAATATTTATCCTTTGTGTTTAAAAACCAATGTTCACAAAGAGACCAAAAGTCAACACTGAACACACTTTTGTTGTTACCACTGCCAAATTATGAACAAATGAGGCAAAAGCAAAAGAGGAAATAGAAGGAGGTCATACAATGTGATCAAGATGAGCATGAGTGATAAAGACAAAGCTTTGTTGAATGGCACGTGAGGGACAGCGGCCGA
Source organism: Quercus gilva (assembly GCA_023621385.1). Taxonomy (NCBI): domain Eukaryota; kingdom Viridiplantae; phylum Streptophyta; class Magnoliopsida; order Fagales; family Fagaceae; genus Quercus; species Quercus gilva. The sequence continues at coordinate 34,364,300 of CM042480.1, forward strand.
TATCGAAAGCACACTTGAAGTCAGGAATGATAACGCAAGTCTCATGGCCACCAACGGAGAGTCCCTCAATTGAAAAGCCTTCCAAGTCAAGTCCTTTACGGAGAACTTCGGCACGTGCTCTGCGGTATTCCTCTTCTTCTTTGATAGCTTGGCTTATAGTTGATATATAGCCCGACCCTTTGAAGGAATTCACAGGACTGACATGGGTTTGGGTTTGTTTTTGGGAAAAGGTTTGGTGTTGTTGTTGTGGTTGTGGTTGTGGTTGTGTTTGTGGTGAAGAAGGAAGAGGCTTTGGGGAAATGGGGTTGTGGTGGTGGATTGGGAAAATTAAGGGGGTTTTGAAGGGCAAAAGGGTCAGAGATGTTTGCATTTTTGGGCAGTGAGAGTGATAGTGAGAGTGAGAGTGAAGCACATCAGAGAGAAAGAGAGAGAAGATGGGTTTTTGAGAGGTTTTTCAATTTCACTGGAGAGGGAGAAGATATTTGGAGGGACACAGTCACACTCCCACCGGAGATTCTATCTTTTTATTACAGTGCTTTAAGCCATTTGGGCCTTTTTTGTTAAAAATAAAAAAATAAATAAATAAAAAGAGAAAAAAAAAATAATAATAATAAACGATTACCTTGTTGCTAGATACTAAGGTCGGTTTGGCTCAAATTTATGTTTTCAATTTTTAAATAATATTATTCGTATTTTTAAATATTTTTTTACTCATATATTTTTATATATATTTTCAAACAACTAAACACATGTTTAGAGGTTATTCTAATTTTTTTTTTTAAGGTTCATAATTTTTATTCATCATAATTTGAAATTACCGCATTATTTAATTCCAAAATACGTAGGGTGTGATGAGATTTTTATACAAAAAAATTATTTCACTCATAAAGACATAAATCTCATCACACTCTTAAATATTTTGTGATGGAAGAATGCAACAACCCCGAATTATGATAAATGAAAATTATGAACCTTGAGAAAAAATAAAAAAGTATTTAAGCATGTACGTGAGCACATACTTAAAGGATAGTATTCCGTAATTATAATATTATTTTTTACAATTCTTTTGAGATTTACACGTTTATCTAACAATATTACTCATTTGCAAAAATCTAGCTCCAAAAAATGAACACCAAAATAGCATTGAAATGATATGGTCATGTGTGAGTTCAAATCTTCTATCCCACTCTTCTTACTCCACTATATACTCTACAAATAAAAACATGTCACATGTCTATCTAATTTATTAAATGCTAAATTAATGTCTTCTATTATTTCAATTTCCTAAAATAAATAAGTAACCCATCATATTTATGTAATTGAAATAATAAAATGCATAAATTTAGCATTTAATAAATTAGATAAACATGTGGAATGTTTTTATTTGTGGAGTATATAGTAGAGTAAGAAGAGTGAGACAGAAGATTTGAACTCGTCATGTGTGTGAAATAACTAATAACGAAAAACTACAGAATTTGAACAAAGATTTGAATATTAATTAAACTTGCAGAAGTTAGATATATTTAACTAATGATTCTTTAAATTATAAATTAAAAAACGAACAAATTATAGCAAATGAGAGATTTATTCAATAACTCATAACTTTTAAATTTTAGTACCACCTTCAAATTTATGTATGCCATACACACACACACATATATATATATATATGATTTTACTCATTGGGGTAGGGATATCACTTTTGATGTCGCCTATTGAATCACAACATGAAACTAATACACATGCAAAAAAATCATATAAATCTTTCACATTCAATCTGATAATTTTTTTTTTTTTTTTTTTTTTGCATCAATCTGAAAAATTATTTACGATGTGAAAGCTTTGAAATCAATGTTTTCAACAATACTACACATATAACAACATCAACCCATCAAGGAAGAAGAATGAGTCATTAATAATTCACCAATTTGGTGAAGCACAACCAAAACTACTCTTCTTAATCTACTTGCTCAACTTGCAAATACGTCAAACAGTGGGTCACTAATGGTAATATTGGTTGCTGATGGAAAAAAAAATTGCATAAGATAAAAAATTTAAAACAGAATTATGGGAAGACAAAACTAACCCATAGTTGGTACAAAATTAATTTCACACAAATTAATTCATAAAAATGACGTAAAATGAAATTATTCTCGCACTTCACTTGAAATGTGACCAACAACACCCAATGCAACGGACTTTAGCATTAATTAGAACCAATAAATCATTCATCCAAGTAAGTTAATTTTTGTTAACCATAAATATCAATTGGAATGATATTGCCAACAAATACAAATATAATCCCAAAGATATTGAGAATGAGAATTTTATCTTGTACATGAACCAAAAAAAAAAAAGTAAAAGAAAGAGGGTGTGTGAGAGAGAGAAAAATATGTGATACTAGTTCCGAACTGTTGTCTTTGATCACAGCCTCTCCACCAAACCAAATGAAATTACAGCCTCATCACTGAGAAAACCAATGAAAGATAATCAAATAAACACCAACTTCATATCGGGGAAGAAAATGAATAATTATGATGATGCACGAAAATCAATAGGCTGGACTACTTCGAACTATGATGATGGCTGTAAATCCTTAAAATATATATATATATATATATCAAAGATGATTGGTGTGACCCGGCCAAAGACCCTCCAACAGTTAAGTCAATTTTCTCTCTAGAATACAAGGATGGGAAATAGTAAATTGTCAGAACTTACCTTTGGTAGATAAGACATGTTCACTTTTATAGAGATTTTTACATGGGTCTACTTGTTTGGGACCTATCACCATCGTGGATGATGTTGGTGGTTGATAAAGAAAATGGGGTGTGTGGAACAGAGTGTATGGAATTGCTTTCACGTGTTAAGTAGCGTGTCATGTTTTACTTATGTAGAACCTTTGGAGAATTTCTTGTAGAATTTATCATGTATAATTTTATCGTCCATGTGTATGGCCATCTAAATAAACTTGTCCATAAAAGACTCCCTTCATCGTATCACTTGGTTATCAATGGATGTGTATGTTCTCGTTCTCAAATGACTTGGTACGAGCATGGTTGAACTTTGGACGACGACACAAGGACGAGTAATACTTGTGTTGATTCCCATCAGTTGCCCCTTTGTCCTTGTGTTGTCTATCAATACTACTCTTGTGCCTCTTATATATATATATATATATATATATATCTTTAACTATTGACACGTGGTACAATCCTGAGGTTGATCCATCATGTCGTTTTGTCCTTCAGGAAATGTACCACGTGGTTTCTTTTGGTTGGTTGCGTTGTTTCAATTGACCAAGCCTGTTGCCTATAAATAGTAGAATTCCTCTCCTGCCCCCTCACATTTCTCAAATTTTCTTCTCTGACCTCTGTCGTCCAGTGCCTCGCCTAGCATTCCTCCTCCGTCTTTAGGCCTCTTTCGTTTAGAGCCAGGTATCCTCTCCATCTTGTCTTTAGGTTTTCCTTTCAGTTTTTCACAATGTCGAAAATCGTAGTGTCCTCTTCTAGTAATAGTGACGATAGGGAAATAGATGAGTATCACAATACTTCAAGTAGAAGCTCTAGTAATAGCAGTAATAGTGATAGTAGTAGTGGAGAAAATACGACGGACTAGCAATACACGTATGGAGTTCCTTGGGTCCCATTAGAGGTTCTCTAGGAGGAGTTAAGGATGAGAGTGGCTTCTGGATCACAGACTGGCACGTTTGCAAATGCCCCTTCATCCTTTTCTTCTAGTGAGGAGGAGACCGTGTTTAGTTGTGCAATTGGGGTCTCCTCTAAAACTGATGAAAAAAGACTTACATCACTTAGGAGATGGTACCAAATCCCAGATGACCTTAATCCTAGATTGGCCGTCTGTGGCGAATGGTGTTGTGAACCTCGTTTTGGAATAGGTATTTACAAGGCTTACCTTTTGGGAGGGACTTAGGTTGCCTCTCAATGCCTTCGTTAGAGAGTTACTCACTAAGTTAGGTTTAGGAATTTGTCAGCTTAACCCCAATGCATGGAGGCTCATCGTCTCTATACAGGTTTTGTGGAGGGAAGTATTTGAGGGAGATCGTCCTCTTACTGTGGACGACTTCCTCTATTACTACAAGCCTTTCAAAATTAGTCAATCCTTGGGCTTTTATCAATTCTCAGTTAGGGGTATAGATTGTAGATTGATTAAGTCCCTCCTCACGTCTGATAGGAACTGGAAGACAGAGTTCTTCTTCATCTCTGGTTTTTGGGCTGAGAACCCTGTCGAAGTAGCCAGAGATCCATTTCCTCCCTATAGTGGTAAGGTGGGAAACCTTCGTCCAGAAGGTATGCTTCTCTTCTACTCAACATTTTCTATCTTTTATTGTATTTGTCTAACCTCCTTTTTTTTTTCTTTTCTTTTTCTTTTTTTTTTTTTATTTTATTTTTATTTTATTTTTTTTATATGGCTGTAAAATGACCTTCTCTGAGCAAATTCTATCTTGAGAGCGTCCAACAAGCTGGTCTATTCACTAATAGAAGCTTACATTCTTTAGTCACTCTTCAACGTCTTACCATTTGGGGACTTGGGCCTGAACCATCTATTGAAGCCTTAGCTCACGAACTCAACACAAGTATTACTCGTCCTTGTGTCGTCGTCCAGAGTTCAACCTACCAAGTCATCTAAGAACGAGAACATACACATCTGTTGATAACCAAGTGATATGATGAAGGGAGTCTTTCATGAACGAGTTTATTTAGACGGCCATACACATGGACGATAAAATTATACTTGATAAATTCTACAAGAAATTCTCCAAAGGTTCTACATAAGTAAAACATAACATGTTGCTTAACACATGGAAGGAATTCCATACACTCTGTTTCACATGCCCCATTTTCTTTATCAACCACCAACGTCACCCACAATGGTGATAGGTCTCAAACAAGTAGACTCATGTAAAAATCTCTATAAAAGTGAACATGCCTCATCTACCAAAGGTAAGTTATGACCATTTACTATTTTCCATCCTTGTATTCTAGAGAGAAAATTGACTTAACCGTCGGAGAGTCCTTGGCTGGGTCACACCAGTCACCTTTGATAGTTCTTTTTTTTCTTTTCAGGATTTACAGCCATCATCATAGTTTGAAACATTCTAGCCTACTGATTTTCATGCATCATCAAATTACATTAAAAAAAAATTAGAGAATTATCAACCTGGATTGGAGATATAAGCCCCGGAAGTTTCTATATAGTCCGTTCCTTCTAGAGAGAGAGAAATAGGTGTCATAAAAATAATAAATAAATAAAACAAAAAAATAAAAAGAAGAGAAATGGATGAATTCATGCGGCTGGTGACATTTTAATGGTATAAGTGATAAGTTTTCAATTTGTGGAAATTATATTTGAGTAGTTGTGGTTAATTTTAAATTTTAAATAAGAGTGGTGAGACATGTGATGATAGAGGAAAATAGATAAGTAGATTAGTGGGAAGGAAGAGAGGAAAACAGGAGTTGGTTTTTCTTTTTCTTTTTTCTTTTTTTTTTGTGAGTAGTTTTATTTGTGTAGTTGGTAAATTGCTTAACCTTTAAGATATTTTAGAGAGTTGGAACTAAAATTTAGGACCAAATAGTTTGTAAATTTTTTTAAAAAATTTAGCTAAAATTTAGGAGTTTTTAAATTAGCAATTTCACATATATAACTCTATTATTTAAGCTTTTCGAACCAATGAATTTGAAAGTATTTTTGAGTATCAAAATTGAAGATCCCAAATAGCGAAAACCCTTTAAATAGTAGTATAGAATAGAGATAATAATACTAGACGATGAAACTGAACCTAATCTTTAGTAAATACCATCATTTGTTAATTTTTTCTTTATAAAATATTAAGATTTTTTTTAGTTAAATACTATTCTTTAGCGAGAGTAGTATGTTCCAAAAAAATTAAAATTAAAAATAAAAAGAAAGCCTGCATGTGTAAATGTTTATACTTTATAGCATTCTAAAGTAAAAGTTTTTTTTTTTTTTTAATAAATTTATAAAAGAAGTAAAAGTAGTTGAAACCCATAAAAATGTTCATTTAAAAAAAACCATAAAAAAGGTTTTTTTTAATAGATAATGCTGAACAAAAACTCCTTCACCTGGTTATGCATTTTATAAAAATTTTACAATTTGCTATAGTGCTTATGTAAATAGCATTGAATAAAACTTTTTTTTTTTTTAATATTATAATCCCTTTCTCTCTCCTTCCATTCTCCCTTATCTCTCACTTTTGATTATTTAGTGTGGTATATTGTGAAAGGTCCAGATTAGAGTGTCTATAAGGTATTTGTTAATGGACCATTTTAAATAAGTTTTGATACTTTTATGGAAAAAAAAAAAAAATTTTAAATTTTTTTTAAAAAAATTTCTAAAATTTTTTCATAAATCAATATCCTTTGACTTTTCCCTATTGTAAAATGAAGAATCAAATGCAGGGTTTATTGTTAGTGGTTATGTAAAAGTTAAAAATAAAAATAAAAATAAAAATAAAAATAAAAATAAATAAAAAAATAAAATAAAAAAGGAAGAAGAAGAAGGAGACTTTTCATGATGCAAAATGAAAGAATTTTGCCTAACTTTATGAAGATTCTCTTAGAAGTTAATATAATTTTTACACAAATAGCTAGCTCCTTCAAATTTGAGAGAGAATTGTAGCATTTTTTTTAAAATTTGAGTAGTAATAAAAAGCTGGATGTGGAGACTTTTTAAGAATAATATTGTTTAAAGTGTTCTTTATGTTGGTTTTTTTAGGCATTGCAGTTTCAGATGTGAATTCTCTAATACAAGAGTATGATAGCTTTTGTATAAGATTAATACACCTTTCTCCATTATATTAATCTCTCTTCTTGTATCCAAAAAAAAAAAAAAAACTCATCTTCTGCATCACTCTGTACTCTCTCTCTCTCTCTCTCCTAAGGAAGAAAACTCATCACAAATCTCTTTGTACTCTCTCTCTCTCTCTCTCTCTCTCTCTAAAAAACTGGATGTAAATGCTCTAATTCAAGAGTACGATAGTGTTTGTATAATATTAAAACACCTTTTTATGTCATTCCTGTCTCTCAAAAAAAAAAAAAAAAATCTTCTGCTTCTGTATTGTCTCTCTCTCTCCCCCTAAATATATATATCTATATATATATACTAGTCTCTGAGCACGCGCTCACGCGCGTGCTCAGAGGCTCTTTTATTTTTTAAGTAAAGGTTAATAATTTGAATCTATTATAATTTAAGATTACTATATTTTCCAATCACAAAATACCTAGAGGTGTGTTGAAAAAAAGATTTCATCTACAAACATATAATACTCATCACACCTTTAGGTATTTTTTTCATCACACCCCTAATATTTTGAGATTGGAAAACATAGTAATCTTAAATTATAATAGATTTAAATTATTAACCTTTACTTAAAAAATAAAAGAGCCTTTGAGCATGCGCGTGAGCGCGTGCTCAGAGGCTAGTTACAAAATTATGCGTTGGTGATGTGATGAGTATTATGCGTTTGTGGTGTGATGAGTATTATGCATTTCATCACACCCTTAGATTTTTTTTTGTAATTGAAAAATGTAGTAATTCCAAATTATAGTAGATGCAAATTATTAATTTTTATCCAAAAAAAATAGAAGAGCCTTTAAGCACACACATGAGCGCGTGCTCAGAAGCTAGTTATAAAATTATGCATTTTTGTTGTGATGAGTATTATGTGTTTGTGGTGTGATGAGTATTATGCGTTTCATCACACCCCTATATTTTTTTATGATTGAAAAATGCAGTAATCCCAAATTATAATAGATGCAAATTATTAACCTTTACCAAAAAAAAAAAAAAAATAGAAGAGCCTTTAAGCACACGCATGAGCGCGTGCTCAAAGGCTAGTTATAAAATTATGCATTTTTGTTGTAATGAGTATTATGCGTTTGTGGTGTGATGCGTATTATGCGTTTCATCACACCTCTAGATTTTTTTATGATTGAAAAATGTAATAATCCCAAATTATAATAGATGCAAATTATTAACGTTTACAAAAAAAAAAAAAAAAATAGAAGAGCCTTTAAGCACGCGCATGAGCGTGCTCAAAAGGCTAGTATCTATTTAGTTTTTCATGCGCGTGCTGTTAGTATCTATTTAGTTTTTTTTTGGGATAAACTTGAGGATTTTTTTTTAAAATTGATTGGAAGATAAACGTATATCTCTATTTAGTTTTTGTTTTTGGATAAACTTGAGGATTTTTTTTTTTTTTTTTTTTAATTTGATAGGAAGATAAATGTGCGGATGATTTTTTTTAAAAGGAAAAAAATAAAATAAAAGCAATGTGGGGTTGTTTAACTTGTTTTTATATTTAAAAACAAAAACAATAGTAAACGTATAGTTGCTTTGAAAAAATGGGTTAGTGGGAGAGTGAACTTAATTTGCATCTATTATAATTTGGAATTACTATAGTAATATATATTGCTATTGTTTGATTCTCTATGAGTATTTGGTTCAATTTTTATTTACTTACAAATGTTTGAGTCTCTGTAGTAGTATTTGTACATCCTAAATTGCTAATTTTTCACCATTGGAAATTATTTGATTGGTGAGCCTCTAAAATTTATAACATTAGAAGAGATGAATGAATAAAAATTATTATACTATACCCAAAAAACAAAAAGAAAAAATGAGCCTCATCGCATGGACAAAGTGCGTACAATGAGGATTTTTTTTACTTATTTTATGTCTTCTATATTTTTGTTTCTCAAAAAAATAATTGTGAATTGTTTATACATGTGACAACTCCATCTGAGGGGAGAAGAAGAAGAAGAAGATGCATGTAGTTGGTAATCTAGTAGAGCCCCAACAATATTCATATTGAAAGAAAAAATTTTGGGATCCCCAACCTGCTGAAAGAAAAGAAAAAAAAAAAAAAAACCATAACTTATAAATAAAAAGAATTACAATTTTTTTCCTTACGAAATCCAACAAAGAATATAAGTCAACAACAGCAGATAGGAGATGAAGATATAAAAATAAAAAATTAGATGTCTTATGCTCCTTTGCATTCATCTGGGCTTTTTAATAAGGGCTTATGTAACATCGTGTCTCAAATTCATCACCATCGTCAACTATTCCGCAATCAATCTATTCACTCAATAATAATCTCTTTCAAAATGTGTCTTCTCTCTATCAAAATACATAAATAAAAAATAACCTTTAGAAAAATTATATCAATATGACTCACAAAATAAAAAATAAAAAATAAAACTAAAAAATGAAATTAAAAGTAAGAGAGCATGAGAGGAAAGAGAGTTACCTAATCGTGATTTGTGAGAGGGTGGACTAATGGTAGAATACCATTTAATCTCTTTCAAAATTTAATAATTTGCATCCATTATAATTTGAGATTATTACATTTTTCAATCACAAAAAAATCTAGGTGTATGATGAAAAAATTATTTCACCCACAAATGCATTATAATGGAAAATGTAAAAAGTGTGTATAAATATATTCTTATATTGGTGGATGAGAATAAAAAAAATTAACCAATGTTTCACTTTTCTTCTATCATGCAATCAAAACACAAAGCAGTATATGTCAAGGCTAAAAAAAATTTCAACCCAACTTAACCCATTATTAATCCACAAAAATATTGAGTTAAGTAAATTTTGTCAAGTTAATTTCATTTTTCTTTTCTCATGGAGTCAAAACACATATCATATGTAGTAGTATATGTCAAGGCTAAAAACAAAAACAAAAACCAAAAAAAAATCAAGCTAACATAAAAAAATATTAAAAAAATGATTTAAGTCAATTTTGTCAAGTTGATGAATTGGATGCAGTGGAAAAACTAACAACAACATGAATTTTCAATAAATTAGTTAGGGTTGGTAACACATAATCTTTTATATTTGAAGTCATGCTTTCAATTTGCTTCTTTAATTCATACACATGTATGTTACTTCTATTTCCCAAAAAAAAAAAAAAAAGTATGAAGAAGAGTACCAAAGATGGAGTTGCTAGAACTCCTAGCAACTTGGTTCTTGGCAGCATCACCTATCAAGCGCACATTGTTAGTGAAGGCAACGTAGGAAGGCATCATTCTGTTGCCCTACTCTTTGGTTATTAACTCCACACGATCACGTTGCCACACTGCCGCGCATGAGTACGTCGTCCCAAGATCGATACTAATTGCAGGACCCTCTTCTTCACCAGCCATTCTTATTTTTGATACGAACACACACACACACACACTTTGTCTCAATTGTCACTGAAAGATGTAGACGCAGAAGAACAGTTAAGTTTTTTTTTTTTCTATTCTTTTTTTGATAGGAATGGTTTGTGTTTTTGGTAAGCAGTAGAATTAACATGGTCTTATATGTAGTGTTTTTAGGAACTATCCCCACTTCCTAAAAAAGAGTAAAAAAATTATCTTCCACAAACCCTGCAGTTACACAGTTACCTACTTTTTTGAAAAAACTCTTCCTCTAACTACTAAAACACAACCCCATTACTTTTTAAAGTTTTAACCCACCTCTTTGGCCAAAAAAAAAAACTCTAAATTTAGACTTTTAATAATTATTTCTGATAAGTTACTGCAAGTTTATCCATTACCAATTGGCAAAATTTATCCATCAAATTCTAATCTCAATAACCAAAAAAAAAAAAAAAAAAAACCTTATTCACCATGGCCATCAAAATTTTCATATGTAAAAGTTTCAAATTTATTACATACCCCATTTGTGGATAGATTTGAGTTTTTATTTTTTGAGAGAGGTGTGAAGATGGTAAGATTGAATACTTGGTTGATTGTATGTTTTGAATCGTACATGGGGTTTTTTTTTTTTTTTTGTGGAATTATTTTTTGATGGGAACGGTGGGTTATTGGAACTTTTCAATCCTATTTTATAGGCAATGTTTTTGCAAGAGTTAAAAGATGTAGTTTTACCAAATTATCATTTATTTTTGTCTCTACTTAAACCTAAGGAAATAGGGGTATTTTGGAACAAAAAAATATCCAGTCCAAACATGTGCAGCCCCTTAAATAGTAGTATAGATATATATAATCACAGCTCTTGCATCTCTCTGTACTATGTATCTGTCTCACACCCTTTTTAACTCTTATGGCTTGTTTGGATGTTAAAAAAAGGAGGGGGAGTAGAGTAGAGGGAGGGGGAGTAGTTCAATTACCATGTTTGGAAGTTTTTTAAGGAATGAGGAGGAGGGATTTGGAGGGGTTTAGAGGGGTTTCAATTACCTCTAACCCCTCATTTTTAATTCTCCCAAATTGGAGAGATTTAGAAGGAGAGTAGAGTAGATAAATTATTGACAAAATGAATTCTCCAATTTACCTTTTCTAAATTAACAAAATTACAAACTCTCTCACACAACTTCTTCAAGCATCAAACATGATCATCCAAAATATAATCCTAATATTTTCCCTCCCAATTTTCTCAGTAACCAAACAGATTATACACCTCAAATTACACTCATTCTTCAAGCATTAACAGTCAAAAAATTCATCACAATAAAATAATGTAACAAAATTCAAGCCAATCATAACAACACAACATTATTAACCTAAAAGACTATTTTTTGAGAATACTCTGAATTTTTCAAAACAAAACAGAGCTTAGTGGAGATTGAGAAAACGTATGTACTGGAGAAAAGAGTTTGGATCGTATGGATTTTCCGAGTTCGAATTTTTTATTGTGCTCAGCCAATCGAGATTGTATAGGACCGTACAACGAAAAAAAAAAAAAAGGATCGTTTCGGACCAGGTTCTGAATGAATGGGTCCCTACGTGTTTTCTTTTTTCCTTTTTGATGTCTTTTGCTGTAACGGTGGCTAACAATATTTAAAAGCTAAATATTAAAAATATAAAATACGCTTTTAAATATTAAAAATATAAAATACGCACGTAACGCACCCATGGCTTTGGAAATCTGTAAGTATTAAAAGCTAAAAAGGTCTTATCAAAAAAAAAAAGCTAAAAAGGTTTCCATGACTTAATCTGTAAGTATTTTATATAAAAATATAAAAAATAATAATACTAAATCAAAACACTCAAAATTCAATATTTTGTTGATTTTTTCAGCAAACAAACACACCAAACATTTTTTTCTTATTTTAATTATTATCAATTAAGGATGGTTTTTTTTAGTATAATAAAAAAGCAGAAAAAATATTTAATTATAAACCAATGTTGATTATTTAATTCACATTAGAAAAAAAAATTATCAAAAAAAAATATTGCATGCTATAGTCATAATTATTTAATATAACAAATTAATCATAGACCAATGTTGCAAGTCCATTTTCAAATATGGGTAAATTTGTCTATTTAAATTATTTTCTCTCTTCTCCCTCCTAATTTTTAAAACATTCAAACATAGGAAAGGGCTAATTACTTCATTTCCCTTTACTAATTTTAAAAACATCCAAACAAGGTAGAAGAGAATCATTCCCCTCTACTCTCCTCTCCACTACTCTCCTCCCCTCTACTCTCCTTCTTCTCTAAACTTCCAAACAGGCCATTAAGGTACCTCTCACACTGGATCAAGTCAGCAGCGTGTGGGCATGGGTGGGTATTGAGGGTGAGTGGTCAAATTGGCGCAGTGGTCGAATGAGCCCCGGTCATCTTCTTTGGAGTTCAGTGAAGCAATTTCCTCGACATTTCAGTGAAAATAGCACAAATGGCATATAATCAAGGCACTCAATTTCCAACACTCAACCAATGTGCATCTTCAATGAAAATAGGTCATATTCAACAAAAAGAAATCATTAGGGGAGTGTTTCATGCGGCATCTTTAAAAGAATGTACGGACTGATTTTAGAATCAGGTTTTGCACATGCTCTTGGGAATTTTTTTTATGATAGGTTATGCTCTTAGGAATATTCATGCTTAAAATATATGTAAAATTATGCAAAAGCATTAGCACAAATGGCATATAATTTTGTGACTCAAAAAATAAAATTAAAAAATTAAAAAACGATATGAACATACCTGTTGTAATCACAATGTACACTCAAATTTTCTGTTCAAAGAGTTTTATCTCAATGCACACATCCAAATGGTGAAAGGTTCAATCTAGACCATATATATATGCTAAACATGTACAAGTACAAGAAGGGGAAACTGATTCTTGATTCCCCTTCCTATAAACATTGCCAAGACATTTCAGAAGAGTAGCCTATATTTATCTACCCAAATGGACAAAAGCTGACTAAGATTGTTTGTTTCTGTATATATTACATCGCTGCAAACCATAATTCTTGAATCTGAGCAGATAATGTTAGCATTGTGAAGGGTGAAACCATGAATGACGGGCAAAGGAAAACCTTGTACAAGGTGTGAGTTTGCATATGGCAAGAAAACTGTTTGAATAATTGTCCACATCACAGGCTGCAACAGGACGATATTGAAACTTTTTATTAATAAACACGCAAAATAAAATTTTATTTTGAGTAATTGCTATGTTTAAAAGTACCTGAACTAGATATAACCGCAGATTACCAATATTGCTCCACTTTAATGACATTGTGAAGTCATTTAATTTCACACTTCCAGCAAGGTTATTCCCTGCAACTTTAACTAAACCTGAGGCCCGAATTACCTGCACCAATACAAAGCAATAGGGCAATTCCACTCATGAAAATGAATATTAAAAAATAATGAAAGAGCATCACATTCTTCATATTTAAAGTTTGAGAGACCCAAAAAAAAAAAAAAAAAAAGAGGAGGGGAATGGGGTGGAGGCGAACACTTTTCAAGTTGCACAAATTTGGAAAAGGAACTACAAAAAGATACACATGAACAAGAAAAAAAAGCCATATATTACAAATGTAACTTGCGATTTAACATGCATAACCTATGCATCTCACAACAGTGTGCAAACCATATAATTGAAAATCCTTATAGCTTCAACTGATCATGTTTGACAGAAACCAACAGGTGCTCCTTTCTATGTTGTAATTTTACATAGGACTTAGAAGTTACAGAGAAAAACTGGGATTAATCCAGTTTCCAAATGTACAAAGGTGAAAGAAGGATTGCATCTTGGCGTGGTGCTTGTTAATGCCTGATTTCAGTGCGTCAAGGTTCTATCGTTTTGTCAAAAAAGAAAAAAAGGTAATGAACTAAGTTTATGGTGTCCACGCTTAGCAAGGGGCAACTTCTTCAGTTTAATTTTTCCCATAGGTGAATATGCTGAATGTTAATGACCATCTGCTACTTATATCTCATAAAATAGAAACACATTACCTAAGATGAATTATAAAATTTTAATACTGTTGATAACATAATTTAAAGACACATATGCAGATGTCCCTCAGCACTCCTCTCAGCTGTGCCCTTCATGTCAAAAACCAGTGCCAACCTCATGTCCATGACCAAATCAGCCACTTACTCTCATCACATTACCATTGATAATGATTATGCAAAATTCAAGCATTACAGAATGATGGAGACAAGAGAAGGATTTGAGAAACAGTTAGCATATCAATCAGCAACAAGATAGGAAAACAGAAGCAAATAAAAGAACATAATACCAAAAAACGAAGACAAAGATCAAAATTGTTATTTCATCCATCAAAAAGCTTACCAATGAGATGCATGCAACCGGCACTACTTCGCCTGCTTCCAAAACATCTATTATCAAGTCTACATTAATGGTTGCATCAATATTTTTCTCTGAAATAATTACAACTGGAGGAGAAGATAAAGAAATATTCAAAGTCATATCATCATTGGGGTATTTCTTGTACAGTTGGGGAACAATGAATCTCCATCCGGCAGTGTTCAAAAGAGACTGATCCGGCACTTTGTCCACAATCCATTGCATAAATGTTGCCTAAACAGAGAAAACATGTTTATTTAACAAGAGAATATACATCAGGAACAACAACTATAAGTAATAGCAATATATTGCTGTTACAATTAATGTTTAATAGATATAGCAAAGCAGGATATTACAAAAGAGCACATGCTTACTCATTTCAACAATATAAGCAAGAATCTTTAAGATGGATCATACAGAAACATAATCTTTGCAGAAGTTCCAGACTTACATTATAGTACAAAGCTGACGCAGAGTTAAAGACAGCCTCATCTAATGAAATTCCAACCATTTTAGATGAATCTGGGCAGAAAACTGATGTTTTTGAATTTTCATGATGGTATCCAAGGACTGGATCTCTTTTTCTTTCTGTGAACAACCCATTGATCTCAAATCCAACAGAAGCATTACTCAACAAAGGGTCATTTACAAAAGTTACATTCAGAGATGCATAATCATCCACTGGGATTTCTTTTGGAAGAGCTTGCAGAAAGGTATCAAGCTTCAAAATCCCTTCTTTAAGTTTCTTAGTAATAGCACTTTCCACCGCAGACCCTATTTGCTCTTCAAAAGCGTCAATCATCCTGCTAGATTAGAAGAAAAAAGGTGTTAAAGAACGGTGAGTAAGCAGACGACCCTCGTTTTTGTCTGAAATGTATGCAAAGCAAATTCATCTGCAAAGTATGTACTGAGTTCTTTCATTTTTTGTGAGTGAGTCACTCCGAGGGAAAAAAGGGCAGGTAAGGGGGGAATCAAACTAGTGACCCCAGCTCAAGAGGCCAAAGGACAATTGGAATTTAAAGGCGTAATAACATCCACAATGCCGCCACAATAATAATGCACATCATACAGAGAAATAAAATAAAGGGGGGAAAAAAAAGCAATCTAAAATTGCTTGTATGGAGAAGCAAGGCACCCAGCATTACTTTAGTTTTACCTACCCATACAAAACAAAAAGATTTTTTTTTTTTTTTGATAGGAACAAAGATTTTTTTTTTGGTTGTTGCTAACAAGGGTGTCTAGAGCTATTCAAGCATCTGACTATACTCCCAGAAATGTGAAGACTAGTCCTCTTATCCTATACACGCCAGGTAAATACCTGGAGGAATTCCTTGGGGTTGGCCCCAAGATGCTGTCTAAAAAATACGAAAATATTTAAAACCACAGGAAAAATATAATGGGGAAAAAGGGGAGAGAGAGAGAGAGAGAGAGAGAGCAATCTGTTCTCCATTATCATTAAAGCCGTAAGAAGGCAATTGTTTTCAAACTATAGCTTTTCGTGGTATTAAGGGGGAGTGGAGCGTTGCCTGTGAAAAAAAATGCTAATCTTCCTTCTAGATGTCTGCATGAGGAAGCAGTATTTTCAACGTCAAACCTGACTAACAGTTTTGACATCTGGAACTATCAAGTTAGCCCATCAGCTTTCCAAATTATAGAGTACTGATTTCAGGGACAAACCTCATTGTATAGGTTTTTTTTTTTTGATAGGAATCATTGTATAGTAAAGTTTGTAAAAAGAAGAGATTCAATGGAGAGACCAAATAAGAATACATAGTACTAATGTATAGCAGGAAGTAACACCAGGGGAAGGCTGGGAGGTATGGTAGTTTAGATGATTTAACCATTATGATTCAGCGCCCCCCCCCCCCCCCCCCCCCCCCAAAAAAAAAAAAAAGATTTAATCGTGAATGAAGACCAATGATTACAAAAATAATAAGAAAGGTGCAGCAGGAAACAAAGGAAGTTTGAAAAGAAAAATGAAAATATTGGTCAACGCTACGAGAATAGAAGGCCATACGCAATGCACAAAACTCCCACTTTTGTAGGGTCTGGTAGAGGCCATAGTCGGCAGCCTCACCCCCAATTTTTGCGAGAGGCTGCTTCCCGGACTTGAACCTGATCTGTCACTTTGATGGAAGGCACTTGCCATTGATAAATAATAATTTTATTCAAAAGGGGAGAGATATCAAATGTACAATGCATGCATTTAAACCACTCCTAAAGAATTACAAACTAGGGTTCAAAAATCTATTAAATCAAGATTAGGCGATGAAATGATGCTGCCCAAATCATGGCCCTGAAAGTCGGAAGGTAAAAAAGAGATTTTGTACTTAAGCAGTAGTAGTTAAATCTTAAATGACAGTTTGTCTTTCATATTTAGCTTTCTAGTCACTCATCAGAAAGGCCAAAAGCTGAACCATAAATGCTATTTGAAATTTGAAGGGTATGTGCGAGTGCACACACACTTATCACTTTAATGAGAGGAAGTGCTAGAATATGCACACAAAAAAGGAATTTAAACATTAGTACTAGATCATTGAAAAGAAAAAATGCCAGAGTCTAGTACACTATGAGCAAAATTACCATCTTTTATTTCCTGATAATTAAACGAAATTCAAAACAACTAGGATAAATATGATACACCAATGCCTACTAAACAAATTGAGTTATAAGAAAAAATTATACATACCCTTGATAGAGCCAGGACGCTCCTCCATCCAATTTAATTGAAATATCTTTAACATAACAACCACAGTCCAAAAGGGAAAGCTTCAGAGTCCCTTCCTGGTTGCCCAAGCCTAAAGTAAGCCCCACTTCCAAGCCTTCAACCTTACCCAGGAGCAGCACCCATCAAATTCCCTTTGTTAATGGGCACATGAGAAATGAGCAAATAAATACAAAAGACAAACCAAACAGGCTAAGAGTCCTATGAAGCACTCTTTTTTTGTTATAATTTCACAAACCAGTCCTAGATTAAGGAGGGTTGTGGTAGGTTGACTGTCAAACATGAACCCAATGATAAACTCCCTAAGATGACCGAATTCAGAGAAAAAGAAAGAAAGTACATTGATGTCAATATCTTTCAAATTCATAAGACAACAATTTTTTTTTATAGGTAAATAGTAGGGAAAGGGGAGGTGGGGTTCAAACCACAGACATGGGGTGCCACGAAGGACATCATTACTGCAGGGAAAACTCATAGACAACTTTTATAACCCAAAATTCAAGGGGAAACTTTCAGATTCATAGACATAAAGGGCATGTCCTATGTCTAAAGTAAACTCAATGAGAACCAGCCAATTACTCTAGGAACAACAATTCATCCTCAGATTTCAGGTAATTGCCACACAATAAAAAGGGTAACTACCTAATGCTGGTAAGCGGCATTATTGTTGCGATGATAACCAATTTGAAAGTTCCCAATAATTCCAACTATATAACACACAATAAAGAAACTAAGTTTCCTTCCAAGTACATTTAATGAATTAAACCATATGTCATGTTCTAAAAGATTTGCATGAAATTAACCCATCAGAGAAAAAAAAAAAAAAAAAAAAAAAAAAAAAAAAAGATCTGATAAATCCAAGCCAACTAATAAACAAGAAAAAACCAGCCAAACAACTACCATATACCAAAACAGAAGCACAAGCTACAGATAGAAATCATGCCCTAATTGAATATAGTCTCCCAAACAATTCTGAGTTTTCTAAGTTTAAGAGACCAGTCATGCCAATATTCTTATTAAATAATAACACTATGAAGCTGCCTAATTAACATTCCAACGCACCTAACAAATGAAACCCAGATGCAAAACTCAATATTTGCATCAAATTTAGCTACAATTAATTCCAACGATGAGACAAAGCACTGTTAAGCCACCAATTTTCCCATTCAAACTCACCCAATGAACAAATCCCAATGCTCAAAAATCTAAAACTCGAGCAATACCTGAACAGAAGCAGTCCCTCTATCCGAAATCTCAACCGGCACAAGCCACGTACTATAAGAATAATACCAATTCATACTCAAATTGCAAGTAGCCCCTGACACAATAATCGAAACCCCTGCATCACCAAGCTTCGCATACGACTCGGAAACATTGATTTGGTATATTGTCGTATTTGAGAGGACCATATGAACGCTACCCACAAATGGGATCTTTATAGATTGCTCAATCTTGGGCAGTTGGAGTGGGACTATTGAAGAAACAGCCTTTTCTATGAGCAAGTCTTTGACAAAATCAAGGCCTCGTTGGGATATGACTATGGAGGTGAAGGCTTCGTCGGTATTATGTTGGAGATGGGATTGTGTGGGACTGGGAATGAAGAGACAGGCTACGCCTATGAGGATGTAGAGATTCATAGTAGTGGGTGCCATTGGTTTTTTCATATTTGAGATTGAGACTCAGAGGTGTAAAAACTGTTGTGGATTTGGGTTTTTGTGGGTTGAGACTTGAGAGGAAGACTATTGATCAAAGTGTAGTTTAGGTGTACCAAGTAATCAAAGATTCAATTCAACACACCTCTTTTTTTTGTGTAGTACAAGTATCAAACTCCTTTGACCAAATGTCAGGAATGCCCATATAATATATGTTGTATATAATATAATATGTTTTAGACTTTTAGGGTCCGTTTGAATATAATTTATTGTTACTGAAAATTGATGATTGTTGCTAAAAACACTGTAGCAAAATAATTTTTAAATATGTGAATAGTGTCGTGCGACCTATTTTTAATTTTTGTTAATAAAGTGACTGTGGGTCCCATGAACAGCACCAGAACAGTGTGTAAAAAATATTTTTTGTCCCCTAAACAGTAAAATTCTGCCCCTAAACGCGTGAAACCCAAAAAAAAAAAAAAAAAAAAAAAAAAAGAAAGAAGAAGAAAAGAAAAGAAAGGAAAGGAGAAAATGTGTCGCAGGATTCTGCGGAAAACGCTAAATCCAAACTGATACTTAGTACACTTTATTCATTCAAAATCACTCTATGCATTGGAAAGATGTGAGTTTTAAGCCACAAACATACGTCATTACCATTGGACTGTTCAGTTTTAATCCTCTCTACCCTTGTTATTTGATTTTTGTAAAAATAGATAATCTACGTTGGAGTGTTAAAAATGAATATGTAAAATAGAAAATGTAGGTTCTTATATTAAAATAGACAGAAATTTTTGCACGAACTGATGTGAATGCTCTAAAAAATTTGTAACAAAACTTATTATAGGTAGTGTATTCATCCCGAGATAATTTTGGGTTTGTCTTTCTTGCTATCCACTCAGAGCCAATGAACCCACTAAACTGGCCAAATATATATATATATATATATATATATGACCACCGCGCCAATGGTCACTCCATAAGTATAAGTGTTTATGGAGTGTGGGAGGATAAGAGTGGGAGTTTAAGTTTCTAAGAGGAAGCTTCCCACACATGTACACTTAGATTAGATTAAAGTAGAATTTCTATCTTGTATATATATATATATATATGTATGTATATATATGTTTTACTCTTCTTCTTTTTTGGGCCCCTCAAATAAAAAAAAAAAAAAAAAAACTAAACACTCTGGCTCTAGATTTTTTTTAAAATCCAACTGAAATAAGTTTGAATATGATATTCTTAACAATATCTTGTTCTTTTTAAACATTACAAAAAAAAAAAAAAAAAAAAAAAAGGCTCAATAACAAACCAATTTGATCTAAAATATGGAAGAAAAAAAAATTATTAAGTCTAACAACAAAAGTAAAAATTTGTTAATTTTAAACCTTAAAAAAAATCCATTTAAATCATAATATATTTGAAATAAATTAATCAAATGGGAGATCAATGGATAGATGATTGCTTGACTATGTAGTATGTAAATTGAAAGAGATGTAACTCATAAAATTTATAATAAATATATTATGCAACAATTTTAAAGTATGAAACATCGTAGAAAGTAATTGTAAAATTTTATGTATTTTAGTTTTAGTTTTTATTTATTTATTTTTTTCATTTTGTTAGTGATATCGATATATTCAAGTTTTCTCTTATTTTAAATTTTGTAAAATTTATATTTCTTATTAAAACCCTAAAAAATAATCCTAGAGTTTTTCTTTCTTCTTCCTTTTTTTTTTTTTTTTTTTTTTTGATGAGAAGCACATGAAATTTCAATCATTTGAAATTGAGCTACAACAGAGAGAATAAAACAACAGCAAGGAGAACAAACAACAAACAGCTACACTCCACCCTCCTCAATGATTACGTGCTCCACAAAGCTAGGACACACCTTTCCAAACCTGTGAAACACCAGAGATTCTAGTTGCTCTTGCAAGTTCATGGGCTGCTCTGTTGCCGCTCCTTTTCAAATGCTGAAAAGAGCACCATGAAAAAGAGGAAGATATGTTCTTAATGTTCTGCACAATGTGCCCCAAATCACCACCCAAATCACCTTCAATAATAGCTTGGATAATTGAGAGAGCATCGGATTCGACAATGGCATGGGAGATCCCCAATTCCAAAGCAAGCAGCACACCATCTTGCAGCGCCAAAGCTTCTGTGATCTCGGCAGAGAAAGGAGCTGGCAGAATTTTGCTTGATGCTGCAAAGAGAGAGCCCCGACAATCGCGAATAGCCACACCAATGCACGAAGGGCTGCCATCTGAAGCAGCGCCATTAGTATTAATTTTGAAAAAACCTGAGGGAGGGGCTGGAGAAAGTGCAGGGAGAGTGCAAGCATCTTTATACTTACTAAGCAATCTGTTAGCCATTTCCCAAACCTGACTTGGAGTAGAGGTTACCATACAAAGACTTTTGTTTTTTAATTTGGTTTGGGTAGGTTGGTCAATGGTCAATATGCTTTGGCATCTTCCATCAAAAAAAGAGATATGCTTTAGCATCACTCATCAACGACAGTAAAATTGTTATTCAGACCAAAAAATAAAAACAAACGAAAAACCGCATAAATCATAAATCCCTCCGAGATGAATCCCCGGGGAAAATGGCGTTACAAACTTACAGGCTAGGATTTCAATTTCCAAGATTCTCGTCCTTGCCGGTAAGATAAAAATAAAAAAATAAAAAAAATAGATAAAATACAAAATTGATCTTATAAGTTTCTTCAAATTTTATTTCAATAATCTAACTTTCAAGTTTATTCAATTAAGACTTTTCTATCAACTTTTGTTATATGTTGTGGTTAATTTTTTAATTTTATAAATTTTTCTTCAAAATTTTTAAATAAAAAAATTCAATTAATGATTGAAAAATATTTTCCATATTTTTTTTTTCAAAAAATTTTAACAAAATTTAATGGAAAGGCCTTAATTGAATGAATCGAAACTTAGAGGACTGAAATGAACGAAAGCAAAATTAAAGGATTGAAATGAAATCCAAACAAAGTTAGAGGGTCAATTTTGCATTTTAGCCTAAATTTTTTTTATCTCATATGCAATTTGAAAAAATAGAGACATAAAACACACATTTTTTTACAATATGCTGCTAATCCCGTAACTCAAACATTTTCCCTCCTAGACCCTAAGCACTTTGTACATTTGTTTGGGTAAAAAGAAAAATGAGAGGATAGAAAATAAAGTTTAAATTAACTATTATGTCATTATTAGATAAAATAAAAAGTTACACATTATATTTTTATTAAAAAATTGTGTACAAATGGACACTTCATTTAAAAAAAACACACAGAAGAAATTCAAGAACCCAAATTTTTTTAATTAAGAAAAAAAAACTA
The DNA here is from genome assembly GCA_023621385.1 of Quercus gilva. NCBI lineage: Eukaryota > Viridiplantae > Streptophyta > Magnoliopsida > Fagales > Fagaceae > Quercus > Quercus gilva. The sequence continues at coordinate 34,386,618 of CM042480.1, forward strand.
ATGAAAGTGATGATGAGAAAAGAAACAAATGAGCATCCAAAAAACAAAAGTTAGAAAGAAATAAACGAGACAAGATAAGAAAAAGACAAAAAAGGAAAGAAGGAAAAATGTTCAAAATGAACGTTACCTGGCCTTAATGTATGTTCAAAAATGTTTAAACTCATATCTGCGGATGCCTGTCTCACCCGTCCTTAATTGATGAGTTTTAATTTTTACTTTTACCTGCCCCGTATAACAAATGGGATGGGGATGAGGGTTAACATTTTCTCCCGCACCCACCCTGTTTATATTTAAATAATTAAAAAATATTTTTATTGGTTTTTTTATAAGTTATCAATATGTGTTTTAGAATTCTAACTTTAAATTTATGATTTTTTTTTAATATTGTATTATTGAATTTATACTTTTATGTTTTAAAATTTATGATATTTTTATTTATTTTAATTGTTGTATAGCTATGTTCGTATTGTCTTAGTATTTCTTATTACTTGAATTGTTGTATTGTTATTTTTTGAGAATGTTTTGTAATGTTAGAACTTTTAAAAAAAAAATGATTTATGAGTTTTAATTTAACGCATTTCAAATATACTTTTAATAAATTATATATATATATATATATATATATATATATATATTTATATAATTGGGTGTGGTGGGATGGGTACCTGCAGGCACCCGCTAGAATGGGGTGGGGAATAGGAAACCCACCCTGTTGCCATTCCTAGACTTAGGGGTAATTTTGTCTGAAAATGTAAAGCTTGTTTTCCACTCTATTTTCTCCCAATTTGGCGAGATAGAGTTTTAAGGGCTCGGGGAGAAAATTGTTGACTCCCATAATATATATATATATATATATATATATATGCACTACATTAAAAAAAAATGGGGGAAAAAAAAAAAACAAATAACGACTAGAAACACAAAAAACCAAAATTGATGAAAAGAAAAAAGAGGAACGAATAGCACCTTAAAAAAAGGCAAAACAACAAACACATTGTCGGTGGGGAAATTGAGTTTTGGAGTGGCCAGAGAGAAAACAGTCAGGCCCCCATCATTTTTCTCTCCCTCCACCTCCCACCCATTTTCTTTCCTATTTTCCACTCCCCTTTTTTCATCACAACCAAACATACCCTCATTTTAGACAATATAATGTTATTCACCTTTGTTTTGTCTTTGTCACTCGAAATTCAATCTCCAGGTTTTCATTATCAACAATATTATTATTGTTGTTATTATTATTCATATTATAAGTCTATAATTACTTTCCTTGTCGTCAGATTTCACTGTTGAATTTTACGCCTATTGTTTTGTGACCCATTATCATTAGCTTTAACATTAAAGGCATACATTAGTAAAATTACTCAAATCCTAGCATTAATCACTGAAAATTTTAGTGGAATCTTGTTGTCACATACACGTGGATAGTACGTGTACAAGGAAACAAGTTAAAAGACCTTTTACACTAAAGCCCTATATAAACGAACAAAAGTTGTTAGCTACCAAACGATGGGTCGTTGCAAATATATATAATAGCGTATAGTTTTTGTTATGGTGGTGCGCTTTTGCTATTTCTCACTCTTTCGATCGGTTTCTTATCTTGTCATGGCTTCGCTTCACTTCTTTCTTATTAGTTAGTTTGGTCTGATTGGATGGAATGAAGGGAGGAGAGCAGAGGAGAGTTAGACGAAAACTGGGTTCCAATCAGACCTTATGGCCGAATTGGATGAAGGGGAGAGGAGGAGAGTAGAGAGTAGAGAGTAGAGTAGAGTTTAGTGCTAAAATTCTTGCAACTCCCCTGCCTAAAACTAATGATGGACACAAGATAGGTTTTTATGGATGCACTCTACTTTAGGAGAGTACCAAGTCAAGCAAGCTTATGATCTTTTGTTTAGGAATAGTTTTACAAGGTAACCCTCATAAGAACAGGAACTCAGACATTCTTGCGAAAGTCTGGAATTTGATTTGGAAAGTGTAGTTACCTACCAAAATCATTACATTGGTATGGAGGATTCTACATGAATGCCTCCCTAATAGAGGAATCCTAGCTACCAACATTTGTCCTCTTTGCTCAGTGGAGGATGAATGAATTCATCTCACATCTCTTTTTTCGCTCATTAGTCAGAGCTGTTTGGTTGGGATCTACTCTTTCAATAAGAACTTCGAATTTTAACCATTGCTCATTAAGGATTTGGCTAGCTAATTGTATATTTAGAAACAAATATTTAGGATAAAGTAATGTGTGCTATTTGCAAATTGTTTTCACCACTCTTTGGACATTCTGGACTTATAGGAACCGGGTCATCTATGAGAGGAAGATTCCAAATCCTTATGAAATTATTCTCACATTCCATAATCTTATTTGCAGGTACCAAGAAGTCTATATATTACAAAGAGCAAAATTCTAACCAAAATAGAGAAAAGAAGGCAACAGTTGCCACACTCATTGGCATGTGATTATTTAGATAGCTAGAGCTAGACACCAGAGGACCAAAAGGTGTGGATATGCTTTTCTAGCAAAAGACAGGGTAGTAACAAGTAACAACCATCTTTAATTTGAAGCTTATCATAGTAGCGGAGCTAGTACTATGTTTATGGCAAGCCAGGAAGCGTTAGCGGAAGCCATTTTGAAAGCTACGGAGCTAGGCTATCAACATGTCATTTTTTTGATTGAGCATAGAAATATGGAGCATATCTAGTGATGATGTGTGAAATCAGTAAGCTGTGTACTCTGAACTTCAATGATAGATGGATGACCTGAAAAGAAAGAAAGAGACTATCGAAGGTGATCAGGGTGAACCGGTCAAGGACCCTTCGACGGTTAAGTCAAATTTCGCTCTAAAACTAAAGTATAGTAAATGGATGAATAGTAGAACGTTCCTTGGTTTGGTGAGGCTTAGTCCATTTTATAGAGAGTTTGGAGTGGGTCTACTTGTTAGGTGCCAATAACATCGTGGGAGATGTGTGGACTAAGTGGGGAGAGTGGAGCAGCGAATTTCAGAGAATTCACCCCACATTTTGGAATAGTGGATCGTGGTGCAACTGTTCTTGGTTTGCAGAGAATACCTTAGAATTTACTAAGTGCTCATTGGTTGTCTACAATTTTTGTTGCGTAGACTATCTATCTTTCTTGGACGACCTTTCTCCTTGGTATTACCGTTTTTCCCTTTTCCTTCTAGACTATTATCTTGGATGAACTTTTTTCTTGTGGATGACTTATATGGACGATAAACACTTTTTGATTACCCGTAATCTAGTATCAAAGAAGAAGACCTCAATGGCATGAACAAATGACAATGAATGACCTGCATTACCTTAGACAGCAAGTATTGTGTCTAATTTTAAGAAAGGGCCTGCATTGCCTCTAAATACCCTACCCACACTACTGTTGGGTTCACCCAGCCATTTTTGTAAATGCTTTCTTGGTATTTGCTTTATATTCTTGTAACTATTTTTAACATGGCATAAAATAAAATAAAAAACTCTTAAAAGTTAATAAAAGAAAGATTATATTCTATCTTTCAAAATATAAAAAATATAATAGCATATCATAAGAGTTAAAATAGAGTCAAAATCTCACTCTCCCTCTCTTAATATTAACGTTTAAATACCACCGCGCACCCTTGATACGGTGGTCACGTTACAAGTATAAGTGCTTGTGGGGTGTGGGGGCAAGGGTTGGGGTTCAAGTCTCCGGGAGGGAGTTTCACACACATATACACTTAGATTAGATTAAACTAGAAATTCTATCTTGTATCTCAAAATATTAACGTTTAATTTCCATCTTATTCTTAAATATTCTTAAATTCTTTAATAAAATAAAATTTTTAAATTTAAAATCATGTAAAAAAGCCAATCTCTCTCTCCCTCTCTTAATATTAACGTTTAAATACCACCGCGCACCCTTGGTGCGGTGGTCACGTTACAAGTATAAGTGCTTGTGGAGTGTGGGGGCAAGGGCCGGGGTTCAAGTCTCCAGGAGGGAGCTTCACACACATATACACTTAGATTAGACTAGAGTAGAAATTCTATCTTATATCTCAAAATATTAACGTTTAATTTCCATCTTATTCTTAAATATTCTTAAATTCTTTAATAAAATAAAATTTTTAAATTTAAAATCATGTAAAAAAGCCAAATTCTCTAAATACACTCAAAGTGCGAGTGAAAGAGGTTAGTCTTATCTATATATATATATATATAAAACCGAATCTTTTGAAGCTCTCACAAATTTCCACGTCAGCATAATATTAAATTATTATTTTATTTATATAAAATTATATTTGTATTATATTGAAACTCTATCTCTCATATAAGAGAGACACACGTTTAGGGCTCTTCTCTTCCTATCTCAAAACACTAACAATTATCTCAGCTGCTTAAAACTCTCTAATGGTAATTAGCCTAATTAGTTTTCCTGTATACAACGTTCTTCTCCACAAAACATGAAACACTAAAAGATTAACAGAGGGAGACACCACTCATATAAAAGTCACTGTTTGAGCGAGCTATTCGGCTATTATGGCAGCAAAGAATCGTGAGACTCAAGTTCCCTTCCTATTCCTTATTTAACTTTTACGCTTTCAATTTGGTTGGGAAGATACTTGAAGCTTTCTATAAAGAATATATTATAAACTACTTCGCTTCATAACAAAATATAGATTCGGTATTTAGTGTGAGAGGTTTAGACTTTAGACTTTAGAGAGAAAGTGACGAGGAGTGGAGGCTCACGAGCTAATAATTTCTTGGTGATTTTTATTTTGTTTATGAACTTCTCTTTACTTTTTCTTTTTCTTGCCTAAGTTTAGTATGTAATTGTAAATAGTTTGATAAAAAAAATAAAAAAAAATATAAGCTTTACATATATATAACATATTGTAGGGATTTACGTTGGTAATGTGTTATCTAAGCTTCAGATGATAGCTATTTCTATTTCTATTACCAGTTTCTATAGGAAAATATAGTATTCTTGAATTTGCAAGCTATTTACTTTTCTTTATATTGTTGTGGTTGGTGACATTGGAGTAATAACTATATTTTATATCAATTATATTCTGTTTTATATCAAGAAATACATGACAATCACACGATGTATATATTTTTTACTGTCAACCTTGGTTGGCCTACCCAAATTAAGAATTAGGTATATTTCTTTGTGAGATAATAAATTTGTTTGAAAGCACTATTAGCACTAAAATTATTTTTCTTGCAAAATTGAATTAAAAGCATTTGATGTGCTAACCTTTTAGCATTATAGATTTTCCGTGCATCGCACGGGTTAGCGACTAGTATAAATTAATTCACGTTTCTTTTTTCCTCCTCATTATTATTTTTTGATAAAATTTTTCCTCCTTATTTGATTGCACTAGAACTAAATTATACTCTTTTATTTTCTTATTTAGGTATATCTTAAAATTTCTTTTCTAATACTGTATTAATAAATCAATTTTTTCATCTTTTGATTATATAAATAAACAAGATTCCAATGTGAATATAATGTAACAGTTGAAAAGCCTTACATATTTTTCTTAGATAGGTGGATAGTAAAGAAGGGAAATGTGAGTTTGGAACCACAAACATATGACATTACAAAGAAAGTCATTGCACTGAATTATCACCGGAATCCTCTCTACATTTTTGTCTTATTTTCATTTAAATTATTATTATTATTCTTTTTTATGATTTATAAATTGAAAAAAGTAACATAAAATAAAGGTTAAAAAAATTAACCAGAAACAAATTTATAACAAAAACTTAAAAATTATAGCGAGTGGTAGGGTTTAGTGGTAGTGGTCTGAGAAAAGAATTGGAGTAAGAAAAAAAGCAATTATCCCTTGGTAAATGTAAATCGTAACAAACACGGTGGCAGCCTAGCAGGATCGAAGTCGAAAAGGGGTTATTTACGTTACAAAGCATGAGGGGAGCCGGAGGGCTGGCTGTTTAGTTTGGGTAGGTTGGTCAATTCCCTCGCCACCAATCCAAATACTAATTAAATTGTTCTTTCTTCTTCTTCTTCTTCTTCTTCTTCAGACAGACCAGGCAAAATGGCCTTACAGGCTGGAATTTCAACCTCCAAGGTTCTTGTTCTTGCCGGAGCAGGTCAAACCCATTGTTTTCATTTTTTTTCTTTGGTTACTGGGTTCTGATCTGGGTTTTTTTTTTTAGTTTAGACCCATATTGACTTTTATTTTTATTTGCTGGCTGTAATTCACTTTCCAGGTTTTCATTATTATTCATGCTGTAATAAGTTTCCTTCTTCTTGTTTTCGTATATGCTGTTCAATTGTATATGATATGGTGCATTTTTTGTTGCCGAATTTTTGTCAAAATAAAATCTTTTGTAACAATCAATCTCACTACACTAGAAAAAACCCACAATTCTCGATGAATGAAAGAGAAGTTTTATATTGATATTTAAAAACATTTCACGTTTTGCCACACCACACTTCTCTTCTTTTTGATAGTTACAACGGGAGAGACGGGGGTTTCTCCGTTGGAAACACCCAGTTGAGCCACTGTTTGCTTCTTGTTTCACTTGCATACTTTTGCAATTGATCGGAAGCTTTATATATAATCATGAAAGATAACTTCCTAAACTATAATCTAAAACAAAAGAGACGAGGCAATAAAATCAAAATCCTATCGCCTAATAAAAGTAAACAAAAAGATGCATTACATTCACCTTTTGATTGTCATAGACCACAACTAACCTACTATACTAAAGTTAGAAGCTAGCTCTTTCTTATTTGTAGTCTACCACTCAATCTAAGCTCGTAAAGATATGCAAACTCACTAGATAGCAAATATGCAAAACGATTCAAAACAAATCACCGTTCTAATGCTAGAATTGGTTATGACTCTTACATTTGACACAGCAAAGCAGATTATCTCTTATTATTGCTAGTACTGGAAATGCTTTATTTTTATTTTTTGGGTTTTGTAATGTGTTTCGTGATTTAGGTTGGACTGTTTCGGTTGTTTTGAAAAGCGGGCGATTGTCTGAGCTCATTGCGCAACTTCAAGTATTACTCAGAGGTGTAGATGAAGCTGAAATCTCGTCTGACAAGTATGACAGTGCGGCTCTTACAGCTCAGGTTGCTTGGTCTCAAATTCCTGAATGTCATTGCATTGCCTTTAACATGCTTACTATATGATGAGGGATGCTTTAATTGTTGAACTGATATATGTAGATGGGCAAAACTTAGTTACAATACCTTATATATATATATATATATATATTCCTCAATTGAATTCAACCATGTGGCTGCATTTGATCAATGCCGCATAAAAAGTGTTATCTTACCTTAAGGACAATTAAATTCAACTTGACTCGTTGGTCAATTCAGTCACATGGTTAAACTTAATTGGAAAACCTAAGGTAGAACATCTAAGAAAGTATACCTAATTTTTGTCCTATGTATATATTCAGCTTCCCAAATTTGGTATTTAGTTATATTATATATGCTCATATTTGTGTGCTCTCATTGTCAGATTCGACAATTGGCTCAAGAGATCAGGGAGTTAGCTGTTTCCCATCCTGTAACTGTTTTCAATGGGAACTCTGCCTCCAGTGGTATGTAGATTAATTGTATTGTATCTTCTTTCTCTGAAAAATGTGGATTTTTAGTGTGGTTAATTTTTTCCATTCCATCTTTTTGACACCCTGATTTGGCATATTTTATTACTTTTTCTTCACTCCCTTTAGCTGAATCATATTTTCTAATATTGGAAAAAAAAGAAACAAAAGAAAACAAAAACAAAAATCTTAGTGTTTCTACAAGGTGGTTAGGCTGGCAAACAATTGTCAACAGGTCTATCAATATCTTTGTCTAGTTTTTGCCGCCCTGCTTTGCAGAACTTCTAGGTGAGATTTATGGAGGGTTCGATTAAATGGTTTGCTTTTGGATATGGGTGATAGTGAATTGATTCACTCATTTGAGCACTTGAATTTACTGAATCAGATGATCAAGTTTGATAGGCTTGATTTGAGCAATTAAGAGTAAACTTTTTGTTCTGTGTTTCTTTACAGATTACATCAGTTGATCAATTGTCAACATATAAATCAGAACATCTCTCTAGAACAAAGGAAAAAGGGACCTTAATATTTCTATTTGAGTGTGTGAATAAAAATATTTTCAAAGTCAACAAATTATAGTTCTTCCCTTTGGGCAAGATTTACATACAGGTACCTTAGGTTCCCTTATTAAAATTCAGCCACGTGGCTATTTAACTAAATCACTAAACAACATTACAACAATTTCTACCTTCCCATGAGAAAACCCACTTGCATTGAATTCAAGAGACTCTCTCTGCCCCCTTCTCTCTTTGCAAATATCAAGCATCCAGGCCCTCTGTTTTGGGAGAGGACGATGGAGCTGCACATAGATTCCCTTACAGAAAAAGTAGTGTCTATATCACCAAGTTTGTCTTGTAAATCTCCGGAATCTGACATGTTGACAGCTAAGTTGTTAGCTGCGGCCAATCGGTATGGTTTGGAGAGGCCTATACTGGTGTGCGAGTCTCTCCTCTACAAGGATATCTCTATCAACTCTGTTGCTGAAATTCTTGCCTTGGTTGACCACTATAATGCCACCAAATTGAAGGATATTTCCCCCAGATTTTTTTTTTTTGAAAACCAAGGTATATTTTTGGTTAACATGAAGTATTTCCTCATAATTAAAGTTTTCTGGAAAAGATTGTGGAATGTTATATAAATTTTTTTGTATGAATGTTCATAAAATTGATGAGGGTTTAATCAGACAAGGAAAGACGAACAGATCTGTCTTTCCACTACGATTTTCAACCCTTTCGTCCTCTGCCACCTTCCAATTTCCATTTTTTAGAATAGCCTTTGGTAACTTTCAGCAGAAAACACCCACCAAAAGTGCTTGATTTCTATTCAAGAGGGCTTGGGTGCTTGATTACTAGCAAAGAGAGATGAGGGGGACTGAGAGAGAAAGTCGCCTCTTGAGTTCAATGCAAGTAAGTTTTATCAATGGGGATAGTAGAAGGTGTTTTAAGTTTTAACGCTGTTTAGTGATTTATTTAAATAGCCACATGGCTGAATTTTAAGGAGAAAACCTAAGGTACAGGACGTAAGATACTGTACTTAAGTTTTGCCCTTTCCCTTTTCATTTCTATCATCGCCATTGTTGCTCCTTAGTTGTTTACTAGAAGGAATTCCTCAGTAATTCTCTACTGTCTTATGTAGTTTTATTCTTGTTTAACATTTATCTTTCAAAGGGTATTATTTGCCGTGTTTCAAAATATGAATGGTTTTTTTTTTTTTTTTACAAGTAGAATATGTATGGTTTTTATTAGAGGGGGTTAATTATATAGAGATGCCTATATATTTTTATGTGCACACAGGGAGTTATGCTTCTTACTTAGTGCCTGCTGCTGCACTTGGAGCAATGGGATATTGTTACATGTGGTGGAAGGTAAGCTTTTGTAACCCAAACCCATAGATTTTGTTGGCCAAAGTGGGGATATACCCTTTTCGCCCAAAAGTTCTAGCAAAATGCCCCCTTTCTGAAACTATCTTGGGATGTGCCCTTGTTTTGAAACTCGATTTTCTAAAAATCGAGTTTCCTTGAAAATCTATTTTTAGAAAATTGAGTTATAAGCAAATCAAACTTAAAAAAATAAAAATAAATAAAATTTGTGGAACTCGAGTTCCTTACTGAAACTCGATTTTAAACAAATCGAGTTTCAAAACAGGGGCATATCCCTAACATACTTTTAGAAAGGGGGCTTTTTGCTGGGACTTTTGGGTGAAAGGGGTATCTCCATATTTTGGCCGATTTTGTTTGTAACAAAGTGTTGTATTTGGTACTGCACTTGTGGTAAGCTATTCTTGCTTATTTATTGGTGAATTTGTAATATTTCTTTCTTTTGTTGTGCAGGGATGGTCGCTTTCTGATGTAATGTTTGTAACAAAGCAAAATATGGCAAATGCTGTTGCAACTGTCTCCAAACAATTAGAGAATGTCAATGAAGCACTGTCTGTAAGTAGCATTGCTTATTTGCTTTGCCATCTCGTAGTAAGTTCCTGACATAAAACAAAGGGAGCAAAACCAAATCAGGTTTAGCAGTTCCTGGGCAGCTTTGATTTCGTGGAATTAGGGTTAGGATTTGGTGGGAAAAGGCTGGAATATATTAGGGAGTATGTGATTTCTAAAGGTGAAAAGAAATAGTAGGATTTGTGGATGACATAAAGGGAAAAAACCAAGGTCTGGGTTACTATTCCAGGGCTGTGACCTGTAATTGGGCTGTTTGTTGATTATTTGAGGCTATTTGATGGGTGGGTGGTTTACAGTAATGAAGTTTTGGATAGGGTTTTAAAAGATGACAAATCAATGTGTGGTTTGCAAGGTATTAAGTTGCCGGAAATTTAAGAACGAAAAAAAAAGTAATAAATTTCTAGACATCACATCTAGGATTTACTTCGCATCACACGTCGGAGTAGGTTGTATCACATAAACCTTAAACAAAACTTTATAGCTTCTGTATGCTTTAGAAAACTTATTCTTCTTCCCTTTAATAGAAGTATTGCATCCATATAAATAGATGAAAATACCTATTCCTGTTAGAACTTGCATCTTTTTGAACCCAGACTAAGAGTTAGACTTGGACCCCTTGGGCTTTTATTACTATGCCCAAACTAAATAACTAAACTCAAATAAATCCAAAATAAGACCCAACAGACTATTAGAACAGGCCATGTCCAGAAACTAGGAAATTACAGAATTTCCCTTGACAAATAGTAATTCTTTCCTTTACAGTGTTTAGAGTTCACCCCTGTTTTAAATATCAATTTGTGCAGGCAACTAAGAGGCATCTAACCCAGAAGCTAGAAAACTTGGACTGGAAGGTTGAGGAGCAGAAGGAAACATCCAAGCTTATTGCAACTGATGTACTGAACTATTCTTCTCCTCTCTCTCTTTCTCTCTCTAGATTCACATTTCAATTTATAAGACACAAGAGATGCAGTTGGGGGGGGGGGGGGGGGATCCTATTATTTGATAAAGACCAAATCACCTTGCTCTTCCTTTTCCCTTGTTTGAAGCATCACAATTCACGATCATCAGAGGATCAAATTACCACCTATTTTAGTTTGTTATCCTTGCTGAGATCACAATAGATACTTCTAACTTTTGATATCTGTGTCGCTTGTGCCATCTGGATTTGGGTTCACAATAAATACATTCAGGTGATAGTGGCACCACTGGTGCTTGGGGTACGTATTGAACTATGCTTATATTCATTTGCAATCTTTTATGCTTGAAGGTTAATGAGGTGAAGTCAAACCTTTCTCAAATTGGGTTTGATGTTGAATCGATCCATCAAATGCTCTCTGGGTTGGTGAGTTGTTCTTTTCCTATTTTCAAATTATAAATTTAGTCTCTCTATCTGGCACGCTAATTTCAACTAAGCTTTTGGGGCTACTGATGTTTTATATGTCAATTAACTTGACAGGAAGGAAAGATTGAGCTTCTTGAAAGCAAACAGGTATATTTCTGCTAATGTAAATTAAATTTAGTGCCTTTTGCTGTATGTGTTCACTTAATGTTTCTATGGTGGTTGATATATTCCTTTATCTTCTTCCCAACATCATACAGGATATGACCAACTCAGGCCTATGGTATCTATGCCAAGTGGCTGGAGGCTTCAAAGATGGGCTTAATGCTAAACTTTTTAAGGTCAGAAATTAGATCTGTGTTATATTTATGCCTATATAGGATGGACAGCTAAGCATCTAAAGCTGTGGCTAATAAGTGGGATTTAGATGAACACTTATGCCAAAAATCAGCAGTGTCTACTGATTTAGGTGACAGCCAATTGTGTGGCCTATATTTATAATAGTGATACTTGATCACAATTGCTGAGGGATGGGTAACTATTTTTTCATGGACTCATTTTCTCTAGTTCTTAAATGTTACTAATTTCTGCTTCCTTGTATCTCAGCAGGATGTCAGTGATACAGTAGCAAATCATTCAACAATCACATTCGAGGAGAACTCGCTCAAGGTATCTTGAGTCTTATTCTTCAGTATAATTATATTTTCATTCACCGATTACATGGTGTAATGATTTTATTTCAGGGACTCCAATTCATTGCTGAAACGAAGGACTCAGGTGTGATTGATAAATCGACAAGAACCGCAAAGAAAATTGATCTTGACAACTTCCCTGGGGAAAAAGCTCCAACACTGAAAAATAGAATTCACAGGTCATATCCAGTTGGGATGTCTTTGGCTGAGATATTATGAATTCGTATGCATGATTTTGTTGTCTTCAGTATATCATTGATTTTGTGAGCTGAACGTTTTCCTATTGATTCCATAGATGTATATGGCTCTATGGGATTCCTTAATTCTTTTCCAGTGATAAATGTGTTCTGAGTGTTTGATTTGTACATCCCCAGCTGGGAGAGTATAGAGTGATAGCATTTTGGTACAAGCGTAAATTTCAATGTTATTCTTTCTCAAAATAAAACATCATAATCTCAATGGTGCTGATGACATCGTATTTTTCAATGACCAATTTAAGAATAGCATGTTCAATAGTTCAATTTTCATTTAGCCATTGTCGAAAATCCATCCAAGGCCAGATCTGTGTTATATACTTTGTGCAGTTGTCCTAGTATGGTATGTTAGATTGGCACAACACAACATAAAGCCCTGGGAAAAAGATAATGAAATCATTGGGTTTAGGCTGCATTTTGAAAGTTTCCTTTGCACGGAAACCACCTGGGTGAAGACTGAAGAGTGGCTTTTAAGTCCTTAGAGTTCTTTCTTAACCTTCCCAAGTGTGAAGAGTGGCTTTGAAGTTCCTTAAGTTCTTTCTTAACCATTCTGAATTGAATAAATTACTACTGTATTATTTTTGTTTTAGAAGATTGTAATTTGGCAATCAATTTAGTACACAAATTTGGGAAGTTATCAATGGCATATATAAAATTAACTCAAAAGAAACTATTCAAATTTTCCTCATTAAAAAAGATTTACGGGATATTTTTAGAATTTAGCTGAAGGCTATGCAATTCAGATATGGGGAAAAACTTCAGCCATACATGAAAATAGAAAATAATGGCAGGGATTTTTCTCATTGCATAGGTCTACCCGCGGAAACTGTTTGTTGGTGTAATCTTAAGTTTATTCACGTGTTCTCAAAAAAAAATTAATAATAGTAATAATAATGAAAAATACTAAAAAAGAGTTCATTCACATGAATTTATTAGAAAAATTCTTATCAAGCAAAGTAGAAACAATAGCTAAATCAACTTGAATTTCAATAGAAATGTGTGGAGGGACATTTTTCATCCACAAAAGAAAACTTGTGACATGAATTACATTTCTAGCAAGTTTGTGAGTTATAGAGATTCCTTCATCGACATGAGAAAAGCTAATACTATGAAAAGAATGTTAAAATTTTTGCAATCTTGTATCAAAAGATCAAAGGAGAAGCTAATACTATGAAAAGAATGTTAAAAGTTTTACAATCTTGTATCAAAAGATCAAAGAAGGCCATAATTATCAAATTGATTTCATGTGATAGAACTGTTTTGCTCACAAGTTTGGTGAAGTGCTATTTAAAGTTATAGCAAAGCTTCCTTTCAAGTTATGTCCCTATTTCCAAGTCAGGACTCATCGTAATGTTTTGTGATATATGGTACATGGGAAATGTTCAATTAGCGAAATAAATAATTGAAAGTATATGATTATCAAAAAAAATAATTACCACCGCACACTCTTGATACAATGGTCACTCCACAAGTATAAATGCTTGTGGGGTGTGGAGGGAAATGGCTGGGGTTTAGCCATACATGAAAATAGAAAATAATGGTAGGGATTTTTCTCATTGTATAGGTCTACTCGCGGAAACTGTTTGTTGGTGTAATCTTAAGTTTATTCACGTGTTCTCAAAAAAAAAAAAAATAATAATAATAGTAATAATAATGAAAAATACTAAAAAAGAGTTCATTCACACGAATTTATTAGAAAAATTCTTATCAAGCTAAGTAGAAACAATAGCTAAATCAACTTGAATTTCAGTAGAAATGTGTGGAGGGACATTTTTCATCCACAAAAGAAAACTTGTGACATGAATTACATTTCTAGCAAGTTTGTGAGTTATAGCGATTCCTTCATCGACATGAGAAAAGCTAATACTACGAAAAGAATGTTAAAATTTTTGCAATCTTGTATCAAAAGATCAAAGGAGAAGCTAATACTATGAAAAGAATGTTAAAATTTTTACAATCTTGTATCAAAAGATCAAAGAAGGCCATAATTATCAAATTGATTTCATGTGATAGAACTGTTTTGCTCACAAGTTTGGTGAAGTGCTATTTAAAGTTATAGCAAAGCTTCCTTTCAAGTCATGTCCCTATTTCCAAGTCAGGACTCATCGTAATGTTTTGTGATATATGGTACATGGGAAATGTTCAATTAGCGAAATACATAATTGAAAGTATATGATTATAAAAAAAAATAATTACCACTGCACACTCTTGGTACGATGGTCACTCTACAAGTATAAATGCTTGTGGGGTGTGGAGGGAAATGGCTGGGGTTCAAATCTCGAGGAGAGAGTTCACACACATATATACTTAGATTAAGCTAGAGTAGAATTCTATTTTGTATTAAAAAATAATAATAGTAATAATTGAAAGTATGCAAGAAAGTGTGTTATGCAATGAAATTTGAAATTAGAATTGAGGATATCCCTCGTAATTATAAGAATCGAAAAAAAATTGATCTAATGTTTTGGAAGACATGCAAACAATTAAAAGAAATAATTAAATTGTCTCCCTCCAATCCATTTTTTAGTTCAGCAAAAGAAGAAGAAGAAATAATTAAATTAATAATGTTTCTCTGGAATTGTACACAGAGTAATAGTATGGTGGAATTTATATTGTTAGCACTAGCATTGGGTTTGTAAACACCCCTAGTTGCTATTTTACATTTAAAATTTCAAAAAATGTTGCTCCATCCAAGTATGGGTTCTTAAAAAATTTTAGAACCTGTGAATAGTTGGTTCTTATACATAGAACCAACACTTCACTTGGATGTAAAAAAAAAAAAAAAAAACTATTATTTAATATTATTTGATGTTGTAGTTTATATTATTTTAATGAGTTGTATATAAAAATAAAAATTGAGATGTTGGGTGAGTTGTAAAATAAGATGGTAAAATAGATATAATAGGTTTTAAAGTTGTAAAATATAATTTTTTTAGAAAATATAAAAGTTATAATTCAATGAAAATATAAGAAAACTTTACCAATAAATTAACTAATTTTTAAGTTGCATTATTATTATTATTATTTTGTTTTATTTTTTTAAGAGAGTTTCAACATATGGCATCTGCTCCTGGTGATGGCTTTTTCTTTATGATAGTTTTTGTAAGGGCACGTTGTAATTCCCAAGCCCAAAAATGAAAAGGACAAAGGACCAAAGAGCCCAATATAATGAATTTGTAAAGAGTGGGCTAGAAACTGAATTTCAATGAGTTGGACAACAACCACAGTAGGTTAAAGATGGCTAGAAAAGGAAAATAAACGAGTTTTATGCAAAGAAAATCTTCCTCGGCAAAGCCCAAGGGAAGTAGTTCCTATATATATTTCTTTTGAACTTACGTACAATTACAGTTCTTGTGGCTACAGTGTTCTTCTACCAAATTCTTAGATCATCCCTTTGTAATGGGGTTTTTCCTCTCTATATTCTTCTGCTTCCCTTCATCTCAGCCTTCCATGTGTAGACCAATTTGTTGGCTTTGATCCTTATCCCATTAGCACCTTCCTGAAGTCTTGGTAGGTAGCTGTAAGGCTGAAGATTACTGTTCAGGTATCACCTCCACATTCAATGTAGTCAGAGAGTTAGCTGCAAAACATTCAATGTAGTGATAGAGTTAGCTGCAAAACATTCAATGCAGTGATAGCAGCTTTCCTATGAGAAATTTCCCAGTTTTTCCTTTGTCTTATGCCCTTTTAATGTTTATCCTCACTAGTATGGTCGTCTAGTGCGTTGTTCTTGGCGAAAGATCGGACCCTTGACCTCTACTCTACCTAGTCGAAGAGGTATTCCACCTCGGACTGTGATCTCGACCCCTTATCACCATACCTCTTCCATGGAATATTTGACTTGCATACCTTCTCTAGCGTTTATTTGTCCTTGAACATTTCAATGCCCTCGGACACAGCCCACGGCCCAATACCCATTTCTAGGCCATTTGCCCCCATAATAGCCCCTAAAAATACCAATTTTTTGCTATTCGGGAGAAAAAGGGAATTTCGATATCACAAAAATTATCCTGCTCTGTTCTTACGTCATGCCCTTCTATGCAGGTGTCTTTTTAATTGTCCCAAAGCATGCTCTTGAGCTTCGGCATTCGGGGTGCGTTTGCATTTACTTCCTATGGTGCCCTGTCCCTCACGTTCTATGGTGCGATGGAGATCTTAGGGTGGAAAATTTCATAAGGACTTGAGCGAGAATTGTCCCGCCTACTTTCCCCTTTTATATATATACTGCCTAAAGATCTCGATTATTCTACTTTTTGCATCTTCAACTCTCAAGAATTAGTCCGAGGAGCTTTTCTTATCTTCCATAAGTTACCCTGAGCAATTTTTTTTTTTTTTTTTTGCTTTAAATTTAAAACCTTTTCCTTCTTGACCTCCCCAATTTTATCTCGGCTTCTTAAATTCTTCAACTATTTTTCTTAATGGGTAGATTTGCTGACCTAGTAAATACCTCAAAAGGTATAGAGAGCTTTAAAGCCCGCTACCATATTCCCCTTAGAGTTTCCATTAGATATTGCTGTCGCGAGGAATGGCATGCACTGAGGCAGGAGGGAGAAGTGGTAATCCCTATGATTACCTTCATATAGGGAGGGATGAGAATCCCCATGGGTAGAGTAACTAGGGACTACCTCATTGCCCACAGACTCACCCCTACCCAATGCGCCCCTAACATGTTTAGGATTCTACGTAGTGTAGACGCCCTTAATGGAAAAATAAATGTGAACCTTACCCACCATGACGTTAATTGGATTTACAATATTCACAAACTCAAAGACTCACCCCTACCCTGTGTGCCCCTAACATGTTTAGGATTCTAGGTAGTGTAGACGCCCTTAATGAAAAAATAAATGTGAACCTTACCCACCATGACGTTAATTAGATTTACAATCTTCACAAACTCAAAGGCTAAGGGTATTATCTGAAAATCAGAGTCCTTATAGTCAGACTTATATCATGTCTCCCTGAGTCCAATAAGGGTATGGACAAGGATTTCTTAATCATCTCAAGAGAGTGGCATGATGGACTTCATTGCCCAACACGAGATGGGACACCAGGTGGGTACTTAGATTTAAGTTCCTTACTCTAACAATAACCTCTTTATCATTAACATTTTCTGTGTTCACTTTTTTTGCACTTACTTGTAAATTTGTAGATAAGTATTCGGCAATCTCGAATCTTAATCTCATCAACGAACCTGATTTGACAAAAATACTTAAAGTCGAGATTTTTGTCCATAAGGATGGACAGCTAAGGGTGGCTTACTTGATCCTCGGCTACGACCCTATATCATCCAGTTTCCAAGCACCCAAGTACGTGATCAAGGCGAGAGACCCACGCTTGCATCAAATCAACATTGCAGTCCCTGGTTTCCTCGTCATCGGCCCTATTCCAGAAGGCATACAGCAAGTAGAATTGCCTTTCCAGTGTACAGCCGAGGTAGAAGCAGCTCCTTCCCAACCAACTGTTAAGGAAGAAGAAGAAGTAGTTAAAGTCTCAGACTTCGAGGATGACTCACTCCTCTTTCTACCTAGGTCCCCCACTCTAACCTTGCAGATAAGAAGAGGAAACGGGACCAGAAAGGCAAGGAGGTGGTGGAAGAAGGAAGAGGCCTTCCCTCCAAATAGGTCGAGTCCCAGAAGGGGGCCAAAGTGTCCAGGATAACTCAAACGAGGTCCTCTAGCGAAGGATCTATTGTGGATAGGGGGCAAGATCGTCGCACCAAGGTTCAGGCTTGGAACCCTCCTTTGGTGTTGAACGGATCTCCCCTCCCTATAGATTCTTCCATTAGGGACTTTTAACAAGGCAAGGCTAAGTACGTAGCCCACACCTTGGAGCAGCCCCTTTTGCTGCCTGACAACATGGCCGACCTCAGGACGATAAAGAAACACGAGGTGTTTCTTACCTTAAAAAAAGACCTTACGATGGTAAGCGTCGTTGCCTATCTTTTAGTTTATTATTATTAGTATCATCATTTTTTTTTTTTTTTTTTTGTGTTTTTATTGTTTTCTGTTACTACTTATATACATTCTATTTTTTAAGGCTATTTAGGCTGCGCATGTGGTCGAGGAGTTGTTGAACAACTCCCACAGACAGATGAAGGAGGAGGAAGGTAGGAGAATAGCTACTGTGGAAGCCTTCTCCTTAGCCGAGAAGAAGATCCAAGAGTTGAACACGAAACTGACTGAAGCTAACTGGGATAGGAAGAGTGTCGAGGTTGCCTTGCTTGAGGCTGAAATGCAAGCAGAGAGCCAATGCAAATAGCTCTGATAGGCTGAAGACCAACTATTTGTAGCTAAGGAGCAGATAGAGGTTTTAAAGAAAAAATTGGAAGAGGCAGAAAAAACTACTAAGAAAGCCGAGCAAGATGGCTACGACATTGGGGTGGTAGAGACTGAGGAAGCCTTCAGGGCTGAGGTCTTTGGGGTGTGTAGAACTTACTGCCTCCAAGTGTGGAGTGAGGCCTTCAACCAGGCTGGGGTTGAGGCCTCCTCTGCCCTAAAGAGAACAGAAAATGTCTATTATCCCCCAGTCATTCGAGCATCAAGCCCTTCAAGCTCCAAAGCTGAAACTGCCCCTATAGAGATAGATCCTAGCTAGGACATCCCTGCCAAGGCCCTCCCCTCTCCCAACAGTCTTCCTAAAGAGGCAAAATAGACTGGGGTAGTTGAAAAAGAGAAAGAACCAACTAAAGAAGTAGCCCCTGAAGCTACAAAGCCCCCATATATACCCAAGGACCCCTTTAAGGAGAAAGGGGTTTCCCAAAGCCACTAGATTGTTTTGGCTACTTTTTCCATTTCTATCAAAGAGGATCCTAAGGGTAAAGGTCCAGCTTCTTCAGCAGTAGCAGCTGCCAAACCTGCCAAGGCCACAGCCAAGGACAACCCTCATCTTAAGATTAAATAGGACCTAAGTTAGATTTTATAAATAGATTTTTTTTTTTTTTTGGTTTCATTTATGTAATTGCTTTTTACATTTCTGAAGTTTGTACTTATTTTGCCTTTTCCAAGGCTTTTCTTAATGAAAAATATTAACTTTCTTTTATGCCCTATTGTACTTGCGTAATTTCAAATATGATTTCTGTTCTACCTTGCACTTAATTGACATAAGTATGAAGTATAATTTCACTTAATTCAAGATATTCCCACATCCTTGACTTTAACAATCATCTAGATAGTTGATACTCAAACTGCTACATTCTATGCTCTCAACAATATGACAGACTAACCTTTCCCAGTCTACAACCTTTGATAAAGTATAAATTTGACTTCCAAAACATGCCTTACATATCTGAGACAAGTTGCTCATATGATTATACGTGCCTTAGGCTTTCTTTCTTACTTTTGAGCAATGGAAACACATTCACTTAGCAATAGATCTAGGTTGTAGTAGGCATTAGTTTAACTATATTACATGGTCCGAGGAGCCAAATATTACTAAGGTTCTGTTTAACTCCTAAAGAGATACTACATAGTGTTAATTTACTCAAGATATATGGTCTAAGGAGTCAAGCATGACCAATGTTATGTTTAACACTAAAATATTTGCCAAGAAGTATTAATTTACCTAAGGTATATGGTCTGAGGAGCTAGACATGATCAAGTTTCTATTTTAATACTTAAACAAATAATGAGTACTAATTTACCCAAGGTATATGGTTCGAGGAACCAGGCATGACCAATGTTCTGTTTAATACTCAAACAAGTAACCAAGAATATCAATTTACCCAAGGTATATGGTCCGAGGAACCAGATATGACCAATGTTCTGTTTAATATTCAAACAAGTAATAATGAATAATAATTTACCTAAGGTATGTGGTCTGAGGAGCCAGTCATGACCAAGATTCATTTTAATACTAAAATAAATAATGAGTACTAATTTACCCAAGGTATGTAGTTCGAGGAACCAGGTATGACCAATGTTTTGTTTAATACACAAACAAGTAACCAAGAATATTAATTTACTCAAGGTATGTGGTCCAAGGAACCAGGCATGACCAATGTTCTATTTAATATTCAAACAAGTAATAAACGCAACACATAATGGCATAAATAAAAATATGGCAGAGCTGCCTTTCATTAATAATAGTATCATCGTAGGTTATTTACATTCCAATGGCGTGGTATGACATTTTCATCTAAATATTCTAGGAAATAAGCACCTATACCAGCTATCGAGGTGATACGGTATGACCCTTCCCAATTGGATCCTAATTTTCCCCATGCTGGTTTTTTGCAGTGCCTACAACCTTTCTCAGTACTAAGTCTCCAGATGCTAATAGTCTTAGCCTCACACTTGTATCATACCTTTGTTTGAGCTTCTGTTGATAATATGTTAACTGAACCATGACATTTTCTTTTCGCTTTTCAATCAAATCTAGACTCTTTTCTAATAGGTTTTCATTGCTATCTGGAGTGAACAAGCTCGTCCTTAGTGTTGGGAATCCAATCTCTAGAGGAATCACAGCCTCAGACCCGTAAGTCATTGAAAAAAATGTTTTCCAATTGACCGACGAGGGGTAGTCCGATATGTCCAGAGAACATATGGTATTTCTTCACCCATTTACCCTTCGCATCATCCAACCTCTTCTTAAACCCATTCACTATAACCTTATTGACAACCTCGGCCTGTCTATTCCCCTATGAATTTAGCACAAACCTCTAACATTGGTCACATTTCTTTACATATTCCTGTGCCTCTTTCTACATACTTAGCCACCAATATCCCTGAGTGATGGCCC
Organism: Quercus gilva; assembly: GCA_023621385.1. Taxonomy (NCBI): domain Eukaryota; kingdom Viridiplantae; phylum Streptophyta; class Magnoliopsida; order Fagales; family Fagaceae; genus Quercus; species Quercus gilva. The sequence goes on from CM042480.1 coordinate 34,407,657, forward strand.
TATGAGATAGCAATCTGCTCCCTGTATGACTTCCATAAATTCCCTCATGTAACTTCTCCAAGAGTGGCTCAATTGCTTCGGGGTGGACATACAACAAGTACGGCCTAGAAAATGAATGTTTATACAACTTTTGCTTATCGGACAACCAAAAAGAGGAGTTTTCCTTTGTACCTTATCTGCCTCTCCTCGTCATCATCAATAATGATTTTTTCCAGTTCTTCACACTTTGCCCCTTTTACCACCACATCCGTGGACAAGATTATTCCCCTTGATTGCTATAAATCTCTCTTTGCAGAGGCCAATGATTCACCTCCAGTCTGATGCCTAATTGCACCCACTAAACACTGTTTGGCCATAGATTGACTTCCAATAAGCTCCTCGACTTGATCCCCTGATGGATACTTCACCTTCAAGTGTAGGGTGGAAGACACAACCCTCATGGCGTGAAACCAAGGTCTTGCCACAATAGCAGTGTAGGGGGAGTAGACATCTACCATAATGAAGTTTACTTCCACAACTTCTGACCATGCCTGAATAGGTAATCTGAATTGGCCATTTGAAAAGACAATCTTCCCATCAAACCCTATTAGAGGAGAGTCATAGCAGGCTAGGTTCTCGGGTTTCAGCTTCAGCCCCTTAAATAGGTCAGGGTACATGATGTATGCACCGCTGCCTTGATCTACCAAAACCCTCTTCACATCATACCCTCAAATCCTGAGGGTAACCACCAGGGCATCATCATGCGATTGCAGGGTTCCCACCTTATCCTCATCGGAAAAGCTCAAGGCTAGTCGAACTTCCATTCTACTTCCCTTAGGGTCAGGAATCAGGATCTCTGTAAATAGCTGATCTATAGACATCACCCTAGATGGATGAGAACCAGTCTTACCTAGGGCAGTAAGAATAATGCTGATTATCCCCAAATGTGGTCTTAAAGAACTATCTTTCTGAGTTCTTGACCCTGTTTGATTGCCCTGTCCACTAGGCTGATATAAGAATTGTTTTAACTTTCCAATCTTAACTAGCTGCTCCAAGTGATTCCATAAAGTCCTATACTCCTTCGTAGTGTGTCCTCGATCCTGGTGATACTGACAATAAAGACTTTGATTACATTTCGTGAGGTCCCCACCCATCTTATTGGGTCACTTGAAGTATGGCTCATTCTTTATCTTATCCAATATTTGATGCATAAGCTCTCTAAACATCATATTAACCACCTAAGCAGTAGTAGATCCAGGGTGCCGAGCAAAATCCCTTCTATGTCGATTATTGTTGTATCTCTCTGACCTAAAATCCCTTCGATCTTGGGCGATTACTTTCACCTTCCCCTTTCTTTGTTGTTGGTTCTCCTCGACCTGTTTGTACTCATCAATAAGATCCATGAGCTGACATACACTTATAGCAGGTTTCCTTATCAAAGACTTTCTCAAATCGTGTCAACGGGTAGGCCGACCTTGAAAGTCCTATAGCCACATCATCAAAATTCTCATCTATTTCATTGAACATCTCCTAGTACCTATCAGAGTACATCTTTAGGGTTTTTCCTTCTCGCATAGTCATAGACAACAGGGAGTCCAAAAGCCGAGGGGCCCTACTGCAAGTAACAAAGTGAGCCCCAAACGCTTTGGTAAGCTCCTTAAAGGAATTAATTGAACCTTCCTTCAAACCATCTCATTGCCATTAGTCCCAGGCTTGAGGGGAACGCTTTGCACATCAAGGCTTTATTCTTTGAGGGAACAGCCATTCTCTGATTGAAGTGGCTGACATGTTCCATAGGGTCTGTTTTACCATTATATATGGTGAATGTTGACTGAGTAAATCGTCGAGGAAGTTTTCCTCCTTCAATCCTACGTGTGAAAGGTGACTTAGAAATCTAGTTTAGAGCCCTGCTCATAGCTTTGTTATCCAGACCTTTGCGAGATGGACTGTTACTTCTCCGCTTATAATGATGATCCTCATTGCATGAAAAAGACTCGCTGGGAGGAGTCCTTGATTTGGGCCTATAGCTATCATCCTTATCATCATCAGAAAAAGGTTCTAAACTTGAAGGAGTCCCTCTCCGTTGCTTATGGCGTAACTTCCTCCGTAAATGGTCTATCTCCAACTGCATATTCCTAGTATTCTTTCCATGTGACACGTGACTCTCACTTTGAGACTGGCTCCTACTAGTATGAGTAGTGTGTACACTAACTTCGCGATCACTCTTTCGCTCAAGATTGAGAAATTGATCTTGACATTGAGATCCCACAGATTCTTCACAATGTGGCCTAGAACCTACCATGGTTAGATGATGAACTCAAGAATATTCAAGTTCCCCACAGACGGAGCCAATTGTAAGGGCACGTTGTAATTCCCAAGCCCAAAAATGAAAAGGTCAAAGGTCCAAAGAGCCCAATATAATGAATTTGTAGAAAGTGGACTAGAAACTGGACTTCAATGAATTGGACAACAACCAGAGTAGGTTAAAGATGGCTAGAAAAGGAAAATAAACGAGTTTTATGCAAGGAAAATCTTCCTTGGCAAAGTCTGAGGAAAGTAGTTCCTATATATATTTCTTTTGAACTTAGGTACAATTGCAGTTCTTGTGCCTATAGTGTTCTTCTATCGATTCTCAGATCATCCCCTTGTAATGGGGTTTTTCCTCTTTATATTCTTCTACTTCCCTTCATCTCAGCCTTCCACGTGTAGATCAATTTGTTGGCTTTGATCCTTGTCCCATTAGCACCTTCCTAAAGTCTTGGTAGGTAGCTGTAAGGCTAAAGATTACTGTCCAGGTATCACCTCCACATTAATGCGGCCAGAGAGTTAGCTGCAGAGTATACAATGCAGTGGTAGTAGCTTTTCCTTGAGATATTTTCTAGTTTTTCCTTTGTCTTATCTTCTTTCGATGTTTATCCTCACCCGTATGGTCGTCTAATGTGTTGTTCTTGGCGAAAGATCGGACCCTTGACCTTTGCTCTGCCTAACCGAGGAGGTACTCCACCTCGGACTATGATCCCGACCCCTTATCACCATACCTCTTCCACGAAATATTTGACTTGCTAACCTTCTCTAGCGTTTACTAGTCCTTAGACATTTCAATGCCCTCGGACACGGCCTATGGCCCAAACCCATTTCTGGGCCCTTTGCCCCCACAGCTCTTTATTATCAGACCAAGATACCAATCGGTTAAGCGGGGATTAAAAGACTTTACCAGTTTTATTAACGGAAACCCACATTATTTTGTTTTGTTTTGTTTTGTTATAACATATATAACTATATTTTGTGGTTTAAGTTGCCTATAAATTTAATTAGATTTTATCACTTATGCTATGAACCACAGTAGTTATACTCCAAGTGAAAATATATGCAAACTTTATAAATAGAATTATCTAATATTTTAGCACTAATTTGGTTCACTCATATCTTAAATTTTGCAAAATTATTTGATTTGGTTCAAACCCTAATGTGTTGTGGTTAATCATATTTATAAGTTAAAAAATCTACGTTACCAAAAAAATTTTAATATTAAAAATCTAGGAAGATTATAAGTATCACTAGTCACCATGAAGGGTCACCATAGTCACGTGAAATAAATAAATAAATTTTACTGAGATCATAGAAAAAAAATTTTACTTTCTCCACTTGAAGTTGTTGAATGATTCTTTGAACAACGAGGGGCTGCATTTTATATTGATGTTAAGGTTGAACGTTGTTGATTTGTGAGTTTTGTAAATAATGTAATTAACAGTAGGTGTTAGAGATGTGTATTTTGTTTTAGAATTAAGAAGAAAGAGAAAGACACATTCTATATCAACTTTTATTCTATAATTTTTCCCCAATTTTTTAAAAGTTTTTTTTTTCTCATTACTTCAATTGAATAATTATAATAGATATGTATATGCAATTTATAACTGTTAATTTTTATGATAAACTCATTACCAATAAAGTTCTATAACAATTATCCTATAATACATATACAATATTTTCCAAAACATCTTACATAAAATATACCCCCTAAAAAAAAAAAAAAAAAAATCTTACATAAAACATTAAAATATTATCTGTGCATTGCCCGTCCCTAGTTTCTAACAAGAACATCCATGATGACTAATTTTAAAACTCAAATGTGGCGTTTGGCATGAGGTAATATTTTAGAATTCTCAAGAATGTTTAAAAATTCCCATGTTTGGTTGTAAATCACGTCAGAGAATCAGATGCCAGGGGAATCTGGATTTCTCATTTAAACTCCTCTTAGTAGGAATGTGGATTCCCTTTCAAATAGATGGGTATCCAGATTCCTAAGTTTCAAGGAAATTGTATTTTTTTTATAAATTGACAATTTTAACCCTTTTTCCTTATCATTTAAACAATTAAGATAAAATATAAAATAAATCATCAATATCTTTTCCCTTGTTTTTATCTTTTCCTACCAAATTAACATAAATAGGATAAACAACTCTACTGATATATTCTTTAACAAAGTTCTATTTAGGTTTCACGTGTAGAAAAAAAAAAAAGAAAAAAAAAAGCTTGAAGCGGACCATCCATTATTGCCAGGTATTCACTTTTGGTGTTGTGTGAGTGTTGCTCAAAAAATTATTAATAATTTATATTTTGCTTTTCATTATTTAAGATTTTTTTTTTTTTTTTAAGGACTTGGTAGTTCAAATTCAAATCTAAGGATAGAATGGAAAAAATAAATAATTCATTTAAGATTCTTGGGAATAAACCTAACATTATCATCTCATATTCCTAGGAATCTTAAGAAATTCTCAATGAAACCAAACATAGAAATAGCTACATTCCTAGGCATCCAGATTGCAAAGAATCACATTCCTAAAAATCTGGATGTCAGGAGTAATATGGATTCCTCGTATCAAACACCACAGATTTTTTTTCCTAAATAACCAAATTCCTCAAACAATTTCATTAGTTAGCAAGGCTTTGAAACTATTTAGGAATCTAACAAATCGAGTCCAAAGAACTCGATTTTGCTCTTTGAAATCGAGCGAACAGGAGTCAATTTTGAACGATTTTTAGTTGGAAATCGAGTGTTCTACACCCAAGTTTCATACTTGAGAGTAAAACACTCGAGTTCCATAACCCACGAACAAACCCAGGCAGCGTAGCGGTGGTCCAATCTCTACCACTCTTTGAACTCTCATGGGAAACAACGTAGCAACAACAAACCCAGGTAGCAGTGGCGCAGGCTCCAACAATGGCGGTGGTCCGATCTCAACCTCTTCTCTCTTAACTTCCGTGGCAAAGGTTTGGGTAAGTTTGGAGAAGGAAAAATGAAGGAAGAAAGGGACCGGCTAGAACTCGAGTCTAAAAAGGTCGAGTTGCACGAAGATTTTATTCCAAAATCGAGTATTAGAGAATCGATTTGTTACGGTAAACTCAAGTTGTTAGTTTCCTAAATAGTTTAGAAACCTTGCTAACTAACAAAATTGTTTGTGAATAGTGGTTATTTTGAAAAAAAATCCCAAACACCACATTAAAAGCTAAATTGAAAAAATAAACCAAACATTCCCGTTATGGATTTTATTTATTATTATAAAAAAGTTATATATTTGGTGTACAGAAAAATAGCAAGAAGAAATGTTAAAGAAAAAAATATATATATATATATAGCAAGAAGAATCCACAAACACAATACAAATATAAACGGCGGTAGCTATCGTCTCAACGTAGAGTTGTTGCGATCGCAGCAGCCAGCAGAGCAGTTTTTTATCTTTTGTTTCTCAATCTAATTTGTTGAGAAAAACACTTAGACTAGTTGGAGCCTGAAGCTGAAGGTAACACTCTCTCTCTTCTCTCTATCTTGTTTGTTTGGTGCGAATTTTGTTGTCTCACTTCATCTGATGGGTTTTGTTGTAATGTTTAACTTGTTTTTGTTTTTACTATGTTCCAAATTAGGGTTTCTTTAAATTAATCAGATAATGTACTACTAGTTAGACAAGACAAGACTGAAAATTTTCATATGGCGATTGCTTGCTTAATGCTTATACACTTTGCACTTGTAGTTGTTGTTTGTGGAGAAATTTGAGTTACATACATGTTTCAAATTATTTTTATTATTATTATTTTTTGCATGACTTGACTTGAACTGCTTGCTATATGTTATATTATGTTGTCTGTTCAGCCATTTAATTCAACACAACCAATTGCAGGCAGTAAAAAATCGCTGCTTTCACATCTGACATCTGTTTTGTTGCGTTCTCACAGTCACAAGAATATATGATGTTCATCTTTAATGTCTTTGTTTTTGTTTTAAACTAGATCAAGTCGTAGCCAGACATTTCATAACCCGTTAGGCCATTAATAATCACTATGCTTAGCTTTATTGATATGTTATACTTAAATGGCTTCAATTAGTGTTATGGCTTCATATATATGTGTGTGTGTGGAGACCATGTTAGAATTTGAAAATCAAGTTCTTCTAATTGGTTGACTGGTGGTGGAGACATTTGAGGTAATTGGAATGACATAGAGATCAGATGTATGGAGTAATGAAATTTCTAATTGTCAAGGGTAATTTTACAATCTGAATATGAGCTTACTATTTAAACCCTCCAATAAATCCTTTTTTTGGTTTTCTTTTACTGGTTTTCTCTCATAGAGTCATAGTACACCAACTTGCACATTCACGCCAACTGATTATGCTCTAAAGTTGGATTAGTAGCGTTTATTTGTGTCTTTATATGATTTTTTATTTTATTTTTTATTTTTATAGAAGTTGTAATTAGGGCTTCCCCCTCCTGGATGTTTCCTTGTATCACTAAGCAGAGAGTTTGATTATAGCTTTTTAATTTTTAAACTGTCTAAAAGACAGAGCCACTCATGAACCTATGTTGTTGGGTCTGTTAGGGAGTTTCGACTAAGTTAATTTTCTCTGATGCAGCAACAGAGTCAGTAGATATGCCAAAGAACAAGGGAAAGGGAGGAAAGAATAGAAAGAGGGGAAAGAACGAAGCAGATGATGAAAAGCGTGAGCTTGTGTTCAAGGAAGATGGGCAGGAGTATGCTCAAGTGCTTCGCATGCTGGGCAATGGCCGGTGCGAAGCAATGTGCATTGATGGCTCCAAGCGCCTTTGCCATATTCGGGGGAAGATGCATAAGAAAGTATGGATTGCAGCTGGTGATATCATACTCATTGGTCTTCGTGATTACCAGGATGACAAGGCTGATGTGATCCTCAAGTACATGCCAGATGAAGCTAGGCTTCTGAAGGCATATGGAGAGCTTCCTGAGAATACGCGTCTCAATGAAGGCATCATTGATGATGAGGAGGATGGTGGTGGTGATGATTATATTGAGTTTGAGGATGAAGATATTGATAAGATATAGGGCTTAGGAATCATATCCGTGTGGATTTTATCTTCAGTTTTTAAGTGTTGCGGTTAATGGCACATATAAGTCAAAACTTCGAAAATCACTTTGTGAGTTTGGATCTCTGGGGTGAATTGGATGTATAATGTATTCCATTAACACCTCTTACTAATTAATGTCGGTTATGTTTGCCTTTGCTAGACTACTATGGCTATCGTTGCTTTTTGGATTGATTGTTAATGTTTTGTTATACTCACCTGTTCTTGGTTGCTTAATGGAGTATGAATTTTGAAGGGTATAAAATTTTGAAGGTGCTTTATACACTGGTTATAAATTTTACATGGTTAGAGATGTGCAATTCTTTTGTGTTTGTGTCAAAATTTGAGAAACTTTAAGCATGTATGATTATTGAGAAACATAATTTTTAGGCTACATTACAATTTACACCCTCTAAATTTGACATGTTTTCAATTTAGAACTTTTAAGTTTTATTCTTTTCATTTCAGTTCTTGAACTTCCATTCGTTTCCAATGTAGTCCTTCCCCCGTCCATTTCACACCGTTAAGTCAAATTAGACGGAAGATTGAACGGAACCAGATGGAAGGATTAAATTGAAAATAGATTAAAGTTAAAGGATTAAAATGAAAAAAAGAAGAAGAAAAGGAAACATTAAAATATGTGTTCTTGGATGCTTGTTGGTAGCAGTTAAGCAGATAAGATAATGATTTTGAGTCTTGACATTTACAAGGGAATTTAGAGACATTTAGAATCTACATAATTGATAGAATACATTCTAGACTGTAAAAACAAACATGGGTTGTCTTGACAGATTTTAGAACCACTTTGGGCAAGTTACTGATCAGGAAATCAGGAGACTGTTAAGATGAATTACTTTTGCATTTAATTTCTCTTTTGCTGCCCACTTGGTTTTGATTGTTCTTTATTTCCTTTTCAGTCTCCCTTGAACCATCCTTCATACTCACCTGCAGCATCATAAAATATCCCAGTTTGAAAGAAGTGTCAAAGAACTGAAAGAAAGAAGACAACACAATGACTCATAGTCTCATACTTAAATTTTCCATTTGCAGATATCAATCAACTTTGATTGTTGTACTATGTAGTATTAGATTGATTGTCAAAAGTCATGCAAAAATCCTAGAATTTTATATCATGCTTAACTAAAATTCTTTGACCATTGAAGTCTTCAGATTTATAAGTTGATTTGGATCATCACTCATGATTCAAAACTGCATATATTTTTATATTACTATAACTCTAGCCAGAACATTCTACCTTGGTGTACTCTTTTGTGCTATGGTAGCTTGGCACAGTTTTCCGTCTAGACACAGTTCTGGGAGCCTTAAGCCTGTTTTTGTTAGGCTTCAATCCGTCTTTCACTTTTGGTGCAGCTACTTTAAAGCTGTCAAATTGGACAGACACCTCATTTGAGCCACAGCTTTCTTTTTCTTCTCCTGCTACATCGAAAAATTGTTTGCTGAGCATGAGTCTTTGATTGCTGTCAAATGGTTCAAGCTGCTTGTTTATATGGCTTTCAACTGAGGAGCTTTCTGGAAGGCGGGTTGCCATCCACCGCTCTAGCCAGCTCCAACCCATGTTTGGTTCTTCGTCATTGGCTTTGTACTGTTTTCTCTTTGAACAGATTCGAAGCTACAAACAAATAGGTTCAAGTAGATTTATATCAGCACTAAACTAACATCAGAAAAATATTTCAGATGTACCTGTTGTGAGAAAGCATAAGCTAGTGCTCTCTCACGCCTAGTTGTTGCCTCCAGTCTGTTCTGAATCCTCATTTTAGATATGTTGCTACTCACTGTGCTATCATCCCAGTCTTCCTGTACATTTCATGAGATAAAATATATAAATATTGTACTTGAGCTTTGGCGCAATTGGTCAGGGGTTGGGAGGGTCAGGTTCAAATCTTAGCACAAAAAGTAGAAATAGTGAAATGAGAACTAGCTGTTCGAAGTTTTGAGTGTTTCTAACCATAAATCCTAACTGAGTGAATCAGCAATTCTGCTCCAAGTTTAGTCTTTTCAATAATTATACATCCTTCAGATTTCAAGTGAATTTGTGGAAGGATCTGTTTTGCAAGAACACATCCAATCTTGAAAATACCTCCGGACCAATACTCTTAAGTCATCTTTGTTCATTCCATTTATTCTTGATTAAGTTATTTTTAAAGCTATTTATGATTTCCATATTTTCCTCTGATTAAAATTTGCCACTACTTGTTTTTAGTATATCTGGCTCTAAGAACTAAAGCACAGAAGTTAGACTTGATTTTTGTTCTACCTTCAGCTGTAGAACTTGAGTTCTGGCCTTCTGTTGCATTCGGTGGGGAATTGCCACTCTCTCTTCTTGTACTGAGAAGACTTCAGCCGAATTTCCTGTTTGAACTTCAACTGATGTGCCCACAGACTCCCTACTTGGACTTTCTGTTTCCACAATAAGATCCTGGTTACCATCTTTCAATTTTATTCCTTCAATTTGATGCCTAACCTGAAATTTGAGCACCCCAATGACTGTAAAGTTCAAGAATTGCAAGTGCCATAAAGCAGATTCATTGGTTGTAAAATGCAGGTAATGTAAAGGTACATAGATATTTACTGCACGTTCAGTTCTTGTTTTGAAAATTGGTATTTTCTGATAATGTTTTCCATTGGAAGGTAGATTTTTCAGGTAAAATTGAACCGAGTGCATGCATGTAAACTTATTCTTCAAAATTAAAGATCCCAAGATACTTTCATGTGTAATTTAATTAATCAAGACAAATTCCATTCAACATGATATCTAAATTTGAAGAGAACTAAAGCTTTTGAATAATAAAATTGATGTATTTTCAACAGTATGAATTAACCAGAAAGCCTCTAAATGCTGACTGAATGATGGTTGCGGCATTTTCTTCACATAAGAAATTATGGGTTGAATCCTGCTCTTCCTCTGGTATATCTTCCTTGGTTTCTTCACTTTGGATATCTACTTTGTCTGTCAAGTCTTCTAGTATGGGCTGTGTAACAGTGGCCTCAGAGCTTTTAACTGAAGCTGAATCCTCCTCTGCAACAACTGAATTGAATTCATCACCACAAAGGTATGCTCTAACAGAGCTCCATCGTTTCTTTTCCACCACATTGCTCCTTACCTAAATAGAATTAAAATAGAAAACCAGATAGGTATTTTACTCGAATAAAAAAACAATGTGATCAACCAAGTAGACTAGGAAAACCAGACTAGTGTAGACATATGACTAAGCACAACCCATAAAGTTTGTTTGATGCATATGGCATACTTGATAACAAGCAACAAGAATGCGAAGAATAGGAATTTTCTATAACTAGAATCTAGACCATGATAGCTTCAAGAAAACTGTAAAACTGCAGTAGTAGAACTAGACACTCACATTGCTTTCATGAGTCCCAACAGACTGGTTTCTAGAGAAGACACTCCGTACCAACTCTCCAGTGATGCCCATCTCAAATGAGCAATTTCAAGAAGAATTCTCGAGAAAATTGTCCTCAATTATAATGAAAACCATTAAAACTGCTGAGTTTCGTCTATATATGATTGCAAATGAAAGTTGGAAAGTGCAAGTGACGTTCTCTTTCAGTAGTAGTCCCTAATATGCTTTACTGGATAATAGTACTTAATAAGATAAAGAAAATAGCTAACACGTTTTAATAAATAGAGTAATGCAACATGTTAAGCTAGAATTAGATCAGAGGATCTTCAGGGATTGCAGAACTTTAGAGCTGGATTTAGACCTTTAATTTACAAAAATAATGCAAGCTGAAAAGTAAAGTTTAGATGGAAAAGCATATATTTGAGAGTACATATTTTTATCACTTTTGCATATACTTTTTGCACATGGCTTGCAGAAGATTGGCCTAATAAAAAGTTTGCTTGCTATTGGGGTTGTCTATTCCTTTCAGCTTACTGCACCTACCCTTAAGTTGATTCTTTTGGGTTTCTGCAGTTTATTAGTTTGTGGATCCTGAAAATGAAAAGCACAACAAATAATCTTAGTGACTGTTTAGGAAGCCAAATTTTTTGGTCCGGGACTGTTTAGCCTGATTTTTTTTTTTTAATATAAAAAAATCCTCTAAGCAATAGCAAATGCCAAAATCTTGTTATTGACCTCAGATGGACTTAGATGATGTCAAATATGCCCTTAACCCATTAACTAGCCACCATTTGTTATTGTGCTGAAGTGGTAACATCAAGGCTTCTTTTTTTTTTTTTGGTTGTTGCAAATATTGGTGCAAATTAATAAGTTCTTGTGATACTAGGATGGGTGACTATGACTTGATACGCTTGCACATTAGGAATAAACTAATGGTCATATGCCAAATTAGCTACCATTTGTTTAATTATGATGAAATGTCTAATATTTTTTAAGGCTATTTTTGCAAAGATTGGCGCGTCTTAATAAACTATTGTGATACTAGGATCAGGATGGGTGATGGTGACATACTACCACGCATGCACTTCAGGACCATTGAATTTTCAGTGCCAGGAAACCTCTGTCTGTCGGCTCAATAAGATCATAAGGATTATGGACAAACACTGCAAATCTAAAAATTGATATTTTAGGGTGCAAGAAAATCATGAGATATAGGTGGTGCCAGCCATTTATGCATCAGACATGTGAAGGTCATTATCAGCTCAATCGTGGTCCTAATCAGCATTTTTTTTATTCGACTCAAAATCTTGGTGTTGCCAACACTATTGAGTTATGCCTAAGTATAGCGTTGCTCTTGCTCATGTCTAAATTTTCACTTTGTCCTGCAAATATGGATCCAGTTAAATACACAAGGCTGTTAGTTGTATTATTTATTTTTGTTTTGGTCTCTCTTTGGGCTGACATTACACGATAAAATAAAAGGGTGGCATGTGCTATACACTTGCTATAAAATAAAAGGGGGTTTAGTTTTACTATGCATAGATAGAATGAGGGGTTAGTAGTCTTGAGCTGGAAGGCCTTGTGGCTTGTAGCTGAGGATAAGAACGCTGAGCTTCATTAATTATTCATCATCATTCCAGAAGTGGTCCATCATTTTCATATGTATGTATGTATGTACCTGGCCGGATATCTCACGTGGAAATAATTGAGGATGATGGATTTTTCTTGAAGCTTGTCTATGCTTATAATTATGAGAGCTGCTGCCTTTCTTTATCAACAATTTCCTTCAGGAAGTAAAGGTTTGTGCTATAGTCCTCACTCCTCACTCTTCAACATGAAGAGTACTACTGAACGTGACATTATTTATTATCATAGTCGTGTATTGTATTGATGATGCACCTGAAAGTGGCCAAGAAGGCAAATAAAAAAAAATATTAATTCAACAAATGGTAGTGATCAGCACTCAATGGACCAAATCACCATTTCTATCCAGATGAGCCCTCTCAAAAGCCCAAAACCATATTCTTCAAAGTAGGACTTGGACGCATGTGTGCGCGTGTACGAAGCATACCTCATCAGGTTATCAAAAAAAAAGCATACCTCATCATTGTATCAAAAAGTGAAATTTCCTTACAAAAAGTTTGTGGTAAACAATCCATGGAGAGTGGAGACAGCGTAGTTATAAATGCCAGCGGGCCAGTCATTATGGTCCATCTCAAAAAGGGGATTTAATACTCTTTGGATTTGAGTTTGATGGGGTTCATTTCCTCAATTTTTTCGAGGACGAGTGGAATATTTTCTCATGCCTGTGACAATGAAGAACACGAAGGACTTTTCTGGCATGGGAATATGGAAGAAGAAACAAGGCATCCCTGACTTACCTACGGCCACACCTCCATTGGGCCTTGGATACAAGCCCACTGAAGAAGGCCTGTTGATGCAATAATGAAAGGTTCGAAACCCTGCTTTAGCCTAAGCTCGGGGACTCCCTTATGGGCCCATCTCTATGAAACTATATACTTTTTTTTTTTTTTTTGATAGGAGTGAAACTATATACTTTAATCCTTAATGGTATTACTATAGATTTTCTAAACCTTAGTATAATCAAAATACTACAAAAAGACTGCCTGCTAGGGAGAACTTTTCAAATTGTAAGATTGAGATTGAAGATTTGGTCCAAGGAATAAAGAAACTAAAAACTGGATATTGGATCAAAAGCTTGATGCTGAAGCCATGAAGATACTGTCGGAATGCTAAATGGAGGAAGCACACACTTGATCCAATAGATCTGGTTGTTCCTACAGAAGCCACTCTCAAGAATTGGACTTGGGAAGGAGATGATTCCTAAGATAATCACCAAGATGCTGTCAAGACCAAGTTCATTGAGTCTCTTAAATACAGAGTGTGTCTCAAAGGAGTCTATACTTTCGAGTCTAATTTTGTTTGTCTCTAATTTTGTTTGAAGATTCCAATAAGAGGAAGTTTGATTCCGCTTATATCTTGGCGTTTTTCATTGTTGCATTAATACATAATATAATTGTAACAACAATGAAGAAACACCTCGGTTTGTTTATAAAATGAAAAAAGTATGCCAAACCAATTAAAGTAGAAATTGAATTTGTTAATTTAGAATTTGAAAATGAACCTAAAATGGTACATATTGGTCAAACTTTAACCTTGGAAGTAAAGGAAGAATTTATTGCACTTCTAAAAGAGTTCAAGTAAGTATTTGAATGGTCCTATGAAGACATGCCTAAGATCGATGTAGATATCATTCAACATCAGATTCCCACTACGTCAAATGAAGCCGATATGGACACTCAAGATCATGGAAGAAGTTGACAAATAGTACAGTGCTGGATTTCTAAAGGGAGCCAATTACTTGAGTGGTTGGTTAATGTGGCACTCGTGCCAAATAAGGATAAAAGGTCAGAATGTGTGTGGATTTCTAAGATCTCAACAAATTTAGTTTGAAGGACGATTTTTCGTTACCTCACATTGACATGTTAGTAGACAATACAAAAAGGCATGCACTTCTTTCCTTTTATGGATGAATTCTCTTGTTTTCAATCAGATTAGTATGGTACATGAAGATATGGAAATGGCGTCTTTCATCACTCCATAGGACACTTACTGTTATAAGATATGCATTTTGGATTGAAGAATGCTGGAACCACTTATCAATGTGTAGCTATATTGGTGACATGATAGTGAAGTACAAAGAAAACGAGAGGCATGTGAATACTTTGGAAGTTCTTTGAAAGAATTTGTCATTACAAGTAAATGCTAAATCCAAAGAAGTGTACTTTCTAGGAAGCTACTAGGTTTTATTGTCGGTTACAGAGGTATAGAAGTGGACCTGGATAAGATAAGGCTATTCCAAAGATGAAAGAACCTAGGAATGAGAAGAAGATCCAAGTTTTCTCGGGTTGATTTCAATATATCACTTGTTTCCTTGTACAACTAACCATTCAAGTTGCTTAAGAAAAATGTTGGTATAATACAAGACCAAAGAGTATTTGCTAATCCTTCAATGCTATTGTCACCACATCAAGGAAGCCATTGTGTAGACATCGCATTTTGTACCCCTTACGACTCGGGCCCCCGTTTCCCAATAATGGTAGTACTCTAAAGTCCAAGGTTGGTTTAGGGCCCAATCATATGAAAATTGACTTGAGGAAAATATTTGTGGAAAATATAACTTATTTTTTGAAAAATAAAACTATTTTTAGAAAAAAAGGGTCGCAAGAAACCCTAAGTGTGCATATGCATACACGTGTATGCGTACGCACACTCAAGCCATGCATACGCATGCTTATTGCATGCGCACACATTTACGGGCATGTGTACGTAGCTAGGGTTCCAGAAACTTTGTAAGGAAAGCTTTTTTTGTAATAAATCTGGCTTGGAACGAATCTCACATCGTATGGGAGCCACCCCAGACCCTTATTTTTCGACTATATAAAGCCATAAAATGCATTTTTTCAAAGGCGGACGAAATATTGGTAAAAACACACAAGATTCACTAGAAAATAGTGAATCAAAGAGGAAGTTTTTTACAAAACATCATCAAGTCAAATTTTGCTTGATTGAGACCTTTTCTAGTCTTGATCTTCAAGTTCAAAGTTTACTAATCCATATTTGATTTAATTGTGAATAGAAGGAACGATCAAAATCAAGCTCTAAAGAGTTCTAATGTTAAGGTAAAGTTTCTAGCTTTGTCTCTTCACTTTTCTTTGTTTATGGTTGTTTGCATATATGTTTTAATGCTTTAACATGTTTGTTTAGTTTAGGTTTATATAGTGTTTATGTTTGAAACATGCTAGGTTGTTAAATTTCTTGCCTTCTATGTGTTTCTTTTTTGTGTTTTCTGGTTTAGGGTTTCGGGTGTGTATGTGTGAGCATGCTCCTTGCATGTGTACGCATACAGTTGGGATGGGCACACATACTCTTGCCCAGAAACCTTAATCTGTCTCTGTTTGTTTTTCCTTTGTCTTATTTACATGTTTAGCATTGTTTTAACTTAGGTTGTTAGATTTCTTGCTTTCTGTGTGTTTCTTTTTTGTGTTTTCTGGTTTAGGGTTTCGGGTGTGTATGCGTGCGCATGCTCTTTGCATGCATACGCATGCAGTTGGGATTGGCATGCATACTCTTGCCTAGAAACCCTAATCCGTCCTTGTTTGTTTTCCCTTTGTCTTATTTACGTGTTTAGCCTCTATTTTAACTTAGTCAATCCATCTTTATGTCTCAGCTTCTCTGTTTTATTTTGTTTTGTTTGTATTGATCTCTTTGATGCATATTAGGGTTTTGTTTATTTGAATATCATGAACATGCATATACCATGAACGTTCATTGATGTATAGGTGTTGTGATGCAGTGAGGTAAGTGAGGTAATTCATGCATAATCACATAAACATGCACTTGATATTTGGGTGATAAGTATGATGGTTGATGAACATGAATTTGCTTGGTTGAATCTCATGTTTCCGCCCCTGGAAAATGTATGCTTAATGCCATGATAGATGAATGCTAGGCTCGGGATGATTATGCCATGTTTGCTTGCTTTAGATGCATGCTAGCATGTGTGTGAGTTAGAATAACATGTTAAATTTGCCTTTAATGAGATTAAGATTTGGAACAAAATGAGTGGAAGCTGACCCATGGGTCGAGTGGGGTTGGGTGTGTAACATCCTAACCCAATTGCATTACTAATTTTATGGGTTTATATACTTGGTATTATCTTAATTAATTTAAGTGCATAAGGCTTTAATATTTTGAAACTATAAAACATATATGCTCTTTTAATGTTATTGAAAGAAGTTTATAAAGGTAAGAGTTTATATGCAAAGTTATTTTATAGTTTGGGCCTTTATAGAATATAAGCTTGTGAGGGGGGGGGGGTGGTAAGTAAATTTTAAGAAGTGTAAAGGTGAGTCATCAGCTCACTCTTCCCTTAGCAAACACATGCCCCCCCTAAGTTAATTTCTCTTGTCTTTCTTGCTGCTTTAGAATAGTTTCTTGGTTCATTTTTCTTTGCTTTTTTCTGTTCATTTTCCTTTGCTCTTACACAGCAGCACCATCTCACACACCAATAGTCCTCCCTCTCTCACCGAAACCATATATCTCTCTCTGAAAAAGAAACTAAAAGATTAACAATAAAGTTTCAGCTTCAAAGTTTGTGGGTAAGTAAATAAAACCTTATCTTATTTTGGGTATTTTGATAGTATAATTGTTTTGTTTATTTTCCCTTATTTATTCTCTTATCTGATTGTAGAAACTGAAATTATGATTTTGTGTTAGTAATTTGAAAGATTGAAGATATTATGGTCAATTGGATGCTTATTAACGTATTTTAATATGTATAGTATAGATATAAAATACCCAAATGAAATGAAGGCCAATTGCATTTATTTGATGATTTTGTGAGAAAATATGTTAAAGCTGTCACTATGACAGATTTGGTGTTTACAACAAGAAAATCTATATTAAATCAATTTTTGTGTATTAGGATGCTAGGAATAGTTTTTATGAATTTTAAGACACATATGGTTGTAATGGAAGTGGTCTCATTGCATCTAGATTGATATAAAAATAATTGTTTAATTTCTAAATTGCATGAAATTCTATCAGGACAAATTTGATTATGTTGTCTTGTATGATTTTTAATAAATCATGGCTTTATGTTTTGACTCTGAAATTGATATGGTATTTACTAGACATCCAAAGGAGTGGCTCTGTAAAATTGCATGAAGATTGGATGTGTTTAGATAGCCCATTTGTATTTTACAAATAAGGAATATGCTGCTGAAATGAGCAGTAAACAATAAATGATAACTCTGACTTTGAGAATTTAATTCTAAAGTAAGGGTGAATGTTTTGAGCCATAATTTTATATGCTTATCTTTTGGTATGTCCAGATCATAGATAGATTTTTATGTCTTAGTTTCTCTATGTTTTGGTACATAATGTGTTTGATGAATGTTTATTTTTGAGAAAACTTTGTGTGATAGGAATTAAGATTTTCTTGAGTTTGAGGGTTTGGTTGAGATTGAGGTATAAGTTTATATATTTAGGAAGAGTTGTTAGTAATAAGTTTTGGTCTTTCATTTAGGTGACGAGAACGAGAACGTGGACATTTGAGCTCCTCTTATACAAATCTCTCACGTCTTTTGTTTTTAGGTAAGGAGCAAGTTATGTGGATATTTGGTAAGTCATGATGTTATTTTAAAGTATATTATACATTAAAAGGTTTTTTATTAGAGATATGACATATAATCATATTTCAGACAAAGATATGTTCGTGAGTTTTCGAAAACTTATGTATATGATTTGAACATATTAATGCTATTACTAATTCCATGAACATGATGTTTAAAGAAAAGAATGAAAATGCTATTATTATGAAATATTATGCAAACTATGAATTTTATTATGATATATAAGTAAGAAATGTTTTCGGGTTATGTCGTCTGGTAATCTGAACTCAATCAAAGTATGTATTGAGGATGGCGATGCGTCCGCGCTAGATCAAAGTATGTACTGAGGATGGCAATGCGTTTGCGCTCAATTAAAGTATAAGTTTATGTTAAAAGTCATAATATTTTTCGAGAAAAAGTTTATGAAAGAAATGATTATTTTATATGATTTTAAAGAGTCAATATAAAGTTTAGTGACTTTCTAAGAAATGAAAGGAATTCTTGTAGTATTAATCTGATAAGGAAAAGGAGAACAATTATTTCCCTATGAAAAATGTGTAAGTTGTTATTATGAATAGTACAAAATACTATGCATGAAAAGATGTTCTCCTATCTGAATATTCATAAAATGAAATGATTTGATTTACATGCATTCTTATTAAATGCTCATGGAGTTTAAAATCTTACTAGGCTTCACTGCTCACCCTATTATATTTCAGTGCACAAGTTCTTTTCTGGAAGCAGCGAGAGTATTAAAGGTGGCAAGGATTCTGTGATTCTCGTTTGTTAGAATGTATAGTTTTTGTTGTATAATAGCTTAGCTCTTTTGTTGTATAGTAGTTTAGCTCTTTTGTTGTATAGGAAGAATCAAGATGTACTTGATCATTTTAAGCACAAATGTAATTCAGAATCTTAGTTTGTTTTGAACCTCAGTTGTATGTCTTTGGGGTTAGGTTTGTATATAAGAGTTTTGCTAAACTTTAGCTATGTAATATTTATACGAATATCTTGATATTAACATTCCGGTCATGCTCTAAATTCAAAAGTACAGGTTTGGGTCATGACAGGGTGTCTAACACCTTCCTATCCCTATACCTAAACTCCGGACATGTGCTTTGGTAAAAATTAGTATTTCACAAAGGACGCTATATTCATGGTTCCTAAACCTAAACTAGGTGGCGACTCTATTTACACCCTTCGCTATGGTCTACCTTATGCCAAGGCGTACTCACCCAAAAAGTAGGGAGATAACTCGTTGCGAGTGCTTACGCCCACACTTTTTATTGTACTTGAGCACTACAAATATAATAGTGGGAGCCCTACTGGCATAATATGTTGATGAGTCACAAAAAGAGTGTCATATACTATTTTAGCAAGGAGATGTCAACTTATTATAAATGATGCTTAGAAAAATCTTGTGTTTCACTTATCTAAGCTACTCAAAAGCTTAGACATTACACGCTTAATTTTCAAGCCCTTCTAATATCTCGAATGGATTGGCTAAACTACTTGTTAAAGAAGCCTATTAAAGATGAGAGAATTGCAAAGTAGAAAAGGAAGTAAAAGAGTTGTGGGGGAGGGAGAAGAAGAAAGGGAAGGACCAAGCAAAACAACTCCAAGTGTACCACCCACTAGTTTAACAACTTCAAATATACCACCCATTAGTGCAGCAACTCCAACAAGTGTACCATCCACCACCAGTGCACCTACTCCTACATGTGAAGCTCCTAGTTGCAACACCAACTAAGGACCTAAGAATCCAAAAAGAAAATTGTAACATCAAAGACATTGAGGACTACTAGGAACGCATTTAGGTACAATACATGGATGCATTTAAGGTTGTTGTAAGCCAATAATTTGTGCCTAGTCCAAATTTTGGTGGAATAGGATAGGAGCATTTTTTGGAAAGCTATAAACTTTTGGGTTTTGTTACGTTTTGGATGCAGTTTAGAAAGTTTTATTTAAAAAAAAAATTGGATGTATTTTGGGAGGTTGTAAACTTTTGATACATTTTGGATGAATTTTTTGTATTGGAACCATCAATTGGTCTTTAATGTTGTGGAATTATAAGTTCAAGATTTTGGATGTATTTTTGAATGTTTAAAGTTAATATTATTTTTTTTTTTCAAAAATCAATAAAAAGAGAAAAGTTTAAACTATTATTATACAACTCACTACAAACTCAAAAACAAAGTACTTTACCCTTTGTTACACAAATAGAGAAAAAAAAAAAAAAAAAAAAAAACTCAAAAAAACACTCAAGCCATTTAAAGAATTAAAAAAAAATTAACACTAAATTCAAAATGGAGCACTAAATAGAGTTCTTAAACTTTCCCCAAGCATTAATAAATAGTTTTTTGCATTAAGATAGATGAGTATGAAGGAGAAAGATAGGGATTTAGGGATGGTTGTTTCATTATTTGACAATAAGGGTCGTGGCATAAGAAATTGGAATTGTTCAATTTAAAGAGTAGGGTTTCCTTTTAGGTGTTAGTTGAGAATGAAAGGATCAGGTGAGAATTAATGTAGCAATTAGCTTCAAAGCCATGTTAGCTCTAATAAGCCATTTAAATAACACGTCATGTGTCACATTGGTCAATCTATCAATCACATTATCTAATTTTGTAAATGAGATGATAATAAGGATGAAAATGAAAATTTCACTAAAAATATAAAACCTATATTGAAACATTTTTTTTTTTTTAAAGAACCAAAATTAAAATATCCCATGAAATTATAGGGAGATGATCATCATATCTTATGAGACGGCTCATGACACCACTCTCTCATAACATTTGAGACCTATTTGTTGCAAGAGATAAGTCTCATAAAACTGTCTTATAAAAATACTTTTTATTTAATTTTTTTTTTTTTTTTTACGAGAGTGAATGTTTTTAGCTGAGCTTTGAAAAAAAAAAAAAAAAAAAAAAAACCAAAAGAAAGGAAAAAAAGTCTGGGCATTAGAACCCGGTTCCCATGCCCTTATAACCACATTGCCCATTGACCTAACCGCTTCTTTGGCTTCCTATATGTATGAACTAAACTCTAATTCATATCTAGGTTGGGTTTGAACTCTAACAGTAATATAGGAAAGAAAATTAGTAACAATAAGCACTTCTCCTCAACTCTTAAACTCTCTTCATCTCTCCTAAAATGCTTAAGTTCTACTTCCACTTCAATAATTTATTAAACATAATTTGTCAAAAAATTGATTTGTTTAGGATTGCACACATTTGAAATTGTAATTTGCATATAGAGATATGTACATAGTTACATACACAGTTGAATATTATGGCATGTGAAGTCTTCTATGTCTACAGTTTATGGTTTGAGAAGCACCTACACAGACACAGGTAAGGATACGGCACGGTAACACGACTATTTTTGAAAAAGTACGACATGGGTACAATGAGGATACGTTTATTTATTAATTAATTACTTATATATATATATATATATATATATATATATATATATATATATATTCAAGGCTTATAAAATTTGTTTTTATAACATAATGTGCGTGTTGACATAATCACAATGGATAGAAAAAAGATCTGAAAATAGAGCAGTCTAATCGTGTAGTTCACAACCTTGTTATGTAGTTCACAACCTTGTCACGACATGGCTAGTCGTGACTTGCCTAGTTAGCACTCTAATCTGGTTCTTTTGCAACATGCCACTTGCGGGCAATTTGCTATTTAAGTTTCATTTTAACTTTACTTTTGGAAAAAAAAAAAAAAAATTCCAAAAACGTGTGATACTCACTAAACAAGTCATAAGACTCATAAAGTGGCAATCTCGTAAAAAGAGCCGAACCCAAAATAGTGAAGAAGTTGTGAAATATTTCGCAAATTGAAAAATCCTCCTTCCAAAAATCTCTTTCTCCCTCACAGACAAATTAATATCCGTTGTTAAGCTATATCCAAAATTTCAATCCCAAAACCGTACGTTTAGTCCTTAAACTCTTCTTTCCCCAAACTACATTCACTCACTTAAAAGTCAAAAGTGAACTCTCTTTCCTAAATTCTTTAATGGAAGAACCAAGCTCAGCCTATGAAGATCAAGGTACCCTAACTCTTCTCGATTTTTTTTTAATTCGCCTGTTTGGATGTCTAGAAAATATATATAACAAAAGAAAAAAAAATTGGGTCTAGTTTATTTATTTATTCATTAAACCCTTTCCCTCTCTAAATTTGAATAAAGAATGAAAGTCTCACTTATTGTTTAGCCAATATATCCTTTTATTTGGTTATTAAGGTCAATTGAGTAGAAGGTTAACTGGTTAAGAGCATCTCCAACAAGTTCGGTATCCAGGTATATTAGCTAAAATTTGGAGAATTTGTACACTGTTCATGCTTCAGCAGATTCAATAAACCTATTTTTTTTTTTTGGCTCATGAACAGTAGCACATCAAGTCTGATGGGCTACTGTTCATTAGCTATTGAATTTCTTGGATTAAAAAATTAAGCCAACTACTTATTATATCAATTCTTTCTCTCTCCTCCGGATTTTTTTTTTTCTCATTCTCTCCGTTTCTCACATAATCAAAACACAAAACACAAAACAAAATCCAATTCTTAAAATAAAGTTGAATCAGAACAAGCAAATATGAAAAAAAAAGAAAAGAAAAAGAAAAAAGAACAAGTCGATCTGACCCAGCCTGGTGGTGGGGAGGACGACGAGTGGCGGTGGAGATGCTGGAGCGGTGGTGGAGATGCTGGAGATGCGGTGGAGGCCCAAGCTCAACTGGCCTCCACTGGTAGTGCCTCAACGGTGGTGGCCGAAGCTCTCACCATTGCCTCCATGGTACTCACGCATCCACCATATGGTTCCTTCCTTAAAATCAATTCCGATCCTTGCTGGGTATTTTAGTGGTGATGTGGTGGAGTGGGTCGTTTTGTTGCTACTGGTGGTGGTGGGTCGTTGGGGTTTCCGATTGTGGGTTTGGGTTGAGATCAAATCGTGGGTTTGGGTTAAGATTGGGATGTGTTTGTGTTTGTGTTTGTGGTCGGGATTGGTGAAGGTGTTTATGTTTGTGGTCTGGACCGATGACGACGTTTGTGTTTATGGTTGGGATTGGGCTGTGTTTGTGTTGGTGGTTGGGATTGAGCTGTCGTCGGCGGTGGGTTTGTGTTTGTGATCTCTCCTCTCTGTCTCTGTCTCTGTCTCTCTTTCTCTCTTTTCTCTGATGTGAAGCAAATGGAGATGCTAGAATGTTCTTGAGGTGAAAAAGAAAATAAAAAGAAGGGGGGCTAGACACTTGTGTGGAGGAGAAAAACAAGAAAAAAAAAAAAATGAAATGAACAGAAGAAAAATAATATAAAAAATAAAAAATCCTAATTGAAAATACTATCACAATATTTTTACAATATTTTCACAATAAATTTTAAGTAACAGATTATTATTAGTTAATATTGACGAATAAAAAAATAATTTCAATGATGAGTTCAAATTAGAACTAATAACAACTTTTTTAAAATTTCTCTAAGTAAATAGAATCAAGCATATTAATTAATTAATTATATAAATATTTTCAAAGTTTATAAAATTTGTTTTATAACAAATAATTATTTAAAAATAATTATTAAAAATTCTTTTAGAAGAATTATCTACTTTGATAATTAAAAAAAAAAAAAAAAAAACTATGTTATGTATTTATTCTTTTATATAGTTGGATAATTATACTTAGTTACCAATTTTGGCCCCCAAAGTACCCAATTCGGGGCAAAGGGGGAAAACTGTAAAATATGTAAGGGCATATCTGGCAGAAGGAGAAGAACAAGAAGAAGAAGAGGAGGCAGAGGAGATTGGCGAGAGAGAGGAAACTGATTTTGGGTGCACAGGATGCTCTCAAAACGCAGCGTTTCAGGTTAGGATTTTTACCATTTTTTTCCCTCTCGTCGCCGTGTCCCGTACGCGTATGACGCGGGCACGGCAGGCAAATTGCCGTGTCCCTGCTTTCTTGTTTATGGTTAACTGAGTTATTACCCCTCAATAATTGGTGGGTTTTTCTTACATGCCTGTGTTCTGTCTTTTTTTTTGTTGATATTTGAGGTTCTTGAATTATGAGATAAACAATGTGGATGCACATATAGATATACACACACAGTTGTATATGGTACTATCAAATATGTCAATTTAGCTTGCAAGTTTTTTTTATTTTTATTTTTAGTTTTAGTTTATGAGTTATGACAACCTTAAATAATTGTTGGGTTTTGTTTACGTGCCTGTGTTCTGTAACAGGAAGTTTTTTTTTTGTTTGGGGTGGATAGTTGAAGTGCTTGAGTAATGAGATAAATACTGAAGACAAGAAAAATGAGTATTGTGCCCAAGGAGACCATTGAGGTCATTGCACAAAGCATTGGGATTAACAACTTGTCTCCAGATGTTGCACTTGCTCTTGCTCCCGATGTGGAATATAGAATGCGTGAGATCATGCAGGTAGATTTCAGCTTTATGCAATATTATTGATGTGAGTTTGTTTAGCCACTGCTGTTTTGATACATGTAAGTGTGATTTGCTAGGCTGCATTGCTTGGGTGTTCCTGGGCATTGTTTTTTTTTTTTTTTTGATATAGGAATTAGTATGTGTTTCTAATTGAGTAAGAAATCATCAAGTAATGGTTGGCTTTTCCATTTTTGTTGAAAGCATTTGCCATCATAAAGCTAAGTTAGATTCATTATCGATATCAAGTACATTTGAGCCAGTTTGTGAAAATGAATCAGCAATCCCGTTATAACAAAATTGCGTGGCCTCAGATGTTTGTGTCTAGGGAATATATCGTATGAAGTGTTACTGTACAAGAAGCCTTGGATGTTGTCTCTGAAATTCAAGTCAGAATAGCAAACATTTGGAATATGGTATAGATTTCATAGGAGTAAAATTGAAAAGAGAGGCATATTATACTGTCAAAGTGAGGCTAGTAATGTCAATATTGGAATTTAGGTTTCATTGTCCCCCCCCCCCCCCCCCCCTCCAATTTACTTATAATGTGAGGAGTTTTCTTACAGTTGGAGGAGATAACACAGTTATTTAAGGAAATAAAGATACCGAAGACCTAGTAAAATTTCTTCTCACAAATTGCAGGAGGCCGTCAAATGCATGCGTCACTCTAAGAGAACAACATTGACAGCAGAGGATGTTGATGGTGCACTTAACTTGAGAAATGTTGAGGTTAGTCTTGCAGAATGATTAGAATGTATGGCTTTTGGCCCATATTAATATGTTACTTTCTTATGACATTTTTTAATCTTTAAGATGCTTATAGTTTGCCCACGGATACACTTTCATTTTATAGAATTGCAAGGTGGCAAGATAGCTACAGCATGTTTAGTGCTTTGGTTTATTCTTCTTAAGCAGATCCGAAGTTTATATATTGGTTTTGCACTTTTTTGCAAGTTATTGTAAGGACAATACATTCTTGTCAAATATCTTAATTTTAGATGTATTTCTTCCAAAATGTTAGTTAAAGTAAGAAGTGTATTTTGTAGGTTTTTTCATTTAGGGTTTTTTGGGGGGGGGGGGGGGGGGCGCGGGGTTGGGGTTGGGTCAGTCCTGTGTATCACCAAAATGTAATACTGCCTTTGTTCACAGGCTTAAAGAACTTTTTAAAGTTGCATGACTAAGGCTACAAGCAAATAAATTGTAAATTCTATCATTACTCTAGCTAGTGCTTGTGATGCTGAATGAAATTATTGATGAATATGATAGCATAATTTTGTTAATTGTTATTTTCATTGTTTTAGAAAACTTCTTTTGTTCAATCTCATTTTGTTTAATCTTCTTGCATCAGCCAATATATGGCTTTGCCTCTGGGGGTCCTCTACGGTTCAAAAGAGCTATTGGACATAGGGATTTGTTTTACATAGATGACAAGGATGTGGATCTTAAAGATGTAAGGATTTTCTGGTAATTTTTATTGCCATTTCAGATTAATTGGGTGCAGCACCTTATAAGGTTTAGTAATTCTGTTTGACTTGTAGGTGATTGAGGCTCCTTTACCAAAAGCACCTCTTGATGCTGCCGTTCTTTGTCACTGGCTAGCCATTGAGGGTGTACAACCTGCTATTCCAGAAAATGCTTCTGTAGAAGGTTGGTATATGCATAGTTACAGCTTGCAATCACAACATTGTTGGACTTGTTATTTTGACTAATTAGGATCTATCTTTGAGAAGTCTTTAGTAGATGATTGGAGTGCAAACTGAGCATTTTACTGGGTTTATAGAGTCCCCTTCTATGCTTAACTTGTTTCAGGGGCTGACATGCTTTTTACCCATTCATAGCACAAGATTTTTCATAAATGGTGTGATATGATGTGGTTTCTGGATGGATTGGGATCTGTGCTTTGTCTTGTGGGATTAGATTCAAATTAGAGAATCAGTCAGTTCTTCAATAAAAACTTTTTACCTGCACTTTTCTGTTCCTTGTCTGCAGTAATTACAGCTCCTTCTAATGTCAAAGATTATGAACAAAAGGATGATGGACTTCCTGTTGATATTAAATTACCAGTTAAGCACATATTGTCTAGGGAGCTTCAGGTATATGATATGTTATGTGCATTTTCAATTTATTCTTTATCTCATCCTGCAGTTTGTTAGGTGTCCTCTGTTGTTGTCTTTGCAGCTTTACTTTGACAAAATCACTGAGCTAACCATGAGTAGGTCTGATTCGGTCCTTTTTAAACAAGCATTAGTGAGTTTGGCAACAGACTCAGGACTTCATCCGTTAGTTCCGTATTTCACATACTTTATAGCTGATGAGGTAAATACTCTGTGATTATAGTATCAATAAAACTGATATATGTAAATATTAGCCTTCTGTTGCTCATTCCACCTTTAATTATCCACTATTTTCAGGTATCTCGTGGTTTAAGTGATTATTCCCTTCTGTTTGCTTTGATGCGTGTTGTGCGGAGTCTTCTTCAAAATCCTCATATTCACATAGAGCCTTATGTAAGTTTACCTCTGATTTAGTGGGGGAATTTTTTTATTATGTACATAAAGATTAAATTTTGTTTAAATTGATTATCATTGTTAATTTCTACCTTGAGATTATTGGGTAGACCATTTGAGGAGGGGAGAGGGGGGGGGGGGGGGGGGGCGGTGTTGTTCAAAAGAACAGTCCCATTAAACATGCATTTTAATGTGGATGTAGCGTCTGTTGACCTGTTAGGCTGGCACTAGGTTATTCAAAGAAGACCACCTAGACCGCAGCCACTGATTCAAATGAAACTGGCTTCTAACCAGTCATATTCCTGAATCTTCTGCCTATTTTGAAGGCATTTGATCTAATAATCTCTGGTGTGGATCAAAATTGGATTGTGAGTTTACAGCGGAAGGATTTTTATTTTTTATTTTAAGAAAAAGTGGAGCAAGAAGCAATGATAGATCCAACAGGAATGAACATTCTGAAAGTTCAACAATGAAATTGAATTGCTGAAGGAGAAATCTTTTTAGAGGACAAAAGCAGCATAACCTTCTTTATTTTTTGTGTGGATAACTAATAACTTTATTGAAGAAAGAGGAGAGGCTTTGTATACACAGGGTGTGTACACAAAGCTCTCTTTAAAAATTACAATGAAAAGAGTTTACACTCTAAAAAAGAAGCATAATTGTCAGAATGGCATTACTGTCTGATTCCATATCCAATCTGTTAGATTTTCCCAACTACACGGGGTGGCTGCATGATTCCTTTTCACATTGGCAACTATGTCTTTTCACATTGCCCCTACCCTCATCCTTTTTGGCCTTGTCAAAGTTTTGGCTCTTCAATAATAAAACCGCATTCTGTATATTCATAGACTTTCATTGTCCATGGCTGAGCAATTGTGGATTACCCTTTCTTTCCTTGGAAGAGTTTGTGGAAGCCTAAAGTTCCAACAAAGGTCAGTTTTTTCCTCTGGACAGCAGCATGGGGGAATATTGTAATTACTGATAACCTCTGGAAGTGGAGATGTGATAAATTTGTGTTGCAGATGGACTATTGATGATCTACTTCTCCATTGCACATTTGTTGGAGAGCTTTGGACCATGGTATTTTCATTGTTTGGGATTTATTGGGTTATGCCGAAAGGTGTTTGGAGCTTTCAGCCGGTTGGAATTTTGGAAAGGCAAGATCAGGAGGTGTGGTAATGTTGAGATTTGGAGCATGATACCTCATTGCCTCATGGGTGGGGTATATGGTGGTTGAGGAATGCTCGGGCTTTTGAAGGTTGTCAAAGATCAGTTCATGACCTGAAACTTTATTTAAGTCTTTGTTTGAGTGGATAAATGCTTTGGGTTTTTTTTTTTGTTGCTTCTTTGCTTGACTTGCTTGATTGATGTACTTTTAGAGTTTAATTTTGGTGTACCTATTGTACGCATTCTGTGTACCTGGGTGGTGCCCTTTCAGCTTCTTGAATCAAATTTTACTTTAAAAAAAAATTAATAATTTTTCAATAATACCAAAGAGATTCCCTCATTCAGATGCAGCAATTCCTCAATGAATTCAAGCAAATTTTGAGTTGAACACATTTTTAATAGAACATATATGAATTTATCTTGTAATTTGTGTGAAGGGTCTTTTATTGGTTTATCTAAGAGGGAATTCTTTTTAATTATTACAATAAAGATATGGATGTAGACATCAAAATTTTCATGATGTATTTACAGTCATTTGATTGATCATGATCAAATATTTGTGATCAAGTTAACCTATAATTGATGATGTGTCAGTAGTGGACAATTAGCAAGTCTCAACCCAATGAAATCAAGCCACATGTCAAGCCTTTGAATTGTTCCCGACTCACATAAGAATGATGTGTCACAAGCCACATAAAGCTATGTGGCAGCTTCAAATGAAGAGTCAGAGGAAAAGACTCATATGGAAGGTTCTTATTAAATGTAAGACCAAATTAAATTCAAAATTTGTAATTAAGGGTCCGTTTGGATTGAGCTTATTGTTGCTGAAACTGAAAACTGAAAACTGAAAACTGAAAACACTGTAGCAAAATAATTTTTAAATGTGTGAATAGTACCGTGGGTCCCATTTTTAATATTTTTTAGTGCGTGAACAGTGCTATAAACAGTGATGAACAGTAGCTGCACAGTAATTTTTGTTCCCTGCACAGTAAACCCATGTGAGGTTACTGTTCACGCGCAGGGAAAAAAAAAAAAAAAAAAAAAACTGAAACGCAGATGCCACTAAACGCAGACGCAAACATTGAGGCCAAACGGGTACTAATTCTCAAATCTTAATAAATGTTGAGAGAAAATTCCTAATTAAAGACCATTGAGCGGTCTATAAATAGAAGCTTCTCATATGAGAAAGGGGACAAACACTTAGAGAGATAAATCATATAGACTACTTGATGTAGGGCAAGGGGGAACAACAAAATCTGATTTAGAACACCAGGGGAAGATCCGGTATAACTTGGGTTTTGAAGGATTAGGGTTAGGTTTTGGAGGGGAATAGGCTAGCAAATAATAGGGGTTATAGGGTTTTCAAAGGGGATAAGGATTAATAGGGTTTTAGAATGAAAACAAAGGTGAAAATCAAGATTTGGGTTGTTGTGAACAGTGATGTGAATAGTAACCGTGAATAGTAAAATTAAAGAAAATAGATAAATTCTAGGCTCACATCTAGACTTCGGTTCCTTGGCATCACACCTCGGAGAAGTTTGCATCACACAAACCATAAGAAAGCTTCATAGCTCTTAAATTCTAAGAACATTAATTATTAACCAACTCAATAGAAAGTACTACAACTCTTTAAATAGAAAACTAATACCTAATCCTAGTTGAACTAGGATTTCTTAAAACCCTAATAAGACTTGGACTTGGACTCAAGCTTTTACTACTAAGCCCAACTAAATAACCAAACTTAAAATAAAGCCCAAAAGAAGATCTAATGGACTGTTAGCATAGCCCATTCCAGTATATTATGAAATTACAAAACTGCCCTTGATACATAAAATCAAATAAAATATAATAAATCCGTCTTCCTGTTGCCTCCTGCATCACTAATGAAATAGAGTCTCATCTCTAAGTAAAAAAAATGCTTTCTTTTTCATTCAAAACCAAGGCCACTTCCTACTTCAAATCAAAGTAGGGATTTTCTTTCAAGTTCCTTCAATTTGGTTCAAGACTAAGCTAATAGCCCTTGGCATCAAATCAAATATGTTCAACAACGCATTCAACATGGAGACATCAAGGCACGATCCAAGATCAAGCTTCATAGCTCTTTGGATCGTAAATCTTCTTGGAGATCGAATCAGAGGAGTTTATTGTATTCTTTCATTGTAAAGAGTCATACAGAGAAATGTACCCACTTTCATATAAATCAATACAAGTTGTTCATTTGTTATCCTATTTTGTGACTGATTTATCATTATGAAATTTGTGTGTACAATGTTTATGAAGGGTCTTATATTTGTGAATCTGAAAATTTTATTGGTTTTCTTGTCAGCTACACCAATTGATGCCTTCTGTGGTAACATGCCTTGTTGCAAAAAGGTTGGGAAATAGGTTTGCAGATGACCACTGGGAACTTAGAGACTTCACAGCTAATCTGGTTGCTTCAATATGCAAAAGGTGAGATTTTAACTTGTGTTATATGTTGAACATGTAATAGAAGAGGCTTCCTTTCTGTGCAGTTGTGATTACCTCTCTCATGATGATATGGTCGCAACAAGTATGTGATCAATATACTATTATTTTGTGCATAATATTCAAAAGCATGTTATATTGGAAGACCCCGTTGTTTATGCATATTCCACTTTCTGCCAAGTTGGTTGATGTGACTAACATTGCGGTAGTGTTACGTTCCAGTTCAATCTCCTTGTTTAAACTATTGGGCTGATGCCTTGGACATTCCCAGACCAAGATTTGGATCACTGACAAACCTGCTGCAACTTTTTATACCTATATATAAAGAAAGCAACCATTGTGACCAGATCAACACAAATTGTTCAAATGGATTATTTTGGGTTTCTGCTACATCTAAATAGTTTGAAAAGTAACTTAGCTATAACTTGACTTCACTCTAGGTGACCTGGACTGACCTGCCAATGGAATTGATTTGTCTATTAATCCAATATGCTGTTTACAACTGTTCCGGTTATGAAAGTGTTACTCTGCATGTTTACAAATAGAGATTTTCAATTTTTTCCCTGTTATTACATGGTCCATGCAGACACTTTATTGTAGATTTGACCTTTTTTTTTTTTTTTTTTTTTTTTTGGGGTCAAATTCCATTGCAGATTTGGGCATGTTTATAACAATCTCCAGACACGTCTGACAAAAACTTTGCTCAATGCATTTTTGGATCCAAAACGGTCATTGACTCAACAGTATGGTGCAATTCAAGGCTTAGCAGCCTTAGGACCCAATGTGGTATTCTCAACTCCCATGCTCCTTGCAATTGAGGATGAAAACAAATCTTATTTTCTATTAAATGCATGTTTGAAAGTAATTCACAGATTGTTGTCCATGCTTTATCTTTTAGAACCCAATTTAACTGATTAAGTTGTTGGCTTAAGATAAGTGGAGGGAGTGAAAAGAGGAATTAGACTTGTAGAGGACAATGGAATAGAAGAAGAGAGATTTAAATTTTGTCTTTTTTTGAATAAGATTTATTGTGAAAAGAAGATTTAGTTCACATTATGTTTCATAACTCTTGTTCCTCTTTGTTTAGTTTCTATCTGAATCTCTGTAGACCTGCAAAAGATATTTTTTTCTATTTTCTCTATTAACCATTTTCTATTTGAAACCAAATGAGAGATTTAAGATTTGTAATATCAGGAAGGAGGTTTCTTGGTCCAGTCTTGAGAAGTTCTCAATTTTCTAAAATTAATTTTTGTCTTTTTGTATAAATAAGATTTATCTTCAAAAGAGGATTTGGTTCACACGATTTTCTCTTTGATTTTTCCTTTAACAATTTTCTTTGCAACCCAATGAGAGATTTAAGATTTGGTGATATCAGGCAAGGAAGTTTATTGGTCCAGCCTTAAGAAGTTCTCAATTTTGAACCCTAAAAATGATGTTTGCAAGTAATCTCCCTCAGTCTCTGCCTAGGGTTTCTTTTCCACTATGATTCAAATTGTAATTAGTGTTTCTTCCCAAATTCTTATACCAAAATTGGTTTAAGGAAAGTCACACAATACTTAATTCCATTTGCAATGAGGCTTTCGCAGTCTAAACTCTAAAGTAACTTTCTTTGAAAAAAGTAAACATGAAAACCTGAGGCAGTATCTGAACTCTCTCATTTGAGTTATTTTGTACCTATTTTTCCCTCTTTATAGATGTGGGTGATTGTTATATATCTGAATCTATGTTATGTTTGAGTTTCTTCATCTTATTTGTACTTATCTACAGGTATTTTGAGTTGTTTTTTTATGCTTCTGTGCTTTACAAGTAGGTTCGCATTCTTATACTTCCAAATCTTGAGCCATATATGCGACTTCTTGAACCAGAGATGCTTCTTGAGAAGCAAAAGAATGAGATGAAGAGGAATGAAGCTTGGCGTGTTTATGGAGCCCTGCTGGTGAGATTCTCTTCTTATCCAATCCTTGTATGATTCTACATTGATGGAAGTTTTAAGTTGGATTTGCATGGGTGTAATAAGACCTTGCTTTTGCCAGCATGCAGCAGGTCAATGTATATATGATCTGCTTAAGATGTTTCCACCTCTGACATCCCTGCCAGCAAATGCAGTATGGAGGTCTAATGCAAGAGTTACTACCACATTGCCAAGTAAGAAATATACTGATTTTTTTTAATTGGCTTAAATTGAATAATCCATATGAACTTGCCTCAAGTGTTTACACTGGTAAATGTATGTAGGGTTTCAACTTTCAAGTGAATTGCAATTAGGGCAAGATTGTGTAAATGGTGTTTAAGATTTCCTTGGAATACTAGGTCACACATTTATCGTTACAAGTATATTCAAGGGTCAGGTTGTTAGCTCTTAGCTACATGTATGTTATGTGCTTCTTACTTGTAATAACATTTTGCCACCTTATGATGCAAAGGAAAGGTGTTTTGTAAGGATTCTTCTATTGGGGGGTAGAATTGGGGACTATTTCCACTGCAATTGATGAACCTACAATGTCCTGCAATGAGCCCATAACAATGAGTAAAATCTATAAAAAATGCTAAGCCATTAATCAATATACCAACTCAGCTCTTAAAAATCCAACTCAGCAAATCAAACAAAATTACAACCTTTGCCCCTCCCTCAATAACCCCCTCTCCCTCGGACACCCCGAAATCTGGGGATGTGTTTCGGCGTGTAGATGCCTTACTTGTTCCTTGCCATGTCAATTTTGGAGGTCGCAGCAGATATGGTGCCGT
This sequence comes from Quercus gilva, assembly GCA_023621385.1. Classification (NCBI taxonomy): domain Eukaryota; kingdom Viridiplantae; phylum Streptophyta; class Magnoliopsida; order Fagales; family Fagaceae; genus Quercus; species Quercus gilva. Next base: position 34,440,917 of record CM042480.1, read on the forward strand.
TTGAGGCCAAGAATGAGGCTTTGGTTTTGATGCAGGAGCATCTTCTAAGCTGTTTTAAGATGTCTTTGTTTGAGTTCTAGTTAGCAGCCTTAGCTGTTGAGAACAGTTAGTTACAACTATCTTTGTGTCCAAACAAGAGCCTTAAGGCAGTTAGCTTATATGGAAGTCATTCTTATCTGAATTAGTGAGTCTTGTTAATGAGTTAGTTACTTGTATTAGATGTAACCAGTGTTAGTTTGACACTTGGCAAGATACTAATGGTTGTTAGTTGTAGAACAGATTGTATAAGTACTCTTGTACTCTCATTTTGTAACCAATTTTTGAGAATTAGTGATTTTAAGCCTTTGTGTGCTTTTCTTTGGAACTTAGTGTTCTTGTAGAGGTGCCTAACCACCTACTAAATGTTCTAAGTAACCCTCATTGCTAATCAAACCCAAAACAGTTCAGCCTACACACGTTCCCTACACTAGGTTTGGAAATGGCTAGGGGTGATAGATTGAGATGCGGATTTTGAAGCATGTCTGTTGTTGAAATTGATTAATTGAGGAAGGGGAGACTAGGAGGAATGGAAGGTCCCCGGATTCATTTATGAGCAGATTCATGGTTTGGTGGATTGGGGAAAGGTGGCTTTGTGGACGAAAAGTGAGGGGAAAAGGTGTCCATTGCATTGATGAGAAGATTCATGGTTCATTTAATGTTTTTGCTGCAGCTTTGAGATGGTGAAGATTGAGGTCGAGATCTCACCACTCCAGCCTTGGACTTGATGGCGCTGTGGCGGCATCTATGGGAAGAGGGGGGGGGGGGGGGGGGGGGGGCTATGGTGGGAGGTGCAAAGGTTGTAATTTTTTCAGATTTTCTGAGTTGAATTTTTAAGAGCTGAGTTGGCCTATTGATTACTGACTTAGCATTTTTTTATTGATGTGGCTTACCGTTATTTGCTCATTTCAAGACATTGTAGGTTCATCAATTGTAGGGGATATGATCCTGTAGAATTGGCTCATGTTCAAGGGGAGAACTGCAAAATGCAGTATACCTGAACTGTTTTATTCTATTTCTGAGCAGGATCCACCTCTTTCAACTTTGGACTTAATATTTGATCAATATCCTATACTTGAGGTCATACTATAACAGCTTTTTAACCCTTATTTAAATCACCAAGATAAGCGCAAGGAGAGCATGGAGCACTTGGAAGAGCAGCCACCCCACAAGAAAACAGCAACTGATGGTCCAATTATTCCAGTTTTTACCAATTCCTCTCCATCTCACATGGAAGGGATATCTGTGGTTCCAGTTCCTCGTGATTCTAACATGGGTCCATCCTCATCCTCTGGACAGACACCTAATGAGATAGTTGATGGCAGGGGTAAGAGAGACAAAGGTGATAAACAAGCTCTGAAGAAGTCAGCTCTCCTCAATCAGATATGGAAAAATGACTTGGATTCTGGGCATCTCCTGGTATCATTGCTAGAGCTGTTTGGTGAAGGTATTTTATCCTTCATTCCAGCTCCCGAGATGTCTTTGTTCTTGTGACCATTTGTACAAAGATGGAAGCTTCCATTTTTATGGTTTTGTATACGGATTTGAAGATTGAATGATAGAGATCTCAAGATCAAATTTTCAGTAAAATTCTGTGAAATTTTTATGGCATTCATTGTTATTGTTGATCTTGATCATGTGCTAGATTATTTGGAATTTGGATGTGTTCGACAATATATGAGTAGTTGTAATTTTTAGAAATCCATGTTATGTAGTCATCCATAATAGTTACTGATCAGAAATAACCATTGCACTAAGAATAGTAATAACCTCTAGAACTCTTACCAGGTTGACTGACAAAAGAAAGTGTATTTATTTCCGTTACTACTATGATCCAAATTTAGGAAATAGGAGAACAAAACCTAAAATAAACTGTTTCACTTGGTGAAAGTAATACATGGAGGATGCATTAGCATTAGGTATATAGGTTGCAACAAACTTAAACGGTGGTCACCCTTGTCATTATGGACTCTCGGTCCACGGCTTTCTTGAGGAAGCTGTCCTCTTCAAGGACCATCTGAACTGGCAAGAACCCCATTCCATTAGCCATAGCAAGCATCATTTGCTTGGTTTCCCCTTTGAACTCCTCCAGATCAACTGTCCCATTAGAGTCATGATCAAACTGCATGAATAGGGAGTCATATACATGAGCAAGCTCACCGGGATCTGGCTTCACATCAATGCCAAAGTGGGTCTCAAAGACCCTCAAACTCTGCAGCTCCGTCAACATCTCTGCATATGAGAGAAGGCCGTCATGGTCGGTGTCGAGGTTAGCAAAACGGTCACATATTGAGACATTAAATGCTTCTTCGTCTTCCACAAAGTTGAAGATGGTGGCAGCATCCAAGACTTCTACACTCATTTTTTTTCTTAGCCTTGAAATGAAAAGATAAAAGGTAGCTTGGAACTTAAGAATAAGTATATTTTGATTTTGAAGTTTTGATGAAAAAGGTGGTGTCCTCCTCATATATATATATAACCTTGTCTAGTGGTGTTAGATTGTTGAAATAGTGAATTGTGTACACATGTACGCAGATTCGAACACTCCCAAGTTTTTAGCCTGTGGTTTCTCTTTGCCTTTGTTTTTGTGATTTCTTATGCAAACCGACCAATTTTGATGGTTCCGGGAGGGATCATCATGCATGGTAGGCTAATGCCTTCTACTTTAATGGTAATATTTTAGTCTATGATGCACTGTGTAAAGCTGATTATCATTAGAATTATTTTTATGTAACGGAATATAAATGAAAGGATTTTGATTTTTAGATAATTTAGTTTAATGCAGCTTGTCACATAAATTTTTGAAGGACAAAACTTATGTACAGTACTTTAGATATTGTTCCTTTCCTTATGTCTCTCTCTTAAGATTTAGACATGTGGCCATTTAATTAAAAAAAACATTTCCAATCTCATGAGAAAAAAGCCACATGAGAGAATCTGAAGAAAGAAGTCTAAAAAACAGTATCTAAATACTGTAGTTAAGTCTTACCCATTTTTGAAACCTACATTTTTACACATCCTTTTGGTATATATATTTTAATTTGGTTTTTAGAATGGGTCATACTAACGAGTGTCTTCAAGACATTAGTTAATAATTCATTTTAGGAAAATTTTGACACAATTTTTATGGGAAATGAAAAAAGCTGTCAAAATATTAATTACTTTTTTTTTGTCTTTTCTCATAAAAACTTTCTTTAAATGAATTATTAATGAATACCCTAAGGACATTCGTTAGCATTTCTCTTTTAGAATTACATATAATACTAAATTATGTTAGTTTAAAATAATAATGACTCACTGCCTTTTGGGATAGAACAATCTAACATTAAAAAAATTCTTATAAAATTAGGTTTGGTCTTCATTAAACAAGTTTTAACTAAAATTAGGTTTCTCTTTTGGTATTTATTACTATTTAATAATTAACTTTGTATCACATATGGAACTTCGATCATATATCATGTAAGAAAGATGTTGCGTATATTTGCTCCATGAAATATCTATCACTGAGGTTTGATGCAAGAGGATCTGATCAAACTATTTTTGCACATTTCGAGTCATCGCTCTTTGATCGTACGGTGTGATAAGTCCGATCCGGTCCTATTTTTTGAAATGGGTTTATGCAAGAAAAGGTAGGCTTGTATTTGTATATTAATATTAATATTAATATTAATATTAATATTATAGTTTCCTCGTGAATCCATGGGCCTGTGTTAAAAATCCACTGGCTTAGAATGTCTCTAGAAAGTCAAAATCAAAAGAAAACGACTTTAAATGCGACCAAGAGGACCGACTTGGCTCCTTGAGGTAGGTCGGGTCAAAAACAAGGAAATCCACAGATCATGTTTTGTAGTTTCATATATCCATCCCTAAAATTTATTTTTTTAATTATTGAAAATATTAATTCTTTTGTCATTCTTTCTCTTTTCGTTAATTTTTATCTTATTGAAATTTCTTTTTAAAATTTAGGGATAGGAATGGGATTCCCTTCCTTTTAAATTCTCTAATTTTACTTAGATATGAGACATGGTACATTTAAAAAATCTTAATAATCTTGAAATATCCATGTAAACAATACAAAATCAAATAATGCCACGTATGTCACATATGAGTAAAAATTGAAAAGAGTTGAAAGATGAAAAAGGAGGATCTTATCCATTGTAGGAAATGACTTGCATAAGAGCATTAGCATTGGGGGTGTAAACACCCCCCATTTGCTATTTTGCCCACCAACAAGTTAAAACACAGCTCCATTCGGGTATGTATTTCTAAAAAAATTTACAACCCATGAACAATCAGTTCTTAAATATAAACTTACAGTAGCAACGGGTGTAAAAACGAAAATAATATTTTATTCTCACTCACTCTCTATATACACTAGCCTCTAAGCACGCGCTCATGTGCGTGCTCAGAGGCTCTTCTATTTTTTGGGTAAAAGTTAATTTAAAGCATTTATTATAATTTGGAATTATTATATTTTCCAATTACAAAAAAAAAAAAAAAAAAAAAAACCTAGAGGTGTGATGAGTATCATGTGTGGAGAAATAATTTTTCATCATACCCCTAGATTTTTTTTTGTGATTGGAAAATATAGTAATCCCAAATTATAATAAATGCTTTAAATTAACTCTTACCCAAAAAATAGAAGAGCCTCTGAGCACGCGCTCACATGAATTAATGAAATTAGTAAAAATTAAAGCTACTAAAAGTATCTAATAGGCTACCACTTTATTTGAAAACTCAAAGTAAAATACAAATTCTACAAACTCAATAAGTAAAAAGAGTCTCTTTAAATTATTATGTGTGAGCAATGAGGTTTTTTTTTTTTTTTTTTTTAGTGTCATAATCTTTTAGGGTAAATTTTTTAGTTACTTGTTTTTAGTCACATTCGAAACTTAAGCATTGGAAAATGGTTCTATATCCCAAGATTTTTTTAATAATAATTTGATAGTTACAATAATGGAAGGGAGGAGTTCAAAACCTTAGTAATAAATTTGATATCAAATCATGAGAGACGCATTTCATTTATGACTTTGTTTTCTCTTTTAAAATAAATATTTTAGCTTCCTTTAGGGTACATGCCCAAATATAATGTTTAGGGGTGTTATTAGAATTGCGATCATATAAATCTTTCGCATTTAATCTATTATAATATTTACATATGATAAAAGATTTAAAACATAAATATGGGAAGAAAAAACTAACCTACAATGGGTACAAAATTAAATTCACACAAATTAATTCAAAAAAATGACGTCAAATGAAAACTTATCTCGCATTTCACCTGAAATGTGACCAACATCACCCAATGCAATAGACTAAAGCATCATTTAGAATCAATAAATCATACATCCAAGTAAGTTAATTTTTGCATATTGAAAAACATAAAAGTAAAAGGTTGGGTTGATTTCCAACTAAATACAGTGAGCAATGAGATATGTAAAGCCTTACCTTTCAAACACTCAGATAGTCAGATTTATTACAAAAATCAAGTGAAAATGTAATGACCAAATAGATCAATAGGAGGCAATCAACGAACAAAATCAAAGATTAAATGCAAAAAGGTTTTACTTTTTAACTTTTCTAAGTTCTAATTAACCACAAAATACAAATATAATCCCAAAGATATTGAGAGTGGGAATTTTATCTTGTACAGGAACAAAAAAATAAAAGAAAGAGAATGTGTGAGAGGGAAAGAAAGAAATGTAATACTGGATGCAAATTGTTGTCTTCAATCACAGCCTTTCCACCAAACCTAATGAAATTACACTTTCATCACTAAAAACCTTTGAAAGAGAATCAAATAAGCACCAATTAACTTCATAACAGAGGAGAAAGTGAATAATTAATTTTTTTTTTTAAATTAAAAATGAGAGATACCAACCTAGATTGGAAATATAAGCATCAAAAGTTTGTTTGTAGGCTGATCCTTGTAGAGAAAGAAATAGATGTCCATTAAATTTTTTTTTTTTAAAAAAAGGAGAGAGAAAGAGAAATAGAGGTCCATTAAAAAAAGAAAAGAAAAAAAAAGGAGAGAAATAGATCAATACGTGGGGTTGGTGACTTTTTTATATATGGGATAAGTCTTCAATTTGTGGAAGATATCTATGAGTAGTTTTGGTTAATTTTAAAATTTATATTTCAAATAAAGAATGGTGAGACAAGTGATGATAATGGGGGTGAAAAAGAGGAAATCAAATAAAAGTGGATTAGTGGGAGGGAAGAGAGGAAAAGGGAATTTTTTTTTTTATTTTTATTTTTTTATATATAATTATGAAAGAAAAACGTAAGTTTTGTTTTTGTAAGTGGAGTGGGAAGTTTTTTTTGTTATTAGAAACAGGCATGGGAAGTTTTTTCCTATTTAGTGGAAAGTTAAAAAGGAGATTTTTGTGGTAGTTTTTTGTGTTTTTGAATAACGGCAGATGTGTTTTTTTCTTTTTTTCTTTTTTCTTTTTGATAAGTATGGCAGATGTGTTTTTACAAAGAAACGTATGTTTGTTTTAATTTTATTTTTTATTTTTTATAAATGGATAAAGTAATTTAAAAACTATCAGGAGAGTGATCCTATTTTATAGGCAATGTTTTAGTGAAAGTTAAAGATGTATTTTTACCAAACTTTGCCCCTACTTACACCTAGGGTGTAAGGGTATTTTGGAAGAAAAAAAAAATCCAGTCCAAACAGGTTTAGCCCCTTAAATAGTAGTATAGATTAAAAAAATACATTCTCTCTCCTCATTCTCTATTTCATCTCTCTCTCTCTCTCTCTCTCTTTTGCCAACCGTTCCCTCTCTCTCCCTTTCTCTAACCTTTGCTCTCTCTTTCTCCCTCTCTACTCTCTCTCTTAGACCTTGCTCTTTCCCTCAGACAGGTGTAGATCGGCAATGGCTGAGTGTGAGGTGGGTCCGTGGAGGTGGGTCCATGGGCTGAGTGAGGTTTGGGTCTGTTGGTTGAGCGTGGTTAGGTTGGTGTAGATCGGTTTTGTGGGTTTTTGTAGATCGGTGTAGTTGCGGCGGTGTGTGGTGGTTGTTTGAGTGGGTTTTGGTGATGGTTGGTTTTAGTGGTGGTTGGGTTTGGCAGCGGTGGTGGATTTGGCAGCAGTGGTTGCTGACTTCTCTCTGTGTCTCATTTGGGTCTCCTTCTCTCTGATTTTGGTGGTCGTTGATGGTGGTGGTGGTTGTGGCCTGTAGGGATGGTGGCTGTTGTGGTTGAGGGTTTTTTTTTTTTTTTTTTTTTTTTTTTTTTTTTGGCTTTGGGGTTTGATTTTGGGATGGGTATTGACTGTGGTGGTGGTGGTGGCAATTTTTTTTTTTTTTTTTTTTGGGTAATTTTGGTGGTGAAGAATTGGTGTTTGTGGCTGAGTTTTGGTGGGAGGTGGTTGTGTGGCTTTACCGGAGAGAGAGAGAGAGAGAGAAAGGAAAGGGAAGAAAGGACAGAGATGGGAGTGAATTATTTAATGACATAGTTTATATTATTTTAATGAGTTGTATATAAAAATAGAAATTGGGACGTTGGGTGAATTGTAAAATGAAATGGTAAAATAGATAAAATAAGTTTTGAGGTTGTAAGTTGGGAAACTTATCCTGATAAATTAAATCATGACTTGAAAAATTCTCTCTCTACTCTCACTAGTACCTCCTCCCCTTTCCCCTAAGCTGCTTTTGCTAACCCCGTACCCACCTCCCACCCACCTCCTCCATAGTCCTGCCAACCATCTTATCTTTACACCTGACACTTCACTGTGTCCCTCATAGCCCCTTCATCTACCACTTCTCACAGACATCCATGGAGGTCTCTGACCTTGTCACCCGAACAGAAAACATCTCATGCAAAGAACCCAAACTTGAGCTTCCTCCAAACCAAACCTCATCCACATCACCGGAACTCATCCTCGTAGCCGAACTCATCCTCGTAGCCAAACTCATTACCTCCAAAGACACCAACCTTAGTTACGTTAGAGAAGTTACTCTTAAGGCGTGGAAACCTGTCTACCCAGGGGTGTAGCCAAGAATAAATACATGGGGGGGCTGGGTTGTAACATAAATATACTAAACGCCAAAAGAAAAACAATCACACACACAAGACAGTATTTACGTGGTTCGGCAATTTGCCTACGTCCACAGAGTTGTAGGGATTTCACTATTATCAAAGAAAATTACAATGTGCAGCTACAATGTTTTTCTTTCTCAAAAACAACAACAAGACAAAACCCTAATCACAAAAAAAAAGGCTTTTATATCCTGCGCATAGGATTCACAATGGGCTATAAAACGGGCCAAAAATTTTTTGTCTGCCCAAGCCTCCGTTCCATGGACTAAGCCTCAGTAAATCTCTCATTAAAAACCACGCAACACTATTTAGGTCAGGTCGGGTCATCAACCGGATCAAATCATGCCTGACGACGATTTTTCATGGAATAAAATTCATCCATTATCATCTCTATAGTGAAATTCCCTGCAATTTTCTTCTCTATATAAACTATCATATTATTTACCAAAAACTCATCCTCCATTCTATTGCGAAGTCTTGTTTTTAACAACTTCATAGCTGAGAAAGCTCGTTCTGTAGTTGTTGTAGAAACTGGAAGGGTCAACACAAGACGAATAAGTCTATCAATCAAAAAATAGATATTAGACTTTCCTGAAATTTTTAATCCCCAACATAGCTCGGAAATTGTACTCATATTCTGAAAATCTGGATGTTTTATCACATCAAGCTCATAATGTTGCAATTGAGACTCTAAAAGTTCTTGTTCATGTTTAGTAAAATCTTGAGGATAATATTTCTTAACTAAATTGCATATATGAACAATTTTGAATAATCTAAAAGCATCTTTGGGATTTAAAACTGAACTAAGAATGACAAGTTCCATTGTTAGCTCACCAAATCTACTTTTCAATTCTTGCAATTGAAAGTCTATTGCAACTGTAAATATGCAAATTCTAAAATGATGTTCCATTGTTAAATCTTCATCTTGACGACGATATCTACCTCGACCTTTAGTGTAACGAGCATTCATATCAGGAATATCAATTTCATGTTGCTCACAAAATGCTATAACACTAGCAAGTAAAGGCTCCCATCCATCATCTCTCAATTTTTGAATAAGTGATTTTGTAGTTGAAACTAAATGCATGGCATTTAAAAGGTCTTGAGAATGTTGTTGCAAAGCTTGACAAAGAACATTAGTAATTTCCATTATCTCTTTCATCAAATGCAAGATTAAAATAAATTCAAATGATGTTAATAGTTAGCTCCATCGGCATCACCGCGTTATTTATAGTTAGCCTTTTCCTTAGAGATAGTGTTGATAACTTTGCAAGTAGCATCAAACATGTTAATCAAACTACAAATAGATTGAAAATGAGATCCCCACCTAGTATCTCCAACTCGTTGCAAAGTACCAATCTGGTTTACACCTCTTCCAGTCTCAATTTCATTAGAAGCAATCATATTCTCAACTTGTTCTGCTTGAGCATGTTGTAATTCATCATTACGCTTACTAGAACTAACAACAATATTGATAATATTAACCAAATGATCAAAGAACTGATGAACATCTTTTACTTTTCTAGATGCTGTAACTAGAGCTAATTGCAACCTATGAGCCATACAGTGTACATAATAAGCATATGGGCAATCTTTAAGAAAAAAAGCTTGTAATCCATTCCATTCACCACGCATGTTACTAGCCCCATCATATCCTTGACCTCGAATATTTTCAATGTGGAGGTTGTAATGAGAAAGGACAGCACATATCTCATTCTTTAAAGTCAATGCAGCAGTATCTCTAACATGCACAACATGAAAGAAATGCTCTTTAATGAAACCTTCTTTATCAACAAACCTCAAAATGATGGCCATTTGCTCCCTCTTCGACTCATCCTGAGCTTCATCAACAAGAATGCAAAATTTTGCATCTCCAATTTCTTCACGAATAGCATTTCGCACATTACTAGCAAAAATATGCAAAATCTCCTTTTGAATTGTGGGTGATGTATATTTGGCATTTCCTGGTGCATTTTCCAAGTAAAATTATCTCTATTTTTTGAATCAAGGCTTTCATCATGACCTCTAAAAGCACAAGCTTGAAATGCTAGCCATCGAGCACACTCTATTGAGGTTTTGAGCCGCAACCAATTATTCTCTAATTCTTTTGACGTTTGTTTCTCAATCAGCTTGTCAATATGCCGTAAATAATTCTTTAAATCATCGCAACATTTCATAGCAATTTTATGTGGGGAGTTTGGTTCTTTCCCTTCATGACGAATTAAAGGACAATTCATTTCATCTTTCACCTTTTTCAAATTATTAAAACCTCTTGAAATGAATACATCTGATCCAGGACGACCTATTGGTTTCTTACTAAAAAAGTAGCAAGGTAGACAATATATCGCATCCATTGAAGGTGAGTATTCCAACCAATCCTTATGTGAACCAAACCATGAAGGTTGAAATCGACGACGATGAGTATCATCATTGTATGGATAGTCTATATTTTCAGGTTGATATGGACCTTCTTTGAGATAAGCTCGTCGGATTTTATCTTGTTTGTTGATAGGAAATTCACATATTTGTTTATGTGATCCTGGATCATGATCTATCTCTTCAAATTGAAGTTTTGGACATTTGGAGGGGTGTTCATTAGGCATTGAAGTATTAACATTTGTTTCTACAACCACGGGTGTCCTAATTTCTGAATTGCTAACATCTTTTTTCTTAAAGAATGCATCAATTGTTTTTCGTTTGCTCATAATTCTTTTAGCTTTAAGAATATGACTCAAAAATTAACCTGAAAAGAATTTAAAAAAAAAAAATTTAATTAGAAATTTTTACTTAGTTATATGAATGTTATTCATACTTAAGAAAAAAAACAAAATTTTCACTATAATTTAAACAGTCAACCCATTTTTAATACAACTTTAATTAATAATAATCCCTCAAACAAAAACAAAAATAATTTAATTAATTTGTCTTTTATAATGTATTGGTTAATTTAATTATATAGCTTTAATTATTATTGTTTAGTTTAACAATAAACTATATTGCTTTAATTTATTTGCCATTAATTATACTGCTTTAATTTGTTATATTGTTTAGCACCTTGTACATATTACATTAAAAGAGCCGAACATTATACATTCCATGTGCAGCACAATAATTAAAGCAATGTAATGTGCTGCACATTACATTGCTTTAATTATTATGCTGCACTCGGCCCCATGTGCCCATAGCCCATCTACCACTTCCCCACCCCACTCAATAGCCAACAGACAAGCACAAAATGCGCCCCAATCACAATAGCTAGTTGCAATCAGAAAATTTCACAATGCCAATCACAAATCATAACACACGTTACACTAAATGACAATTAATATTTCACCAAACACCAACACACTGAGTCACTGACCAACAACAAAAAGGAATAAGATAAAGCCAAATTTAAAAAGACAAAAACACTAAAACACGAAAAAAGCAAAACCAGCCAATCAGAGAGTCACAATTCAAAAGAGAGAGAGAGACTTATCGAGATGTGAGATCAGAATCATTAGATAGGCTATTAAAGATAAAGAATAAAGAGACTCTTCATAAATATTCATTTCATTTTTTTCCTTCAGTGAGATAAAGAGAGAGAGACTGAGAGAGAGTTAGAGAGAAAAACCTTGAGGGAGGGCCGGACTGCCGAAACGGAGGGAGCAACTGCCAACGAGCACCGCTGCACCGGAGCAGAGGCAGCACGATCTGCGATCTTCGATGAGACGATGACCGCTACGATCTGCGAAAAAGAGCATTTCAAATTTTCAGCGAGATAAAGAGAGAGAGACTGAGAGAGTCAGAGAGAAAAAGTGAGAAATACCTTGAGGGAGGGCCGGAGGGAGCATCGTCGCACCGAGCACCGGAGCAGAGGCAGAGAACTCTGCGATCTTCGATCTCCGATCTACGATTTGCGATCTGCGATGAGCGGCGACTGGGCGAGCAACGACTACGACGAGCGAGCTGCGGCAACGTGACCGTGGGTTACTGGGTTAGTGGGTTTGGTTTGCTAGGGACCTGGGGTTTGGTTTTGGTTTGTGTATTGGGGGGGGGGGGGGTTTGATAAACACCTCTGTTTTGGTTTGCTGGAGTTTGATGTACTTTAGTATTGGGGTTTGATTTCTCTGCCACTGCCAGCGACGTGATGGGTTTCAACTCTCTGCCAGCGACGTGATGCTCTGTACTGTTTTTTTTTTTTTTTTTTGGTTGAGAATTCGTGGGCTTGCCGTGAGCGAGCTTGGGCTCGTCGTGGGCTTGGCTTGCCGTGGGCTCTGTTACAATTTATTTTTTATTTATTTATTTTTTTTAGATTTTAGTTCAAATTTGTTTTGGGCTTTTTTTTTTTTTTTTTTTTTTTTTTTTTTTTTTTTTTTTCTTGAAAGTAGAACAAATATATATATATATTTTAATTTGAGATGTTCCTAATTTTTGATTGGGGGCTGGGAAAATGGGTGAGAAATGGGTAGGGGGGCCGGCTGTGTAATGTTGAGGGGGCCTATTTATTTTTTCTTCCTAGTCTAATGGGAAATTTTTTTTTTTTTTTTTTTTTTTTTTTTTTTGTAGGGGCCTCGGCCCCCCTAAGCCACTATGTGGCTCCGCCCCTGTGTCTACCCAATGGAGGTCAAACGCCTGAACAAGGACATCTTCATGTTCTCCTTCCAACATGAAGTTGACGCTCACAGAGCTTTCATTAGGCACCCTTGGTCATGCCGTGAAGGCTACCTCGTCCTTAAAAAATGGAGTCTGAACATCACATAGCAAGAAATAGACTTCTCAACAACTACCCTTTGGGCTCAGATCCACGGGCTCCCTGCCTTGTGGAAAACAGAGGACAATATAAGGAAGATAGGCTCTCACATTGGGGTGGTTCAAGAAATAGATCTAGTAGGAGAGCCCGATGGCGCATAGAAGAAATTCCTTCAAGTCCGAGTTGACATTCCCTTAGACAAGCCTTTACGCCCAGGTTTTTTTCTACCTCGTCCAAATAAAACCGATACATGGGTTGGCTTAAAATATGAGAAGCTTGCTGACTTCTGTTACAACTGCGGGGTTGTCGGTCGTGAGGAAAAATCTTGCGATAGCAAAGTCTTCCAACTCACCAACCCAAAAGGATTCCGTTTTAAAGCAGCAGGTTCTTGGCTTCGTCCAGGAAACTACGACATTCTGATAGGCTTTTTAGAAGGCATGGATAGACGGTATGGTGAACCAACCACACCCCATTCCTAAAACCCAAGTCAGCCCTCGGAAAAGACTTTACTACACCAACCGCTCCAACAGCAGAGCAAGACGCTCGCCTACCCACATCTACTCCAGATGCAGTACCACCTGTAACGAATAGTATTGTCCTTACCCTTAATCAGCAAAGGTGGCACCCCAAGCACGTTCCCACTACCACAGAGATAGCAGGCACATGTACGACTGAGGACATGCCTAGTACTGCTGAGCTGGACTCACCACAAAGAATGTCTGAGTACACGCGCGTCATAGCAATTGAGGAAACTAGCTCGGTGGGCCCAACCAGCTCACAGGAAGTGCCTAACCTTTTCAACCTTATTCGCCTAACACCGATACAAGTGGGCCTAAAGCCCATATCAGTGCATAACGACACACATCCCACACAGGACAACCACAGCCCAATTGTCAATCCAAGCCCACCACATTCCACTAGCTCAAGCCACTCCACCAACATACACTACCCACACCTCCCAGAAGATTCCAAATCCCTAACTTCCACAGCTTCCCACTATCAATCTACCCACCAACATAAGTTCACCTTAGCAAAAAGCCATAGCTCCTTAAACTCCAACCAAGCCATACACCTCAATACATCTCACCAACCCAGGAACCTGTAAAGAAAGGGCATCAATGATGAGCTTGCCACCTTTGCCAAGCGGCTCAGACAGGCGACCATCGGTCCAGAGTCAATCTACTTTAACCTGGACACCACCACAGTCATTCCTTAATCTAGACTTGAATATTTTATCCTCCAAGAAAGACAGAAAGTTGAGGATAAAGCTCGTTCTAGTAAGTGTTTCTCATAGTGGAACCCTTATATTAATTCTGCATCTTCTTCTGATTGTGAATCTTTTCTTACTATAGCCGAGGAGGCGGGCCTTAACATGCCCCCACCGTCCCAATGAAGCTCCTTGGTTGGAACTGTTGAGGTATCTGCAACACCTCGACAGTTTGAGCCTTAAAGGCTCAAATAAAAAGGGCTAAGCTCGATTTTATTTTTTTCTCTGAAACTAAAGCTTTGTTTAGTAGAATGGATTATGTTAGGCGCTCTATCAATTTTGATCATTTGTTAGTTGTTGAAGCCAAAGGAAGAGCATGGGGTCTCTACATGATGTGGAAGTCTGGTTGGACTGTTGAACAAGCTGAGTATAACAAAAATCCCATTGCCATGTCTATATCAGATTCTGTCTGTGATTGGTTATTGGTCGGTTTCTACGGCCCCCCTTATTTCTCCAAAAAGAAAAAAGCATGGGAAAATATTTCTGCTATCTTAGAAACCCATCAAGGCCCCTGGGCATGTTTGGGTGATTTCAACTATGTGCTTAACGAGGATGAATCTTATGGAGAAAAAAAGGGTAGCTCATCATCCACCAATTATCTCAAAGAACTCATGTTTGAATTTGGAGCAGTTGATCTCGGGTACAACGACAACAAATTCACGTGGGTTAAAGGCAAATGGGGTAATGCTTCCATTAAAAGAAGAGGCTCGACAGAGGGATTGCCAACATTTCTTGGAGACTAGCATTCCCAAATGTAACTATCTCCCATCTGGGAGCCATAAGGTCGGATCATGCCCCTATCCTCCTAAATACCAACCCTGAATACACCTTCGCCCACTGCCTTTTTAGATTTGAAGCAACTTGGCTTAGAGACAATAGATGCCAACCGATTATTGAACATGCCTAGAAGGAAATTGTGGGGGGCTCAGATTTCATCAAACTGTGCAAAAAGCAAGCCACCACTAGAGATGCACTTTGGAAGTGGAATAAAGAGGTTTTTGAAAAATGCCAAGACAGGATCAACCTTTTCATACAAAAAATCAAGGAGACTCAGGATTTGCCCCCATCCACTGAGACAGAAGCATTGGAAGCCACTCTGCAATCTGAACTCGCTGAGTGGCTCCTTAGAAGCAAAACCTTATGGCGCCAAAAGTCTAGAGAGCATTGGGTCAAACTTGGAGACAAAAACACCCGGTACTTCCATCTATCCACCATCATTAGAAGGAAAAAGAATAGCATTGATACCATTCGGGATGAGAACAACTCATGGATTACTGATTCTAATGCTATCAGAAGGCTATTCCTTGAACATTTCAAGGGCTTGTTCAAGAAAGAAGAGACAAATTTCCCACCCCACCTTGAGCATTTGATCCTACCATGCATCACCGAAGATGACAACTCTGAACTCAGTCGAATCCCATCCCCTGAGGAGATCAAAGCCATTCTATTCAGTATGCAGGACCTCAAAGCGCTTGGACCAGATGGCTTCCTTGTCATTTTTTACAAACAACTTTGGCCAACCATAGGAGACGATGTCATTAAAGCTGTCACATCCTTTTTCCACATTAGGTCTATACCAAGAGAGGTAAACAGCTCATTTATTGTTCTCATTCCTAAAGTCTCTAACCCCACTTCTGCCCATCATTTCAGACCTATTAGTCTCTGTAACGTTGTGTACAAAATCATTTCCAAGTTGATGGTTGCAAAGCTTAGGCCACACCTTGACAGGATCATTTCTCCGGCACAATCAGCTTTCATACGTAATAGGTGGATAGCGGAGAACCAAGTCATCGTCCAAGAAATCCTTCACAATTTCAAAACTCGAAAAACCAAGCTTGGTCTGATGGTTATCAAATTGGATCTTCAAAAAGCGTATGATAGAGTTAGCTGAAATTTCATCCACACGGTACTCCTTCATCTAGGCTTCAATGAGGTGTTTACCAACTGGATTTTCTCTTGCATATCCTCGGTTTCTTTTGAGGTACTAGTTAATGGGGGCAAATCTGAGACCTTTAAACCAAGTAGAGGACTTAGGCAGGGGGACCCGCTCTTGGCTTACTTGTTCATCTTAGGCCAAGAAATCCTCTCCAGAATGCTTGATCTCGAGCTCAGAAATAAGGACATCAGCGGCATCAAAACAAGCATTAGCGGACCCACAATCACCCATCTGATGTATGCAGATGACATCATGCTTTTTTCAAAAGCAACTAGAAAGGATGCAACAGCCATCTCAAACATTCTCGAAAAATATAGCAGCTGGTCTGGGCAATCGGTGAACAGAAGCAAGTCGGGCATCTTTTTTTCGAAGCACACTCTTACCCCCACTCATAGAACCATAAAAAATATTCTCCAAGTCAAAAACCTCAAGAAAGATGCGGTCTACCTAGGAGCACCTCTCTTCTTGACCAGGTCTCCATCAAAAGACTTCGTTTATCTCTAATCTAAACTTTGAAACAAAGCTGGCTAGTTGGAGAAGTAAGTGTCTCTCCTGGGTTGGAAGAAGAACCCTCATCACATCAGTTGCACAAACCTTGCCCATTTACACCATGTCCACCTTTAAAGTTCCCAACAATATTTGTGACACACTTAACTCCCTCTCTAGAAGATTATGGTGGAAACCCAATATACATGAAGGCAATTTCCTTGCATAGAGAGCTTGGGATAAGCTCTGCCATCCTAGGCACCTTGGTGGTCTTAGATTCAAGAAAGTTAAGGACATAAACAACGTCCTCCTTGCTAAGCTGGCCTGGATGATTACAACCAAAAGGGACAGCCTATGCATGGAAATCTTAAGGGCCAAATACAAAATCAGCAAGGATTGGCTTCGCGCTGATCCTCCCAAGTCCACATCACCTATATGGAGGGCCATTGAGTAGGCAAAGAAAGTAATCATCAAGGGAGCATGCTATGCCATGGGGGATGGTACAAACATTGATGTCTGGAAGGATCCCTGGGTTCCTTGGATTGAAGGCTTCAACCCAACCCCAAGAGTGGCTGCCTACAACCATTTACCTATCCAGGTTTCTCATCTGATCATCACAGATATGCACTGTTGGAAATCAAGCCTCATCCATGAGCTCTTTGATCCAACCTCAGCTTAGGCAATCCTTAGCATGCCAATCCCAGTCACACCCACCCCAGACAAGTTGATTTGGATACCCTAATCCAGAGGATACTTCTCAGTCAAATCTGCCTATCACACAATATGTAATCTTTCAAATCCTCCTCAACCCACAAACACAGACTGGAAAAAGCTTTGGAAACTTAAGATGCCTGAAAAAACCAAAATGTTTCTCTAGAGACTAGCAGTTAATACCTTTCCCACTAAAGACAATCTCTCAAGGCATTTCCAAGTAGCTGATACGAGCTGTCTATCTTGCAAAGAAAACACCGAGACTCCTATCCATTTATCCTCCAATTGCAATGCCTCCAGAGCATTTTGGTTCTCTGCCTGTTGGGGCTTCAGACCTGAACAAATCACAATTTCAAACATCGAAGACATCATCAAACTTGTCCTTCACCCACCAAAGCTCCTTAACTATGCCTCAGATCAAGGGATGGTCTCACTCAACATGGCCTTAATTCTTGAAGAGATCTGGCAATCAAGAAACAGGGTGCTGCACCACAACATCAGATGGGATATTCTTGATTTCATCCGGACTATCCAAACTAGATTCCAGGTGTACTCATCATCTCTCTTCTCTCCCACCAACCCCTTATCCCATCCCACACAGCAATACTGGACTCCTCCTCCCTTGGGATGGATCAAAATCAATGTGGATGCCACTGTTTCATCTAACCTTGCCTCCATTGCTATTTTCGCAAGGAATCACTTGGGCACCCCTATTAAAACTTGGGCGAGAACTATAAGGAAATCCACCACTCTCCAAGCTGAAACCAAAGCACTTCTGTAGGTTGTTCAGCTTGCCAAAATAGAGAAGTGGAGCCATGTCTTATTCGAAGGGGATGCCAAGCAGTGCTTCGACGCCATCAATGCCCAAATTCCCAAGTTCCTTGGGCTATTCTCGCCCCCATCTCTGATATTCGCTGTTTAGCTGTTTATTTTGTTTCCTTTTCTTTCGTTTAGGTCCCTAGATCCTGCAATGGTGCTACGCACCATACAGCTGGGGCTGCTTTAGACTCTAGGATGTCTTTTTGCTTCAATAAGGATAATCTTCCTCCAGACTTGTTGGCTGTTTGTAAGGAAGATTTCCCCAATTATATTTTGTGTTCTTAGCTATGAATTGCAGATTATAAAAAGAAAAAAAAAAAAGTTTTGAGGTTGTAAAATAGAACTTTTTTGGAATCTCGGATGGGAATGGTCTAAGCCAAAACAAAAACAGTTAGCTGACTCAGCTAAGTGCCTGAGAGCAATGAGATGTAAGAGGAAAAAATGTGTACAACACATTATTGTTTCTCATTTTAAACATCTCATTTCATGTGAATAAATATCAATAAAAATGTGTACATCACCCGCGTAATTGTAGAAGTTATGTGTAGCAGAGTTTAAAAGACTAGTGTGAAACTATATTTTTTTGGCCTAAATATACTATTAGTCCTAGTCCTAGTCCTAGAACTTTACCTATTGGGCGCTTTTAGTCTTATAAGTTTCACGTGAGTATTATTTGGCCTCTAAAATTTAAAAAATGAGTGTTATTGGTCAATTTGTCAACATCCGTTTGTTTCCTTGCTCATGTGTCTAAATAAGTAATGATATGTCATTTTCTTTTAAATGACATAGCAACTCTTTTAATAGTAAAAAATTACACAGCAGACCATACAAACTTAGAGCAATCCGTTTTTTAAGCTATCCAATTCAATCCTGTTTCGAATGGGTGTCTCTTTTCCTATATCAAACCCAAATCTCTCTTTTCCAAAATAAATCCTAAAATAAACTTGAAGCACATAATCCCCAAATTTTATGAGGAGCAAATAAGTAGATATGGCAAAACAGGTTAGCAATTTCTAACCTAACTCGAATTTTTTGACTCGAAACAAAAACGGATTAACCCATAGCCCGGCCTGATTTTTTGTAGGTCAACCCAACCCGATTCGGCTAACCTGTGACCTGACTAGTTTAAAAAAAAAAAATCACTAAAAAATATTTAGACTACACCCTTGGGTGCTAGGTGCATAAAGCACAAAGTATGGCAAGTTGGCAGCCTACTACCTAGCCAGTAGCCAATAAGAGTAAATAGTGACATGAGTCACATGACAACCTATTTATTTTATTTAAAAAAAGAAGTTAAAATGAAAGGAAAACAAACAAACAAAGCAAATAGAAAAACATTAAAATCAGACTAACAGTGAGAGTTCAAAATTTGACTATACATTAACAGTAACACTACTAAGTTACTAACACTACTTGTCTACTTACACAAAGTGACAAAACATAAGTTGAAGTTACTAAACTAAAAGAAAAAGTCGAAACCAGCAAACCTAAGAGCTTTCCATCCTCTCACTTAGTGCTCCACGCCTCCACTGGTCCAACTCCTCCTAAATAATCTTTCTAAATAATCTAACATTATTATTATTTTAAATGCAACAGGAACATGTGCACTTAAGGAGAATGATAACTTGACATGGACCATGACATTTATATATTTATTTGTTACTTTGTGGAAATGATATTATTAGTGGTGTAAACTTAAAATATATAATTTTTGGTGCTCTTTAAGATCTATCTCTCTTTGAAGTTGTAAATTTGTAATTACAAGCATTTTGACAGTGAGTTATTAACATTGAAGACTTTGTTATCATGAATTCATGACTATAAAGAATTTTAGTCATACTCAAAACTGTCAAAATTGGAATGATATTAACAACTAGCATTAGGTGCAATTCATTTCCTTGATTGATTTTATTCATTTTCTCTAAAAAGGTTGCCATTGATTTGTTTTTGTAATTTTTTTAAAAACAGTTCATTTGAAAAATACGAGTCAGCTTAATCCAACCTGACCTAATTGACTTGTTTAAAAAGACCCGTTTGACTAGCAACCCGATTGACACGACCGGAACCCGACCCGCCTTTGCCACGTCTAGAAATAAGTGAGTGAGCCAGCCGGGAAGAGGAAGAGAGACACGTGGACATGGTGATAGAGAAGGATTAATATTTTTTTTAGGGGTAATTTTGTAATTTTTTGTCTTTTTGGATGTACCAATTCCATATATGCTCGATTATAACTTAAAAACTCTGTTTTGTTTTTTTTTTTACTTTTATTTTAATTTTAATTTTTTATATTCATCTCTTGGGATTTGAGATAGTTGTTTGAGATGATGTATTTTATTCAATTCAATGGACTTTGAGAGATAAATTTAGAGCATAGTTATCAGAATATAACTGAAGATTGACTTGACTGAAAGATTGGTTCATTGGAACAACTATTGGTTCAATGGTTGAAATGTAAATATGTAAATATATTATATAATTATAAAAATTAACTAAAATAAAGTAAAATAGGTCATTCATGTAAATTAAAAATTAACAATCTATACTATATGACATAAAATTGAAAATATTTTAAATAAACACTATTTTTCAGCAAAAAAAAAAAAAAAAAAACACTATATTTACATCATTTACGTAAAAAAAATCCAATATCCCAAATTTATAATCATAAACTTTACATATCATATTGGGCTATGCAACATACTACTTAATTAGTATAAACAGTTAGACTCACTCTACTCTGTACTACCTGGCACAAATATGATATTGATTTTCGAGCGAGTTTGGCAGGTTTAATTATTAAAGTAGTGAGTCAAGTTGGGTGGTAGGTTGAGGTTTTTATTTTATTTTATTTTTTTAACTGTCAGGACCTAATCTAACTCACCTATATATACATCTCCTTTTAATCTTTATATTATATCAATTTTTTTTGTTAACTCCATAATTTCCACACATATAAAAAAGAATGATACCTTTCCAATATATTTGTGCACACATAGTGCATGTTATGGTAGTCATAACCTTTTTATTTTTTATTTTTTTTATTTTTTTATTTTTGAGAAAAAGTTAGAAAGTACTCATAGTTTAAGACATGTGTGTACTTTGAACTTCGGAAAGTGGGTCACTTCCAATGATTTCCTTTTTGGTTTATAAGATTTAGGGAAAATAAAACTACTTAAATTTATCCATAAATGCTAAAATAAAATTCAAAATTTAGTATACAATACATAACTAAAACCAACATAGCCAATTTGCTGATTCAAAACCGCCCATATTTTTAGCCGACCCACCATTTTTGGGGGTTGTAGAGTCAATGGAGGCTTAAAAATTTTCCAACTTGCCAATGGCAGATTAGTTAAATTTTTTCTCTCAACCCACTTGATCCTATTCACACACATTCCTAAATTATTATATATCTCTGAAAAGTTCAAAAGTAAAAAAATTTAGCTTAATTGTTAAAATTGATAAATAAATAAAAATTGTTAAATTCAAAACCGTACCAAAATAGTAAAAAAGATCATTTATAGGAGAGAATGGTGTGACAATTAATAGTTGCGTAAGGGAGGGAGGGAAAAATACACCATTTATCGGATGCATAAGTCCTCTTTCTTAAATGAGGGTAGACCCCACACTTGTGGATGATATACCTCCTCATAAAAAGAAGGAAAGTGTCAGTGTATATGTTTAAAAGGCTATAAGTCTCTACAACCTATTAGATAAGAGTATTCACATTAGTGGAGCTAAAAATGTTAACATTTAACATTCACAACACACTCTACATCAATGGTCTTATTTTTACCTTTAGCCAAATATTATTCATTTTTTTTATTAATTTCTTTTTCACTTCCTCTCTGCCAGGAAACCCAATTAAGTGATAATATATATATATATATATATTACCTTCTTGCTACATTGAATTGCTAATCTTGGCAATTTATTGTAGCAAGAAGGCAAAAAAAAAAAAAAAAAAAACCTTTAGCTCCACCAATATTGGGCACTAAATTGAAGTTTAAGGTGGTAAAATATCTAAAACCAATGGTAATGCTCTTAACATCCACACCAGTGGATGCAAAGTTTTTCTTCTCTCTCCTTGTCTCTGGATTTCAGTCATCTCACCTCACTCTCCCTTTCTTCATTTGATTAAATCATGCCTCCATTGCCACCAATCATCAAACCACTGTCGCCGATAAATCATCAAACCACACCGATCAAATCATCAAATGAAGGCCTCTCCGATCATCAAACCACACCGATCAAATCATCTGTGGGTTTCGGGTTGGGTGGGTAATGAATGGGTTTGAGATTGAATGAGTTTGGGATTGACTGGGTTTCGGATTGAGTGGGTTGGTTTTCCTTGATGATGCTAGTTGGGTGGTGATGATGGTGGCCGGGTGGTGATGATGGTGGCTGGATGTGGAGTGATCGTTGGTAATGATGGGTTTGTAAGAGAGAGGGGCAGGGAGGGAGAGAATAATAAAAAATTGTAAAAAAAATGAATATTTTATTGAATAAATGTGTAGAATAGATAAACTGATGTGGATATTTTATAAAAATAGGTGTGTTACCAAAAAAAAAAAAGTGTGTAAAATAGAAAAAGTAATTTTTTTTGTATAAAATAGATAAGAAGTTTGTGAATGCTCTAAAACACCCATAAAAAAGTCATAAGGTATCTTTGTATCTGTCACAAATATGGTAACTTTTGTTTACTTTATCCAAGCAACGTCTTTTAATTGCGGTGCAAGGCGATTTTTAATTGGCTTTTCGTGAAAAACCGTGGGTTAATATAGAATATAGTATGATTGGTCAAATGGTATTGCACTTCATATAATTTCGGCAAGTGTCACAGAGCACGGATATTACAATTTAACCAGAGGTATGATTCGAAATTAATAAAAATGATTCAGAGTTGATGTTTTCCTGTTCATTCTCCCAGTGAGAACAATTTAGCACTTTCAAGTTTCGACTTCCCAAAAATTTAAAGTAAAATGAAATTAGCTCAGTAGACCATATTTTTGTGGATTATGTGATTAGTGTTTAACATGGTTTTAAAAATTGGTAAGGTCAAATAATCAGAAGAGAGATTGATTATTGGTTTTTTAGTCTAACTAGGGTCGAATCGATGGTCTAATCGGTGATGTCATAAATAATATAAATAAAATTATTAATTTTTTAGAATTATTTTTATGTAAATTTCCATATCTTATATTAAAATAATTATAAAATATACATACTTTTTTTTTCTAAATCTTTTTTTTTTTTTGAGACACCAGCCAAAATGGCCACTTTATTCAAAAGACGAAAAATCTGACAAATAACAATTATAAAGATTTGGTGGAACAGACTCCATTTAAACCAACAACGGAAAAGAAAAATTTACTCTCTTGACAAAAGCATTAGCTAAAGCATTACCTTATCTACAAATATAAGAGAAAGAAAAACTCTAAAAGAGTTAGTAGACAACCAAAATGTCTTTAATAATATGACCACAAGATGAATGTAATAATAATCCATTACTAATAGCATTAATGGATGTATCTATTAGGACTGTCCAGCAACCCGTAAGGCCTGACCCACCCGTCCGACCCAGTCCGACCCGAATATCCACAGATGAATCCGACTGATAATACGGGTCGGATGCGGGTTTTTTAATTTCAAAATTCAGTTTTTCGGGTCGGATGCAGGTCTATTGACATCTAACCCGTAAAAAACCGACCCAATTGCCCAGATTTCTTAAAATGAAAAAACTCGGTTTTCTTTTTTCTTTCCACGTTCAGTTTCACAAAATTGCTCTCTCTCACGTTCTCTGATATCTCAATCTCTCTGCTCTCGCTCAAAGATCCCTAACCCTAGCTCACTTTCTCTCGCTGATATCTCACTTTCTCTGATCTATCTCAAAAATCCCTCACCTAGTCGTCGCCCCTAACCCTAACCCTAGCCTCCTTGCTGCTGCCGCCGTCATTGACTCAAACTTGTCGTTGCACTCACTGTCCTTTGATCTAATTGAAGCTCTGATCTGAGTTATTTGATGGTGGGTCAATGAAAAAAGTTTTTTTTTTTATTTTTTTTTTATATAAAATAAATTTGTAATGATCTTGTGTTGGATGTGGTGGTGGTGATGCTAGTGTGTTCTTCTCTCACTTTTTCGTTTTAATCTTATAGATTTGAGGTTTTGGGTTTGGATTTTGATATCTTTGTTCTTTGGGTTTTTATGTCTCTCTTTCGTTTGTCTCATAGATCTGGGATTTTTGGTTTGGATTTGTATTTGTTTGTTGTTTGGGTTTTGATGGCTCTTTTTTGTCTCATGGTTCTGGGATTTTTGGTTTGGATTTGGATTTGTTTGTTGTTTGGGTTCTGGTCTCTGTTGTTGAGCTTGAGACCCGAAATCACCCGATGGATCCAACCAGCTCAACCGATGACCCGTGTCACCGGGTTCGACCCGAACATTTGGGCTGTGGGTCCGTTTTCCGTTCACCCAATTCAATCGATTCGGGTGCGGGTCAGATCCAAACTCAATCCGACCCGATCCGTGGACAACCCTAGACTATATATCATAATAGTTTTTCTCAAGATATATATATATATATATATATGTATATATATATATATATATATATATGTATATATATATGTATATATATATGTATCTCATAATAGTTTGTTACCTTCTTCTATAAGAGCATTCTCATCAAGAATTTTAAAAATTTTAGCATTTAACACTTTAAAAACCTACTTTATTCATTATACCACTCCACTTTAAGATTCATCAAACATCAAAACTTCTATATTTTTTACCATTTCATTTAAATAATATAAACTACTCATTAAAATAATAATATAACAACTACACAAAAAATCTATAGCAAACAGCCAACCACCTCCTCCACCACCCCCTACCACTGCTCCATAATCACGGCTACAACAACTGCCACTGTCGCCACCACCCACAACCATGACCACCAACCACCAAACTCATAACCAAATCACAAACCCAAACCCACAACCTCTTCAACATTCACCACCAACAACCGAAAAAAGAAAAAGAAAAATATCCCTCCAAAATCACAACCAAATCACAAACCCACAACCTCATCACCACCAACAATCGGAAAAGGAAAAAGAAAAACAACCACCGAGAGAGACCCACGCGATCAAAGACCCACCGATCAGAGACCCATGCCGAACTCTTAGCCGATGACCCACGCCGATCTACCCTCAACGCCGATGCCCACGCCGGTCAGAGTCCCATGAACCCAAACCCACAAAATCAAATCACCTCGCCGTTAAGCTCTACCTCCATATCGGCGGCAACTGCATCATCATCATCATCAGCATCAGCATCAGCATCGTTGCTTCCTCCAAGCTCGACACGAGGACCGAAGAAGATCCACCGCCGGAGATGGTTCCGTTTACTTCTGTGCCGGTTATGAAGGTCTTCGATGACGTACGGATCAATGATTATAGTGATGTGTACGAAAGTTGCGTCGTTTTGAGTGGCGGAGGATTAGGATATAGTGTTGATTACGATGCGGCGGAGAAGAAAGTGATGAACGGCGGTGACGATGAGGCTACGGTGGTGGTGTCGAGGCCGGTAAAGAGGAAAGATTCAATGGAGGGGAGGAGCTCAAGCTATGAAATTGAGAGAAACAGAAGCTACGGGGAAAGAGAGAAAAGGAAAGTGAAAGAGGATAGAGAAGGAAGAAGAGAAAAATAATAATAAAAAAAGAAAAGGAAAAGTAACGGGAATAAAATATTATTTTCCATTTAAGATTTGTGCTACAGTGGGCTTGTATTAATACAAGCCCACTGTAGCAATATCTCAAAATTTTTGAGATTTGAAATGTTTGATGGAGTTGGTTTTTAAGTGAATTGGTGCTAAAATTTAGCATATAGCACTTTTAGCATTCTTAATGAGAATGCTCTAAAGAGCATATAATACATACTTAGAGCATTCACATCCGGATCTCATATCCCATCCTATTTTACAATCCCAAAAAGCTACTTTATCACTTATAGCATACCATTTTACAATACCCTCAACATCCCATATTTCATTTTTTCATTCTACTTATTAAAATAATATAAATTACATAATAAAATAATATAAAAAATTTCTCTCTCTTCTTTCTTCATCTTTGTTCTCCGTCTCTCTGTTTTTCCCTCTCTCATCCACCCACCACCAACCCAAACCCAGAACAACCACCCACCAATACATGCCTGCAACTTGAAAAAATCCTTGATTTTTTTTCTTCTCTTCACTGCCAATTCAGCCATATTCACAAAGAAAGAAAGAGCAGAGATAAAATTCAACCACCATCCATATCAAACCCATACCTAATTCAGCCATACTCACCTCTTCCTTAAGCCATCGGTCACAACAGAAAAAAAAAAAAAAAAAAAAAAAAAAAAAAAAAAAAAAAACCCAGATCGCAACCTAGAAGAACCCAGACCTCTTCCTTTAGGCATCAGTCACAACGAAAAAAAAAAAAAAACACACACACACACACACACACACAGAACCCAGATTGCAACCCAGAAGAACCGGATCGCAACCCACTTCGACAGTGCTTTTTGACACCAGATTCTCCACTTCAGCGCCTACAAACTCGCGTTCATCGCTTTCCTCCACGCCATCACCACCACGCCACCACTACCCTCTACCCAAACAAACCCAGCAAACACCGAAACCCACCATCGAACCCATCGGAACAAATCCCCCAACCCATCGGAAAAAATGATAACCACTGGACCTAAATCCAACCACCTAACGCCAACCCAAACACCACCCAAACGCCACCCAAATCTGACCCAAACGCCGGAAACCGGAACCAAAAACTCAAAATAAAACCCACCACGCCCATCGCAACCGCGCCACCAGCCTCGCCACCACGCCGATCAAGAAATCCGATCCGGCGTGAGCTCCGATTTGGCTTTGGTGATTCGGCGTGAGCTCCGAGAGAGAAGCTTGACAATGGCGAGAGAGAGATGGGATGAGAAATAGAGAAGGAAGAGAGAGAAAAGAAAGAGGAAAAATGAGAGAGAGAGAAATTACCGGGTAAAAAGAGCATTAAAAAATTATTATTTTTTATACAATTCAGCTATAGTACCATCTTATATTTGAGATGGTACTGTAGCTAAATCTAAAAAAAAAAAAATGGCTTTTGCCATATAGCCTTCCAATTGCTAAGCATTTGTTGGGCTTGTATGCCAAATGTATCTTACATTTGGCAATTGAGAAGCCTACTCCGGATGCTCTTAGCCGTTACTTCACTTATTTTTTTCGTTCTTTTTAAATTGCACTTAAAAAAAAAAAAAAAAAAAAACAAAACACCAAACAAACTAGTCAAAGAAGACCCCACTCACCCACTCTCCCATTCCCAATTCCCAATTCCCAATTCCCACATCCCACACACGGCCACACGTTATTCCCCTTACAAAAAAAAAAAAAAAAACAAAAATCTCTTACCACATATTACTTTAGCGTACTTTGTACGCTTTTTTAACTCTTTTAATTTTCTATTTTTTCAACTTCTTACTTCTACCTAGTAGTTTCAGTCTTTCACATACACAGGGGACTGAGAGAGCATCTACTTTGTACAGCCTAGTAGCTTATCACTGTGCCGATCGACCACCACACAAGCATTGGAGCTAGTTTGGGACAAGTTTTTTTTTTTTTTTTTTTGAAACGACTGTGTTTTTGACATTTGATCAGACCGTCTTAAAACCGGTTGAATCGTACTGAATTCCGGTTTTCACGGTTGAACTTGTGTTTTTCAGTTTTGTGTAATTTCCAGTTTTGTAAGTATATTGGACTGGATTGATGTTTGGTTCTCGGTTGAACTGGTTGAACCTGCTGGTCTGGTCCAATTTTTAAAACTTTGACGTTTAGAACCTCATTCTCTCTCTCTCTCTCTCTCTCTCTCCTCTCTCTGCGAAAAGATGGGTAATTGTCCTATATATTACTTAAAAAATTTTGTTGTTGCGTAGTATAACTTGTCGTTGTCTCTTTTAAAAGTTACCTTGACTTGATGATTTTTGGGTGGAATTTGTAGTGAACTTTTTTGTTAGAATCTCATTTTCTCCCCCTTTGTGTATATGGGTGTTTTTTTCTCAAAAAAAAAAAAAAACAAAACAAAACAAAACAAAACAAAACGAGTTTGATTTAGGGAAAGAGAGACTCATTAGAAACATATTTGATTTGAGTGGGTTTAAAAACAAGTTAGTTGGGGTTTATTTGAGGACTAATGTTAATTTTTTAATAGCAAAAAATTGTCATGTTACTTAAAAAATTACATATCATTACCCTGTTAGGCACATAGACAAAAGAACTAACAGAAATTCCACTCATGTTTTTAAACTTTAGGGACTAATAATAGTTACTTGAAATTTTTGAGACCAAAAGTTATCAGTAGGTAAACTTTAGAAAACCTATGGTGTATTTTGGCTACCTTCAAGTAAAATACTAATTTTTAAGCTTACTAAATAATCGAGTGTTGCTTGGGTACAGTACCCTATGTTATAGACTATGCTATATTTGTAATGATTTAGTGCTAAATGCTAACTATCTTAGGGTCAAAAGGGTAATTGTGCAATATTTTAGGGTACAATAATATCGTACGATATTATGCTAACTATCTTAGACTCATGATAGGACTCACAATTTATGTAAGAGGACAGAATATGATATTATTGTATTTCCAAAATATTGTATAATATTCTAGGATAAAAAACCTGAGGGGTGTGATAAAGGATTACATCAACGAGAAAAATAATGTCTTAGGGCCACGATTTCAATACATAGCCAGGGATAGAGCTACTCATAAACGAGGAAGGGCTACTCGTGGAAAGTATGCCTCGGCCAAGAATGGATTGGGCGGAGGGTGAAAATGGAGTTGCCACCTAATTTAGGTCCAAGAACCAAATTGGGCTTTTTGGACTACTTACTTGCATAGGTCTGCATGCTAGATATGGGTCCGAGTTGGGCTATCGCTTAGGAACGTGTTAGATACTCAAGACTACTCGGCCTGTGGGCTGACTTCTATTATGTGTTGCTAGGTCATATTTAATTAAAAAGTTTATTAAATAACAGACACAACATGTTAAATATCACACCATAACATAAAAGGAAACACATTAAAACACAAATCAAACATATTATGCTAAAAAGGAAAAGATAACAATTAATTAAACACAAAAGGAAAAATATCACAAATAAAACAAACATGGAAAACAAATAAACACGAGTATTAACCTAAAACTGAGTCAAATAGAATCAAAGAACAAATGAAAAATAACTAAATTAAA
Organism: Quercus gilva; assembly: GCA_023621385.1. Taxonomy (NCBI): domain Eukaryota; kingdom Viridiplantae; phylum Streptophyta; class Magnoliopsida; order Fagales; family Fagaceae; genus Quercus; species Quercus gilva. Next base: position 34,470,245 of record CM042480.1, read on the forward strand.
TAAAAACAAGATTTTGCCCTAATTTGGGGTGTGTACGCATACTTAACCATGTGTTATGCATCCTTAGCACAAAAATTGTAAAATCACATTTTTATTGAATCAAATATATACTTGAGTTTAAATCAAAGAGATTAACAAGATAAACACTAGAACAAATAAATAATTATATCATGGTTAGATTAACATACATCAAACAAATATAACAACAATCAAACAAAGAAGATGTGAATATTTCTATTTGTTAGAACATATTAACTTGAAATCTAGAGGCATGATCAAAAGAAAATACTAAACACAAAGCTAATTAAATCACAAGGTTAGATTTGACAACATCAAGAAAACATCATAATCATTAAACTTAAACAAGAACAAACTAGTTTCTGCCTTAGTTTTGTGCTAGAAAGAGGTTTTGAATACTTAGAAAAAATGTGCAAAGGTGCTGTGGTAAGATTAGAAAAGATGAACTAAGGTTTAGAAAAGATGGAGGCATTCTTTCTAGCTTGGGTTTTGATTAGAGACAAAAGGTGAGTAATTATACATTAAAATTAGGAATTCAGAGTTTTTTAGAAGCCTTTGAATGTTCCCAAGGGTCTAGGGGCTGGCCCACATCAAAGAATGATGTTTTGGGGGTCAAAAACTCAAGTTCTAAGCACTTGGTAACAAGCCTGCATACAGAGGTTTCGAGCATGCGTACGCATGCTTAACTCATGCGTATGCATGCTTCCCAAAAATCCTAATTTCGACTACACTTTCGGTCCAAATTCAAACAGTCATTACTCACTCAATATAAATCCAAATCATGCAAAAGTTATGTTGAAATTGAAGACTAGGATATCTAATTTCCGAACAAACAAACCCCACTGAAAAATTCTCTGTGTATCAAAAGTTATAGTAAAAAAAGTAAACAAAGGTCATATTTAGCATTGTTTTCAAAGCGATTTAAACACGTTTAAGTTGTGATTACTTTCAATCTATTGTTAACTCTTTAATTACTCTTGGTTGACATATGTTAAGCTCATCATTGGGGCTGGGGACCAAAGGTTATTAACAAGTACAAAATAAGGTGTCTACAATATTTATATCTTTTTAATCTTTGTATCATATGAATTTTTTTTACACTTGTTTTGAGTACTCGTTCCACGTGAGCACATGGATTTTTGCTAGTGCATAGTGCATGACTTTTTGTTAAATGAAATGGCCACCAATCAATGCGATTCTATGTTATGCTATGTTATATCTAATTAATTTTAGGCCAAAATGCAAAACCCACCCTCTAAGTTTCACCGTAGTCCTCTAAGTTTGCATTTTTTGTCATTTCAGTTCTCTAAGTTTCATTCATCCCCAATTCAATCATTTGTTAACAATCCGTCCAATGCTGTCGTTAACTTACCCAAACAACACCATTTTGCACTTTATTTAATATTGACTTTTTATTATTTTTTATTTCTTAATTAAAAAAATAATAAAACCCAAAAATTAAATTAGAGGGTGGATATTGCTCCCTTCCCTACATTTGAAGAACACGAATTGAAACTCCACCCACCCGATAATTGAGAGACTGAGAGGGTGAAAGAGGGGGGGGGGGGGGGGGGGAAGAGAGAGAAAAAGAGATCGAGAGGGAGAAAGGGAGAGAAAAGCCAGTGTCTTTGTTTTCCTATTCATGCAAAATCTTCTATTTCAGCCACACCAAGTCCTCCTTTTGGAACTTTTTTGCACTTGAACATTTTTTTTTTTTTTTAATTTCTATCAAAACATTGAAAAAATCCATGAATCTTTATTTAATATACCACAAAAGGAATCAAACCCAGAAGAGAGAATTTAAAAAGCAACAAGATTTCCTCATTTTCCGGATCACCATATCTAATTTAAACCAAGCAACAAAGAATAATATATATTCAAATGTTACCGTGATATATGGAATGGAAATCTCAGAGGATGTTGGAGTAGAACACAACCACCTATGAGAAATGAACAAGTGGAACCAAAATATAAGAAGTTTAGCCTCGTTTTCTGCTTAGAAATATCTCTTTCTCTCTCTTTTTCCCTCTCGATCTCTCTTTCCCCCTCTCTCTTGAGAAATTATAATATCTTCATGGTGAACCATGTCATTTATCCACTATTCACTAAAAGACTCTTACTTGTCTAAAATTGCTGAGTTAGTAGTTAGTTTCTGTTTAAAATTTTTTTTTGACTTAGTAATTTTAAATAGGCCTTAGTTATCTAGTGGGTTTTGTGTTCTTCAGATGTGTGGAGAGAGCGATGTTCACCCTCTAATTTAATTTCTAGATTTTATTTTTTTAATTAAAGTTTATTTCTAAATTAAGAATTAAATAAAAAAATATATTAAATAAAGTGCAAAATGGCGTCGTTTGGGTAAATTAATGGCAGCATTGGACGGATTGTTAACAAATGACTGAATTGAGGATGATTGAAACTTAGAGGATTGAAATAAAAAATGGTGAAACTTAAAGGGTGAATTTTGCATTTTGGTCTTGGTTTTATTACCAATCCTAGGTTAAGGGGTCCTAGAATTTCCTAGCCAAATAACATCATCTTAATTATGTTATCAGAAAAAATAAAGGTGTTATTTAATGTTGTGGTTAGCGGTGGAGCTTCAACCCTTTTTGATTTGAGAGGTCAATTTTTATTATAATAATTAGACTTTTGATTTTTTGAGAGCAACTCTTCACATATTAATATGGATAACCCTTAGATAACTCTTCTTTCTCAAAAGAAAAGTTTAGATAACTATGGGTAAAAGTTATCCACTAATTACATAATAACTAGCAAACGCATAGATACATTTAAAATTAAATACAATTTTTATTACAAAAATATAAATAATTAGTCAAATTATTTTTTTAAAAATAGCATGTAACACATGCATACGTATAGATACATTTAAAATTAAACACAATTTTTATTATAAAAATATAAATAATTAGTCAAATTATTTTTAAAAAAAAATTAAACACGTAATTAGTCACATATTAAAATTCTTACCTAAATTTAATACTATATATGATTTTTTTTCTTCTAATTTTTGATAAGATAAAACATATGGTGATATTTGTTGTGTGGTGATTTTTATTGAGTATATGTGATTGGTTTTTTTTTTTATTTAAATTTTATAGTTTATTAATATTAAATTGTTAGTATTTTGTACTAATTAACTCACTTTGTACAAAGATCAAAAAATTTAAGTGGATAATTATGGTTTGGTCTCCACATAAATTTAGACACATGGGCACATGGCGCAAAAATTAGATTCTAATTGAATTTTCTCTAAGTTTTACACACACACATACACACACACATATATATATATATATATATATATATTACAGTGACTCTGGGACATAATTTTAAGAAACAAAGTTATCAATCTATCTAAGTCGCCACTTTTAAATTGCTCTTTATTTAAGTAAACTTTGTTTAGGGAAATGCGGTATTTTGCCTTATGCATTGAATCAACAAATTACTTCCCTCCCAAGTCATATATTTTAATAAGTTTGTTTATTCTATTTTTTTCAATTAAATATTCGGTGATATTCGGACCAATCCATTTTGTTTCCAATAACTTTTCTTCTCTTTAAACACATATTACTTTTACCATATATATTTTATCATTAATTAATAATCAGATGATATAATTTGTTTATAATAATTGTTAAATAAAGACCTTTCTTCAAAAACTTTTAAAATGGGTTCCTTAATGTAGATTATTTTGAGTATTTGATCATCCCTTCTCACATGTTTGTTTGAATCTAATTGCAATCTTACAAGTATACTTGAATTTTGTAAAAAATTACATGCTAACATAAAACCTATTATGATACCTTGTGTCATGGCTACATTTAAAAACTAGGAACCACTTAACTTTGAGATTCTCATTGTTCCAAGAGTCACAATTCTTGAGCAAGACTTATTTTATAAAGAAATATTATATGAATAAGTACATTTATAAATTAAATTATGATTTAATTGTGTTTGATCATTCAAAAATATATAAGACATAAGGGTTTAAGCCCTCATTATTATTTTGAATTTATCTTCAAAACAAGAAGATTTCCGAACTAGAAGAAAATCGATGGCAAATGAATTTATGAGAAAACTTTTGGTGGCAATGATGAATTCAATTATCCTTATTCTTATTGTGGTACACGCTAAAGACGTTCTTACCTTTTTCAATCCATCTTCACTTTCAACCTCACTTCAATTTCCCTCGAAACTTGATAATGAAGAACCTTAAAAGACTAAAAAAAAGATTTACCAATTTTATTAGCCCAACAAACAATTCAAACAAAGCACACACATGCACACACAATTGGGTAACCCTACATGATTGGGTTTTATGCTCATCTACATGTGGGTAAGCTCCTTAAAGCTAAAGGGACAAATTAGTAGATCACTCACAACTAGGTAGGCCATTGTTCCAACCTTGGGCCTAAATGGATCCAAACCGTTAACGTACTCAAAGCCCATCACAGGAAATGGCACAGATTGTGAGTTGGTGGGATGAACTTCGGAAAGTCTTAGCCCGAATGGAGCCTCCACTTTCCCACTCATCACCAACCAAGGTTACATGGGTACAAAGTGCATGTGTGTGAAAAAAAAAAAAAAAAAAAAAAAAAAGAAGTAAAATAGGATTGGGTTTAATTAATAAAATCTTTATTTAATTATGGCCTAACAACACGTCGGAGTTAAACTTCATCTCTATCCCCAACGGAGTTGCAACTATGGGCACAAGGGAGTACGCCTCGGTCGAGTGGACTGTGGCCAAGAAAAAATGGAGTCGCTACCTAAATTAGGTCTAGGAACCATATTGAGCATTTTGGCCCAATCACCTACATGCATAGGTCTGTATACCAGATTATGAGCTCGGAGTTTAGGTATGGTTTGGAAAGATGTTAAGCACCCAAGACTGCCCGGCTTGTAGGCCGGCCTCCATTATGTGCTGTTAGGCTATATTTAATTAAAGAGTTTATTAAGAGATCCCTAATCCTTAACTTAAATATGCATCATGCACTTAAGGAAATAACACACACAACATATTAAAGATCACATCACAGTATAAAAGGAAACAAATAAAACACAATCAAACATATACTAAAAAGGATAACAATTAAATCACATGCATAAGGAAAGATTACAAAATAAACCAAACATGGCAAAAAGATTCAAACAAACATGGAAAATAATTAAATACAATTAATTAACCTAAACATAGTCAAATAGAATCAAATATCATGTGAAAAATAACTAAACAAACAAAAATAAGAAATTTCCTCTTATCTGGGTTCAAGGTGTGCACGCATACTCAACTAAGCGTACACATGGTTGAACCATGCGGACACATACTCAATGGATGCGTACGCATCATTTAGCATAGATCCAAAAAATTACATTTTTAGAGATTAATCAAACAAAGATATAACATGTGAGATCAAACAAACATGTTAGAATACAAAACACTAAACTAACATAAAGCAAATAAAACAAACATCCATATAAACAAATAAACATGAAACAAAATCAAGTAAATATACTAAACTAACATAACATAAATAAACATGTTAAACTTAAGAGGAAATATGTAAGATTGAATTAAAGAAACAAAAGGGAACAAAAAACAAAATATAACTAAGCCATGGTCAGATTAATAAACATAAAAGACCATAAAGTCAACTAAAACAAGTTGGAACACTTAATATAATATTAAACAAAGAAGCATGTGAATCCTATGTAACAAAGTGAGAAATCATGAGAAAGAGACTCACCTTGCTTTAGAATCATAAATTTGAGATTGTTGCCTACAACATAAAGATTAGATTGAGGGAACAAGAATAATTAAAAAACACAATAATAGTTAGCAATGACAATTCAAGAATAAAAGATTTTTAGAAATCCAATTAAAAACAAGTTTCTGCCTTTGTTTTGTGCTAGAAAAAGGTTTTGAATCTTTGAAAAAAAAAAAACAAATGTGCTAGCTGCTGCCCTAGGGTTTTGAAAAGAGAAAATAGGGTTTTAGAGAAGATGGAAGCCAAAAACTAACTCTCTCTCGCAAGGGTTTTGATTGGAGACATAAGATGAGTATTTATAAGTTAAAATTAGGGTTTTCAAGACTTTTAAATGGTCTTTGCACGTTTCCAAGGATCTAGAGGCCGGCCCATATTAAAGAATGATATTATAGGCCCTTAAAAATGAAGTTCCACTGCCCATAAAATTGGCCTGCATATGCATCTTTCAAGGGTGTGCACGCACCCTTGATTCATGCGCACGCATGCCTTAATTCCTGATAGTTTTGATGGCCTAACTTCAAACAGTCATAATTTACTTAATATAAATTCAAAGTAGGCAATATTTGTGTTCAAATTGAAGCCTAGTATGTCTACTTTCCAATGAAATAAACCTCACTCAAATATTATTTTTGAAGCAAAATTTAGGGTCAAAATAGGGAGCAAATGTCATTTTTCAGAATAGTTTTCAACGCGATTTGAGTACTTTTGAGTTGTGATTACTTCTAAACTATTGTGAACTCTTTAAATACCATTGGTTGACATATGTCAAGCTCATCATTGGGGCCGGAGACCAAAATTTATTAACAGGTCCAAAATGAGGTGTCTATAGTTACTAACGAAAATTCATTTGTGAGTATGGAAGGATTGCGTCGCCACTCACCAACATGTTAAAAAAGATTCTTTCACATGGATTCTTGTATCCAAAAAGGCCTTCTAAGATCTCAAGGAGGCAATGACTCAAGCATCGGCGCTGGCCCTTACTAATTTTGTGAACATATTTGTGATGGACAACCCATTGCTTTTTTTAGTCAAGCATTGCATGGAAGGAACTTATTGCTCTCTAAGTATAAAAAAGAAATGCTAGCCTTGGTATTGGCTATTCAAAAGTGGCGGTTTTATCTCCTGGTCAAACCTTTGTAGTGAGAACCGATCACCAAAGCCTTAAATTTCTATGGGAGCAGCCAATCACAACATATGCACAACAGAAATGGTTGTCCAAGTTAATGGGGTATGATTTCCAAGTGGAATACAGGAAGGAAATTGAGAATCAAGTGGCAGATGCACTCTCTAGAAAGGAAGAAAATGCAGAATTTGCTACAATCTCTACTCCAGTTCCTAGATGGCTTGATACCATTAAGGAGGAGGTGCAAACTAATCCAAAACTACAACACATTGTCAAGCTTTTTCAAGAAGGCTGTTGGACCATGGGACTTCAAGAAGGGAGTATTATTTTTTAAGAATCAGATTTATCTTGATTCTGATTCCCCATTGCTTCAAGATATAATCCTAGAGTTTCATTCTACAGACACAAGACTATATCCGGCATTGTGATGTGTGCCAGAGACATAAGATGGAACGCACTAGCCCAGCCGGTCTTCTCCAACCTCTACCTATTCCAACTAAGGTATGGTCTGATATATCTATGGATTTTGTAGAAGGTTTGCCAACTTCTATGGGTAAATAAACCATTTTTGTGGTTGTGGATCGGCTTTCCAAATACGAACATTTTATACCCCTTTTTCACCCATACACAGCTCAGAGTGTGGCCAAGGAGTTCTTTGATCATGTTTTTTGGTTGCATGGGCTACTCGAATCGATAGTGTGTGATCGTGATACTACATTCATAAGTAAGTTTTGGGAGGAATTATTTCTCCTTAATGGAACTAGCTTCAATTTCAGCTCTGCTTATCATCTGCAAACCGATGGGCAAACGGAGGTAGTTAATCGCACTTTGGAGATGTATTTGCGGTGTTCTCAAGTCCTTGACCCAAGGAGTGGGTTAAATGGACTTCTTGGGCTGAATATTGTTACAATACAAGCATTCATATGACCACCAAAAAGACCCCATTTGAAATTGTTTAAAAATAAGTGTGGAAATACGTGTGGGTAAAAAAGTGTGTAAAAATACGTGTAATGCTGTTAAAAAACTGAAAATTGTTGTTTGAAAACACAAACCAAACACCCCCTAAGTTGTTTAGAAATATTAGAGTCGCTTATTTTTTATCCAATTCTGTAAAGCTATTTATATAGCTTCACGTTATATCAATAAAAATCAATCAGAATATTATTCAGCAAATTTGCTAATTGGGAGGTCAGATTTTTCCTCGAACTAAAACCAAATTCATATCCTCTTTATTCAGTTTGTTACAACAAAAGGCCCATAGCTCCTTGCGGTAGAGGAAAAGTTTAGACTACTAGTTTAAACAAAAAAAGCACATTCATGCATGCTTATTTATATTTTCTCATACTTCAAAGCTTACATTCTACATTATTCAAACCAATACATGCATAATACTTTTTTCCACTCTAGTTCTCTGGGGCTTAATTGGCTTCAGTTTCCATCTGGGCCGCCACCTCCACGGCCTCCATGGCCTCCTCCACCCTGGCCTCCTCCATATCCTCCATGTCCACCACCATACCCTCCACGTCCACCACCGCCATACCCTCCAGGTCCACCACCACCATACCTACCACGTCCACCGCCATACCCTCCTCTGTAACCACCATACTTTGCGTCTTCTACAGGCTCTGATTCTTCTGCTGCGTGCAATGCAAAAGTTAAATAACTCAGTGCAAAATACTTGATCAGGACAGATCAAGAAATAGATACATAAAGAGTGTTCTGGTTTAATAGTACTGTCTCATTCTTTTCAAAGGAAAAACCTAGGTTTATTTCCCTTATCCTTTACTTGTAAATAAATAATAAAAGAAACGATACATATACTAACTTCTTGCTAGAGCATATAATCATGATCGGTATATAATGTATAGTTCTTAATTGTAAAACTAAAATCACATTCGTCATTCTTTTTAAGTATTTGTGGCTGCAGGTTCATGATTAATATTAAGATATCATGATATTCATATTAAAAAAAAAAATTGAATAAAAAATAAATAAAAGAAAGCTCTCCTTCCTTTTTTTTCAGAAATACGAATGAAAAATGTAAAGAGAAAATGAAAGAAATTTAACAATAATAATGGGTGTTAGACTAACGTTTTTCTTCATCTTTAGATGTCTCAGTAGCCACGGCTGAGGAGATAAGAAGAACAGACGCAAATAGAAGAGCTAAGAATATAAAAGCCTTCGGATTCATTTTTCTTGACAAAACGCTATTCAGAAATCACACTCAAAGATTTTAGGAAGGATGAGAACTCTTAGGTTTCCTTAACCGTTATTTATAGTGGTGGAGCAGTGCAAAAACCGAAAGGGTGTAAACATAAAAGACAATAGATTATTAAAGTGTTGCGTCATTAATTCATAACCAAAAGCTCAGTTGGTTGTTGGGCGTTGGCTCTTTAGTATGCATTAATTATCTAATTCTTAATACTTTCCATTGACAGACATTCAGATTGAATAAGGACATGTGTATTAGTTGAGCTCAGCAAAGTGTGAAGTGGTGCCAAGTAGCAAATAAATTTGGAGATTTCTGCATGTACTCACGATAGTAGTTCATAAATGTGGACAGATTTGTCAACACCATAGTAATGGAAGATTGGTTCAGCATCCGCATTACTCATCCACAAATCAAGTGCATAAAATCCTTGTGAAATAAACTACATGCATGAGAGGCTTTAACAATACAACTGTCATTACAGAGACCGAGATCGGATCGGTTGGGTCAGGTTCACTGCCACCCGCAACCTGACCCGATAAAAATCGGGTTTATCAGGGAAAAACCCAACCCAACCCGAAAAGTACGGGTCTCTAGTCAGGTCGGGTGATCTGGTATTGGGTCAGGTCTTTTTTTTTTTTTTTTTTTTTCAAATTGTGTGAAGGTGAAACCATGACAGGCCTAAAAGAAACATTGAAATAGCTACCGCTTTAATGAGCTATTAATGGGGAAAAAATTACTTACTCTATTACTCAAACTTGCTATTTAAAAGTTGTCATGGTTTTATTTTTATTTTTGAACTTCCATGTTTGAAGGATCTCCACTTTTTATGATAATAAAATATTAATGCCTTTTTCTTTATCAAGTTAATGCATGTCTGTTTAGGCAATATTTTTTTTTGAAATTATTTTACTAATTTAGTGATTTACAATAATGTGAAAAATTAAATTCAATAATTTATTTATTGTCATATATAGGCTTAATGGTCGTTGTAAGGACTCAAAATGTATTGGACTCAAAAGAAGGATGGGATTCGAGCCCAACAAGTCCAAACAATAAAATTTATAGAGAATGGGCGTAAGAACTAGCTCCAGTGAGAGGAAAAAGACATCGTTCTTCTGCAGCAAAAGGAACTTCAAACTAAATAAAAGAAAAAAAAACCCTATTCTTCTTCTCCTCGGCTAGATTTTTAGTGTTTATGTCTCTGGATTCTCTCTCTTCTTCCTTTTTCTCCCTTCTTTCCAAAATGTCCTCCTTTGTAGTGTACTCCGATTTTATGTTATATACTACCTTCTTCATTCTGCTTCCACCGTACCCGTGTAGGTTCCATTCTGAGAACTTCTTTTTGTCCCATCCAGAACTTCTTGGATTTTCCGTCTAGTGGTTAGAAGGCTGCTTGATTACTGTTCAGGTATCACCTCTACATTAATGCGGCCAGAGAGTTAGCTGGGAAGCATTTAATGTGGAGGTAGCAGCTTTTAGGGGATATTTGTTACTTTTTCCGGTTCCTTCTTTGCTCAATGTTCATTAGTTAGTTTGCATGCAATTCTGTGAAGTTCCTTAACTATTAAAAGAATTACACCCACCTTGGACGTAGTTTGAGTAATAAATCTTATTCTCGGATATGTGAGTGTCCTCGGACTGGGCCACTAGCCCACTTCCCATAAACTCTTCGTTTATCTTTTTGGGCTACTGGCCCCATAATAGCCCCTCAAAATCTCACTTTTTGTCACCTCGAAAAAAGGGAGATTTTGATATCACGCCCCTACTCCCTTCGGTGGGCTTTTCTAAATTTCAGAACGACTTTTCATCTGCCCAAGGCACGTTCCTGACATTTCGGCGTCTGGAGCACGCCATTATTAAATGATGGCGGTTTTTTTGTCCGCCACGTTTCAGCATGATGCGAATCAATGGCGGAGGGCTGTTAAAATTTATGAGCGGGATTTTTCCCGCTTACGATTTCTGTGCCCTTATAAAGAGCTTTTCAAATCAAATCTCTTTTCAGTCGCAAAAAATCTCAACCTTCTTAGCGAGTATTCATTGCACCTGTCCCTCTTTCTTTCTTCTCAACGTTCTCATAAATACTTGAAGTCTGTCCAAGGAGCTCATTTTTCACACCTGTAAGTTTCTTTATCCTGCTTCAATCTTAAATCCTCTTCGTTAATTTTTCTTTACAATTCCTAAGAAATGGGTAGGTTTAAGTATCTAGTTGATTCCGAGGAGCAAATAGAGGAATTCAGAGCTAAGTATAGGATTCTCTCCACGGTGGGCATGAGATATGCTTCACCAGAAACGTGGTTTGATGATAGAAAAATGGGGGAAGTAGTCATCCCTATGATCGCTTTCATAGAGGGAGGGATGACTATTCCGATGGGTAATCTCACTAGGAATTATCTCAGGTTCTTTAGATTGTCCCCCACACAGTGCGCCCCCAACATGTACAGGGTGTTAGGGAGCATAGAAGCCCTTAACAATAGGATGAATCTAGGCCTTACCCACCATGATATAAACTGGGTATACAACCTTCATAAGTTGAAGGATCAGGGATACTATCTTAAGTCTAAGTACCCTGAGGTAAGATTAATCCAATGTCTCCCTCAATCGAACAAGGGCCTGAAAGATGATTTTCTCTTTTTTTTCTAGGGAATGGCACGACGGTTTACCCTGTCCGACCCAAGTGGGAACACCAGGTGGGATTCTTAGACTAAGCGCCTCTAAATCTGAATTTGTGCTCTTTACTATAAGTTATCTTTATTTTTGACGGCAATTTCTTTGCTGTCTTACTGATTTTGCAGACAAGTGCGCCACCAAGCCTTGATTCGGATTAGTTAATAGAGAGAGCTTGGACAAAATTCTACGATCCGAGATATACGTGAACCCATCCGACGGTCAGTTGAGGGCAGCGCACATCATCCTCCAGTACAAGCCAATTTCCACATCATTTCAAGCGCCCAAGTGTGTGATAAAGGCTAAAGATCCTCGGCTGCATCGAATCAGTGTAGCCTTTGACGGATTTATAGTTCCTGAGGGTGTTTCAATCCCTGAAGGCACCCCTTTTACCCAGCCGTTATCTGTGGCCACGGTCTCTATAGCTGCTTCCTCGTCCCGTTCTGTTCAACAGGAAGCGAAAGAGGAAGAGGAAGAAGAAGAAGAAGAAGAAGAAGAAGAAGAAGAAGAAGAAAAAGAAGACAAAGTTGTAGAGGTATCAGATTCTGCTGACGAATTCGAAGTTTTTAACCAACCTCTATCTCCCGAGGTGACTTCTAATAACATGGGTATCCAAAGAAAAATCCAAAGGAGCCTACTGGACGTAATTGAAGGCAAATCTGAAAAGAGGGCGCCAGTGAAGCCTGCTCAGACTAGTTTTCCTCCTCCTCCTCCCCCTCAACCAACTCAAACACAAAGGGTTGAACCCACTGATCCCAAGAAGAGGAGGGAACAAAAAGGTAAAGAGGTAATGGAGACTGGGAGGCCTCGCCCAACTCCTGAAGACGAGGTCCAAAGGGCTCCGAAGCAATAAAAGACAACCCATGGATCTCAACAAGTTGCGGCCAAACAGACTACACGGCCATCGGAGCCCGAGGCCTGGCTTCCTACTCCCATGCTTGGTGGAGAGCCTCTGAGGGAAGATGCCTCAATCAGGGACTACAACGGTAGAATTGGATGCCACGTTGCCTCGGCCCTAAAAGAGACACTCTTTCTTCCCAAGGACATGACTGAGCTCAGAGGCATGAAGAAGAATGAGATCTTCATGAATACAAAAAGGCACCTGGGCATGGTATGGTATCCTTACTGCTTTACTTGTTACTTTTAGTTTATTGCACCTCTGACTCTTTTTTTTTTTAAAGGTTGTTCAAGCCACTTTCAGGCTAGAGCAGATGGTCAATGCCTCATATCAGCAGTTAGATGAGGAGAGGAAGTGGCGAAATACTGCTGTTCAGACCCTTTCTACCAGCGAGAAAAATGTTGAAGAGCTAAAGAAGATGGCCGAGGAAGAGCGTGCTCGAAAGGGTGCTGACTCTGCTTTGACCGGCTTTCAAAAGCAAGTTGAAGCTTAGAGGAAAAGCCTCTGTGATGTTAGTGAGCAGCTAGCAGCTTCTAAAGGACAAATATCAACTTTGATGAAGCAGCTTGAAGAAGCTCAAAGGCTGAGAGGTCAGGCTGAAAAGGGAAGGGATGAGGCTGAAAAAGTGAAAGCTGAGGCTGAGAAGGAGAAGAATGAGGCCGAACAGTGAGGATATGACGTCGGCGTGGCTAAGACCGAGGATAGATTCCGAGCTGAGGTCCCAGTTGTGTGCCGAACATATTGTGCATAAACCTGGGAGAAAGCTCTTAATCGCGCTGGGGTTGAACCATTATCAAAGCTGAGAAAGCCTGAGAACACTTATTTCCCCCCAGCCATACGAGCCCCAATTCCTTCTTCCCAACAACAAGAGGTTTCCTCTACTGCTGTTGGCTTGGCTAAAGAAGCTCAGAAACATAACCCTCTCCCAACCAATCAGCAGAAGCAGCTTAAAGGGTCTGAAGAAGTCACAGAGGTCTCCCAGGCCAAGGCCGCAGAGAAGCCTAAGGATGGAAAAGCCTCTCAGAGCTTTGAAAAGGACTTAGCTTCCACCATCCTGCTTGCTGGGGAGGTTTCAAAGGAGAAGGAGAAAGACGTTCCTTCTCAGGAAACCGCTAAAGTTCCACCTCCCAAACTACAAATAAAGCTTAGCCAATAGTTGATATAACTTTTTAATTTTAGTTTAACTTTTTTATTTTCTTTTTTGAGGATATTCTGAAGTGTGGTGTACATTTCCCTTCCCAGATTTATATAAAACATTGTGATTTTATCTATTACTTGTGTAATTTCCTGCATGACTATTCTTTTACTTTCATATTATCCCAAACTATAGAACAGTAAATTCGGACCTGATGAGGGAAAACTTAATAGTAACACTCCAATTAAGATTAAAGTGTGCATTAATTTTTACCAAGCTGTGGACCAAGAATCTTACCTAACTTAGGTTCTGCTCAATACTTCAACAATTTGAGTGTATTAATTTCCACCAAGCTGTGGTCCGAGGATCTTACCTAACTTAGGTTCTGCTCAATACTTCAATAATTTGAGTGTATTAATTTCCACCAAGCTGTGGTCCGAGGACCTTACATGACTTAGTTTCTGTTTAATACTTCTATAATTTGAGTGTATTAATTTTCACCAAGCTGTGGTCCGAGGACCTTACATGACTTAGTTTCTGTTTAATACTTCAATAATTTGAGTGTATTAATTTCCACCAAGCTGTGGTCCGAGGACTTTACATGACTTAGTTTCTGTTTAATACTTCAATAATTTGAGTGTATTAATTTCCACCAAGCTGTGGTCTGAGGACCTTACATGACTTAGTTTCTATTTAATACTTCAATAATTTGAGAGACACAAGCAACAGAATTAGGGATAAGCTATAAGAGGGAAATAAGACAGAACTGTTCATATTAATAGTAATACCTTTTTAAGTTATTTACATTCCAAGGATGAAGTACAGTTTTTTCGTCTAAATCTTCTAAGTAGTAAGCCCCTATTCCTGCTACAGATGTAATACGATACGGTCCTTCCCAATTAGGCCCTAACTTTCCCCAAGCTGGATTTTTGGTAGCTCCCAAGACTTTTCTCAATACCAAGTCCCTTGGAGTTAATGGCCTCAGCTTCACGTTTGCATCATAGCCCTGTTTCAGCTTATGTTGATAGTAAGCCAATTGAACCATCACATTCTCTCGTTGTTCGTCTACCAGGTTTAAGTTCTTACTCAAAAGTTCATCGTTGCCATCCGAGGTGAAAGTGCTGGTCCTTAGTGTAGGAAAGCCTGTTTCAAGGGGAATTACGGCCTCAGCCCCATACGTCATCGAAAATGGGGTTTCTCCTGTTGATCTTCTGGGTGTCGTTTGATACATCCAAAGGATGTGTGGCAGCTCTTCCACCCATTTTCCCTTTGTATCATCTAGCCTCTTCTTAAGTCCGCTCACTATGACTTTGTTGACAGCCTCGGCTTGCCCATTTCCCTGTGGATAAGCCGAAGAGGAATATCTATTCTTTATCCCCAGTTCGGAACAATACTTCCTGAAAGCCTTGCTATCAAATTGAAGACCATTATCCGAGATGAGAGTTTGAGGCACACCAAATCATGTGATGATGTTCTTCTAGACAAACCTTTTTATATCCACATCTCTGATATTAGCCAGAGGTTCAACTTCGACCCACTTCGTGAAGTAATCTATGCCAACTAGTAGATACCGTTTATTTCCTATTACCCTTGGGAAAGGACCAACAATATCCAGACCCCACTGAGCAAAAGGCCAAGGGCTAGATAAAGGGTTAAGAACACCTCCTGGTTGATGGATGTTCGGGGCAAATCTTTGGCACTGATCACACTTTCTAACGTATTCCTGGGCCTCCTTCTGCATGCCTGGCCACCAATACCCTTGGGTGATTGCTCGGTGAGATAAAGATCTTCCTCCAGTATAACTCCCACAAATCCCTTCATGGAGCTCTTCTAAGAGTGCCTCCGAGGCTTCAGGGCGCACACAAAGCAGGTATGGCCCAGAGAAAGATCGCTTGTACAATTTTTTGTCCTCAGACAACCAGAACCGAGGAGCTTTTCTTCGTATCTTATCAGCTTCTTAACCGTCCTTGGGTAATATGTCTTTCTCAAGGTAGAGCATTATAGGATCCATCCAGCTTGGTGCCGGGCTAATTAGATTGATTTGAAGTGTGTTTTCCGACACTAGGGTAGGCACACTTAGGTCTTCAACCATAACCACGCAAGGTAAGTTCATTGCCGAGGACGTTGCGAGGGTGGCCAAAGAGTCTGCATGGGTATTCCCACACCTAGGGATATGAGACAACTCAAAGAATTCAAAATCCCCTTCCATACGCCTAACCTGACTCAAGTAAACTTGCATTCTTGTATCACGAGCTTCCAATTCCCCTTTTACCTGGCCCACAATCAGCGTTGAATCCAAGAACATTTCCATTGTCTTTCCTCCCAGTTTCTTGACCATCCCCATTCCCATTAGTAGAGCTTCATACTCGGCCTTGTTGTTGGTGGCTGAGAATCCCAACCTTAAAGACTTCTCAATGATGGTCTGTTTAGGAGATATTAGAACCAGCCCCACTCCTGACCCCCTTTGGTTTGCCGCTCCATCTATATACACCTTCCAGGGGGAGGAACGTT
This sequence comes from Quercus gilva, assembly GCA_023621385.1. Lineage (NCBI taxonomy): Eukaryota > Viridiplantae > Streptophyta > Magnoliopsida > Fagales > Fagaceae > Quercus > Quercus gilva. The sequence goes on from CM042480.1 coordinate 34,486,589, forward strand.
TTGTGGAGATAAGGCCAACTGATTTTTCATCCATGCCCTGTGGACTTGCTTCAATTTCTTCAGGGCCTTCAGCAAATTCAGCCACCAAGTCGGCCAGAACCTGACCTTTTACAGAAGTACGAGGCATATACTTAATATCAAAAGCCCTTAGAATTGTGCCCCACTTGCCAACTCTGCCAGTGTAATCTGCACTCCAAAGAACTGTTTTGATTGGATACTGAGTCAGAATGACTACAGTGTGTGCTTGAAAGTAATGGGGAAGTTTTCTCGTTGCATGCACCACTGCCAGAATGGCATTCTCCAACGGTAAATAACGCACCTCAGCCTCATGAAGCGATTTGCTCACATAGTAAACTGGTCGTTGTACACCATTGTCCACTCGTATCATAACAAAGCTGATTGCATAAGGGGCTATCGCCAAGTAGGCAAAAAGAACCTCGTCCACCTCAGGGGTGGACATAATGGGTGGCCGAGATAAATACTCCTTGAGCTGTTGAAATGCTAGAGCACACTCCTCAGTCCGCTCGAACCCTTTCCATTTGTGGAGTAAAAGGAAAAAGGGTCTGCACCTATCTGCCGACCTGGATATGAATCTGTTCAGCGCAGTGGTCATCCCAGTTAACCTCTGAACTTCCTTTGGATTCCGAGGTGGTTGCAAGTTGTTTATGGCCTTAATTTGGTCGGGGTTCACCTCAATTCCCCGGTGAGTCACCATGTAGCCCAAAAACTTTTCAGAGCAAACCCCAAATGAGCACTTGGAAGCGTTTAGTCGTAACTTATGCTTCCTCAGAATCTCAAACGTGCTAGTGAGGTCCGTCACATGCTCGGCCACTACCTTACTCTTTACAACCATATCATCAATATAGACCTCTATGTTTTTGCCTAGCTGTGGCTCAAACATCTTCGTCATCATCCGTTGATAAGTAGATCTTGCACTTTTCAAGCCGAAGGGCATCACTTTGTAATGAAAGTTCCTATTAGGGGTGAGGAAAGCAGTCTTCTCCTGGTCATCCAATGCCAGTGGGATCTGATGATAGCCCTGAAATGCATCAAGAAAGCTCATCCGAGGATGACCCACTGTTGCGTCCACCAGTTGATCTATACGAGGCATAGGAAAAGGATCCTTCGAACAAGCTCTATTAAGATCTGTGAAATCAACACATACTCGCCATTTTTCATTTTTCTTCCTTACCACAACCGTATTGGCCAACCACTGAGGGTAAAATACTTCCTTAATAGCCCCTGCCTCTTTAAGCTTAGTCACCTCATCTTTGATAGCCTCAGCATGTAATTTAGAAGGACGCCGAGGTGGCTGTTTCTTTGGTATAACAGAGGGATTGACATTCAAATGATGACAAATGAAGTCTAGATCAACCCCTGGAGCTTCGTAGGCATTCCATGCAAACACATCAACGCTTCTCCTTAGAACCTCAACCAATTGCTCTTTTTCCAACGAAGGTAATAGTGCTCCGACCTGAAAGTACCTGTCTGGATCACCGCCAACACTCACTCTCTCCAGATTCTCACACTCAACTTCATCGGCGGACGTGTCGGATATGGTACTCGGATTCTTTGACTGCTATAAGTCATCCTCTGCCTTGGCCAATGTGCCTACTTCTGGCCGATGTTGAATGGCTGCTATCATGCACTGCCTCGCCATATTTTGATTCCTCAATATTTCTAGCACTTGGCCTCCTGATGGATATTTCACCTTCTGATACAGAGTAGAAGAAACAGCCCCTAGGATGTGCAACCAAGGTCTACCCAAAATCGCCGTATACGGAGAAAAAACGTCTACCACAATAAAATCCACATCCACCACATCTGAGCCTGCTTGCACTGGTAATCTAATCATACCCATCGGAATGACTAACCTTCCTTCGAAACTCACCAACGGGGAACTATAAGCTGTTAGGTCCTGGGGTGTCAAATTCAACCCTCTGTACAGGTCAGGATACATCACCTCGGCAGCGCTCCCTTCATCTATCATCACCCTTCTCACATCATACCCCCCCAATTCTAAGCGTAACCACCAGGGCATCGTCATGCGGTTGTATCGTTCCTCTCTTATCCTCCTCCGAAAAACCCAACACCAGTGAGGCGTTCAGTTTTGCTTTCTTCGGCATCGAACTGGAGCCCCCATCCACACATTGAGATACAGACATTATCCTGGAGGGACAGGATCCCGTTCTTCCTGGGGCAGCAAATATAACATTTATTGTGCCTAGGGGGCTCCTGAAGAGGCATTCCCCCGAAATGTTGATCCTGTCTGACCTCCTCGGCCACTGTAATGATGCAGCAGGTGCGTCAACTTTCCCTCTTGAACAAGCTCCTCCAAGTAATCCCACAGGTTTCTACAATCTTCAGTAATGTGTCCGTGGTCCTGATGATATTGACAGTAAAGGTTTTGGTTGCGTTTCATAGGATCCCCTGCCATTCTATTGGGCAGTCTGAAGTAGGGCTCATCTTTTATCTTCTCTAGAACCCGTTGCACTGGTTCTCTGAATACAACATTAACCGCCTGGGAGTTAGCAGATCCTGATTGCCCCCCAAAGTCCCTCCGAGGTCGATTGTTATTGTATCGGTCCGATCTAAAATCCCTCCTCTCCTGAGGGATTACCTTGGACTTTCCTCTACCCCGTATCTGGTCCTCTTCTACCCTTCTATATTTGTCAATTCGGTCCATAAGCTGTCGCATGCTAGTAACAGGTTTGCCAATCAATGAACTCCTCATATCATGCTCGGTTGGAAGGCCCTCCTTGAAGGTATTAATGGCCACGTTGTCATTAGCCCCATCTACCTCGTTAAACATTTCCCAATATCTGTCAGAATAGGCTTTCAGTGTTTCCCCCTCTCGCATAGACATTGATAATAACGATCCCAAGGGCTGAACAACCCTTCTGCAAGTAATGAAGCGAGCACTAAAGGCTTGGATGAGCCTCTCAAAGGAGTCAATAGTATTCGCTTCTAAGCCGTTGAACCACCTCATCGCCACTAGACTTAAGCTTGAGGGAAAAACCTTGCACATTAGGGCCTTGTCCCTAGAATGGATGGCCATTCTCTGACTAAAATGACTAACATGCTCCATCGGGTCCGTCTGACTATTATAAATGGTGAACGTAGGTTGATGGAACCGCCGAGGAAGACTTGCATCCTCTATGCGTCGCGTGAACGGCGATTTGGAAACTTGGCTCAGTGCTTTGTTCAAAGCATCGTTCCCTAAGCCCTGACGAGGTGGACTCTTATATGTTCGCCCACGGTGCTGCTCCTCATCACGTGAAAAAAGCTCACTGAGCGGAGTTCTAGACCTTCGTCTATAACTGGTATCATCGGACTCCTCCGAGGACTGCCCTGAGTTTTGAGTCGTACGCTTCCGTCGCTCGTAGCATAATTCCCTTTTTAATCTATTAATCTCACGCTGCATGTCCCCATCTTTCTTAGCACGGGAGACATGGCTCTTCCCCCGAGATTGGCTCCTCTCCGTGTGGATGGTTCGCGCATTTCCCTCGCGGTCCCCCCTCTGTTCGTGGATTACCAACGGGTCGCCATGTTGAGGCCCCCTGGACTCTGCCTGGTGTGGATTAGCATCCATCTGCTGTGGTGCTCCTTCTGCCATCAGCTGTTGCACTTGTCTTTTCCTACAATCGGATCAAGTTCTTCCCACAGACGGCGCCAATTGTAAGGACTCAAAATGTATTAGACTCAAAAGAAGGATGGGATTCGAGCTCAACAAGTCCAAACAATAAAATTTATAGAGAATGGGCGTAAGAACTAGCTCCAGTGAGAGGAAAAAGACATCGTTCTTCTACAGCAAAAGGAACTTCAAACTAAATAAAAGAAAAAAAAAAAACCTTCTTCTTCTTCTCCTCGGCTAGATTTTTAGTGTTTATGTCTCTGGATTCTCTCTCTTCTTCCTTTTTCTCCCTTCTTTCCAAAATGTCCTCCTTTGTAGTGTACTCTGATTTTACGTTATATACTACCTTCTTCATTCTGCTTCCACCGTACACGTGTAGGTTCCATTCTGAGAACTTCTTTCTGTCCCATCCAGAACTTCCTGGATTTTCCGTCTAGTGGTTAGAAGACTGCTTGATTACTGTTCAGGTATCACCTCTACATTAATGCGGCCAGAGAGTTAGCTGGGAAGCATTTAATGTGGAGGTAGCAGTTTTTAGGAGATATTTGTTACTTTTCTCGGTTCCTTCTTTGCTCAATGTTCATTAGTTAGTTTGCATGCAATTCTGTGAAGTTCCTTGACTATTAAAAGAATTACACCCACCTCGGACGTAGTTTGAGTAATAAATCTTATCCTCGGACATGTGAGTGTCCTCGGACTGGGCTAGCAGCCCACTTCCCATGAACTCTCCGTTTATCTTTTTGGGCCACTGGCCCCACAGTCGTGATTTCTTGATTAGGCAACAAACTTTTACAATTTTTTTCCTTATGTATATCTTGACCCGCTCCTCATTGAATGAGAAAATAAAATTTACCATTTTTGTTTACATTAGCACTGGGCTTAGTTTGGAAATATACTCTCCAATAAGAAACAAGATCCTTGATATAATTAGGACTGAAATAAAATCTTTTTTAAACAACAATTTGAATTTCACTATGGAAAATATTATTGTTAGAGTTATTCCTTTTTTGTAAAGTCCAATTATTTTATTATCATTTTAACCTTCATTTGGATGGAAAGTGTTGTCATTAGAAAATTATGTTACAATAAACTAAATTATGCTAGAAATTATATTTGGAAATATTGCAAGAAAAGACCATTACTATTTAAATAAAAGCAATATATAAAAAACAACATTTGGCATTGAAAGTTACGGGAAAATGCCAATGATGTTTGGTTCAACAATGATGTTTTCTAGAAAATAAGTCATTTTTCAAGAAGCATTTTCTATTAAACTATCTCATTTTCCAATGTTTGGTACTTTAAATGAGTTGAAAAGCGACCTCCTAATACCTTATTTAGTTTGCTATGAGTTAGATTTGTTTTCCAAAAAAAAATTAATAGAAAACAATCTCTAAAAATAAGTCATACTTTTTATGTTGACAAAAAATAATTTTCCTTTGACTTATCTTTTTCTATGCTTCCAAACGCTGAAAAACATGAAAAATTATCTTTACACAAAGTTTTTCATCGAAACAAACAGAACGTACGTTTGTATTTAAATATAACTTTTACAATTTCTTTTTTTGGCAAAAAAATGTCATTTGGTGAAATGAAGGGAACAGACTAACTTTGTATGTATTCTAGTCTTATCTAAGAATAGAAGCAAATAGGTTAGTTTGATGCAACATTAGAACATTCCCTCTGAAGTTAAAATGTGGTCATAGTGTGGCAAACACGAAATACTAATGTGTTGTAACGACTTGCTTTACAAATTAATGTCTTATTTTCTCTTTCTCTCTCTTTTTATTTATTTTTTATTATTATTTTTTTTTTGAGAAAGGATGTCTTATTTTCTCTAGCTTTACAAATTTAGTTAATCTAAAACATAAGCTTAGTCAAATTCAATTTATTTTTATCTCACACATATACTAATATATATTGAAAGTCGTTAAGAGCTTTGTAATTATGCTAAAAATTATATTTGGAAATATTGCAAGAAAAGACCATTACTATTTAAATAAAAGCAATATATAACAACAACATTTGACATTGAAAATTATGGAAAAGATCTATTAAAAATATTAAATTTTGAATATTAAATAGTAGAGTTAATATATGGAAACTCATTAAAGACTATTGAAAAACACCCTTTAAACAATAAATTAAGAATTAGGGGTGTTAATTCAGGTTAGTGCGTCGGGTTTGTGTCATGTTGAGGTAGGGATATTTGACTAAATCACTCAACCCTATCCCAACCTATTTAACAATCGTGTCATGATCCTTCAACCCTAACACAATCTGTTAATGGGGCGGGTTGACCTAATCCAACCCATTTGACATGCTTAATAAATAGGTCATATTGGGTTGACAAGAATATGACATAATCACACAACCCATTTCAACCTGCTTAATATTAAATATAACATCCATCTAGAAATAAATATTTTTTAACATCCCAAAAGTAGTGCATACATTTCAAGTCTTCAACCCACGTTCAAAATAATATAGTTCAATTTCTAATTATATTAGGGTATGTAAAGTTTATAAAGTTTCAATTTTCAATTATACTTGTAAGTTTTTTGTAATTACTCACATTTCATTTTAAGTTTAAAATATAGGTTGGACATAAAAGGTATTTGACAAATCTAAAATAAAATGAATATTTGTTTGTTATGCAAGTTAAACAAGTTGTGTTAAATGGGTCATTTTAAGTTGACACAAATAAATTGGCGTATTAAACGTGTCTATTGCGAGTCATGCGGGTTGACCCTCTTATGACCCGTTTTTATCGTGTTGCTTTTGAGTCAACCCATTTATGACCCAAACCCACTAAGGCCCAATCCTAAACCGCAAAAACCCGTGTTGGGTTTGTGTCATGTTTGCAGGTCAAGTCGAACGTTGACACCCCTATTAAGAATATTAAATTCCATTACCCAATTAGGTGCTAAGTCTAACAAACGAGTATGGAATAGTGGAATCTGAATTATTTTCTTTATCATTTTCTCATATCTTTCTATCATCATAAATACTGTCCTATTTTCTCTAGCTTAACTAAAAAAAAAAAAAAAAAAACCACTACACTAAACATAACCTATACATATAGAGTAGCCTATAGAGTTAGACACTTTTTCATATCTCTGTCTCTCTCTCTTTCTTTTCTTTTCTTTTTGAGGTGAATCTCTCTCTCTCTCTTGGGTTTGTATCATATTTTTACTGAAAATGGTACAAGATTCTCAACCATAATGTCGTGCTTATTTGATACATTAGGTTTTTTTTTATTTTTTTATTTTTTTTATGATTAGTTGGGTAGGGTTGGACCCAAAACTGACCTGAACCCAAGGCAAACTCGAATATTGGACCCGAACCTAACCTAAGCATCCATCCAACCCGCCCAAGACCCTTCGGGTCGGGTCGGGTGGGTCAAGTTGGCTAGGTTTATGCTCGGCCCTAATTACAGGACCAGTAGTTAATGATATTCCTATATCAACTGAGAGTAATACTAATAGTCTAACACGCTAGGCTAGGTATTAAATTTACAACCCTAATCAACCAATTTTGCGGCTTAATCACTTTTACATAATACCCTAGGCCTAGGTGTTAAATTTAGACCCCTAATCAATAAATTTTACCTAGCATCCTAGGTCTAGATATTAAATTTAAACCCCTAATCAACCAATTTTATGGCTTAATTACTTTCACCCTAAACTAGCATTAAACTCAAATATACGTTATTAACCAAATTCACAATTCATTGCATCAATACCAAAACCTCCACTAGTGAAGCAATAAAAATAGCAGTAAAGAAATGCAAACCACACAATAACACGGATATGTTATTGAAGAGAAACACCCGAGCACCCAAACAAAAAAACCTTTATGTGGCATTGACATCGAAACCTCCACTAGTGAATAGTTGTAGTATAGGTTTATAGTAAGCCCTCAACGTAAAGCTAACTAGCCTAGTACTTGAGACCTTAAACTTCCGCACTATGCCAATTCCTTTCTTCAACTAGCATCTAGAAAGTGCGCATTGAGCAGCCAACCACAAGCCACCAAGAACCCTTGGATTAGTGGTGTTGCTTCAAATAGCTTCCAGTACTAATCAACTCTCTAACACTCAAATAAGGTGGAAGTAGTGATAGTTTAAATTTCCTCCCATGGATATGAAAATGGTGAGAGGGAAAGAGATGAAAGAATGGCTATGGTTTACTCAATGGTCGTCGTTCACTCTCTCTCTCTCTCTCAAAGGTAAAATCTCAATATTACCCTTTAAAACTCACAATCTAGTTCTCTAGGGTGTTTCACATGCATAGGATCATATTGAAGTGGGTTGGGGTTGATTCAAATGGGCTAGCCAAGAGATATGAATGTAAGACTAGAACGCTGTCGTCAAGTAACTCATGAGAGTGAGTTGCTCCTGAAAAGGTCTCTCCTTTTTCTGCCACGTGTTGAACTCGCGGGCAAGGGTCAATCTCGCAAGAGCGAAGTCCTCTTCAGAAAAACAGTGACCAAGGTTCAAGTACATTTACCCAATTACAAATAAACCTAAAAAAATACATGAAAATTAAGCACAATTACAAGAAAATATGGCATGGAATTAGCCAACAAAAACAACTACTTTACATTAACAATATAACAAATTTTATCTTCCTTTTAAAATTCTTACACTGGGACAACGATACAGCATAAATAGCTAGTGTCACAGACCTCAAGTACTAAAGAGGGTAAAGCAAACAAGTTCAATAAATTGATTGTGGTTCAAATTGTCTTCTTCTGCAGAAGCCCAAACCTTTATTATGCAATCCAACGAACATGACAACAAATACTGATTATAGCAAAATAAGAGACTTTAGGACATCATCATGGCCATTCAGTGCCGTAATACACGACAAATTTTCACCATCCCCGACCCGAAAGTCGAAACAAGAGGAATATAAGAAAATAATTGATGTTTCCTTTTTCTCTCTCTCTCTCTCTCTTTCTTTTTTTTTTTTTTTTTTTTTTGGTTGAAGGTTGCTATAAACAAGGTTTTGAATTCAATTCTAGATTGGTTATTAGAATAGAATATTTTGGTATAAAAGTGTGTTGGTGACCTATTTTGAAATTACACACCAGATATGTATATTTAAATTTCTATCTATGGATGAAATTTTCAATTTTTTGGTCCAATCACTATCTATATATTGATAATAATAATGTATTTGTTTTATATAATTATTGATACTTAATGATATTAATTAATTTTATGTCGGGCTTGAACTTAATTTGAGATGACTTAAATTGGATTTAGATGGGGTTAAACCCCAAAACCAAACACAACATAAATTTAAAATCTATTTTCCTTTTCTTTTTATTTTCCTCCCTCTCCTCTTCAACCAACTACCACATGAACGCCTTGCCAAGTCAAATCAAATTTTCAATTTCCCAATGTTCTCTCTCATTTCTTTTTCACTATTTTGTCTGTCTCAGAAAAGGTTTATCTCTAAACTAATTTAATTTGAAGGAAAACTCTTTCAAGTCCTCCTATAACTTTTTATTGAATGTGAATTTTCAAAATCTAACCGTTGAATTGTATGTTTTTTATATTCTTAACACGAATGCCAAATCTTGTTCAAATTAGATATTATTTACTATTCGATCAATAAACTTAATTTTATGCATAATGTTTTATCACAAAAATTTGAAATTTAAACATTTTTTTATGACTAGCTATTGATCTTTGATCTTCTTTAAATTTTCCAAGCATGGATGTTATAATAAGAACCTGCAATCCAATATTTATTTTTTCAAAATTTACATCTAATAAAAGATATAAGAGGAATTTAGAGGGTTTCTCTCCAAACTAGTTTGGAGAGAAATCTTTTCCTTTTGTGTCTACCTTTGGTTATTTTAATTTCATGTTTCTTTATCTTTCTTTAGTTTTTTGGAGCCTACAAGTGAGCCAAGCTCTTGTCTTCCTCATCTAACACCATCACCAGTGTCATCTTCTGCATTTTGGTTGCAAAACCACTTAGTCATTTCATTTTCAGTCTCTTCCTAATTTTTCACTCTCTCACTGTGTTATTACTTCATTCCAAAACAAGTATTTCAATTGGCACACCAGTTCAAGCCAAAATTTGAAGCAAGAGAAAACAAAGGTATTACTTGCACTAGTCTACACGCCAGAATAAAAAATTTTGTCCATTCTAGCCAAAACGACATAGAATGAAAAATTTTGTCCATTGGTTATTGTTGAGTTATAGATTGACCCCGATTAATTAATTTAATTACTAAAGTTGATTAATTAGGACAAATTACATGCAAATCATGAAAGCACCAACAAATCACCAAATAAACTAATATGCAATGGAAATTAAATGACATGGTGATTAGTTGACGAATGGGGAAAACCTCTCGCAAGGCAAAAACCTCCACCAGGTGATTTTTAGGTCACCACTCACAAGAATCCACTAACCAAGAACAAGTGGTTACAAGTATGAGGAATCTTACTACTACCCTAGGCTATCCCAAAATACAAACTTATAGTTGAACCTTTAGTCTAATCCTCAATTGAACTTGATCTTGTAGAGACTTCTTCCACAACACAGATCCCAGTACATGACTAAATCTCAGCAACTAAATGATTGTTATTGGTTGCAAAGTTCTTCACTTCAAAGTATGTTGAAAATCTGGAAGTATTTGGTTATAAAAACCTAAGGCGCACAAAACACAGTAGTTTCTCACAGAGTATATGAGTTCTCTTTTTGAGAACAAAACCCTAGCAATCCAAGTGATCATGGGTCGAGATTTAGGTCTAAGAATTCTAAAATCACAAAGCTCAATAGATTGAGCTTGTGTCGAGAATTCTTCATTAAGTCTCGATAGATGCTAGTGTTGAGCTTCACTAAATCAGTTTTTCTTTACTTGTTTCTTGATTCAATCTTCATGTTTTTAAAGGTACCACTTGTTATGTTTGTGCAACATACTTCTAGATACATTAAACCCATCTTAGAGTTTGCCTCAACTTACACTTTTCGGGCACGATTTCAGCCTTGGTGACTTGAGATCTGCCATGATTGATGCAGCATCTTCAGCCTTTGTAGTGAGGCTTTGCGTCATACACTAGGTTTGTTTCTTCCATTGCTTCCACTGTAAAGGTTTATAAGCTTAGAAACAATCGTTTAATGTGTTCTAGAACATCAAAAACATATGTAAAATACTCTTCATTTGTTCTTGCAAAATACTTAATTATGACCACTCAAATGACTCGGTAGCATTACTTGATACATAAAATACTATTTTTTTAGCTAGAAAGATACATATATAATCTTGATTAGTATATGATTGATATATTGTTAAATTTTTTATTGTGAAAAGGGAAAAAAATTAATTAATTTTTTCTTCCTTTTACATATTTGTGACTACATGTTCATGATATTTATCTTTAAAAGAAAAACTATAAGAAAGAGAAATCTTTTCTTACGTTTTTCAGAAAGATGGGTGAAAATATATAATGAAAATGGAAGAAATTTAACAGTAATAATGGGTGCTAGACTAACGTTTTCCCTCATCTATAGATGTCTCGATCGCCAAGGCTGAGGAGATGAGGAGAACAGACACAAACAGAAGAGCCAAGTATATAAAAGCCTTCGGATTCTTTTTTCTTGAGAAAACGCTATTCAGAAATCACACTAAAAGATTTTGGGGAGAATGAGAACTGTTGGATTGTCCTAACCATTATTTATAGTGCTGGAGCAGTACTAAAAAACGAAAGGGATAAAGAATAAGACAATAGCAATTTAAAGTGGTGCATCATTCATAACAAAAAGCTTAGTTGGTTGTTAAGTATATATATGTTGTTTCTAGTTTGCATTTTCAAATTCTCAGCACTTCCCATTGACTGACATTGAGAGTGAACAAAGACGTGTATCAGTTGAGCTCAGCCAAGGGTGAAGTTTTGGCAAGTGGCAAATAATTTTGGAGACTTCTGCATGTAGATAACAGTTCATACAGGTGGACAAATTTGCCAACACGAGCTATATAAGATTGGTTTATCGTCACATAAGTCATCCCTTTATGTTGTAGCGTAGTAAAAGTTATTATGAAAATATTACGAACTTTGAGAAAGATTTTCAAAACATATAATAGAAACGAAGAGAATTTAAAAAGAAAATAGACCAAATCACTAAAACACTAAAAATTTAGGTGGTTTAACAATAGCTTACGTCCATACACCAATCAAACCAAACCAAATAAGGAATAAGGAAGCAACTTCGACTCAATCAAACCAAATATAGTCAAATGGCTCTATTACATACACCAAATTCAAACAAAGAAGACAATGAAGAATAAAAACTATCAATTCCTCAACTTTCTCAGCAACCAAACGGATTTTGGATCTGAAAAATTGGAAACGAACAACATGTTCAAGGTGAACAGACCCACCCACTGTTGCCTACATCTCAGCTCATCCAATGCCCAATAAACTCAAAAACCTAAGACCCACATCCTTCCAAATCCCAAGAGTCCAAAACATCGTGTCTATCAGAGAGTGCTCTGCCATTGCCATTGAAATAGGACAAAGAGATAGAGATTAATTGAAATAAAGAAGAAATTAAGAAATCGAGAGAGAGGGGAGACCTTCGAGCTAAACTGATTGGTGTTGGGAAGGTGGATACACTTGATGACGATGCGAGCGATGAATTCTTTGACAGTATTTCAGAGAGTGCTTGATATAGGTATGGGTTTACAAAGGAGTTTTAGATTTTAGCTTGAGGTTGAAGATAAAGAGATGTATGCAAGCGATGAACTCTGTTTTGCTGGGAATATTTCTGGATTTTCAGAGAGAGTATTTGAGCGTTGTTGTTTGGTTGCCAAGAAAGTGAGAGAAAAGGAAATGGCAAAAATTTTCTTTGTGGTTTCTGAGAAAAGGAAAGAAAGGACAAGAAAATGAATAGATTTTAAAATTGAGAAATTAAATTTTTTATTTTTTTTAATATGAAAATGGCTGGGTTGAATTTGGGTATATTGTTTTTGGGTTAAATAGGGTTCAATGAGTTTTTAGTTAAAACCCAATAATTATCAGGTCTAATTGGGTTGATGCCCATTTAACCCAACTAATAATTGGGTGGGTTTGGGTTCAATTATAGTAGGTGGGTTTGGGTGGGCAAATGGGTTTGGGCTTACTTTGTCACCCCTATTTAAAACCTAGTGGGTTCTTATAGAGGATTAGCTTAATGACGTGAACAACATCTTAGGGACACCAAGTTGGTTTACCATTAGGTTAAGAAAAAAATTGACTTTTTATGTTAAGTATGATTTGAACCCAAATCAAACCAACTTTGACCTAGTAAATTTCTGACCCATACCCAATTTTGACTTGACCTGTCAAGGCAAACTAGTAGCCTGCTCATAATGCCTTTGTTATAAAATTTTAAACTTAGTTTTTCTATTGGCTCATTATATTTTTATACTAAAGTTATATTAAATTTTCTACTTTATAAATGAAAATACTCATAATTTTACTTGTCAACTTGATGAACAATGCTCACATATAAATGTTTACAATGTCAAATTTTACTACTAACATTGAATTTTTTAAAATTGTTTTTGAAGTTCATTATTGATTTCATCATAATTATTAACTTTTTTTTTCTTTACCTAATTTGTGATATTCTATTCTTAAAGTTATATATAATGTATGAGGTTGGATTAGTTTTTTCCCTTTAATTTTTTAGATTATTTGCTTATACACAGCTTTTTAAAATCTCAATTTTTTTCTAAGTTAAAACTATAATATTACCAATTTTCAGCCAATAAGAAAAGTTTAATAAACTTAAAGTTCGTTTAAACAATTAATCTAAAAGCACACTTACTTTATAGATGATTTCACTTTACTTCATATATCATTTATAACATGTATGGGAGTTTTTCTTTTCTTTTCTTTTTTCATTGAATTATTAGACTAGTATACAATTAAAATTAATTATCAGACTCGATAGAGCTGTGGCAACGAAGGGGTGGATTGAGAAATTTCAGGTCAGTAATGTAGTGCACCTTCTTCCTCATGCTTCGGACCATCTTCCTATTGCTATCTAGGTTCAAAATTTCAAACAGAAACATCATAGAGCTAATCAGGGTTTTAAGTTTGAAGAAAGTTGGTTGTTGTGGGATGACTGTGAGACTCGGGTTTTGCAAGCATGGAGTTTGGCAAGAAGTGGGGATTCAGGTTTGGCAGATGTGCATGCAAAAATTAGGGCCTGTGGTGATGAATTAAAGGCATGGGGAGACTCAAGGACTAGACCTGAGGAGGAAGAAATTAAATCCCTTAAGAATCAGTTTGATAGAATTAATAGAGCTGACACTACTGATGAAAGTAAGGTGGAGTATTTGGCAATCAGTAAACAGTTGGATGATCTCTTATTGAAACAGGAGATTTACTAGGCATAAAGATCTTGGGTTGCATGGTTGAAACATGGGGATAGAAATGCTAAATTTTTCCACTCAAAAGCATCGCAACGGCGATGACGGAATTATATAAAGGGTATAATGAACTAATAGGAGCAATGGGTGGAGGAGGTGGAGGACATAGCCAGAGTTGCAATTGATTATTTTGATAATCTTTTTTCTGCAGGATCATGTCATCAAATGGAGGAGTGTTTAAGTACAGTTTCTGCCAGAGTAACTACAGACATGCAGGAGATGCTTTCAGGGGATTTTACTGCTGCTGAAATCAAGGAAGCTGTATTTCAGATGGGACCAACAAAGGCACCTAGCCTTGATGGTATGAATGCCTTGTTTTATCAAAAATTCTGGCATATTGTAGGTGATGATGTAGTGAATGTGTTAGATTTTGTGAATAATGGAGTTATGTTCCCAGATTTAAATCATACCAATATTGTGCTTATCCCTAAAGTGAAGAATCCTGAGAAAATGTTTGAATTTAGACCTATTAGCCTTTGTAATGTCATTTATAAGGTTATCTCTAAAGTCCTTGCCAATAGACTGAAACAAGTGCTTCCTGATATTATTTCTCCCGCTCAGAGTGCTTTTGTGCCAGGTAGACTTATTACAAATAATGTTATTGTGGCATATGAGGTATTGCATTCCATGCATGTCAGGAAAAAGGGTAAAACAGGTGCTTTCGCTTTGAAGCTGGATGTCAGCAAAGCATATGATCGAGTGGAATGGCTATTTTTATAGGGTATTATGCAGAAGCTGGGCTTTCCAGAAAAATGGATTGAGAGAGTGATGACATGTGTCACCACCACATCATTCTCTATTCTACTTAATGGAAAGCCTTATGGGAATGTGACTCCATCTAGGGGAATCCGCCAGGGAGACCCTCTTTCACCGTACTTATTTCTGTTATGTGCAAAAGGATTTACATCTTTGTTGGCAAAAGCAGAGTCTGATGGCAAAATTCATGGCGCTTCCATTTGCAGAGGGGCATCAAAAGTTTCTAACTTATTGTTTGTAGATGATTCCCTCTTGTTTTGCAGGGCAACACAAAATGAAGTGGATATCGTTTCTGAGATGCTTCAGACCTATGCTAATGCGTCAGGCTAGTGCATAAACTTGGAGATGTCATCGGTCTTTTTTAGTAGCAATACTTCAGCCAATTAGAAGCAAGACATTTTGAGGACTTTGGGAGTACAAGAAGTGAACAGGTTTGAGTCTTATTTAGGGCTACCTACCTTAGTAGGGAGAACAAAGTATCATATGTTCTCATACTTGAAGGATAGGATATGGAAAAAATTGCAAGGGTGGAAAGGGAAGATGTTGTCTAAGGTTGGTAAGGAAATTCTGATTAAAGCAGTTGCTCAGTCTATTCCTACGTACACTATGAGTTTTTTCCAACTCCCTTTGAAACTTTGTGATGAGCTAGATGCAATGTGTGCTAAGTTTTGGTGGGGACAGGTGGAGAATGAAAGGAAAATTCATTGGCAGAGGTGGGAAAAATTGACGCTATCAAAGAGGGAGGGAGGAATGGGCTTTAGGGATCTAAGGGCCTTTAATTTAGCAATGCTAGCTAAACAAGGGTGGAGGTTGCCGCATGATAATAATTCTTTGGTGTTTCAATGTCTCAAAGCTAGATATTTTCCAAGAACTTCTCTCTTTGCTGCTAAGGAGTCACCAAATTGCTCTTTTGTTTGGAAAAGTATTGTGGCTGCTTTTCCTATTTTGAAGTCTGGATGTTGTTGGAGAGTTGGGAATGGCCGCTCAATTCGGATTCTAGGGGATAAATGGATACCGAATTATCCAACAAATGCACCTCTAAATCTAGTGAATGATGAAGTTCGTGAAGCGACTGTTGTTGAATTAATTGACCAAGACTTGCATGCATGGAGGGCTGATTTTATCATGGATATGTTTGAAAAAGAAGATGTCGAAGCTATTTGTAGAATACAGCTCAGCCAAAGACATGTGAAGGACTTTATGATCTGGATGCACCAAAGGAAGGAGATTTTTACTATTAAATCCGCTTACAAGGTGGCTAGGGAAGTGTTGAGAGAAGGAAGGGTAGCTGAGAATTCTTGGGGTTGTGCTGGAAAGGAGGTTTGGTCTGCAATTTGGAAGCTTAGAATTCCTAACAAAATAAAGGTGTTTGGGTGGAGAGCTTGTAATGAAATCTTACCAACAAAATTGAATCTGTCTAAGAGAAAAATTATTGCAAAAAATGCAATGTGCCCAATTTGCTTGAGGTTTCTGGAATCAGTGGTCCATGCTCTTTGGGAATGTGGTACGGCTAGAGATGTGTGGGCAAGTAGCTTAAAAATTCTGCAGAAAGGTGGGTTAAGTATGGCAGATATGCTTCAATTAATGGAATACTTAATGGAGCGAGTAGAGTCTCATGATATGGAGGTTGTGCTCATTCAAGCATGGCTGATTTTGAATCAAAGAAATTGGGTTGTGCATGGAGGTAAGTTTCATGATCCAGGCTGGTTGAATAATCGGGCAACAGAGTTTCTTGAGAAGTTTCGGATTGCATCACTACTGATGGGACCAGCACACAGAGGGAAATCTTCTCGGGACACCTGGCAGTCCCCTTCTCCTTCGATCTTCAAGCTTAACTTTGATGCAACTCTGTTTTCGGCTCTTAATAGTTCGGGTTTTGGTATAGTTATCCGGAATGAAAAAGGTGAGGTTATGACAGCCATGGCAGCAAAGGGTCCTGAGGTATCTTGTAGCGAGGAGGCTGAGTTTCTTGCATGTCGGAAAGCTATTGAATTTGTCATTGATGTTGGCTTCTCTAAACTTGTTATTGAAGGGGATAATTCTTCTATCATGAAAGATGTTTCGGCTTTGCAGGATGATTATTCTTTGCTTGGGAATGTAATTGGGGATATTCATCATTTGGTTAGGAACTTGTAATGGGTTAGGATTGAATGTACTAGGTGAGGGGGGAATAGAGTTGCTCATGAGTTAGCTCAATTTGCTAGAAACATTAGTCAAGATTTGTCTTGGATGGAAGATGTTCCTCCAATAACTAGGGAAGCTTTGTACCAAGATGCTAATTTTTCTAGTTAATTGAATGATATGCTTCTGTTTCAAAAAATAATAATAATAATTATCATATTATAAATTTAAAGATTTCCGTATTATTCAACTTTTATCTCTGTGTTTTTTTTTTTTTTTTTACTGTATTGAAATAAATACAGAAAAAATAATCCAAAAGCATGTTAAAAGTTTTTTTTAAAATATTTTTTATGACAAAAAATACGAGTCATTATGAGTTCCATCAAAGATTGTGTAAAGAATATAATAATTGCAACCTCTTTTAGTCCAATAAACTTTTGAGACAATAATTTATTGGGCCGAATCCGAGCTGTTTGGTATGTTTACCAATTGTAGCTATAGGTAGGAGTTGGGTTGAGCACCCACAATATTTGACCTTTCTATTGTTGGAAATAACCGATAGGGATGGCAATTTTTGCCCGACCCGCGAGTACCCGGCCCGGTCCGACCCTAATGGGCCGGATTTTACCCGGTCTGATTAGGAATAAGGTCGGGTATGGGTTAAAAAAAAAAAAAACCCGAATCGGGTCCGGGTCGAGTCTGGGTTTTATCAAAAAAATCCGAAACCCGACCCGAATAAAACTCGGTTTCCTTGAAATTCAAAAATACCCCCTATATATATATAGCTATAATCTAACCCTAAAACCCTCATTTCCCCTCAGCAGCAGCTCACGCCTCCCTCAGTCCTCACTGCCTCACTTTCCTCTCCCACTCTCACTCACTCACTCTCCTCTCCTCTGACCACCACAGCCACAACCAAGCGTCCAAGCCTTACTCAGTCTCCTCTCTTCTCACCACGACAGCCCAAACAATGCCCAGAAAACTCGTTCATCCGACGGACAGTTCGCACTCAAGATTTCCTTCACCCTTTGATCGAAACCTCCACTGTTCCTTAGCGAATTCAAAGCCACCAAACCCCCAAACAACTTGTCGTTGAAGAACATCTGTCGAACCGCTGTACTGCTTCTGCAATTACCGAGAAAAGAAGCTGAGAAAATGGGTTGGTTTGTTAGATCTTGGATCTGTTTGGATGGCAAGAAAATAGCCGAGATTCTGTGTTTGTGATTTTGGGATTTAAACATGTATATTCAATGATTTAGATCTTGTGATTTTGGGATCTTAGATCTTTTATTTAAACATGTATATTCAATGATTTCTGTGTTTGTGATTTTGGGACTTCTGTGTTTGTGATTTTAGTTTTGTTAATTATGTACTGTCTTTGCACTTTTAAGATCAACTTTCCTATTGTATGAAGCAGTCCAATCGTGAGATTTGATATATGTAAATCATAGTTTGCGAGGGTCGTGAGATTAGATTTTCGTTACTCTGTTTAGGCTTCGATTCTCTTCTTCTTCTTCCTCTTTTTTTTTTTTTTTTTTTTTTTTTTGGGTTGGGCCCAAATCCGGTTGGCCTAAACGGGGCCCGCGGGGCCTGTGGGGCCCAGCGGGGGCGGGTCCGGGCCTCGGAAAAAAATCCGTTTAGTAAACAGGCCGGGTCCGAGCCACGGGCTAAGACCCGCGGGTCGGGTCCGGGTATGGAAAAACCCGACCCGAACCAGACTCGTTGCCATTCCTAATAACCGAGTTTGATAACCTCACTCAAGAGTATAATTGGAGGCAGAAGGATTGATCACTGGTCGGTGGTCAACAATTAAAAAGTTTTACCAAAAGTTGCATGCTTGCTTTTTATATATTTTCTCCTGCTCCAGAGTTTACATTATATATATATATATATATAGACACACACACCAGAGTATACAATTAACATACTCAAAAAAGAGTTTATATTTAACATTTTTGCAAATTGATGCATTTCTTAAAAACTCTAGTTCTAGGGCTTGGCTTCATTTCCTTGTGGGCCGCCACCAAGCCCACCACCATGCCCTCCATGTCCACCACCATGTCCTTCATGTCCACCATCACCATGACCATACCCTCCTCTGCGTCCACCATACTTTGCGTCATCTACCAGGTTTGATTCTTCTGTTGCATGAAATGCACAAGTTAAATGAATTTCAATTATTATTATTATTATTGAAAAATTGCCTTCACCCCAGGTCTCTACCATAGTTATTTTTAGAGAAACTATCTAATTAAATATGTCGTGGTACAAATTTAAATTGATATATACTTTTTTAATAATTTGGGAAATGAATATTTGAACTTTGGATGTCGATGACATCAAAATGCGAAGAATATAAGGTTTTTGGCATCTAAAATGCATATCCAATGGCAAAGTAATAATATCGTAATATAATGAGACTATATATAAATAAATATATATATATATATATATGATACCGCAGATTAAATACTGTCACCACACGGATACGGCACCTCAAATGAAGTGTCAATGCATCTCATAAGTAGTGAATAAAATGAGAAAATAGGAACCAAAAAAAGGACGAGGGATTTATATACACATCTCTAATACCCTTGAAATAAATTAAAGTGTATGGAGTTTGCATCAACTTATAAGCTTTTCGCCAGGATAGCTGCAGCATTTTCTGCATTTGGGAGAGGGTCTACCACAACATCCATCTTTGCAGCCATCCACTTTGTTTGTTTCCACTTTTGCTTCCAATACTGTACATGTTTATAAACTTAGAAATAATCGTATAATTAATGAGTTTCAGAACATGAAAAACATAGAAGTATATATATATATATATTTTTTTTTTTTTTTGAATTTTAAAAAATTAAAAAAAAAAAAAAATGGAAACAAGACATATAAGTAAACTACTCTTTTCTTGTTCAAGTTTGTAAAATTCTCTATCATGACAAAACAAGATATATATACTATCTGCAAAAGGACTTTTGACTCAAATGGCATTGTCTGAATCTGATTCTTTTTATATATAGGAAGAACCTGGGTTTGTTTCCCCCTTCCTCCACCATTATTTTGGTAGAAAGGCACATACTTCTGAATCCTGATCAGTGTATAATTTTTATATATTATTAAGTCTTTACTTGTGAAAATGGAATCACATAATAGTCGTCCTTTTAAATATATTTGTTGCTGCAGCCTGCAGGGTTCATGATTACTTTTCAGATATCATGATATTCGACTAATAATAATAATCTCTCTTAGGCAAAATTTGTCAAATAGTAACTTTTTAGAAAAATATTAGAAAAAAAGCATGCGGATGAAACATTTTAGTAAGTTAGACCGTTTTTTTTTTTAAAAAAGTGGAACTCGAGCTTTCTAGACTTGAGTTACAAATTATATACAAGGAACTCAAGTTTAGGAAACTTGAGTTTTGTTAAAATGGAACTTGAGTTTCCTAGACTAGAATTCCACTTTTTTTTTTTTGGGTCCATGTCAGACTTCACCCAAGAGAAAATTGAGTTTGAATGGGTTGGAACTCGAGTTTGTTAAACTCGAGTTCTAAAAACGGTCCAATTTACTAAAATGTTTCATCTGCATGTTATGTACCAAAAAATTTTCTAAAAAGCTACTATTTGGCAAATTTTGCCTCTCTCTTACGTTTTTCAATTTTCAGTGAAAATGTAGAAAGAAAATGAAAGGGTTTTTTTTTTTTTTTTTTTTTTTTGTGAGGTATAAAATGGGGGAAAAAAAGAACAATAAAATGGATGCTAGACTAACTTACCACATATGATTTGTTATGAAATTGTTGTGAACGTAGCACTTCTCTTGACTTTAACAAAACAACTTCCTTTCCTTGAACAATTAATAAAATTCATAAATTAACTAGATACACGACTTTGTTTATTACAACGTTAATGTTTTTTAGAAAATTAACAAGTTCTTTTTCAAAAAGTATTTTTTAAAAAAAGTTATCTCACTTTCCAATATTGGTTTCAACTTGAAAAATATTTTCTTAACTTTTCTTATTTAGCTTGTTATGAAATTGAATTGTTTACCAAAAAATTTTAGTAGAAAACAACCTCTAAAAAATAAGTCATACTTTTTTCTGTTTACCAAAAATAATTTTCTTTTCTCATATTTTCTGATGCTATGGAACATTTGAAAACACAAAAAACTATTTTCACGCAAAATGTTTCATCGAAACAAAGGTAATGTATTCACCGTGCTTACACTGGGACAACATAGCATGAATAGTGTGACACACCTCAAGTACTAATGGGGCATATATAGCAATTTATTAAGTACATGAAAAAATTGCGGTCTAAGAAATTACGTGTTCTTTGTTTATAATATATATAAAAAAATAAAAATAAAAACAACAACAACAACAACGAAGAATCGACTCTATCTTTGCTGAACTAATGATTTAATTATTGTGATTGAGAATTCATAAGTATTTAATTAATAATAATGCTCAATTCTAAAGTTATGTTATAAATTCTAAAGTTATTGATAGGCCAAGAATGTATTGACTCATTGTGATAAATTAACCAATTAATTAGCCAAGTTAATTAATTAAGTTAATTAACATGCAATACGCGTGGTAGCACAAACAAATCACCAACTAAATTAAAATGCAGCGAAAAATAAAGTTGACATGATGATTTGCTTTCGAATGGGGAAAACTTACATGGCAAAAACCCCATCGGGTAATTTTAAGGTCACCACTCTCGAGAATCCACTATTATCACAACAAGCGGTTTCAAGCAAAGGAATCCCAGTACCTTATACCAACCTACAGTTGAAACCTTACCCCAATACCCAATTGGACTTGTTCTGTAATGATAATCTTTCATTTTCTATGCACGACTCCCAGTATGTGACTAACCAATTCGATGTGCGGATCCAAGTACGCGGCTTACACACCAACTTGAGAAGGATGTTGGCTGCAAAGTTCTTCAGTTCATTAACACGATGAAGATCACGAAACTCCTTGGTTAAAAAACCCTACGGCATACAAACGCAGCAGCTTCTTGAAAAGAAAGATGAACTAGGGCATATGTCTTCGGTTCACAATATGCTTGTGAAAAACTTTTGCATTGAGGTGCATCAGCTGTGAAGGCCCTTAAAACAATCCTTATATATGTTTGGATTGTGAGAAAAGAAAGCTTAAACATGTATACATGGATTGGAGTGAAATCAGATTTGAAAAACTGATTTTCTTAAATTTTGATAGATACCCTGTCTATCGAGCAGCTGTCGAGCATCGGGCAAAAACAACGTTTTAAACCTCGATAGATACTAGCTGTTGAGCTAACTGTCGAGTTTTAAAATCCAGCACTTCTTCACTTGATTCTTGGACAGACTTGCATGGCTTTAACACTTGAACTTGAAACCTTGTTATTATCAGCATTAAACACATTCTAGATCTACCCAATTACAAGTAAAGTATGTTTTATCAAAAGATTAGCCAATTATATATTAACATATATTCCTAACATGATTCACATATGTCCTAACAATCTCCCCCTTTGGCAATCTGTGACAAAAACATAACAAACAAATGAACATATGAGAGAAGTCATAAATCACTCAACTCATACTCACTTATTAAATACAATAAAATCTATCATAACACAAACTCTTGAAAAACTTTGCAAAAAGAAAGTTCATGGCAAGAGAGACTTTGACAACCTATATTTCTAAAACACTTTAAACAAAACTCATCATGGCATCTTAGTGTGAAACAAAAGTAAAAGATTGCATACAAATAATAAGAAACATGTGCATAAAGAGAGAAAAGAAACAACACATGTAGAGATAGGTGAAAGAACTGTAATAACAACCTCATCATATATATATATATATATAACATCATAAGTACAAGGTTTGTTATCACAAAGTAAGAACACTATATCTATAAAAGAAGAAAAGAAAAGAAAAAAAAAAAAAAAAGTCCTCACTACATCCCTCAAAATATAAACACTCCTCCTATCACAAAAATGTCCTACGCTAACTCTCCCTCTAAATACATTACTACTCTCATCCCAAAATTACTCCCCTTTTTTGTCACGAGTGACAAAGGGTAAGTAACTCAAGCAGTCATTTCATCGTCACCAGAAGAGCCAGCATCCTCATCCTCATCATCATCATCTTGATGGAGTCACCATCATCGTCCTCGTCTTTAGATGCCTCTGAAGAAGGAGAAGGAAACTCTACAAAGCCATCAAGGCGAGCTTGTCGTTGAGCAATACTGCCGACATGAGTGTTCACCTGACACAACTCATCACTAAGTGTGTCAAGGCGAGCATCCATGCGCTGCAGCTGCGCCATAATCGCCTTGAGGGTCACACCACCCGCCGATGAAGAAGGAGCGGATGTGGAAGAAGCTAGAGGAGTCGCTGTCTCTGTTCGTGGCCACTTCGGTCGAAGTTGGGCCTCGCTCTGTCTAACTGTAGCAGTGTCTATGGCACACATAACAGAAAAGTGTGTAGACTCTGGATAGGAGACAGAAAAACGGCGGAGAATCTGCATGATAGCCGAAGGAAAAATGAGTTTATCACGGGTCGTCGTATCCCTATATACATCTATGAGGAAAAGAATGAAATGAGAGGGAAAATCAATAGTGAGTCCCTCAAGAAGGGATAACAAAAATTGAGCACGAGGCTCTGTGATAGAGTTATAGTGAGACAAAGGATGAAGAGCAAATGTCATCACCATGTTAAGGAACCTTAGACCTTTTGTAAAGCCTGAGCAAAGGATGTTTTGACGGTCACCCAAGATGAAGGTGTCTCACAAAAGCGAGACAAGAGCTCGTCTTTGGACACAGTCCTCAGACGCTCACACCTAGCGTAGTCAGCAAACTCTACATTCAGTTTATGTAGCACCTCGGATATAAGATCTGGAGTGACTACAATACGCGTACCTCGAACACAAATGACAAAATAAGGTACTGAATAATCGAATTCGTGCATATTAGAGTAAAACTCCTGTATGATCACGAATGGACAAGTGATTGAGATGCCACACAGTGACTCCCAACCCCTACTATAGATGACAGTGGGAATGTCAATATTGGAAAAGTCCTATAGAACAACATGGCATTCCGAATGAATGCTCCTGAAAAGCTCTCCGAAATGTCCTTACGGGCTTTATCATCATGGAATCGGATGTGAGATGGAGTAGAATTAGAGGAGGAAGAAGAAGAAGATGCCCCAGAACGAAGAGGGTTCCGTGACGGAGTAGATTTGCGTTTAGGTGCCATAGAGCAAACTAATGCAAGAAAGAGAGCGGGAGAGAAAGAGACACGCAAAAAAGCACCAAACAATTTAATATCAATATGATAGAAACAAAATGGTACGTATACATGAAAAATGCATGAATATGTGACATGCAACATTAAAAACATTATGAGCTCAGCCCAATCCAAACTTACCAGCATACAACATTTCAGCATATTAAGCACACATCTAAAATGCATGAATCATTGTTAAAATGCAAATCTGATGTAATGCATGATCATTTAAAATCATTTAAACAAAAATCCATCCCAAAAATTTTGCAAAAACCTCATTAAACTTGAAAAACCCCAAAAACTTTTCAAAAATCCAAAACTTAGTCAGAAAATATGAAATGTATGACAGAATAGAGAAAAAGGATCATACCAGATGAAGAAAACTTGATTTAGGCTGAAGATCAAGTGGGGTAAGTGAAGAGGTTTAGTTTGAGGTGTTTAGGAGAAAGAGGAGAGAGTTTCTATCGAGAGAAATCGGAGAAAATGAGAAAAGAATCGTGCTGACCCTTTTTATAGAAATCTTAGTTTCTCGATGGATCGAGAGGTGTCGAGAGCTATCGAGAATTAAAATGGCCAGAAGGAGCTATCGAGCAGCTATCGAGAGGTGTCACAGCAAATTGACTTCGATGGATCGAGAAGCTATCGAGCATACAAAAACTTCCTTGAAGGATCGAGTAGCTATCGAGATTGAATCTCGATGGATCGAGATTAAATCTCGATGGATCGAGATTGCGATAACAGCTATCGAGAAGGGAAGCTCAAGAGGCTCGATAGATAGCCTAGATATTGAGAGATATCGAGATTGCTTAAAAATAGTTTTTCAAAGAAAAGAAAAACACAGACATGAATGCAATCAAACATACTACTCAACCAAAGATCCAAATAACATTTTAAGCTCTCAAAAACATCTCTCATCAAGAAAAATGTCTAGCATTTAGATCCAAGACACACACACACACTAAACAAGTTTAAACAATTTTATATTTTAAAAACAAGTTAAGACAGTTTAGTGAGCATACATTAAATCATGTATTCCTTGTGATAGTCAAATCACATTGTACCTGCACATGTATCAAGAGTAGCAAAGAATATTGCGTGTTGTGTGTGAAAAACATCGCAAGATTGTATAAGTGTCAACATGTTATGATGATTTAAGATATGAGAAAATCACTTTAATTCACACACAATCATAACTGCTTGATGGAGACTATCACCTTCGAGGTACATCCTATAACTCCCACATATCCTAGAAGACACGCTTGTAATCATATATAAAGCATTTTGATTCTTTTTGCTTTTATTTTTCTTTGCATATTTTTCTTTTATTAAGCATATCATGCATGGGCGTATAAGAGAGAGAAAAGAAATACCCAATGATGTTAAGTTTTTGACATTACATTTTTGCTATGCTGAAGTATACAAATGTCATTTCATGATTGATAGGCAACAGTGGTGAGATGGTTATTTATGCCTTTCTCTTAGGATTTTCTAGTCCTTCCTGTCAAAAAGAATGATACGAGTGTTAAGTACGAGAGATTACTTAATCTTACTCATCACAAACACAAGCCACAAAGCTCACTTGCTTAGTTGTGCATAGAGTTGCTCATCTAAGCTACAAATAATATAAAGTTAAGAAAACTTCATTTCAATGGCCATCCAAGGTACACAAATATCAATGTACACAAACACAAATTGTTTTTGTATTTTCTAATTTTTTTCAATTTTTTATTTTTATTTTTATGAAAAAGAAAAAAATAAAACAAAATTGAAAAAAAACAAAAAAAAAAACATGTTAAATAAAGCAAAGCACAAACTAGACTGACTCAAAACAAGAAAGCAAAATACACTAGTAATGCATACTCAAAAACAAGAAAGGGAGAGAGAGAAAAAGTGACTAAATCACTTGGAGCCTTTTTCCTTCCACACCTTGGAAGAACCTTTCTGTTTTGCAAACCCTTGATCCGATGGTAAGGGAGAAACATTTAAACTGTTCAAGTTCGAAAGGAATATGAGGGCTTTAAGTAGATCTCCAAAAGGAGAAAAAAAGGATGGAAACTGATTCTGATTTCCCGATGAGATCATATTGTTGCTCTGTTGAATGGATAACCACTTATAGCAATTTGGTCGAGTATGTCCAGTCGCTCCACAGTAATGGCAGAGATGTTGCTTTTTAGGCTTTTAAGTGTTTCCCTTCTTAGCCCTAGAGTTTTTAATCTCTTTATTATCAAGCTTAAGGGGTGCTCCTAAGATAGATTTACCCTTGTCTATGATTTCACTACCTAAAACAGTTTTCACATTATTATCCTCAGATTCAACATTATTAGCAGGTGAAATAAAAACAATAGTACTAGTAGAAGCAACTTTGGGAGAAGAGAAATCATACCCTAAACCGGTTTAATCAGAAGCAAACTTCTGAATGCTGAGTATCTCGTCAAGCTTTGCACTTGAAGTCCTTTCCAAGTGAGCTCTGACTTGGAACAACTCTGCCACAAGCTTCTTGGTCTTTTCAGCCAAGAAATTGTTCTCAAACTGCAGTGCTCCAATAGTCTGATTAGCTTCATCAAACTTTGTGGAAAGCTCTTCTCGATCAAGTTCCACATCACTCAGCTTCTTGGTGGCCAGCCTATACAGTTTCTCATGCTTCTCAGAAACTTTATACAACTTTTCATAGGCTGTATGGATATCATCTTGATCATCCATTTTCTCGAACTTAGAATCCACCAAGTCCTCTTCATCATCCACATCTTCAACAATCCTCTCAGTAGGATTTACAGTGGCAGTGAAGGCATTTAGGATTCCATCATCCTCATTATCAGAATCATCCTCAGGCTCGATGTCGCTCAAAGTAGCAACAAGTGCCTTGCTCTTCCCAATGGTCTCGAGATACGTAGGGCACTCTTGTTTCATGTGATCGAAACCTTGACACCCAAAGCACTTTGGTCCTGAGGAAACAGTGTACAGACTACCATCCTTAGCATCGTTCTTTCCTTTGTCTTGGTTCTTGAATTGAGACAAACTGGACTGCTTGCGGTCTTTGTCAAATCCTTTACCATTTGCATTCTTCATGAACTTTTTGAACTGCCTCATGATATAGGATTTCATTTTAAAATCTTCATCGTCTGAAGAATCATCAGTGTCATAGTTCTTAGCCTTCAATGCCATGCTTTTACCCTTACTAGATTTCCCAATTCTTGTCAAACCCAACTCATAGGTCTGCAGATTGCCAACTAGCTCTATCAAAGGAATTTTGTCGATATCCTTTGATTCCTTAATTGCAGTGATCTTGGCATGAAATCTCTCGGGTAGAGATCTGAGCACCTTTCTAACAATCTTGGGTTTGGAAATGGCTTCCCCAAGATTAAAAGCTGAGTTCACTATGTCCTTGAGCTTAGCATAGAACTCATCAAATGACTCATCTTCCTCCATCTTGATCTATTCAAAGCTCGTAGTAAGCCTCTGAAGCTTTGAATCCTTGACAACCTTAGTTCCTTCATAGGTTGTTTGAAGGATGGTCCATGCTTCCTTTATGGTTTCAGTAGAGGATATCTTCTTGAACTCCTCATTCTTGACCGCACTAAATAACGCATTCAATACCCTGCTGTTGAAATTCGTCGTCTTGATCTTAACATCATCCCAATCAGTCGGCGCTTCCTTAAGCTTGGTCCAGCCTATCTCCACAACTTGCCACACTTTCTCATCTAATGACTACAAGAAAGCTCTCATACATACTTTCTAGTAGACATAGTCAGTGCCATTAAATGAAGGAGGTATAATAAGCGACTGTCCTCTATCCATGACAAAC
This sequence comes from Quercus gilva, assembly GCA_023621385.1. Taxonomy (NCBI): domain Eukaryota; kingdom Viridiplantae; phylum Streptophyta; class Magnoliopsida; order Fagales; family Fagaceae; genus Quercus; species Quercus gilva. The sequence goes on from CM042480.1 coordinate 34,514,627, forward strand.
AAGGGTCAAGGGATCACATAACGAAGATTAACCATAATCAGAGTGTGCCTACTCTGATACCACTTGATATGCCAAGAATGTATTGATCTCTTGTAATAAATTAACCAATTAATTAACCAAGTTAATTAATTAAGTTAATTAACATGCAATATGCATGGTAGCACAAACAAATCACCAACTAAGTTAAAATACAGCGGAAAATAAAGTTGACACGGTAATTTGTTTTCGAATGGAGAAAACCTATACGGCAAAAACCCCACCGGATGATTTTAAGGTCACCACTCCCAAGAATCCACGATTATCACAACAAGCAGTTACAAGTAAAAGAATCCTAGTACCTTATACCAACCTATAGTTGAACCCTTACCTCAATACCTAATTAGACTTGTTCTATAGTGAAAATGTCTCTTTTTCAATACACAGCTCCCAGTACGTGACTAACCAATTCGATGCGCAGATCCTAGTACGCGGCTTACACACCAACATGAGAAGGATGTTGGCTGAAAAGTTCTTCAGTTCATCAACATGATAAAGATCATGAAACTCCTTGGTTACAAAACCTTACGGCGTACAAATGCAGCAGCTTCTTAAAGAGAAAGATGAATTAGGGCATATGTCTTCGATTCACAACATGCTTGTGAAAAATTTTTGCATTGAGGTGCATCAGCTGTGACGACTCTTAAAACAATTCTTATATATGTTTAAGGTTATGAGAAAAGAAAGCCTAAACATGTACACACAAAATAGAGTGAAATCAGATCTGAAAAACTGATTTTCTTAAATCTCGATAGATACCCTATCTATCGAGCAGCTGTCGAGCATTAGGCTTAAACAGCCTTTTAAACCTTGATAGATACTAGCTGTCGAGTTTTAAAATCCAGCACTTCTTCACTTTATTCTTCGACAGACTTGCATGGCTTTAACACTTAAACTTGAAACATCGTTCCTTGAAGCATTAAACACATCCTAGATCTACCCAATTACAAGTAAAGTGCATTTTGTCAAAGGATTAGCCAATTCTATATTGACATATGTTCCTAACATAATTCACATATGTCCTAACAGTTATGTCATACGAGATATTCAGTTATCAATTCTAAAGTTATGTCATACTAAAGTTATGTTATCAATTCTAAAGTTATGTCATACAAAACATTCAGTTATAATGTATAAGATATTTGCATTTTTTTATGGGCAGACTTAAAAAAAAAATATTGTTTTGTTAATAAAAAGGATTTTTTTTTTTGGTTAATAAAAAAATAACATTACATTATTTGTACTTTATTAGTCAATACAAATGTGTATTTAAATTAAATTAGAGAATCTAATATACTGCAACTAAGGAACTATACATAAACAAGAAACAATAATATTCATAATATAAAGAAAAGTGAAAATAATAATGTTCAAAACTTATCTTGTAGTTTTTTGGTAGTTGCTTTCGCAATAAAACCAATATAAGGTCCAGTGGCGGCTCCAGGGTTTTTTTTTAGGGGGGTCAGTATTAGCGGAGCTAGGAATTTATCGTGGGTAAGGAAGTAAAAAATAAAATAACTAATTTTTTTTTCTTTACATACCACTTCCATAGAGTCTAGCATACAATATAACTATATTTTACAATAGTCTAAAAAATTATTAATAATTTAAAGATTAGTAAGACAACAACTATTGAATACATAAGAAAATAGAATTAAATAACTAATCATGCATTCTTGTCAAATAACTAATCAAACATTCTTTTAAAACAACTAATCATACATTTAATAAAATATAGATGTAGAAGAAAAGTGTAAGAAAAAACAATTTCATTATGTTGTAAATGCCAAAGTCTAAGAGAGAGTTTTTTTTTTTAATGAATAAGTTAAATTTTGAACTTTCTTTAATTTATTATAAAATTAAATATTTTAAGAGTGTTGCTATTGAGACAACACTTTCACAAAAATTTCACAACAAAATCTAGATGGTAGGTAAAAAAAGTTATGTTAGTTGCAGGTCTAGATAAAAGCCAATTACAACTTACTACTTAATTTTTATTGTGAAATTATTATGAAAATATTGTGAAAATAGTACTAAGATGATCATATTTAAGTTAATTTCAGTTGGATTTTAAGAAAAAAATTAGGGTCAAGGTGTTTAAATTTTTATTTTAGAAGGGTCAAAACAAAAAAAATTAAAATTTTTTATATAAAATTGCTTTTGTTGGGGGCAGGTCAGGGGGTTCATTTGAACCCCCTGGGCTGTGTTTAACGCCGCACCTGATAAGGTCCAACATTGGTTGAAAGCATTTGGAGGAAATATGATGAAGTGTTTTGCTGTGGTGGTAAGCATTTAGTATGAGTCACTTAGCGGCACGCCGGCACTCTGAGATATTCAGTAGCATACAGGCTCTTGAGAACTTAATCTACAAAATAGTGCTTAAGTTGTTATAGTCAAAAAATTTTAGTCTGATGAGCATAGGAGATGGAAACTTATAAGTTTGCGGAAGCTTCTACCAGAAACATGTTAAAATCAATAAGTGGCCTTGCCTTGGTCTACATGAACTTAATTCTACTGTAGGTACAGGAAAGTAAAATCATGTCCATGATAAGATAATAAAGTAAGAGAAGAATTTATTTGGAAGGGGAGTGGAATTTGATGGGCGCATACTTATGTGAAGTTTTTGGAAGTTTAAGTTAATGAGATAGTGTGAGTTCCTCTTCCTTTTTTTTATTATTATTATTATTATTATTATTATTTCTTTTTTTCTTTTTTTCTTTTTTTTTTTTTTATGTGTCTTAGGCCCAGTGATGATGGGGATCCTAGGCCACCTAAGAAGGGATGATAAAATGTCGGGTGAACTGGGTCCAGTTCTCTACGGCCTATTGGGGTCGTTATATAAATCGGTTTGTGCGCAAGTCACTTAGAGCTTCATAAGGCAAAAAATGCGATTTTCTCCTAAGCTATAAAATATCATTGTAAGTATTTTAATATTGTAAAATGACATTTTACTCTTACAAAATGAGTAAAAGAATTATTTATAATATTCACAATGAGAAGGAGATTAAATAGAATATTTAAGGCTTATCTTTTATTGGTGAACATTTAAAAAAGTTCTTTCACTTGGTTCCTCCATGATGGTTCCTTGGGAAAGATGTTGCAGTGGTTCCTCCACCAATGGTTCTCAGGACATGGTTCCTCTACTAGTGGTTCCTCCACTAGTGGTTCCTAGAACGTGGGTTCGTGGTTCCCTAAGTGTGATGTCGTGGTTCCCAGGGGTACTCGGTCTTTAATCCATGGAACCCAAAACGCTGGTTCCTTGAACCAACGAGGCCTTTTAATCTAGGAACCCGAAATGCTAGTTCCCTGGCCACAGGATCTTCCTCCATGTTTACTAGATTTTGGCATTTCCCTTTACCTTTGTAAGTCCTGCATAAGAACTATATAATACAAATATTCTCAAGTAATTGTTAGTTCCTCAAGTTAGGATATACATTCTAAAGCATATACATATATGTATGAATGAACTTCATAAAAATGGGTTAGCCACGAGGTCCTTGGCCCCAATTCTCACAGACTTCGTGCTTTTGTACAAGACTTGTGGAATTTGGAGCTCAAGTCCAAGTAGTTTTGCTTGGACATTTCCTTCCAAGCCAGTCAAGTGAGGAGGATTTTGTGGGAGAGAGTGATATCTGATGTGTGCATGTTTTTGCATATGTTTTTTTGGAGGCTAAGTGATATTTTGAATGATCTTAAGGATATAGGACGAAGTCCTCCTTCTAGGCTCTCTTGTTTTGTTTTTTTTCTCTCCTGTCTCCCATGCTGAACTCTTAAAACTCTAAGAATTATTCTTTTAAACCTCTGGAACCCCCTGGAACTCTCCCCTTCCTCCCCCCCCCCCCCCCTTCAGCCATTCTTTGGTGCTCCTTTTATGGTGGACATGGTCTGGTACCCCAGGCGAGGATCTCCTTAGTCAGCTAGGTAAAACCATGTCCTCTGACAAAATCTGGAGGAGTTCCTTGGGCAAAGTTTTAGCTTAGTTTGGAAATTATGACTCAAAAGATTATTTGGCTTTAGCTACAAATGGAAGATGCCTTCCTAGAAAGTCAAAGGAATAGGTGGGATATTCAATGTAATGGATGACAGTTTTGATTGAAAAGCACAACTAAGAGAAAGTTATGGGGAGATGCCATGCACATGGAGGAACTGAGTTAGGCCTTTGGTTCATGCATTCCAAGCAAATACATTAACCAAGGGAAAACTTCAAGATCATCCTTTCACCAGAAATCACTCTCCTACCAACCAAACCACTTCTCCCTTACTACCAATTCAAGATCCCATGGGCTTGAACCATGGGTTACAAAAAGGATACCTAGTTTTGTTGGATTTTTTAATGACTTTTGCTAGAAATCTGAACATATAGCTTGGCTTTCCCATGTTTCAGTCAAGGTCCTCTTCTCAAGGCTTTAAAAGGACACATCAAGGTCCTAGGGCCTTGATGTTGACTCTTCCTGATTTGGCCTTTTTCCAAAAATGGCATAGATTCCTCCTTGCAATGGGTGAGCTTGGAAAGCCTCTAACCATCCTCCTATTTGCTTCATGTCCTCTGCGTTGATTGAGATCCCATGATTCCTACATCAAGTACTAAACCTGAGGATACCACTCGTCCCTTTCACCTCTCTCTACCTCTTGATTTCAATAGGACATCTAACGAATCTTTCCTTCTTTCAAGGATACTTGTGAGTGACTTGTTCTATACTCTGGGCTGCCCACGTCCTTCTCAGGACCTCCTAAACTTTCCCTCAAAGGATTCACTTCTTGGGTGATGGAGATCCCGCTCGTGGCCTAAGTCTAGGTCCTCTTCTTTTTTACTTTTTCTTTCTTTTTCTTTCTTTTTAGGCTTTTGGGCCTTCATGGTCCTTCTTTACTCCACAAGTTAGGCCTTCTTTTGTTAAGGCCCATAGTCTTTCCTTGCCTTTCATGGAATGGGCTTCATTGTCACATTTTGGTCCTTAACAAATAGATAATGTGACAATTGTAAATGGGGCAAGATAGATTGGTGTTCTTTGATTGCCACTCTTCTACCGTTTCTTAGTTTTTAATTACCCCATTTATATTAGGTATGGTTTGATTCCTGTAGAATCTATAGCTCCTTTTAGTATGTTGGACAAATCATGGTTTTCTATTAAAGGTGTGCTTATGTAAATCTGAAGAGTTCAAAATTCTATTATGTTGAGTAGAGGGTTACCTTGAGTCTTATAGCTAGAGACGGAACTACTAAGGGGTTGAGGGGCACAAAGCACGTGTGATAAGGCGTGCACGCGTGTGTGTATAATGAATATTTTAACAATTGAACACAAAATAATTATTTTTGGCCCCCGTCTTCCCAAGAAGTAACAAAAAGGCTCATGAAAATGATAAAATGCAATAGGCAAACACCCATACTATAACATCCATAGCGTTTCTATGGTACTATGTTAGCTGTTGTTGAGGACTATTTTTTCACGTCACATGGAATTATTTCATTGGCAAACTAAGTCACATCAACATTATCATGGATTTTGGGTAAATCTCCTTTAAAACCCCAAAAAGACTCATATTATATTCAACTACATTAATTGGGCTCACATGGCCCACAAGATCTTCACTTTAAAAGGCGGATTCATGGTCCACATTTTCTCATCATCAATTGGGCTCATGACCCACAACATCATCAACATTAATATATGGATTGGGCTCAAGCAATAATTCAAGGCTCAGCCCATATTATCTCTCTCATGCTAATGATGATTCAAGGCTTAGCCCATATTTACACAAAACAATGTCAAAGCCCATGGTTCAAATTCCATGGCGATATTATCTCATCAAAGCTCATGACATGTTATCTCATCAAATCCCAAGGTAAATTATCTCATCTTCAGCTCATGATCCAAGATCATGAGTCTCATCGGAGAAACTTTGGGAGTCATGGTTTGGAAGGCCAAGAAGTAAGTTTAGTAAAGCTCCAGCAATTTAAAGTAAAAGAATCATGTTGCTTGGCATGTCTTCTCCAACTCCCTGAACTCTAACAAGTCAATGTGCAACGAATAACATCTGGTAAGCCTCTCTTATCACATAACACTTAAAATAATAGAGCTCTCCATTGCTCTTCACCTAAAACTTAATACTTATAATATAACAAATACTTAATAGCTCCAGCCATCTAAATGCTGATCAAATAACTATTCATTCAATCTCTAACTGTTCCTATATGAATTTGGAAACCTAATCATATTATTTCACATAAACTACATTACTATTTTCAGCTAAAATCCAACTCAAACACATTGCTAAAAATCTGCTTGGCTACCTTTAATCTTCAAATATAAATATTTATAATATCTTTAATACCCAGCTACCATCTGCCATAATCAGAGCAAATATTCCCCTACCAACTACCTGAGAAGAGTATTAAATACTCTTCTTGCTCACCAAGATTGAGTCACAACACAATGAGACCTTGATTAGTTCTCTAAAACTTCATTAATTATCAATCAATCATCTTATTACTTACTAAAAATGTATTATAATAGAATCATGGACCAAAAATATAAATACCCAAAAAAGAAAACATTTCTAGCAGAACACTAGTAGCGTGTTCAATACTTGATACTTGGCTAAAAGTGACATCACTAGCTATTTAATGCTCAATCCCAGCAGCCAGCTACGATACCCAAAATAGCAAGATATCCTCAAAAGAGATTTTACCATTTTCAGCTAAATCTAAGAAATAAATTCTAAATATTCCTCCAGCAGTTTGACATCATCCAGCTAACCTCATCTACTTCAGCTCCAAGCAACAGCTGTCTTATGACAATTGTAACAACTTTTTCAGATAGCTATGACAATTGTTTTAGAACATATATGACAGTTGACCTAGCAACCTTGACATTACAGAATTTTCTTACTTGGCTAAAAACCAAAACTAACCAAAGAAACTATCTTTTTCTTACTAAAATCCTTTCCTTTTTTGCTGGTTTTTCCTCCAACTGGACTGATTTAGTTTCAAACTTGGCTCTATATAAAGAGGACCAAGCCATGCACTATTCCACATACTATTACCCATCTTATACTCACTCCCTCACTCCCTAATTCTGAAACTTTATCATCTTGCTACCCATATCCTCTAAACACATTTCCATCTTCACTTCTCTTACAAAACCTCCTCTCTTAGAAAGCAACATAAGCCACCACCATACCTCATATTATCTACTACAACATCTCCAACAACTATAATCTCATATCTTTACTATCTTTAACCGTCATATCTCTCATACTTCCATATATCTTACAAACTCATTCCTCACTAAATATCCATACATACTTCCCATATCTTTAAACTCCGTAACTCACAAAGTATCTATATACAAATTACGTATCTCACAACATACTTATACATAACTCTCATACATCTTACAAATTACACATCTCACAAAATATCCATAATATCTCTCACACATCTTACAAATTATATTCCTCATATATATTACAAACCCATCTCTCACCAAGAACACATACTAATTATCTATACATATTACAAATACTACAATCCACAAAACCTCTATATCTTGTACCATCTCCATACTTCTCAAAAGATATCAAACATTCATACTAAAAGCCCTTCTCATGGAAGGCATAAATTTCTAATACTAAAACCCTTCTCATAGAAGGCACAAAGACTTCTTGCAAAAGCCCTTCTCATGGAAGGCATGGACTTCTAATACATAAAGTTCTCCTAGAAGGTAAAAAGACCTCATACTAAAGCCCTCCTAATGGAAGGCACAAACCTATCTTACAAAAGCCATTTTCATGGAAGGCAATACTATTCATAACTTCACAATAACTAAAATAGCATTTTCAAGGGGAAATTCATTTAAATGAATGATAAAAGAGACAAACTTAACCAACCTCTACACACAGCTAGACATACTCTCTCTTCCTCCAGTTGCACCCATTTTTCCCTTTTAATCTTGAAGTCATCATGGAAGGACTTATCATGGTATACTGCCTCTCCACCTCTGGAGTCATTCTGTTGGAATATTATCAGCTCACTGATACTTTACAGCTAGAGTTACAAACCATACGAAGATAAATGACTATGTTTCCATGTCTCTAAATTTACATTATTGAATACATGATTATTTCACCTTTAAATAAAAATTACTTTAATATTACATTTCTATTCAATAAACACGATCTCACTAGTGTTTTACTGATAAACACATATATTAATAAATTAATCTATCACTACTGGACATATATAATTTGAACATAAACCTCTACTGGACATACATTATTTGAACATAAACCCTTGCTGGTCATATCTTATTATGTTAAACAAGACTTATCTCATTGCTGGACATATGACATTTAATTAATTACTCCCTAATATTTGACATCACCCAATATACATTATTAAGAACTTTAACTGATAACTTGAACAATGCTATTACACTAAATACATATTACTTTACTTCAACTATTATTACAACCATTAATCAAAACTATTATATCAAAAACATTTTTTTTTTTTTTTCAATCATTATCATGATTCTTAGACTTTAGGCTTTACCCATTTAGTAGGTCTAAAAATACATTGGAAGTCATTGGACTTTGCGGTCCAATGTCGAGTTTCAAACTCAACTCCCCAGACAAAGCTGGGCCTAGCAAGGTCACCTTTCAAATGGACAACACATGGCCATGCAACAAATATCGGTCCCCAACAACTGTCTCTCACTCATTATTCACAGACCCAAGCTATTTTTTATGAATGCTAAGATTGGCTATTTGAATTTGTGAATGAGATATGACTATTTTTGCTAAATAGAAAGAGAGATGAATACAAATTACAAACCAAGTTTACGTACTTAGTGAGTGACAGTGGGGTGCGTGTGTGGCCATTAATCAGTGTGTGGGATAGGGTGGTAGGTGTGTTTGGCTATTAATTTTTAACTTAAAATATTTAAATCTCTTTTTTAAAAAACTTAAAAGTTTTTTATGGTTGTTTGTTAGTAAATTAGTGTTAATTTTAGAGAAGTTTTACGTCTACAATATTTTCATAATATTTCACAAGAAATCATACGTAGTAAGTTGTTATTGGTTCTAATATGAACCCACAACTGAAATTATTCTTTTATCCACCAATAACACTTAATAGCAATCTGCCACTTAAGATTTTTTGTAAAAGTGTTGTAAAAATGTTGTGTACATAGCATTTCTCTTACTTTCATGTGGGACATCATGGAATTAAATAGTTGTGTTAATAAATTTATGCTAATGTGCAATGTGTAGCTCTAAGGATTTACAAATTTTATTACAAAAATTTTATAAATTGATGTATCATTAATTAACAAAAATTAGGATTAACCATTGTAAATCATTTTTTAAAATATCTTTTAACTTTAATTTTATAAATTGAAAAGGAGATTGTTGCAAATTTTAATACAAAATCAACCATAGATGATTTTTGTTATTTAAAAGAGTGTTGAATTCTATTTTTAGATGATTAAGTTACAACTTATTAAGAAACGTTTATTCTGTTTCTTCTCTCTTTTGTTGATATTTTCTTAACATACATGCTAATTTGCATTTTAAAGATTTTTTTTTTTTTTTTTATTGAGGCTCCCCCCCCCCCCCCCCCCCCGCGCGAAGTTTAGATCCTAATTCCGTCCCTTAGCTAACTTGGCTTTATTTCTTAGTTAGAAAATTTGTTAAGAGGAAAGAAGTACTTGGTTTTAGTTAAAAAGAAAAGAGGATTTCTTAGAATGTCAAAGGGTATTTAGGGGCATTTGATGTAGTAGATAACAACTCATACTGATGGGAACATTAAGAGGAAATAAATGAACGTCATGCACGCATAGCAGAGCTTGAGCCAATCACTTGGTTCCCGGCTCCAATCTAAACACATTGACCGAGAGGATGGCTACCAAGTCTGTCAACAATACAAATTGTATACTTAAGAATTGTCAATGGGCTTGGGCAATAGGTTAGAAAGATTGAATGTTAACTTAGTGGGCATATGCTCATATTTGCGGATGGACATGTTGGTTGACTACGGATATTGGACTTCAAGTCTAGAGAGAGGCCTTTTTTTTTTTTTTTTTTGAGTTTACATATTTTACTCATGACAGTTTTATTTTATTTTTTATTATAAGAAGAAGTTGTATTAGTACTTCACCACTAATGTGAGAGAGAAATGTAGAGATGGGAAAAAAACAGTTTAGTGATTAAAAAAATGGTAAATTGTAAATTACACCTCTAAAGTTTAGAGGTGTGTAGATTTTACACCCTGAAGTTTCAGAACTTGGATTTTACCTCCTAAAGTTTGGGGGCGTTTGGATTTCATATCCTAATGTTTAAAAATTTGGATTTAACCCCCTAAATTTTAAGAGTAGTTGGATTTTACTCCCTAAAATTTGGGGATGTTTAGATTTTACACCCTAAAGTTTTAGAATTTTAGGGTGTAAAATCCAAACAATCTCAAACTTTAGGGGGTAAAATTCAAATTCTGAAATGTTAAGGTGTAAAATGCAAACACCCCAAACTTCAGGAGGTGAATTTCAAATTCTGAAACTTCAAGATGTAAAATCCAAATAACCTCAAATTTTAGGCGTGTAATTTGCAATTTACACTTAAAAAAATGATACGTTTGTGGGAAAAAAAGAAGGGCAGTTTTATTTTTTATTTTTTTCAAAAAAAAGAAGTTGTATTAGTACTTGACAACTAATGTGAGAGAAATGTGGAGGTCAGAGAAAAAACTGTTTTTTTATTTATTTTAATTTAGCTAAAAATTAGGAGTTTTTAAATTACTAATATTATATGTATAACCCTATGGTTTAAGTCTTATAAACGGATGAATTTAAGGGTATTTTGGGTATCTAAATTGAAGATCTCAAACAGGGAAAGCCCCTTAAATAGTAGTATATATATATATATATATTAATAAGTAAAGCTGAGAGAAAATCCAATTAAATTCTACAATTGAAGTCCAATTTTGCGTCATGTATCCTAAATTATTTATTTTTAGAGAGAGTTTTATTTCTTAATTTAGGATTCAAATGTGGGCCCACATCATAAATATCCATTTAAGTTTATTGCATACAAAAACCAATGAGTCTAGAATTAATGAACATAAAAAAATTTTAAAAAAATGGACAATTTATATTTTCTACCTAAATATTCTTACAAGACTTTTTAAAGAGTTAAAAAAAATATAAGAATGACTATCAATAATATTTAAATTATATATATATATATATATATATGTAAGAATTATACTTTGCATATTAATGTATATCTTTTAAGTAACCCTATGCATATGTATGGGGTTACAAGTTAGTCTATATATATATATATATATATTAATAGGTAAAACTCAAAAAAAGTTTAAGGGAAATGCTAATGATAGCCCTTAGGGTATTGGTTAATGTTAGGTTCTAAAGGTTTAGGAATTTATGTATTTAGAACTCTAATTTGTAATGTTGGCAAACTATGATCAAAACATTGTACTTAGTCTAGTTTAGGCTTGCTCAAAGTTGGTAAAATATTGTAAAGTTGGAATCGAGTGACTGCAGATGTATTGGGACATCTCGGCCTGGCTCGATCGATCGAATGTAATTCTCGATCGATCGAAAATTGGCCCAGATGCGTTTTCTGCAGAAATTCCAGCTCAGCCCTAACTCTTTAAACGTTTAGGATTTTATGTTTTTGCCCTAGGTATATAAGGCAAAACCCTAGCCACGTTTTTGGTGTTGCACAAGTTGTATTTTTGCTTATACATTGCGGTTTTGTGTGAATCTCTTGTAAGATCTTAGAGGAGCTTTCCTTTACACAAAACTTAGGGTTTTCAAGGTAGAGATGTTTTCAACATCTTGAAGATCATTACAGTTGCAACCATTGGAACTTAAAGAAAAACAAATGGGGAGCTTGTAGCTGATTGAGGAATTCAAGAAAGAAGTAGTCCGTGGATTCGGAGCCTGCGCGTGGTCGTGTCAGGAAGTTCTACTGGTTGGTAGCATTAGGAAGTCGAGCGGGGGAGCTTGTAGTCCTTTTGTAAGAACTTCAATTCTTTCATAGTGAATTCTGGTTTGCCTTGAGGATCGATGGGTCAAATCCTCCCCAGGTTTTTCTGTGTGGTTTCCTGGGTGATCATATCTTGTGTTCTTTATTATTTCCGCTGCTTTATATATTTTATATGCATGATATGATTATTTGATTGTTTTAACCTAGATTTGATTAATTTGACTAAGTAACAACTTGGCTAATTAACTAGGCTACACAATCTGGTTGTGTTTAAAGGGGTCTTAAACCGATCAAGTGGTATCAGAGCAGGTTGCTCTTTTGTTTGAGATTTTTTTACCTCTGAGCTGATCCTTGACCCCGGTTGTCATGGAGCATGGACACTCTCTATTTGTTCCTCCTCACTTTTATGGGAACAACTATGCTTATTGGAAAGTAAGGATGAAAGCATTCCTGAAATCCATTGATGAAAGGGTTTGGAACTCTGTTGAATACGGATGGGAGAAGCCCACTACTCCTGTGAGTGAGTGGCAAACTTCTCAGAAAGAAGCAGCTGCATTTAATAGCAAAGCTATGAATGCCATTTTTAATGCTGTTTCAATGGAGGAATTTAAGAGGATTTCTAATATTGAGGTTGCTCATACTGCTTGGAAAATCCTCCAAACTGTGCATGAAGGCACAAAGGCTGTTAAGATAAACAAATTGCAGCAATTAACTTCTAGATTTGAAAGCATTAGAATGTCTAATGATGAAACCTTTGATGAGTTTTATGCTAAACTCAATGATATTGTTAATTCTGCTTATAACTTGGGAGAAGTCTATGATCAACCTAAAATTGTTAGGAAGATACTTAGATCCTTAACTGAAGACTTTAGACCCAAGGTGACAGCCATTACTGAAAGCAAGGATGTGAACACCATCCTTGTTGATGAGCTTGTAGGATCTCTTCAGTCCTATGAGTCTGACCTACCTAAAGTGAACAAATCCAAATCAATGGCTTTTAAGTCAGTTGATGATGTTGATGGTAGTGGATTTGATGATGAGCTCTCTGCTACAGAGATTGTGTACCTTGCCAAAAACTTTAAAAACTTTCTTAGGAATACCAATAGAAAGGCAAGAGGTACTTACACTGCTGAACCTATAAATTTTAGGAAGAATGATACCACTAAGGTTAATAACTTTGAAAAACCTAGAGAAAAAGTTGGTCAATCTTCAAATAATTCTTTGGGTCCTCAGTGTTTTGGCTGTCAAGGGTATGGCCATGTGAAATCTGAATGTCCTACTTTCTTGAAGACTAAGGGTAAAGCTATGGCTGTAACCCTTAGTGATAATGAGGTTTCTGATGATGAGTCCGATTGTGATGAGGATGGAAACTTCATTGCTTTCACGGCTACTGCTACAGTCAATTAAAGCATATCTGCTGAGGAGAACCCTTCTGATGGGGAACTCTCTGAAGATGCAGATCTTCAAGAGGCCTACAACAAACTTCGCAAAATTGCTGCAAAGGATGCTATGAAAGTTGATTTAGGCCTGAAAAAAATTGATGCCCTTGAGCTTGAAAAGAAAAATTTGCTTGTTAAACTGTTTGATGCTAATGAGCTTTTGAATAATGTTAAATCTGAAAACATGCTTTTGCTTGATAAAGTTAGAACTTTGGAACATGATTTATCTATTGCTAGATCTGCTAGTTCTAAACTTGATCACATGCTGAATGTTCAAAAGTTTTCTTCTGATAAGTCTGGGTTAGGATATGTTGAAAGCATCTTTGATTCTGTACCCCATTCCACTGTCTTTGTTCCTGCTTCTTCTTCTGTACCTTCTGTGAGTGAGGTTGTGAGTGAAACTGTTAAACCCCCTGTGAGTGAGGTTGTTAAACCTGTAGAGGTTTCACCACCTAAGAAGATTAGGGTAGACTTAAGAGAATCTAAACCTAAGGAGCCTACCAAATCCAAGGACAAGATGCATGGTAAACCTGCTTGGGTTTGTCATTACTGTGGAAAGTCTGGACACATTCGTCCTAAATGTTTCAAGTTTCAAGCTGATAAGAGAGCGAATAAACCAAAAGGGTCTGTGCCTCAAACACAAGATCCTATGGCACTAATTGGTGAATTGGTAAAGGTGTTAAACCTTTATTCCAATCCTGGAGTTGAGAATCACTCTAATATGAATAAGAACTCCAATGCTCGTGGTGCATCTAAAAAGTTTTGGATGCAAAAGGCTCAAACTAACTGAGTCTTTCTGACATGGTCCTTGTGCTTCATTGCTCTATCCTATGTGACCATTGTTCTGTGGTTTTTGTGTCTTTTTGTTCTAGGACTTGCATTGCATTACATTCATGCATTTCATTCTAGGATTTATTTGTTTTCTCTTTAAAAAAAAAAAAAAAAAAAAAAAAAAAAAAAAAAAAGGGAGAAAGTAAAAACTATGTTTGACACCATTTTTCTTGATTTTTGAAAACAAGGTTGGTCAATCTTTTTACACATGTCATGTCCTATGTACCTTGTTTAACTTTGATGAGCTTATTTATTGCACTTGACTAGTTGAAAATTTGTAGTGCATGTTGTGTGGGAAAGATGTGTGTGGTTTTTAATCACTTTGCCTTAATCATGAAGTCACATGTTCTTTGACTGTCAGACTTGATTCTTTTGAGAAAGGCATAAATAACCATCTCACCACTGTTCATTAGCCAATCATGAACACCTTAGTGCACATCATAAGATTTTGTACTCGAGAAAGTGTAGCACATGCACAAAAAGAACATAAGGTGTAGCCTCATTTAAAATTAAAACTGGTGTGTACTATTAAGCTTGATGCCAATTCACTTAATTCAAACCGGTGTGTACTATTAGGCTGAATGCCAATTCATATAAATAAGAGGCAATACTGCAAGAAACTTACATGATTGCAAGCTTTTGTTCTAGGAGATGTGGGAATTATAGGATGTAACTCTTTAGGTGATAGTCTCTTTTAAATTCTATGTGATGAATTGTGTAGTCTTTATGTTTGATTGCTATTCACATATCACCTCACATGTATCTCAAATTTTTGCTAGTATCACACACTTCACAAGTTACTCTTTGTTAAACACTGTACATGCTAGTGTGTGTGTTTTTGGTCTGACCAACCAAGCTTGAAATTATCTTGAGAATTGTGCAAAACATATTTGATGCTTAAGGAAAATCAATGGAGGATGATTGAAACTTGTTTTTGAGGAAATTGGGTTTAAAAATTTAGGTTTTTGAAAAAGCATTCCATTTCATACTCATGCATTTTGTTTTTCATTGATCAAATGCTTTGAGGAGTTATTTTTAAAATTGGGCTTGCATTGGTCAAAACTGTGATTTTTCCCAAAATTTTTGTGAGTTTCTGCCCATTTCGATCGATCCATTGTGATTTTCGATCGATCGAAAATGTGCCCTAGATTGTTCTAAAACGACTGTCTCATTCGATCGATCGAATGTAATTTTCAATCGATCGAAGATTGTGGAGAAGCTTTTTTAAAAGATGAAATCTGACTTTTTCCAAACACTTTTTCAAAAGATTTCAAACTTTTTCTTTCTCTCTCCAACGAGGCAAGCTCACTATTCCAATTTTTTGTCGTTTTCCTCCGGATTTTTTGCAAGATCTCTTTTTCCTCGAGCCGGTAATACTCTTTTGCCCTTCCTTTTCAATTTATTTTCAAGTTTCCATGCATTTTTCATGCATTTTAAGGGAGAATTTCAGACTTAACATATATGGGATTTTCTGTTGATTCAAGCCCTTTTTCTTGCAATTGATCATTGGGTTTTTGTGGGGACACATCATAAACATGTTTCTTAAATGTTAATTTGATCAATTTTGGGTTTTGTGAAAAATTGAAAATTCTAGGGTTTATGTTTGATCCGAATTGGGGCTTTTTGTGAAATTGAGTTTAATTGATGAAATTGGCTTGTGTAATTGATGCAATTAGTTATTATAATCTGTTTTCAACATTGTGTAATGATTAATTCATCAATTTGTTTCAAATTTTTCAAGTGGTTTTCAAAACTTTTTAGGGTTTTTGTTAGAAACTCTATGTTCAAGCCAATTTTGTGTAATTGAACTTAATTTGAACATGTTTACTGCATTAGTACATGCATCATGGCATTGCATTTGTTCATGCATCATATAGATTGTTATTCTCTTGTTTTTTTTGTGCTAACTTGCAGTCTGCCTTTGGTCTTGTTTTTTTTGTTCTTTTGGTTTTGTCTTTGTGTCTCTGTCCTTTCCTTAGCACCATGCCTAGGAAGACTAGAGCTCGTAGGACTATTCCCTCTCCTTCTCCTTCCCCCCCTTCCTTTGACCGAGAGAGGTTTCCGAGCGAGAAATACCAAGAGATCTATGAGAACCTCAATCTTCAGAGGAAGATTTTGGCTGAGCGTTCGGTTATTCTAGATGAGCTTGATCCTGCCATTAGGGCAAACTTTGAGCGTAGAGGCTGGTTGCCTTTGTTAGATGTGTCTGACCCTCCTCCTCCGGCTACCTTGATTAGAGAGTTCTTCTCGAACATCTCTATCCGCATCTATGATTCCAACACTCTAGTTAGGAGTTGGATACGAGGCGTAGAGTACTCCATTACTCCTCAAGTAGTGGCTGATGCTATTGGGGTACCGTTGGTTAGTCATCCTGTCTATCCTTATACTGAGTCTCCCGAGCTGAGCGATGTTTTGTCTTACATCACTGGGACTACTGTCCAGTGGGGTTCTGATCCTAGGATTACTTCTGCTGAGCTCTCCGGGTTACATTATCTTTTCTTTAGGATAGCCTGTCATTCCATCTGGCCCATCTCTCATGTTCACACCATTCCTCTCGAGAGGTGTGTATTTTTGTACGCTCTAGTTACCGATGCTCCTATTAGTTTTCCTCATCTCTTTCTTCGTTCTTTGAACGAAATTTTTAGGAGTTCATCTACTTCTCATGCCCTTGTTCATCCTATTTTCATTCATAGGATTTTACTTTATCTAACTCTTAGTGACTTCCCTTCATCTGAGCCTGTACATGTTATTGGTCCTATAGGTGCGTCTTTTCTTAGACAGAGGGCCGCTCATCTTCGAGCTGGTTCTAAACACCCTAGGTCTGAGCCATCTAGTAATGCTCCTCCTCCTCCTTCGTCTTCTACAGGTCCTGCTGGTGAGGATATTCCTGATCTAGTTGGTGATGATGCTGCTGCTGCTAATGTTCCTCCACTTCCTTCGACCGACTTCGATGTTCGTCGTACTCTGGAGACTGTCATGACCGTTCAGGCGGCTCATGGTCAGATTTTGGTGGACTTGTTGGATGAGATTCGTGCTCTGCGAGCCGATTTTGCGCGTCTTCATTCACCCTCACCACCTCCTTTTGATGGCGACTCTTGATTGCCCTTTGGCATTCCGTCACAAAAAGGGGGAGTGGATATATTGACTTGTAGAGGAGTTTTGATTTTTTTTTAGGAGATTTTGTAGTTAGGGGGAGATTTTTTTGTTAGCATGAGATATTTTTTTGTGGAGTTTATTAGATTGTATCTAGGTGCTTCACTTTGTATATCATTTTTGGGGATATTCATGTTAGGGGGATTAACATTGATTGATATATTGATATACATAATTTTTATTTGATTCTTGTTGTCTCATGATTCACTGCTTATTGATTTATATTTTTGAGTTGTTCATTGATATATATCTTTATTTTGTGTTGTGTGAATCTTACAAGAATGTTATACCTGTTTATATACTATTTTCTGTCACACATGCGTTTATGCGTTTGTTGAGTATTTCAGGAATATACAGGTGCATTCAATTTGGCTGCTGTCTACACTTGCAACTGATGGATAGTAGTTAGGATTGAATTTGGTTTATGAGCATTATTTTTGTAAAGGGCTTTTTAATTGTAAACTTTGAGCTTTTAATTTGTGTTTTGTCACGGATTGCCAAAGGGGGAGTTTGTTAGGTTCTAAAGGTTTAGGAATTTATGTATTTAGAACTCTAATTTGTAATGTTGGAAAACCATGATCAAAACATTGTACTTAGTCTAGTTTAGGCTTGCTCAAAGTTGGTAAAATATTGTAAAGTTGGAATCGAGTGACTGCAGATGTATTGGGACATCTCAGCCTGGCTCGATCGATCGAATGTAATTCTCGATCGATCGAAAATCGGCCCAGATGCGTTTTCTGCAGAAATTCCAACTCAGCCCTAACTCTTTAAACATTTAGAGTTTTATGTTTTTGCCCTAGGTATATAAGGCAAAACCCTAGCCACGTTTTTGGTGTTGCACAAGTTGTATTGTTGCTCATACATTGCGGTTTTGTGTGAATCTCTTGTGAGATCTTAGAGGAGCTTTCCTTTACACAAAACTTAAGGTTTTCAAGGTAGAGATGTTTTCAACATCTTGAAGATCATTACAGTTGCAACCATTGGAATTTAAAGAAAAACAAGCGGGGAGCTTGTAGCTGATTGAGGAATTCAAGAAAGAAGTAGTCCGTGGATTCGAAGCCTGCGCGTGGTCGTGTCAGGAAGTTCTACTAGTTGGTAGCATTAGGAAGTCGAGCGGGGGAGCTTGTAGTCCTTTTGTAAGAACTTCAATTCTTTCATAGTGAATTTTGGTTTGCCTTGAGGATCGGTGGGTCAAATCCTCCCCAGGTTTTTCTGTGTGGTTTCTTGGGTGATCATATCTTGTGTTCTTTATTATTTCCGCTACTTTATATATTTTATATGCATGATATGATTATTTGATTGTTTTAACCTAGATTTGATTAATTTGACTAAGTAACAACTTGGCTAATTAACTAGACTACGCAATCTGGTTGTGTTTAAAGGGGTCTTAAACCAATCAGTTAACAATCCATTTTAAGAAATTTTTGACATCACTTTTATAGAAAATGAAAAAAAACTGTCAAAACACTAATTGTTTTTTTTTTTCCCCCATAAAAACTTTCTTTAACTGGATTGTTAACTAATGCCCTAAGGACACTTGTTAGTATGAAGTTTAATTAGAATTTGAAATTAGAAACCAATTTTACTTCATGTGTCTAAATTTATGTGGAAAACACACCATATTTATCTACTTAAGTTTGTGTCATGTTTCCACCTAAATTTTTTAATTTTTGTGTCAAGTGAGTTAATGAGCGCAAAATACTAAGAATCTTATATTAATGAATTATAAAATTTAAAAAAAAAAAAAAAAAAACTAATCACATATACTCAATAAAAATCATCACACAACAAAAATCATCACACATTCTATCTTATTAAAAATTAAAAAATAATAATAATCATAAATAGTATTAAATTTGGGTAAGAATTTTAATATGTGGCTAATTGTGTTTACTTTAAAAAAAATAATTTGATTAATTATTTATATTTTTATGATAAAAATTGTGTTTAATTTTAAATGTATCTATACATATACATGTATTACATACTATATTTTTTTTAATTTGATATTTATATTTTTATAATAAAAATTGTGTTTAATTTTAAATGTATACATGCGTTTGTATGGATTATATGCTAGTATAAATAATTAAGGATTCAACGGGTGTCCTATTTAATTTATTGATAAAGTAGTATAGTGTAATTTACTTACTTATTTATAGACAATTTTTTAAAGAAAAAAAAAATCTATGATAAAACTCTAGATAATTTTTCTAACTGATTAAAAAAAAAAAAAAAAAAAAAAAGACCTAGATAGATAATTTAATCTGTTGTAACTTGTAAGTCCCAATGAATTATCACATGCAATGCAAGTTTGTGCTCTTTTAAAAAAAAAAAAAAAAAAAACAATAAACAACTTGTCGTTTTCTTGTGATTGTCAATGATTTAAGTGCCTAGATTTTTGTGTTGTCCCCGCGAGTATAAATGAGATGGGAATGGGATGCCATAACCTACCATGTGATTGTGATCTGCGTCAACATATAGTTTTTTTTTTATTTTTGCTAAACCTGCGTCAACATATAGTGAGTAGTAAGTAATGCATGATTTTCATCCCAAAAAAAAAAAAAAGTAATGCATGATTTTCACAAATAAATAAATAAATTAGTAACTAACGAATGACCACTATTTTGGCACGTAATTTTATCCAATATTAAAATCTTCTGAGTCATTAGATCGACTGGCATGGATGGCGACTGTTTTGTGAAAGTGCGATCCACAATAAATACCACCTCTAATGGATGGCTACAGTCTAGCACCGGACACAGCTAACGATCAAAGAGGATGATTGATGTCATCTCTGTTTGTTCATCCATAAATTTGGATTTGGAACATGAAAATGCATGACTTATGGGATTCAAGGAGGCCTGGGATTCAACATACCTTAAATATATGAAAATTTACAAACTTATATGAAATGGAGAATACTATAGTTATTATCAATTATCAATTCTTTCTCCAAAAAATACAAAAGAGTTATTATCAATTTTATTATTAAAGGTTTATAAATAAAATGATAATGAATGTGATTTTTATTTATCACATAAACTGCCGAATTGATTTTATGTTGTGTTTAAAAGTTGACATAATAGTTTTTAAGAGATTTATGTAGTAAAATATGTAATGCCTATAATATTACATATATATCATAGGACATAGTTGTAACTGAAAACTACAATTTTACTAAATATTTTTTTTTTATGTGAATTTTAACAAATCTACCACTGGACTACAAAGAGGACTTCCAAAGCGAAAAGCCGAGCACTATTAAAGGTATAGATAAAGTGCAAAGGGATCTACCAGAATTATGGTGTATCACCATTTTTTATTGAACAATGGGTCGTGTTTCAGACTTCGATTTTTCTACCCAGCCGAGTTTAGGTCATAATTGGTTCGGATCAAAATTACCTAGGATACGTTTGGTACATTGAATGTGGATTACAACAGGAATGGTAATCTTTATTACCAGGAATAAAATGTGCTGTAATTGAATAATTAAACATATTCATTAATTTGGTTGTGAGTTGTAACATTAGAATAAAACTTATGATCTATTTTAGGAAATATCTTATTCATACAATTATATTTCCTATAAAATAATATATTTTAAATTTTAGAGAGATGAGTTATTTTTTGATGATTTTTTATTTCCATAATTGTTAGATGGATATAGAAAGTTTATTTATTTAGAAATGTATTAATGTTAGAAATTATTACATCTACTAAGGAATAACTATTACAACCCTTTTAAAGAGAAATGGTTATTCCTCATTTTAAAGAATAGCTATTCATAAGAAATGATTATTCTCTGTAATAAAAACATAATCAAACTATTGAATAACTAGACCATAGGAATAGCTGTTACATTATAGTGCCTATTACAATCTACCAAACGTACCCCTATATTTAAACGAGTCATTACTTTAAATCCGTAATGGGTCAGCAGACTCAGCATAGGTTCAGGACAACCAACAGTCCTCTCAAATTTCTTTTGCTATACATTGAAAACAAAATAATTGAGTAATATAATAATTAATAAAACATCACATATCCTAAAAATTCAATAAGTTTTAATCAAAATAACACAAATATCCCAAATATTCCCAAGAGCATAGTTGTGAAAAGGTAAATTATATCACAAACAAATTCTTTTATTTTTGTGTATCGTATACCATATTGTGTGTCATATGATAATTTTAACATTTTATTAAGAAAGTATAATTATATAAGATATATTTGTGAAAAAATTATGATGCATTTCAACTAATAATTTATTTTATCATCACAACAATAAAATTTAACAAATATAACAAATACGATAATTATAAATGTATTTATTATATATGTATATATTGATAGCAAAATGTTATAATTTATGTATCGTTATCAAACATATAACGTATCATATGATAATAACAATCATGCGTAAAAATAACCCCAATTAACAAGGGGTAGGTCACAAGGTTAATATAACTTATTATCTTCTTCAAAAAAAAAACTTACTATCATTCAAGACAAATAACTTTAATAATTGTAACCAACATAAGAAGATGGTTTTAAATATTCAAAAGACCACTACAAAAAATGCAGGCTATAGTTGTGTTTTTAAAATGGGGTTTTAGCTCCTAAAAACGTAACTATAGGTCTATTTGTTCTGTAGCTGCATTTCCTATAGCCACATTTTTAGACGTGGCCTATATACCGTGACTATAGGTCCGTTAGGTCTATAGGTTGGACTTATAACCACGTTTGTAAAAACGTGGCTATAGGGTGTACATTAGCCGTGGCTATAAGCTTACAAACGCGACTAAAAACACTTACAAATGTGGCTATAGGTTAGCTATAGTCACGTATTTTGTAAATGTGGCTAAAAAAAATGCGGCTATAGCCCGCATTTTTTGTAAACAAGGGAATTTTTGCAAAATCGTTTTTAATAAATTTATGGCAACTTTGTGTTTGAATGACTAGAAGGGGCTCCCCCTCTCATTTAAATCCTTTCTTGCAAATATTTAGTCTGATGTGAGCTATGTGACATAAAAAAATAAAAAGAAATCTAATTGTATTATTAAAAATTCATGTAAAGTACATAAAATTAAATAAATTTTGCATGTTGTACATCTAATTAACTAAAAATTAAAAGGATTTTGAAGGTTTAAATAGGAGGGGAACCCACTACTCTGGGCACACAAGTGGACAACAAGGGATGTGGTGAGCAGCTAGCATATTGTATGAAACAAAAGCTGAACTTACGCAAGATCCTGTTGCTCAAATTTACTGTTTGTCATTAATTCTAGGTTGATTCCCAAAACTCAATTTCAGCAATTATGTGAGCTCCTACAAAGTACACACATTGATTTGGAAGTTGTAAATATAGTTAGGGACATTAACAACTTGGTAGAGTGTGGGATTTTTGTTATACCCCTAGAGAGTAGTGTCCAACTTGATGACCCATAATTTGGCAGCCTAGGCTGATCATGTTCTTGTGCGGACCCACCCCCCATCTCTTCTACTTTCTGAAAAAGCCTCCTCCACTTTCTTGGGTTCTCTCTAAAGAATGATATGTGTTGGTCTCACTGTCTCTTGAGCAATTGTATTCTTGTCTTCTATTAATATATGGTTATTTATTCCACAATATATATATAGACACACACACGGAACTATGAGAATGTAAGAAAGTACTATGAAACAAAGGCTAACACAAAATCAAGACCCCTTGTACCCAAAGTAAAAATCGCTAGGCTTGCACACTTGCAGTAGAAAAGGCAGCAGAATTAGGGTATAAGCATGTGATTTGCAAAGGACACAAGCTAAATGTGATTTTTTTTTTTTTTTTTTTTCTTCTACAGAAAGACTCATACTATTATCATTGGTCAATCCGACATATTATTAATGAAACTAAGATAATTTTGAAATCCTCTCAAATTGGGTTGTAACCCTTACTATTAAAGAGGTTGATTTTGTGGTCAGATGGACTCTTTTGAATTGTTTAGAGGGAATGGTTCCTATCTCATTCTCATTTCTCACCAGATTTTTGCCTTAGGTTTTAGAATGAAGATGGGAGTGATTCCCTTCTTTTGTAAGCTGACTCCTCTTAAATGAATTTTGTACTTACAAATAAAAATAAAAATAAAAAACTAAAAACAAAACACTACTATGAAACAAAGGCAGGCGGCTTAGTTCATATGTACCTAACACAACTTTCACAAGGCATTTGTTGGATGGAAGATACATGCAGCAAAATATCCCTTTTGTCAATTTCAAACTTGTTTGAAGTTGAATTGGCCAACTGACTTTACCCTCATCATTAACATTTAACATGTATATAAATAGGTCACGTACCCAACCAATTTGCCATACAACATCTCCTTCCATACCTTTTTTATTGCTTACCTTCATCAACCTTTTAACATTAATTCTAAATGTCTCGTTCAAGCTTTATGTTGTTCATCATCCTCTTTGCTTTTGTTTGCCATGTGCCATCCTCAGATGCAAGGAACATTTTTCGTGCATCCATGCAAAAGGTGCCCACTTTGGAGGATGGTATATTTTCAAGTGCTCTTCCAAAGAGCCCTAGCCCACTTTCTTCAACAGATGAAAAAGGTCATGCAATGGCTTTCAATGAAAGGATTTTTGCTCATCTTGCCAAGATGGGTCGTATTATGCAGTCAGTTCCGAGTCCTGGAGTTGGCCACAACTATGGCCACAACTAGAGACCTTTCGTCTCCAATTGTCCCTGTTTATCTTGGAGAATTCTATAGTCATATACATAATGAGCTGATTTAGTATGTATAATTGTTCTTGGTGTTCCAAATATGGAAAGATGTCCTTTCTCTTTTATTTGGTAATAATATTGGAATAATTTTCTAGATTGAAAGTCTCAATTTGCCCAAGTTGATGCTGACAAATGAATTCCACAAAAACACTCTTGTAAACATAGTTGTTGGTATTGTACAATATGCGATACATATCGTACAATACACTCTTGTAAACATAGTTGTCGGTATTGTACAATCTCCTTTAACTCATTCATTACCCTATCAAACTCTTGTTTGTAAGTTGCATTGACTGCCCTCCAAAACATATCTCTGATCAAAACACCAGAATGGTCCTTCCTGAAGTTATTATAGAGGTGCCTGCAGCAAATCCTGTGTTCATACTATAGCCAGTTGTCTATGAATGTTTGCACCAACCCCTGTTACAAACAGTATCACAGGCAAGGATGTGAAGTTAGTGGACCAAAAGTACAATGACTAAATACAGATTAAAATAACCAATGGAGAATTAACTACACACCTTTTGCTGGTCTGACATAAAGACCCATCTCCTATTCTAGCTAGACATGGCAAAACGGGCGGCTTGGATTGGGTTTGGGTCGGGTCAATCGGGTTCACGGGTCAAATAGGTAGCGGGTCAAAACGGGTCATTTTTAAACGGGTTAATTGGGTTGCGAGTCAGGTTGGGTTTATCCGTATTTTTCAAACAAGTTTTTTTTTTTTTTTTTTCCTTCCTTCAATTACAAAAACAAATCAATGACAACCTGTTTAGAGAGAATGAATAAAATCAATTAAGCAAATGAATTGCACTTAATGCCACTTGTTAATATCCTTCCAATTCTGATAGTTTTAAGCATGACAAAAATTATTTGTAGTCATAAATTCATGATGGAAAAAGTCTTCAATGTTAATAGTTCACT
The DNA here is from genome assembly GCA_023621385.1 of Quercus gilva. Classification (NCBI taxonomy): domain Eukaryota; kingdom Viridiplantae; phylum Streptophyta; class Magnoliopsida; order Fagales; family Fagaceae; genus Quercus; species Quercus gilva. The sequence continues at coordinate 34,539,776 of CM042480.1, forward strand.
ATCAAAATGCATATAATTACAAGTTTACATCTTCAAAAAGAGATAGATTTTAAAACAAACAAAACAAAAAGGCTAGCAAAGTAGCAAGTTTGTCTTCTTAAGTGTACATATTACTGTTGCATTTAAAATAATAGTAAAATTAGATTACTTAGAAAGATAAACTAAACAAAAAAAGATTTAAAAATAAACCTAACATATTAAATAAATAAGAATAAGTAAATATTTTATAAGAATTACATCTCAATCTCCATCTCAATCTCAATCTCAATCTCAATCTACTCAACGTTGGTAGCAGATTCAACACTGCAAATATTCATACTTGCAAATTGTAGCTCAAGTTGGCCAATTTTGTCAACATCTTCATCTACAATACAATATTTTAATATAACTTAATGTACCATGAAAGCAAATCAATAAAGAATTAAAATTATATAATTATTACTATAAAAAAAAATTAAATTACCTTCAAATCTATAAAAGTTTTTAGTACACAACGTAGCTTCACATTTTCAGGTAAAAGACGTGTTTATTTGTTTGTGCTTTTGGCTTTGGAGTTTGGTACAGCTCAGCTCAGCTGAATGAGATTTTTTTTTTTTTTTTTAGGTTGTCTACTTGTCTTGACTCTTGCGTCACTTGACAGCCTTTGCCTATGTTATGTAACGTGTTGAGGAACTTTTGTCTTGTCTGATGGCAATTGATTTGGCAAGGCAAGCACGAAAGCTAGGCTAGCAACTAGCTTCTCATAAAAAAAAATAAAAAAAAAAAAGAGCTAGGCTAGCTAGCTTTTATTGGTAGTCATCGAATATATAATATATATTAATTATTAGTTTTGGTACTTCTGCTTTATGCACTTAGTATCAGGATGTAATTTAAATATTTTTTAGTGAATTTTTTTAACGGGTCGAGTCACGGGTTATTCGAGTCAGGTCGGGTTGACCCGCAAAAAAAATCGGGTCGGGTCACAAGTTAACCCATTTTTACTTCGGGTTAAAAAAAAATTAGGTTCGGGTCAGGTATTTTTCGAGTCAGGTCGGGTCGGGTTAGAAAATTCTAACCCGTATTGCCATGTCTAATTCTGGCCTATGTCTGCAAGTAACAAATTGATGAACCAAGTCCAAGAGTCCTTGATTTCAGCCTCTACCACTGCATATGCAAGTGGGAAATACTCTTCATTAGGATCTTTGCATACTGTAGTAATCAATTGCCCCCCTGACTTGTTTTTCAAATGCAAGCATCTAAACCAATGAATGGCCTGCATCCAACCAGAAACCCCTTCTTGCATCCCTCCAAACATATGTATAGCCTCTCAAAATAAGGCACTCCACACACCAAGTCAAACTCAGCTGCTAAATCACCATCATTGAAGGTATGTACCTTCATAAGTATTGTACTAGCAGGACTAAACCTCCTTAATTCCTCACAGTACTCCCACAGCTGGTTGTACTGTTGTATATAAGCCCCATCCACATATTCTCTAGCCTTATCCCTAGCCCTATTTGCTTTTCCTGTACTTATGTTTATGGTATACTTGTCATGGATAGCTTCTTGGATGTCTCTCAGCTTCATGTTGGGTTGTCTTTTCACCTTGTTCATCAACTTCTTCCCAATGTATGATGAAGTACACCTACGGTTCTTAAAAGATCTAGAGCATGTATGTTCCAAATTCAATGTCCTTAGTTGGTAGCTCCTCTTCCTTGGCACATTTCCTAGATAGGCAACAAACTTGCAGTTTTCTTGGCAGACAGCTATTACCCTTTACAGGTCATTTTTTACAAATTTGATGCCCCATCCACCATGAATTGCCTATTCTGTTATAGCTTCCTTAAATTGCTTAGGTGTTGTAAACAGCATATTTTTTCAAAAAAAATATGCACTGCCTTAGCCACTGGCTTAAACACAAGGAACTTCTTCACTTCCTCATTTTTCTGTCCCTTACCATTTCCCACACGTGTACTTCTACCATCCTCAACATCATCATCGCTGTCATACCCAAGCTTATCATCAAATGATGATTCCACCAAACTGTGGAATTCTTCACTCTCATAATCAGAGTTCATTACACCAGCACCCATTTGGCCTAGTTCAACAACATCATCATCATCCTTACCATCCCAACTGTCACTACTGTCTTCAACAAAGTCCCTAACACCATGGTCCATAATTACCTCATCATCTAGCCCACTTCCCCTACCTCCACTATCACTACCATCACTTATAATAACCACCTGAGGTAGGTGCTCAATAATAGGTTCGTTATCTACTCTCCTTGAACCCATCTGGGAAGCAGCAACATCAGCAATAAAATTTTGATCATTAGTATCCACCTCAGTTGGCTCATCCTCATTTAGCTCATCCTCATTGTTAAAAGTTTGATCATTACTATCATAAAAACTGAAAAATTCACCCCCATCATGGTCATCATCATCACAGCCATCACTATAATAACCCATAGAGCCTTGCTTTACTGCCAATGGCTGCATACCCTCACTAACATCCTCTCCTTCATCAACTAGTATATGATCATCTATTGGGTGCTTCACATACACATGAATCACTTCATGACCCTTCACTAATTCTGTCATGTACATGGCATCATGATCATCAACAACCAAATAAAAGTTTGCCCTTTCTTGGTCCATACCAGGCATTGTATACCACTGCCTGCTAACAGATGTGTACCCAAAGTCTCTACATATACCCTCTATCTCAACCTTAGACCACTTATCAGGGTCACAATTATCAACTACAGCTACTTCACCTCCCACATATGTTTTAGGGTTCTTAGTAAAATAGCCACCATGATGCACGAATATACTGAATAGGTCATCCATTCTGCAAGCCAAAACAACCTCAATTAAACAATGCAAGAATAATACAACAGTCATTTACCAACATAACACCTAATAAAATATTTCATTCTGCATGCACACAACACAACACAACACTAATCAAATTTCATTCTGCATGCACACAACACAACACTCAATAAAGTATTTATCAACACAACACTAATCAAATAATTGTTCACAACACAACACTGACTTCAATAGTTTTGTCATACTAAAATAGACATGCATAGTTATCAAATTACACAAAAAACCCTCATACAATACTGTTAGCCTTACTTAACTCTTTTCAACAGGGGCACAAAGGGAACACAAAGAACATAGGGAACATATGGACCACAATCAAAAGTAAAATACAAAAGCATACACAAAGCAAACAAAAATATTGTGGCCCTACTACCAGAACCAACCAACAAGCATATTGTCAAGTTATAAATAAGGACATAGACAGAGAGAGCAAATACCTTTTCACATATAAAGAGAGATAGATGAAAAAAATACGGCCTTCAAGTGGGAAATACTGGGTTTTGATGGTAATGGTGGCTTCAAGTGACGGAGCTGCTCTTTCTAAATAAAAAAAAAGTGATGGAGCTGGTTGATGATGGTTGATGATCATGGTTTCAAGTGACAGACCTGATTTAGGGATTTTAATGGTGGTTTCAGAGAGAGGTTAAGAACGAAGCAGCCAAGCAAAAGTCTAAGAAGATCAAGCTTGTAGATGAAGAACTCTGACTCGTGACTCGTGATGAGGAACTCTAAGGTAATCTAGGGATTAAAGATCAAAGATAAATATCAAGTGACAAAGCTGATTTGGGGATTTTCAGTGATAAAGTAGCCATGAATAGTGGGTGGTTGACTCACGTGAGGGACTCGTGCGAGTAAGTTGGGCGAGAAGGCCACATGCTAAAACAGCTTGGCCACAGTGTAATTTTTATTATTTTAAAATGATTCACAGTTCTTTCCGTTAGCCACGTCAGCTATCCCCGTTAGTTGATGGATGGTAGGGATTAAAATGTGGGGCGTTAATTTTTTTTTTGGGACTAAAAGTGGTAAAAAAAATATAGGGACCAAAATAGAAAAAGGTGAAAAATATAGGGACTAAAAGTGCATTTACGCCTTAGGTTAATTACAAGGGTATTGAATTTCTGTGACATTTGAATTTTGAAATTAGAATTGCCAAATTTCAAGTATCCTAACTTTTGGTTTTTATCATTAAAACTTTGTCCAAAAAATTGAAAGACTAAATTGTTAAATTCATCTCTGTAAGTTATCCAAAGATGTGTAGTTTTGGCTCGTTCATGATTATGCAGTAAGTTATTGTGGTGGGCCTTTTTGCAACTACAGGCTGAGCTGCATCTTGCCACGCTATGGCCCAAAGGTTTTGGATTGGAGAGTCAAGATCGGCTTGGCTGCAACACACCCTAAACCGACTTGTGCGCAAACTAAGGTCCCTTTGCTAGAATTTTGATGACATGTCCATGGCAAAGAAAATTGTTACAAAAGGATTATGGCAGGCAGATATAATATAACAACAATAAAATGGGGTATGCTCACTGTCAGCTAAAAAGCGGAAAATATTGAATGAAATAAAAGGTAAAGCAATGCAGCAGTATAAATGCAATATAAATAAGATGATAATAATAAGAGGGAGATAATACCAATGCTTAATCAATAAAACGAAAGAAGAAAAGGTTAGTCTGCTATGCTTGGTTGTCTTACGGAGTTAAGTCCAAGAAGGGAACCACTTCTTCAATGTGGGTATCCTCACAAGGAGATCCTGTCATGGAAATTACCCACTTTGAGATAATGGGCCAAAATGGCTTATGCTCAAATTCCTTAATCCTTAATAGAGGGTAGGCTTTTAGAGGGAGAGAACGGATTAGCCTATTAGTGCATGTCTGACGTCTCACTCTTGCGTACTCTCTGTTTTTCTTTCTAACTCTCTTTCTCTTCTAAGTTTTGCTACTCTGTTTTCCACTCTCTTCTTTTGTAGTGCTGTTATGTTATCTCTTTTCTTCCATGTTCTTGTTCCTCCTTTTTTTTCTATGCACGGCGGAAGACCCCTTTTATACTGTCTGTCGTGATAGGTTTTTACTATTTTGCCCCTTAACCGCTTTTGTCTAGGTATGGGTATCCTTCCAGACTACCCACTGGTCTGTCAGCTTCCCAGCCACCACCACTTACCTGTGCTGGCCGTGCCACTTCCCATTACCAAACAAAGAGTCTTATTTTATTTGCTTGCTTACCGTGGCATTCCCATCCAGATATGGGTGGGCATTCTCTCTCACTATCCCTCATGGCATACACCTAGTGATTCCAACTCATTTTTCTTTCTTTTGGGTGGTATGTCATCCTAGCAAGACATTTCCACCAAAAGAGTTTGAGCAGGAAACCCAGAATAGGCTCTCCCCTTCTCCCCATCGCCAGACTATACTCTCTCTTACCTCAGACCCATGGCCCACCACCCCTGTATTGGCTGGGTACAAGTTAGTGGTGCCTGAGCCTTGTGCGTGCTCCACTTCCATGTGTGTCCATGGCTTGTCTGCTGCTCATACGTTTGCCATGACCTGAAGGCTCATTTGTTCATTTTGCTGCTCGCTCTTGACCTTTTGTGGCGTGAATGGTTCTCTGAGCCTTCGTTCTTTACATCTCACTTCCTTCCTAGGCTGGGCCTTGCTTGATTGTGAGCTTTTCCTTCTTTAATCCACCCTTTGCCCCTTTCGTAGGTCTGCTAGCACTTCTGCCATGCCATTCTGTCATTCTTGCTGTGCTATTGTATGACCCATGCCTGCTGGGCTCATTTTAGGCCTGCTATATACCTTCACTTTGCTTAATTTTCATGGCCCAGTATTACCATTGGGCTAGTATTTATACTATTTTGGGCTTCCTTGACCCATTCCATTACTTCTAGGCTTCCTTGGCCCATCTCATCCTTTTGAGCATCCTTAACCCATTTCCTTTCCTTAGGCATCCTCGGCCTGTTTCATTTTCTTGGGCATCCTCAGCCCATTTTACTCTCATGGGCCTTTACTAAGTCTTTTGGGCTTGCTCGACCCAAATTACCATATCCTTTACTTTTAGGGTTCATAGGCTTTCCATCAACCCCTTACTCACTTAATTCATTATTTCGGGCCTCTTTGGTCTATTCTTGCTTGCTTTCTTTTTCATATAATGACCATGGGTTTACCACTTCTTTTCTCTAAGCTCTTTTAGGCCCGCTTGCTTTCTTTAAGGCCCATTTATTATTTTCTAGGCGTATGATCCATTATTCCTGCCATTCCGGCATAATGGCTTTCTTTCTAATTTACTAACTCTTTTCCTCCCATATTGTTGGGCTTCTTCTTGCTATTAGGTATTTTTGCCAAAGTGAGCATCAACAGTTACTAACAATAGGTTTGTTTTGCCGAAAACTTTTTTTTTTTTTTTTTAATGACTTGTTTTCAAGAAAATATTTTACAAAAAATTAATCAAGGTAGTGACCTTGAAAATGAGCTAGAAATTTTTTTTTTTTTTTTTGGTATATGGTATGTTGATGCTAAAAATCACTAGTTAGGTTAATTGTTAGGTTAATTGTCCAAATCTGGAGTTTTAGAAGGTCTTTTAAGATCTGCAAAAAAACAAAACAAAAAAACAAAAAAAAAAAAAAAAAAGCTGATCAAATAGACCACTGAGGTGTGCTTCGATGGGGAGAGCCTCCAATGCTTAAATTAGTATCAATCTCTGTATTTTGTATGTAAATAGTATTTTGTAGCTTTTTTCTTATACCTTAACAAATGAGGCAGATTGTCCCTTTTATAGGTAGTCAAGGTAGCCGTTGTGCTCATAAATGCCTTCTCTCGCATAATTGGAGGCGATTATTACCTTAGGTGTAACTATCACCATCTTGATAGGAGTTTAAAGCTTTTGAGTAACAGTCGTCATTTAATGTGTTAAATGTGCATGAACAGTTACATCATTTTCTTTGATGGCTAATTGGTGACACAAGATCGTCGGATGACCTTACCAATTTTTCTGTCCTTATCATGATATGTGTAGAAAATCAATAATATTTCTTGTAATTTAAAACAATTATATGAAGAAAAACTCTCATTCATAACATGTATATTTTATAAACCAACTATATAATCAACATAAAATGGTCTGCAACCATTATAATTTAATATAGGAATATAGACTTTTTTATGAGTAAATAGGAAGATAAATACTATGGTAAATTACATTCTAAATTTTAGAGCCTTGGATATATTTTATTTAAACTTCAAACTTTCAAAATTTTTCATTTAAACCTCAAAGTTTTTAAAAATGTTTCATGTAAACATTACATGATTAGTTGGTAATAATGAAATTTATTTCACACTTCAAAGTTTAAATAAAAGTAACCCAAAACTCTAAGGTAGGTTTAAATGAAACTCTCTGAATTGTAAGCTCTAAATGAAATTATGGAACATGTTTGGAAGCTTTTGAGGTTCAAAATAAACATTTTGAAAGTTTAAGAAACATACCCAAAACTTTAGGGCCTGTTTGGTTTGAGCAAAAAAGTTGTGTATTTTGCATTTATTTTCAATTTTTGTGGAACCCACCACTAAAAAGCTTATTTAGCTTTATATTTGTATTTAGTTTTCATTTTTAGTATCAAAAAAAAAAAAAAAAAAAGGATTTGAATACAAAAACTAAATACAACTTTTTGGTGTTTTTATTTTCTTAAAAATACAATAGCATTTTTGTAAAAAAATCAAATCTATGGATCCCACTATCACTAACTTGTCACATCAAAGAGCTCTCTCTCTCTCTCTCTCTCTCTCTCTCTCTCTCTCTCTCTCTCTCTCTCTCTCTCTCTCTCTCTGTGTTGGTGGTTGTCATAAAAAAAAAAAGTGAAGGAGAAAACAAAACAGAAAATGATACCAAACAAAAATATAGATGGAAACAAAAGATGAGTACAAGATTTGAATATAGAAAATAAATACAATCTCATCACAAACCAAATAAGCCTTTAAGGGCTTGTTTGGTTAGCTGGAAAGAGGAAAATTTTTTGTTTTCATTTTCAGTTTTTAGTGGGTCCCACCATTAAAAAACTGGTTTGGTTTTAGCATTTATATTCACTTTTCATTTTCAATATCCTAAAAATTTGATTTGAATATAAAAAATAAATAAAACTTTACTGCATTTTCGTTTTCTTTGAATACGAATACAGTGATATATTCGTAAATATTATGACAACAAAAAGTTACTCTTTTGAATGATGTTACGTGTGTGACTGAGAAAAGTTACTTTTTTTTTTTTTTTTAATAGAAAACAATAACCAAACTCAGGTATGATGTATTCTATACTCAAATTATATATTAAAAACTTACCAAACACCACCAAAGGTGAAAATAAGCTTTTTTCTGTATTCAAATTTAAGATTTGAATATAGAATGTAGAATAAAGAAAATGAACAGTGGATATACCACTTTTTTAAACCAAATAGCCCTACAGCTGGAGACAATCTTTCAACATTTTGACACTTTCAAACAGAAACTGTCACTGTTCATAACTAGGAGAGCATTATACAACTTCCCATCATAAAAGAAAATTAAAATTAAATTAAAAAAATAAATATAATATAATAATATAAAGTAAAAAAACCATTAAACTGTCTCCTAAGAGCATCAAACTTTTAACTCAGTGGGGGGAGCAACCCCTCCCCTACCACAAAAAAAAGATATGCAAGCAGTACTACAGCAGCAAAAATTTACAGCAAATGCTTCTTAACAGTGAAGACTAGACCAAATGTGTACTGATGATGTTAACATATTTCACTTGACTTGAAACATCAGAACCACCAGCCCTTAATGAGAAAAATAAATTGACTTGAAACATCAAAACCACCAGCCCTTAATGAGAAAAATAAATGACAAATTTTAACTCTAAACCAGTTTGGAGGAATCTCCTCCAACCCACTACATGACAATTTATAAAACAATCACATTTATTATTAAAACAAGTAACATTAATCATTAAAAAACCATGCGACAAAAACTATACATAAATTATCTCTTCAATCGTCACATGGTGCGTTGGAGGAAGATAGCTCTAAAACATTTTCCAAAAATAAATTATTGAAACAAAAATATGAAAATACCATCTTCGATGAGAAATATATATGCATATACACAAATAAGAGTACATTGACAATGGTCAAGATTACATCACCAACACAAGTACATTGATAATGGTCAAGAGATTTCATCACCAAGACAATATTCAATCGTCACATGGTGTACTGGACGAAGATAGCTTCAAAAACTTTTTCCAAAAATAAATATTGAAACAAAATAATATCTTCCGTGAGAAGTACATGTGCATATGTTTACAAAATAAGAGTAATTGATAATGGTCAAGATTACATCACCAAGACACTACTTCTCAACACAAAGCATGTTTTATAAATGTTATCAAATCCCTCCTCTCTCTTTTAAGTAGGTAATCTTAAATTGCCGGATATTAATGAGGGAACAACAATTTCTTATCTCTGTATAAACCTCGTGGTTATGATACTTTCTCTGCAAACCTACCTGGTCCTTGCTACCAAGCTCAACTAATCAACATTTCAAAATTCCAAAAAACGTGACCCTATCTAAAACAGAATATAAAAGATACTACAACAATATCAAGGAGAGAAAAGGGGAGAGGGGGGATTGGGGGGCTATTCTGTCGTGACCCTATGGTCATTTCCAATAAGCCATGGCTTTGAAAAGTCATGGATGTACTTGAGAGTTAAGACCAATGAGATTTGCATCTTCAGTAGTCCAGAGAAAAAAAAATGCAGCCAACCGATATTGTTTATGGTTCAGAAGTGAACAGAAGTGATGCATTTGTTCCTCCAAAGCCAAATGAGTTTGACAAAACTGCCCTGATTGGCATTTTCTTTGAAGCAGTCAAAGGCATGAAAGCATCATTAAATATGATATCAGGTTTAGTAAGATTAAGTGTTAATGGTGCAACTCCCTGCAATGGAACACAAGCCACTTAGTCATGATTGCAAACTTTGTAAGGCTGATAACTAATTTGCATGTTAAGAAAGCTCAAAGTAATTTCTTTTAAGTTTCAGGTACTTGAGGAAATCTCCACAAATCTTTTCTTTTTCAAGAATATATCTTAGCCCATGAATCACTTCATATATTCATGAAAATCTGGTAAGAAAAAGTTTCAATGAAAAAAAAATGTCTTGCTTCATGCCAATGAGCTTCCTTCTCTCATAATACTTGGTTGGAGGGTGAGGTCTTTAAGTTCAAGGCCCACTGAGTGTGTGTATAACTTACCTATAAAAAAATATAAAAAAGGCCTTGCTTCTTTCTCAATTCATGCTTGCTAAAAATTGTTGTGTTTCATTATTAATTCATGCTCAAGTAGACCAGCTTAGCATGCTCTTCTCATCATGAGATCTCCAAAAAGCTCTATACTATCAATCAGGAATTCATACAATGGATTTAGGGTTTTCACGAAAATTTTCCAAGGAGTACGGTAATCACAATTACTCACATGATGTATGGCTAAAACTGCAAAAATTGCTTCAACAGCTCCAGCTGCTCCAAGGAGATGGCCTATAGCACCCTGAAAGTTATTGTAATTACATAAAACCACCAAAAGAACCAGTCAGTAAGAAAACCAAGTAATAGCAGATGTATATGTTGTATATTGGTGTGCATTTCAACAATAAAGGATGATTAAATTTTTTCTCAAAGCAGCATAATATATAGGCGAGGACGTCAAAGCCCACCAAATTTTGAACTTGCAACAGAAAATATGTATTTGAGACAAAGATTCCTCCAGAAAAATCATCACAGGCTTAAACAAAAAATCTTAAAACAAAGCTAGAAACTATAAGAAAAATATTCTTTAATGGACATAAATACTTGTGTAGGACTGAAGGCTTCCTACTTCTATAATCATCTACAAATTATGCCACTCCTCTGTGACCACTGATGGGAAGATGAAACTGGGCTTGTGGAGGCCAGCCAACATTCTGAACATAAATTAAGCTAATAAAATGGATGGATATCATGTACAGGTTATCAACCTATTTGAAGTGCCAAAGCTTACCTTTGTGGAGGATAGGGCCAAAGCACCTGATGTTGCATGTTCTGAGAATACATTTTTGATAGCATTGGCTTCTATCGCATCACCTGAATAAGGGATTCAGAGACAGGACCACATGCATCAGTTTCAGCAAATAACATTTTAAGCCAGCTTTATGGAATCAGAATGCAGCAAGTTGTGAAGGTCCATATGATTTACCCAAAAGTGTAGAAGTAGCGTGGGCATTTACATAATCCACCTGGTTAGGATGAAGGCCGGACTGCAGGTCATAAAAAAGTGAGCATATTATAACAAACCACAATTATCCTTTAATGCATGTTGGCATAAAATTTAACTTAATCAGAAGCATTTTGTTCAGGCAACTATTATATCAACCTTACAAAATAACTATTTAAGGGTCATACTAAGATGCCAAATCAAAAGAGTGAAACAGCAATGAAGTTAGTCACCAAGACAATTTAGCCCCGCACCCATTATGACCATACATCCACCGATTTTTCTGTGCTCTCATGTGAAACAGATCACATGAGATTTGGATGGTTAAAACAATCATTTAAATCAATTGTAGGCATATAACAATTTGTTAGATTTGAATACATATCCACCAATGCAGCTAAACCAAGCATAACCAAAACCTATGAGTTCCCAGTAGAGCAACAGTCTGAAATTCCTCTTCTAAATTGGTTGAAAAATACTTGTGGCAAGATATGGGGCCTGTCAACCTCTGATTAGCTGGAAATTTTTTTATTTCTTTCTTTTTCATCTTTTCCGATCAAGCATGGGAGGTTTTCGCAGTTTTTTTATTGAATCCAAACTCTTTCAGTTGGTGATACAGGAAGGGGGCCATTATTTCTCCCTAAGAATTTTTGAACGGGGCAAATTTTTCATGAAATCAGTTTTGATGGGTAAGAAGGCAGCACAATGGCTGATGAAGAATATTTAACACACTTTCGTTGGAGTTAATCCCAAGCAATCTTTTACGTTCATGGAAGGTGACATTGCATACACTCTTCAACAGAGCTCCAACTCCTTTGGCCACTTCTTATCATTGACTGAACTTAAGACTGGCGGGTCTAGGAGGTCTGTTATTATCATGGGAGGCCAAGCAGAACATGGTTGAAGGATTTTCAGGCTTAAATTAAGAAAGATGCTGGAACCTAACCAATATGTTGTGGGTGGTTCAGGCCACTCGAAATTTACTGCTCAGCCAAATTCTGAGATTCAAACCTCTGATCATTAGAGATAGGAATCAATCACAGTAGCTGGGTACCACAAATAAGGGGAATACTCGATCACGTGATGAGAGGGTGGTGAAGCCAATTGCAGAACATGCACAGGTGGTGCTGAGTGTAATTCTGGCAGGCAACCCATGTCCAAGAGCCGTAGGAGGGGGAGACATGGGACCTCGGTGCCTTAATGTGGATGCTAAATTAGGGGAGACAATCCTGGTAGGCAATAAAAAGAGATTTCTATTACGGTTCAGTTTGAATTCAAATGAATCTGTGACATAGGACAAGGGGGAACAACAAAATCTCTTTTTTTTTTTTTTTTTGATAGATAATGTAAAAATATTATTAATAAAAGTGCCAAACCGAGTACATTGAGGATGTACTATGGGGGCACAAATCAAGAACCAAAATTACAATAATCAAGAAAAACAAGAAGGGAAGAACAAGAAAAATGAGGAAAGACCACACTCCACTCAAAGAGAGTGTGCAAGAAAAAAGACTTAATCTCTAGCAAAGAACATTCACAACTCTCAAAACTTCTAGCATTCCTTTCACGCCAAATGCACCATATCAAACAATGAGGCACTAATCTCCAAACATCCATGTTACAATGTTGCCCAAACTTTCCCTGCCAAGACTCAAACAACGCAATAACTTAATGAGGCATAACCCAGTGAATACCAAACAAACAGCAAACCAATGACCACAACTCCCAAGCTATGGAGCAATGAAGCAGATGGTGGTCCACTGACTCCCCACATCTCTTACACATACAGCACCAATCAAGCACAAGCACACATCTTTTACGAAAGTTGTCTGTTATTAAGATCTTACCTAAGGAAGCAAACCAAGAAAAGAAAGCTACCCTTGGAGGAACCTTCGATTGCCATATCATTGTCCAAGGGAAGGATAAAGAAGTAGGAGGGTAGAAGGAACGATAAAATCCTCTAACCTCAAAACCTTTGCTCTTTGCTGGTTTCCAACAAATCTTATCAGGACCAAACCCCCTCACAATTGAAGAATAGACCAAACCCATAACCCAGTCAAAAGATTCTTGTTCCCAATCTTGTGGTGGACAACGAAATTGCGCATTCCAATGAATCCTCCCAGCAGACCAACCCATAACTTCAAGCCACCAAAGAATCCTTTGACCTACTAAGAAAATAAAACTCTGGAAAAGCCTTTTGAAAAGTACAGTCCCCACACTACACATGCTTCCAAAACTTCACTCTAGTACCATCCCCCACATCATACACAAGGAGTTTAGAAAAGTTCAACTAGCCACTTCTAATGAATCTCCACAGATTGACCCCACAAGGACTTGTCACATTTTTCGTACACCAACCACCCCAAGTATTCTCATATTTTGCCTCTATAACCCTCCTCCATAAAGCATCAGTCTCCATGCCATACTTCTACAACCATTTTCCTAGCAAGGCAGAATTAAAGCTCCCCAATCGTCTTATACCTAGCCCCCCAACCTGCAAAGGTTTACAAACCTCCTGTGAGAGTTAGCTATACGATGGAAAAATTTAATATTCCTGTCACCTTCTCTAATACAAAGAACTCTAGATTTCTGCCTCCAACAAATTTCTTCCATCAAAGTAGCTTTTTCTAACTCATCATGAATTCTTCCCAATTCTAGCTTTTCCTCCGCCGATAGACCCCAACTATCCTCAATATTCTCCAAAACATTCAAATCCTTCCACAATTTTTTAACCCAATCTTCAACATTACCAAAAACCTCCACATTCCATCTTTTCAAGTCTTTTTTCAAAAGTTTTAGTTTATTGGCCAGAACAAAACTCGAAGCACCTTGGAACTAATAGGATTCCCACCAAGATTGTACCCTATCCACAAAACCCTCATCCTTAAGCCACGTATTCTCAAACCTAAACAGCCTACTCCCTCTTTAAAAAGATCCACCCTCAAGGACAATTGGAAAATGATCCGAAAACAACCTAGACATCCGTCTTTGAGAAACCGTTGGAATCTTGTCCTCCCAATCTGCAGAGAACAAGAATCTATCCAGCCTAGCCTTCGAAGCAACTTCTCAAGAATTTGACCAAGTAAAAGCTCCACCTTGCAAAGGGAGATCAATGAGGCCTTGCTCCGAAATAAAATTGGAAAACTCCCGCATAGCATTAGTAAAAGAATTAGAACCCAATCGTTTGGAAGGAAACCTTATCACACTAAAGTCACCACCCACACACCATGGAACACTCCACCAACTGTTCAAACCACAGAGTTGCTCCCATAAAAACCTCCTCTCTCTCTCTCGCTGTAAATTAGGACCATAAACACCAATAAACGCCCATACAAATTGATCTGACACACTCGTAAATTTACAAGAAACCGAAAATCTTCCTACTGCTTCCTCCACTGTATTCACAACCCGTGTGTCCCACATCAGTAACACCCCTCTAAAAGCTCTACAAAAGCCTAAATAAGATCATTCAACATGTTGACCACCCCACAAATTGTGAATCACATCTCTATTTATCAACTCCATTTTGGTTTCTTGAAGATAGACAACATCTAGCCCCCATTTCCTAATCAAATTTCTAACCCAGAGCCTTTTATCCTGCTCATTCAACCATCTTAAAATTTCAAGAAATAATCTTCAAACTCATTAATGAGACACAACAGCCCACTCCATACTTGCACTCCTTAATTTCTTTGAATCATACTCAACATTCAAAGACAACAATAAATTTTTCAATTCCCGCTGACCTTTTTGCCCCGACTTGACCAACTTCGTCTGATCACCTATTACATGTTGCTATTTTTTTTTTTTTTTGGCCTTTATAGCTAACAACAATCCTATAATTTGCACCTTAAAACCTTCCAATGAAGTTCCCACAGATTTCTTAAAAGCCTTTATCCAAGTGGTTACCCATTGTGAAAGTTGATTGTTATCAACACTCCTTACACCCAAGCTCCTTCACAAGACTAAATTCCAAATCCAAAGGACCTTCAGTGGCCAAAGGTACCACAACTAATGGCTCGCCACCTCTCTCCCAAGTCATCAACCTTTCTTCAAACTCCCAAATCTCATCCTCTAACCCAGGAACCACAGTTGCAGATATGCTTTTTGGTTGGTGGAATTGGTTCGGTTGCAGATACGCTTTTTGGTTGGTGAAATTGGTTTGGAAAACGCTCTTCTAGCATTTGGAATTTAGCTCCTTTGTGCCTAATGTGGTGTATCTGGAGGGAGCAAAACTGAAGAACCTTTGAGGATACGGACAAATCCGATGACCAGTTGCGCGCTTTCTTTAGTAGTTCCCTCTTTGATTAGTCTAGGGCTTAGGGAATCACCTCTAGTGACTCTCTCCCTTTGTTCCTTAATTTTCTGTTGTGTACTTAGTTCTTTGTTGGTTTATGTTTGTTTTGTTGTTTATTCTTTTTGTTTGTTTCCTTCTCTGTACTCCTTGCTCTACCTTGTGTTTTTCATGAGGTAGCTCTTTGAATATACATCTTTTTACTTATCAAAAAAAAAAAATTGTAGCATCCATTCTTTGGAGTTATCCCAAGACTTATCAAAGTCTCCAACCAATTCCCTAATTGTGGGCCAAGATTGATGAACCCCCTCAAGATCAGACTCCTCATTAGTAGTGGCCGATACTTCCGAACCCACAAAATCCTCATCCCCATCTTCCGTCGCCACCTAAGATGTCAAAGTCACCATCACCGACCCTATCAAAGCACTAGAAGCCTATACCGGTTCGAGTGATGGCTAGGCCACCACCACTGGCAAGACCGGCATGGTGGAGGACTGGGTATGCCGAATCGGGCTTCTCTGATCACCAAAACCATCATCACATGT
Source organism: Quercus gilva (assembly GCA_023621385.1). Taxonomy (NCBI): domain Eukaryota; kingdom Viridiplantae; phylum Streptophyta; class Magnoliopsida; order Fagales; family Fagaceae; genus Quercus; species Quercus gilva. The sequence goes on from CM042480.1 coordinate 34,555,756, forward strand.
CACTTCCGACGCCATTATGGCGGAAACCATGGCCAAAGGCACCAACGGCACCATCCCCAACCCTATCGCCGACCCTATCAGACCACTAGAAGCCGATATCGATTCGAGGGATGCTTGAGCCACCACCGCTGGCAAGATCGGCATGGTGGATGGTTGGGTATGTCGAATCAGGCTTATCTGACCACCAACACCAACATCGCCTACCAAATCCGCCACTGCTGTGGGGGAAATCGTGACCGAGGGCACCATCGGCACCATCGCAAGCTACCCCAATGGTGTAGGCAAGACCACCAAGCTCACGGGTTGCTCCATGGCTATCGAACCACTTGTATTTGAGCTCAGGTCAAAGTGGCACTTCAAGTTAGATGATTCCAGAACAATTCGGCCTGTAAAAGAAGGCCCAAAGTTTGCTCGAGCATGTTTGGAACAGTTGCCAACCTCAAAGACATTTGGGCTTGACAAACACGGGCCCAAGTATTTTTTTTTACTGCCCAAAAGAGTTTCTTGGGCTTTCTGATCGAAGGGACCCAACCCTACTTTTTTATTTTAAAAAACAGGAGAAAATTATACTTTACTACCCTAAACTATACACTAGATTACACTTTGCACTATAAACTATTCGAATGCACACTTTGCACCTTAAATTATGACCCTTGTTACACTTTGCACTTCAATGTTAGTTTTACTGTTAAGTTAGACAAAAATTAATTGCACTTGACTTGCACATGATTTTTTCTTAGGTAACAAACTATTCAAAGACTAAAACACCCTTTTCACAAACAAGTAAAAACAAAAGCTAATATTTTTCAACTCTTAATTACTCTGTGCGTAACTTATAGCTGATGCAGCCTCATCTAATATTTTTTTCAACTCTTAATAATTCTGCGCGTAGCTCATACTTGATGCAGCCTCATGGTGTTGTGCATTTGTTTTGGTAGCTCTTATATTGCTAAGCTCTTTTAGGGAGACCAACCACACTACTTTTGAAGCTGTAAAGAGCAATAATAACTAGCAGCTCTTGGTCTTGGACCGATTATGTGAAAAAATTTATGTGGTTAGAGAAGGTGAAACGCTGCACAAAATCAATGATAAGAACAATGACCCTTATATAGTTGAGCGCAACCCTTATATTCATGACCCAAATGATTTTTTTTTTCCTAGTTATTAAAATTATTCATGACCCAGATTATTTTTTTTCCCTGGACTTGTTATTAAAAATATTCACACGAGAGAGAAGAGCTCGGAAAAGAAAAAAGAAATAAGCTTTTTTAAAAAAAATTGTTTGTGAAAAGGGTGTTTTAGTCTTTGAATGGTGTGCTACTTAAGTAAAAATCATGTTCAAATTATGTGCTATTAATTTTTGTCTAACTTAACAGCAAAACTAACATCAGAGTGCAAAGTGTAATAATGGTCATAGTTTAGAGTGTAAAGTGTGCATTCAAATAGTTTATGGTGCAAAGTGTAATCTGAGGTATAGTTTAGGGTGGTAAAGTGTAATTTTCCCAAAAAAACAATTCTCTTTTGTGCTACACATTTGCCGGCTTGCTCACCACACTTAGAGCGATCCCAAGATACTCGCCTCTTACCATTCTCATTCACATCCACAATCAGCCCTTTCCCTAACCAACGTGACTTCCTAATATCACGCACCTTTCCAAAATGAAAAGCTTTTGAATTCGAATAAAACTTCAACAGAAATTTGAGATAATTTCCTTCCGGGATTTTCGCCTCAGTATTATTCTCCCAGCCTGAGCTTTGAAAACTACAACCTATGTGCGAGATTTGTCTCTCGGAGGCTCTGCTATTTTCTCCATGACTCTATTCTTATCCTTTTCTCTAATGAAAGACCGCTGAGCGTGCTTCAAACTTGCCTGCACTAGAGCTTTTACAGTTTCAACAAAGGACTGGGGAACAAAACTCTGAGAACTACTTAGACTTGTACAGTACAAATTTCAGGCCACCCAACGCATATTGGGAAGGTTCTAACATTCTTCTTAATTCAATCCCAAAGGCCCTCCAACGTTGTTGTAACTTTCTGACAGGGATAATGATAGATCTCCGCAACACGCCTACTTTAAGCTCAGTCACTGATTAGTACTGACCAAATGAGTTGGACCACCATTGCAATGTGTAGGCAATATCTCCTACCCTGAGTGTGAAAAACTACTTGGGATTGACCCCAATGAAGGTGTGTTCCAAGTTTTGCATTAACCAAAGTGTTGCACTCTTGCCCATAAAAACTAATTGCATGTAGTATTTTCCCCGTTCGAAAATCTTAAGGGAGAAAAAATCCCCCCCCCCCCCCCCCTTTCCTCAATCACCAACTGAAACAGCGTAGATTCAATAAAAAAAAAAACTTCGGAAACCACCCATACCAATCCAAAGAATTAAACTAAAACAATATTTCTGACTAATTTGAAGTAGCCGAGCCTCCAAAAAAATCTATTTCTGCCACATAACTCCTAATCTATGAGACTTGAGTCTAAAAAATAACAGAAATTACAATGCAACTGAACAACAAAATCTGATTTAGAACACCAAGGGCAGATTTGGTATAGCTTGGTTTTTGAAGAATTAGGGTTAGGTTTTGGTATGGAATAGGCTAGAAAATAATAGGGATTATAGGGTTTCCAAAGGGGACAAGGATTAATAGGGTTTGGGAATGAAAACAAAGGTGAAAATCAAGATTTGGGCTGCTTTGAACAATAATGTGAACAGTAACCATGAATAGTAAAATTAAAGAAGATAGATCAATTCTAGGAATCGCACCTAGACTTCCTAAGCATCACACCTAGGATTCCTTGACATCACACCTCAGAGAAGGTTGCACCACACAAACCTTAAAGAAAGCTTCATAGCTATTAAATTCTAAAAACATTCATCATTCACCAACTCAATAGAAAGTACTACCAACTCTTTAATTTTCTTCTTTGTTTTCTTCTCTTCTTTGTTTTCTTTCTTTTCTTTGTAAATTTTGGTTTGCTTTGTGCTTTTCATGCAGAAAGTAGCCTTTTGAATATACATCTTTCTTACTTATCATAAAAAAAATATCCACTAAAAGTCTACAACACCCTAGATATGTGCTGCCACCACAAAAGAGTACCAAAATAAAAATAGAATCGGTTGATCAGGTCCAACATATATTGATCTACATATATCATTTGCACAATTAGCTAATGATAATATATGCATATACAAGAATACACATGCATGCCAACAGTTAGTGTGAATTACATAAAAGGTTCAATGCAATCAATTACATTGTTACCTGACTTAAGGCACGCTTCATGGCCAAAATGGCACCTCTTCCATCAGTATGTGGTTGAGTAATATGATATGCATCACCTAAACTACATTATAATCTTTAGAAACCAATAATCCACAAAAACATCATAATGAGAAATTTAATAGTTATTATGTCCATGATAAACGACCTGACATCCCATAGCCACGAATCTCTGCATAGATTTTTGCACCTCTTTTTTTTGCATGCTCAAGTTCCTTCACAAAGAAAAAAGAAAAATACCAATCCAAATGAAAAACAGTGAAAACCACTCAATAAGGATAGGAAAGGGGAAAAAAATCTAAATGTTCAAAAAAGAGATGTTTCAACTCACTTCCAACACCAGGACTCCAGAGCCTTCTCCTATCCTGAGTTCAATGTAAAATTTAGACAGCATAATGAAAGCATATCAAAACAGAACAAAACATAAATTTGAAAAACAGGGAAGCTAAGAGAATATGCTTACACAAACCCATCTCGGCCACAATCAAAAGGTCTTGAAGCTTCTTGTGGAGCAGAATTGTACTTGGTTGTCAAAGCTCTCGACCTGGACTTGACAAGAAATGTTTCTCTAAATAAAAAAATTAAAAAAAAAAAAAAAAAAAAAGTAATAACAGTATAACACCCCCCCTCCCCCCACCCCCCACCCCCCCCCCCCCCCCCCCCAAAAAAACAAAAAAAAAAAAAAAACTAAAACTAACTGCCTTAGCAGACTTTGTTGCAGTACATAGGCTCTAGATAAGGCACAAAAGTCAATGCACTAATTACCTGCAAAATCCTGCTATTGATAAAGCATCAATGCTAGACTCTGTGCCTCCAGCCAACATAACATCAGAATCTCCAAACTGAATCATCCTAGCAGCATCGCCAATAGAATGTGCCCCAGTGGCACATGCTGTCACTGCAGCATGGTTTGGTCCCTATATTCAGAAACAAGACCAGACCAGACAATAATATCTTTTATTGCAAAAATAAGAATGAATGAGTCCTCCAAATTACAGAGTATCATTGGTTAGAGTAACTGAAAATGGTGAAGCGTTCATGAGCTTATTGAGGACAATGAGCTCTACCACTTTTTTGTGCAGAAGAACTTGCCAACTCATCATTCTAATGGTTGGGGAGATAAAGCCCCAACCAGGGAGTTGTGATCCATGCATCAATTTGCCACATGAGGTTGTAGTTCCATGACTGGCCCTATGTCCTCATAAGCTCACACAAACATGGACACACAACTCCCCCTTCCCCCAATTTCTAAAAAAGATATTTTTCCATGATTAAAGTTATCTACGCACCTGAAATCCATATTTCATGCTCACATGACCAGATGCCATGTTAATTAATATCCGTGGGATGAAAAATGGACTAAGCCGACGAAGGCGCTGCATTAAGGGGGGATAAATACATATAGAGTTAATCGTTTATGGAGCTATCAGGATGGTTCCAGGCTACAGTTATGACCATCAGGAGAAACTAATAACCATGAAACATGTTCTAAGAGCTGGTAAATATTAGAACAGTGTAGGACAAACAAACCTTCTCACAAATCATTTGTGCTGCATCCAATATGTCAGTGATGCTTCCAATTCCCCCACCAATGGAGACTCCCTGGTGTTCTTCAAGTTAAAAAAAAAAAAAAAAAAAAAAAAAAAAAAAAAAAAAAAAAAGCATATAACCATGGTATGGAAAAAAAAATGTCATGTATTATTCACATATGAAGAATACTTACCGTTCTTTCCTTCTGTTCCTGCTCAGAGGGCACCCATTTTGCATCTTTTAGAGCTTCATCAGCAGCGCACAGTGCATAGCCTATAAATCTTGCAATTGATCGATGCTCCTGAGAATTATCATTGTGATCAACTTGAAGAGATGAAAAAATAGAATATATATAAATGAATTACAAATTGCAGCATGAATAGATGAAGAGTAAGAAGAAAATAATAAGTGCAGTATTATTCTTTATAACCTAACCAAAGTCATCCACCATCAATTTTAGACACTAGAGACCAGTTAAAAGAAATAGAGCAGAGCAGTATATATCCAACCTGACAACTGAAAGTAAAATCATGCAAGATATCAACCAAATCTTTTTTCTTGTCAATGGAGCTCCCTCATTTTTTTCAAACTACCCATTTTCAAGTTCAACCCCAAATGATTGACAAGGTTAAAATGATTTTCTTGTGGTAAAGCAGTGGTTTTTACCCATCTTCAATCCATCCAGAAGTAATTCCTACTTCAGCTGCACTCAATATGTACTCACTCATATTGTCAACCTCAAAGTCTTTTGCTAACAGATATATAGAATTTAGCACAACCGATATCCCACAGTTCCTCTTTTCATCTAAATATCACACACATATCTCAAATCATCAAAACCATACCTTTTCATAGATTACACAATGTAAAATTCAGATTCCAACCAAACAAATTGATTCACTAGTTACCACACCCACTATAAAGCTTAAGAACCAAATTATACAAAAGACTAAAAAGCAACTCAAAGGCAAAGCAAGCACTGAGCCTCAATGCAATATATTAGAGGAGAAATTTACCTTAGAATTAAGCCACAAATCCTGATTGAATTCACCTGGATTAGTTCCACAAGGTACAATTGCTGCAACTTTCGATGTCAACTGATCAAAAGCATGCAACTGGGTCTCCCTGTCAAAGGAATTCATCTTGATATCTTCAGGTGTTATTGCTCTTATCCCACATCCCCCCTCTATTAGACTCTTCCACGTAGTCTCCACTCCACAGCCAAGTGGAGTCACCATGCCTAAACCTTAAATTTAAAAAAAAAAAAAAAAAAAAAAGTACTTTAACAATAAAATTTAATACCGAAACATAGCTAATCTAACAATGGAGATTGTAGTAGGAAATGACGATAGCAAGTACTGGCCAAAGACAGAGAGACAATACAATAATCACTTACAAATTAACACTAAAAATGCAATAACCACTTCAAAATCAACAGTAGAAATTAAAAACAAAACAAAACAAAACAAAAAAAAAAACCCAAACGAAATTGAAGCTTGAAGGCTATATATAGTTCAGATGTCTATGTATTTTGTATCTATGCATATGCAAAATACACGCATAACCAACACACACGCATATATATACAGTCAAATTACACGCTTCAAGCTCTAATCTTTAATGGGTTTCTGCATTTTTGTGTGTGTGTGTGAGTGAGAGAGAGAGAGAGTTACCGGTAACAACTACTCTTCGAGAATGAACTACAGGAGGGTAATCAAAAGCTCCGAAACCAGGAGAAGAAGAAGATATGCGACGACTGAAATGGAAACGAGAGGGAACTACAAGTTTACGCCAAGGAAAAGGAGGGCCTGCCATGGCTTCCAAGACCCTTCTGAATTTTTGCTTTTTTGTTTTGGGTTTTTAATTTTAGCCGTACATACTGTATTTTCGTTTTTTTTTTTTTTCCAAATAACATTAAATATCAAAAAATTTAGATAGTATAACGTTCATAACAATATTGAAAACTGGCATCTCGAATGTCTAAAACTCGAGTTTCAAGATAAAAATCAAGCTTTTAAGTTTCAATTTGTAAGCGAAGGTAATTGATGTGAAAGAAAATCAACGTGGAACTTGAGTTTTTAAACTCGAATTTCGCTTTTAAGACTTGAGTTTTAAAGACTCAAGTTTCACCATTTTAATCAGACCTAGCGTTCTTCTTCCTCTGTTCTTGGCTACAGCGTTCTTCTTCCTTTGTTCTTGGCTCCAGCATTCATGGTCTTCAGATCGTTCCTCCTTCGTTGTCAGATCGTTCTTCGTTCTGGGTTTCTTCTTCTTCATCTTCATTCTGTTCTTATTGTTTGATTTTTGATTGGTTCAAGCAACGGCTAGCCAATCCCAGACCGACTCAGTCCACAACTTAATTATTAAGGTTGGGTTTTTTTTTTTTTTTTTTTTTTTTTGGAGATGCTTTTCTTGTTTTTTTTTTGTTTTTGAAAAAAATTTCATGTTCTTTGCTCTGCTGGATTTCTTCTACTGAGTTTCTCTTCTTTTTGTTCTACTGGGTTTCTTCAACGTTGCTAGGTTTCTTCTCCTTCTTCGTTGTTGTCTACATTTTTCACTAAGAAAATCGAGTCTTAGAGACTCGATTTTGATTTAATAGAACTCAAGTCTTTAAAACTCGAGATCTATGTGGCATTTTCCTACCCAAGTCATCAAGTATAAAGCGAGTCTTTGAGACTCGAGTTATATATACAACTCGAGTTTCTAAAACTCGAGATGCTAGTTTGCTAAAACCTTTCAAATGTGTATTAACTTACTATTTTATCCGAATTTTTTTTCCATTTAACTTTATTATTAGAAGAATTTTGTTATTTGACAAGTTCTGAAAGAATGTGGAAAACTAGTATCTCGAGTTTTTAAAACTCGAGTTCAATAGCAAATCGAGTTTTAAAAACTCGAGTTCCAGAATTCTGACGAAGTGACATGGATAAAAATTCCACGTGGAACTCGAGTCTCTAAGACTCGAGTTCCAGTGGAGAAGAAGAAAAAAAGAAGAAGAAGAAGAAGACCTGAACAAAATGGGTATAAAGCTAGGGGCATAACAGTAAGAAACCTGGCCACCCTCTGCCGTTAACCCCACAACCATAACCGATCAACTTCCCATCACCGAAGATCACATTTGTCGTTGTCGTCCATCACTAATCCCTCCTTCCAACTCCGACAACCACAACGAACCCAAGTTCGTTGGGCTAGAGGTGTCGACTAGCTCCAACGACTGCTTCGTGGGTCTCGCGACTTTGTTCCGTCGTTGCCTGACCTCAATTCCATCATGGTTCTAGTCGGCTTCCACTGGCAACCCACAAACACCCTTTTTAGCCACCAACCGTAGCTCTAACCACCATGCCTCCATCAGATTTTCTTTCTTGGTTACCAATATGCTCTTCTTTGGTTCAACTCCTTGTCTTTGGTCTAACATGTCTTGATTCTTAGTGTGGGTAAGTATGGGTAATCCTTGCCAGAACCCTTTTTTGTTGATTTGGTTTACTGGGTTTCCTTCTTTCTTCTTTCTTTCTTCTGGGTTTTCTTCTAGTGTTTTTCGAAATTGAGTGTAAAAGACTCGAGATCTATGTGGCAGAAATCCGTCCAAATCAGCAAGTAGGAAGCGAGTTTTTAAAACTCGAGTTTAATATGGAACTTGAGTTTCTAAAACTCAAAATGCTAATTTGCAAACTTCTTTTTTACCCATGCCAACTTAATATATTTTATCCTTTTACTGTACTAGTCTGCAAATATCCCCTATTTTGTCCTCCCTTACTATGCTAGTTTGCAAAATCCCTCATGTTTTTTCATTTCGTTTAAGGCTGATATGAGAGTGGGTACGAGACTGTGATAGACTCTGCAAAACTGCTTTTTCAATTTTCCTTCAATTGCGTGGGTCTAGTTAGCTCAATTGGTAAAGTCTTTAATGGTTGTATAAGAGAACTAGGGTTCAATCCCCGCTTACACCAAAAACTAATTAGTGTCTTGGTCTGATGATAATGAACTATCATCAAGAGTGGATGCTATAGGTTGAAACTCTATCTCAAAAAAAATTTCTTTTAGTTGTCTCATCTCAGCTCTCAACCGTCTCTACACAGTAAGTGGTGACATTTTTTTTTTTTAAGACTTTATAGTATGGTTTTTTTTTAGCGCGAAAATACCATTTTTCATCCTTGCATTTTGAGTCATTATTGTCAATTTGATTTTACATTTTATAGGATAGTAATTTTACGCTTTTTTCTTCAAACTTAAAGAGGATTTTAGATGGTTTTTAGCTAAAGCTTTTGGTACTCGAACAAGAGTAATTTTTTGGTACTCTCAGAGTACGAAAAATGGTACTCCTTCCTCTCATATTAATGGTAGAGTTTACTCATTAAATTCATGGTGAAATCTACCATGAATGTGAGAAAATGAAACATCATTTCTTCGTGTTTCAAAAATACCTAAGAATTTTCCCTCAAATAAGGGATCTATGTTCAAGTTTGATGTATTTAAACTTTGGATGTCTCGGTTGGATTCAATTGGAGATGCTAGTTGAGCTAGAAGGCTCTTGTCAAGCAATCAATATCTTGAACTCATTGACAACTCTAAGAAATTTTTCTAGGCTAATCATTAAGAAATTTAAATTATTCAAAATCAAATAAAAAGATAACTTAAATATATCTATATCACAAAAAAAAAAAAAAAAAAAAAAACCAAAGTACATGAAGCTACAATTTCCTTATACTAACAAAATGAAAAGCCAAAATGGGATTGATAAGAGACAAAGTGAGAAAGAGTGTGAAATAATGATAGAAGAAGAAGAAGAAATGAGGGAAAGGGAGAATATATTACATATGTGATCAGCACACTTGTGAGACTTCCATCCACAAACACCAACAAACACACTGCAAACCCCTCCCCCCCTCCCCCCCAACCCAAAGTTCTTATTCAAAAAAGGAATTTCAACAATCATTTTACTTAAAATTTCCAGTATCCATTCTTTCTAATTTAGTAGATCAAAAAGTAATCCTACTTTATTAAGAAGTATTATCCAAGTACTTAAGGTTGTCCATAGGTAGGGTTTGTGCCCAATCTGATCACTTTAAGTCCCCAAGAATGGCACTCATTGCAGATCGAGAAGAAGCTTCGGTTTAGATGAGTCAAGTCCCTTCAGTTATCAATTGGATGTCGGTTAGATTTGTAAAGAGCATATATGGCGGAAACTCACTGGATCTTGCCAAAATCCTACTTAGTCTAGCAAGATCTCACCATATCTCATCAAATATGGACCAAATCTGACCAAAGAAAGCCTTATATCGATTAAGAAAGCCTCATTTCAGTTGAGAAAACCTTGTATTGGCGGAGAATGACTACTTGTAATGGTGGAGATTGGTCAAGTCGGTTGGAATCGGTTTTCATGCAACGACCCACCAACTGACTCTCCGGAATTAGTTTTTGAAGGCAAAGACGACTTGCCTCTGACCACACCGGTGTCGAGTCAGATCCAATAAATTGGGGTGGGTGGGTTGGTTCCACTGGTTGCTTGGATAGTCCTACAAGTACTCTTCCTTATCTTCTCCCACCAATCTAATTAGAATATTATTAAAATAGTCAAGACGACGACGACGACGATGACGACGACGACAACAACAACAACAACAAAAAAAACCCCATCATTGACACTTTAGATTATGCCAACCAGAGAGAATAGCCAAATTCTTGAAAAGATTTTGATACCCTTGTTTATAAAAAATTATGCTTTTGTGTTAATTATCATATCTTTTTTCGCTTTGCATTATGTTCAAAAGCATGGTTAGTTGTAGCTTGAAGATGCAACAATGGTGGAGTTACATGTCCAACGTAAAGGGAATGTTAAATTTGACCAATACTCGGTAAAGAGAAGCTCTGGGCGTCTATCGCAACCCATGAACTCTACGTGCAACAGGTACAAAACTCATCCTCAATGTCTTTATCTTGTACCATTGAGTTCATGTTTATTTTGGGTTATCATTGGATGTACAAGGTTGCCATCGATGAGTACTATGTGCTAAATGTCTAAGAACATTGCTAAATGAGTAATACTTTGCATCTGAACAAGTCTAGTTGTCATGTAATGAAAATGGTTGCTATTGAGTGAATTTTATTACTGGTAATGAGTCGCTTCATTGCTAAATGAGGATTTCACTAAAGGCACGTTTGGTAGATTATAATAGACACTATAAAGTAATAGATATTCTTAAGGAATAGCTATTCAGTTGTTTGGTTATGTTTCTATTACAAAGAATAACCATTCATGATGAATAACTATTCTTAAAAATGAGGAATAATCATTCCTTATCAAAACCCATGTAATCTATATTCCTTAACCTAACCTAATTCACTTAAAAGGAAAATCTCAAAAAGCCCCTCTTGAGGGAGAAATTGATACCTCTGAATAACATATCAAGAAGCCAAGCCGAAACTCAACTAGAGGCTCTTGAGATGGTGCCCAAAGGCTTTCGGTGTGGAGACAAGCCTATCCAAGCAAGACATAAAGGCTACACTTGACAAAACAACAACAAAAGCTCAATAGAAAAACACTTTACAATACTTAATTAATACATTAGTGGTCATGTCCTGATTATACAAGGAAAATAAATCCTTTAGCGGTAAAGGTGAAATTACACTTAGAGTCCAGAAAAGTAAATCCTCCAGCAGTAAAGGTGAAATTACACTGAAGGGTCTAGCAGTCAATGATTAAATAAATTTAGGAAGGTGTTCACTCCTGGGGTCCTTGTGTGTTTATTGTACTTTCGGCCATCATTACATCAATGTGAAAGAAGAATTCGATTGTTACAAATACATTTTATCCTTCAACAGTAAAACAAAAAGTAAAAATTAAAAGTTCCATGGGAAGTAGAAATGGATTAATTGGCATGGTGTGAAGAGAGGAGAGAGCCCAGCTCAGTGCAGCAAGTATTAAACTAAGATTTTGGTGAGTATGTGTGCATAAGGCATGAATAAGGTAATGTGGGCTGTTTTGAGTGAGTGGGATGGAATTAATACTGAGATTAAGGCTTTAGTGAGTAGTGGGCTGTTTGTGACTAATTGGGAGACATTTATGAACTGTGATTGTATAAAGGAGGGAAAGAATGTCTGATGTTAGGTGAGTGTGGGCTAAGGGGAATGGGTTGTAAGCTTGAGAAGAGCTGAATTGCAAGTAAAATGGCAAACAAATCAGAAAGTTTTAGAGGGAGTAGCTCTATGTGTTTATGGGCTAAGATGCTTATGTTTTTATAATGGAGATTAGAGAAGCATTAATTAACAAGAATCTAAAAAACATAGGACTGATTAGAGGCAGGGAATCATGGTTAATCATCCTTAGGATTTGGCCAGTAGTAGGAGATTTACTTTTGGGGCTGCCTTGCTTCTTTGGGTAATATGACACATTGTGGGTTTTTGAAGTGTTTAGCATTAAATATCAGGATTTCTAGAGCTGAGTTTAACCAATGGGATTAAGGCAAGTATCATGAATAAATCCTAGTGCTGCAACTGAGATTTGCACCCCAAGAAGTAGGATTCAACACCCCAAGACAAGTGTCAAACTCTAAGTCTACTTCAGGAGGTTCTATTGGAGATCCCTTTATGCCCTCCAAACCACATGTTCCCAATTTTTCCCCTTTAGGATTCATGGGCTTGGCACATGAATCACATCTTGAACGTTTTTGACATTTATAGCATCAATCTACTGAGATTTGGATAACTTGGTTTTAGCCCCCCCTTCCGCTGGAGATACAGTCTCGAGGAAGATGATGGAGTTCCATCACCTTTTAGATTTCAGCTGATATCATAACCCTCGAGCACTGTTCACGTCAGGTAGAAGGTGACAGAAAGCTGATGGGACAGCCCCTAGTTCATCTTCAAAGACTTGGTTTTCTTGTAGGGGCCTTTAACTGTACCTTGGTCAGGGATGAACAAGGGCTAGTTGTCCATTTTCAATCCTCTCCCTCTTGCTGGGATCTTTTGGATTGGGCTTGCTCACATGGACATCAACAACACATGTTGCCATGGGTTTTCATTTCTCATGGACTTTTATTAGTAAATATTTTTTGGGTTTTCATAGATACTTGCAATGGACCTTTGGGCAATTAGTTGTAATGTTTGAGACAATAGGACAAGTTTCAAAATACCTTTGTAAATAACATTTACTATAATGAATTCCATATCGTAAATAATGTTCATAATTTCTAATAATCACATCATAATTTAAATGATAAGCTTGTGGGATTGAATATTTACCATGAGCGTTGAAGATATATATTATGGATGTTGTGATGCAAATGATGACCATGTGTTTCATGGGTTTGTAATATGAGAACATAATCTTCAAGATAACTTCCCATGAGCTTTTATAAAACGATTGCCATGGTATTTGCCATAGTAATATTTAAGCAATAATTATACCATGATATTTTTTCTTTGCCAAGCGTTAATAATCTTGGGCTTTTTGATAAAATAGTGCCAACGTAAAGTGGGCTTTCGATATTGCCAGCAAGAACTGAGCTTTTGATATTGCCAATGAAAATTGGATTTTTTATATTGCTAGTGGGAACTGGGCTTTTTGATGAATAATTTGCCACGGGTTTGAATCATGGGCTTTGATTATGGGGTTGAATCCCATTGAAAAAATAGTATTGCCATGAATTTGAATCATGGGGTTTTTTTGAATATTTGCTAAGTATAAAATTCTTGGGCTTTAGAAAGAAGAGGCTATTTGGATGAATTTTTTTCGTCACTTAATTTCCGTTACTCAATTTCTATCACTCATCACTCATCACTCATCACTCATAACTCATCGCTCATCACTCATCACTTAATTTTTCACACCCGTTTGGCACTATCACTCACTTTCCATCACTCAATATTTTTCACACTATTTTGTAGCTCCCATAACTGTCACTTGGTGCAAAAAAAAAGAAAAAAAAGAGAGAGAATTGAACCCAGAAAAACCCAGCCAAAAAAAGAACCTAGTGAAAGAACAAAAAAAAAAAAAATAGAAAAAAAAAAGAGAAAGAATTGAACCCAGAAAAACCCAGCCAAAAAAAGAACCCAGTGAAAAAAAAAAAAAAAAGAAAAAAACAAGAAAAAAAAAAAGAACATGAACGCATGCACTGAACCGGTGAACCCAATGAAGAAAAAAAAAAAAACGAGTCAAAAGTTACAGCTTTGACTGACAGTGGGTCCCTCCATGTAGTGTTATTTACGGAAATGCCATTGAGTTATGAGCTATGGAAACTGAAAACAGTCAAAATGTGTTTTCAATTTCCATAACTCATGACTCAAAAATCAGAGAATTGAGTGATGAAAACAGAGTTATGGAAACAGAGTCACGGTGCATCCACACGGACTTTTTGCTATGGGTCCCACTATTTTTGAGTTATGAGTTATGGAAATAGAGAATTGAGTCACGGAAACTAGGCATCCAAACAACCTCTTAGATTTTATCTCGCTCAATAAATAATTTGGGCTTTAGAAAAAAATACTAGGTCATATAGTGTTTTGCATTGGTAGCCCAATTTTGTGATAAAAAGGAGAATGGTTGTGGGCTAGCATAGTGATAGTAAAAAAAAAATATTTAAGCATGCCCAATAATTTGTTTGTGACATTTAAAAAGAAATAAATAGATGTTATTTAAATAATATTAGGTGTAAAAAAAAAAAAAAAAGTACCCCAACAGCCCCCTACCTGCCGCTGCCCTCAACCTTTGCATTCTCTCTCTCTGCCATATTAATCTATGGTTTTCCGAGTTCAATAAGGACTGGCGAAAATCTGAAAACCACAACTTGCCAAAATCTGAAAATCATAGACTATGTTTTTCATAAAACAATATTTCTTTATTAAGCTATCGTTGTTGTTGTTCATCTTCTTCTTTTTTTTTTTTTTTTTTTTTTAAATATATATATTTTGATAATCAATCTATGGTTCTTTAGGCCATAATTTCTATATTAAAAAGATTTTTCGCTAGTCAGTCTATGGCTCGGCTCCAACAACTGAACTTTAATTATCAAAATAATACATCATGCATAGAAGCACGAGTTAAAATTTAAGGTGTTATCATTTTTTCCTTTTTTTTTTTTTATAACATTTATGGAGTTATTAATTTTGAAGTTTGAAAAAAAGAAATATATATTAATTATAAAATTGTTCAATTTATACAATTAAAATGTTAAGTTAGATTTTAAAATGTAATTTTATAAATAAGGGTATTTTAAGGAATTTGATTTAAATATGTTTTCATTTAACTAGAGTTAGGGTTCTATTCATGTGTTGTCATCAAACAAATAAATAGTAATAGTTATTCCATAACAACATCTTGTATACCTTGTAATACGTATTCTAATTCCCATGTAATTATCATTACAATGTACCAAACATGCTCTAAATGATTAAAGGTTATAACTAAGCGGCCTATCACAAGCCGTTAGATGTTGCACAACAAATCTCCCTTGACATATAAAAAATTTTAATTTTTTGTGCCAAGTGAATTATTTATATGTATATATATATATATATATATTAATAGCCAAAACTCAGAAAAAATCCAATTAGATTTAAATTAAATTCTTAATTTTGCGCCACATGTCCCATTTAATTTTTAATTTTGTGTCAAGTGAATTATTGAATATAAAAATCGAAAAGTCTAGATCTAATTAAATTCTAAATTGGATTTTAATTGGAGTTCAATTTTCCATCACGTATCCATCTAAGTTTTTAATTTTTGTGGTAAGTGAATTATTGGATGCAAAAACCGAAGAGTCTAAAACCAATTAAATCCTAAATCATATATGTGAATTCCAGTTAGCTCAACTAGTAAAGTCTCTGATGGTTGAGTAAGAGATCTGGGGTTCAATCCTCACTTATACCAAAAACCGATTGGTGTCTTGGTTTGATGATAAAAAGCATTCATCATTAGAAGCGGACGCCATAGGTTGAAACTCTCTAAAAAAAAAATCCTAAATCATATACCATTATATATATATATATATAATGAGAAATTATTCCAATTTTAGAAATGTATAGTTTAGAAAAAGTGTAAGTTAATACTATGTATAATTAGATTTTAAGTTAATACATATGCACAGAGCTATACACTAGTATATATTTATAACCAAAGAAATTATTCCAATTTTAGAAATGTATAGTTTAGAAAAAGTGTAAGTTAATACTATGTATAATTAGATTTTAAGTTAATACATATGCACAGAGCTATACACTAGTATATATTTATAACCAAAGCTCAAAGAAAATTCAATTAAATTTTAATTGGATTCTCAATTTTGCGCCATATGTCCCATTTAATTTTTAATTTTGTACCAAGTGAATTATTGAATGTAGAAATCGAAGAGTCCAAATCCAATTAGATTCTAAATTGGAGTCCAATTTTCCACCACATGTTCATCTAAATTTTTAATTTTTGTGACAAGTGAATTATTAGGTGCAAAAACCGAAGAGTCTAAAATAAATTAAATTCTAAATCATATACTCATGAAGTGACCCCGACCTTTGCCCCTCATACCCCACAAGTACTTATACTTGTGGATTAACTATCGCGCCAAAGGTGCGCAGGAGTAAAATTATAAAAATTGAATGGGAAACATGACTTAAACTTATACTCCAATTTAAGATCTAATTAAATTCTCTCTCAACGATTCCTATTACATTGTAATCACTATTATAATGTACCAAACGTATCTAAGACCAAGTCTCCCAAAGCAAAACAAAAAAAAGGAAGTGAAAAGGCATTTTATACTTTTCATCTTTATCTATATTATTTTTATCCTAACCACTTTCCTTTTTTTTCTTTTCTTTTTTTTAGTTAGAATGAATTATCACGTCACCATCATATTAGCATAGCCACCCATGTGAGCCTTCAAGGCTATAATTTAATTTAGTTTTTTTCACTTTTATTTTTTTATATTTTTTTTATAATTCAACATTTAATACACTTATTAAAAAAAAACTTTTAATACACTTAATGCCTTTTCTTTTGTGAAGAATACACTTAATTCCCCCCCTTTTTTTATAGAAGGAAATACACTTAATACTTAATAGTATAATAAAAGAAATTAATTTTTAAAAAAAATTATGTACACTGGGCACGCCCTTTTCAATTTGCTAAGCATGTCCTTTAACATGTAATTTATAAATTTTTATTTGTACAGTTTATAGTATAAAGTGATCATACCGTTTGGTAAAGATGCAATTTTGTTTTGGATAAATTAGGTTTTACTGTTCTACTTTAAAATTAATTTTCTTCTAATTAATTATAATTTTATATAATAGAATAGTTTCATTTATTGCTAAATATTTTTTAATATAAATGTCTACTAGAAAAATTCTATTTGGATATGAAAAACTTTTAAGAAAAGAAGTGAAAATTTGAAAAACTACTTGAATCTCAAAAAATATCTTTGGATAAACTTCTTACTAGTAATAAACAAAACGTAATAGAATATTTTTTCAAAATTGATATTGATTACATCCTATTTGAGCATATTAGGGGCTGTTTGGTAAGAGTATTTAAATATAGTTTTTTGTTTTGTAATCCATAAAAAGGTGGGTTCCACACTTGAATTTATTGTTTGGCTAATATTTTCAAAATACAGTTTTCAAAAAATTGTGTCCTATTTTCTTAATTTAAAACAGGATTTTGAAAACGGCTAAGGGAGTGTTTTCATGATACAGAAAATGTTTTTAATGACATAATTGTAAATAAATTGAAAACAGTAGACACCACATATTTGTCCAAACTCTTTTATTTCTTAAATTAAGAAGTTTATCTTTATTACAAAAAGAATTCTCACACTTCAAATTTGAAACTTATCGTTTAAAAAAAAAAAAAAAAAAAGTAATCTACAGATTCTATACATTATTTTTTGTAATTTTTTTTTTAAATCTCAAAAATAGAAATGGTCTCCCAAACAAATATTTTTGTTTTTAGTATTTTGAAAATTGTTCTTAAAAGTAAGAGCCAAACACATAAATTATAAAAATTACTATCTGAAAACTAGTTTCAGGTTCAATTTTTTGAAAATTGTTTTTATAGTGTTTTGAAAACAAAAACAAAAATCCTCCTACCAATCAGACCCTTAGCCATATTATCAATTGAAAATAAAATGTTAGTAGAACTTAAACACAAAAACTTAATTAATAATTTGCATCTCCAAAAGCAAGAAATATATATTTTAAGTAAAAAAAAAAAAAAAAAGATATTAAAAGTTAAATAAATATGAGTTAATTAATATTTAAATAATAAAAAATGTCATATTAAAGTTGTCGCCTTAGGCCACCAAATAAATTGAGCTAGCCATCTGAGGACACCTTCACACACACGCACGCACACACACATATATATGAGTTGAATTCAAGTTACACTTTGTGTAACTTTAAGTAATGTTACACTAACCAATAATTTGTTATAAAATTTATATTTTGAAAATCCCACCGTAAAATTACATATTCTATATGTTCTTAACATTCATGCCAATTTTCATGTCAACTGGATATTATTTACTATTCAATCTATAAACTCATATTTTATGCATTATTTTAAACTACGAAAACTTGAATTTAAACAATTGATTGATGACATGGTTATTAATCTTTAATCACCTTGAAATTTTGTAAGCATGGAAAATATATGAAGATAATGTAATTTTATGGTGAATTTATCAAAATTCGCATCCAATTAAAGAATATTGAGTAATGTAACATTACTTAGAGTTATACTAAGTGTAACTTGAACTCAACCATATATGTGTGTGTGTGTGTGTGTGTTGGCAAAACTTAGATATAGTATCTTATGTCTTGTACCTTAGGTTCCCCCTTTTAAAATCCTGACACGTGGCTATTTAACCAAGTTCCTAAACAGTGTTAATTTAAAACAGTTTCATCGCGTGAGAAACCCATCTCTCTCAGCCCCCTCTTCGCGTGAGGAACCTTTCTCTTCAACCCCTTTCTTCGCTCTTTGCTAGAGTTATATTGCACCTTCCCACCACCCATTAAAACCTCATCAACATTACGCTATCATCATTACTAAAATCAACAGTGCTAGTTAAAGACCAAATAACACCATAATCGATTTCGCGAAACAAGTGGAGCGCTTTGGATCTGATTTGGGACGAAAGGGAGTCAATTTTGCAAAAGGGACATGGAGGGCAATGGATTTCAGATTTCCTAAGAAAGGGAAGGAGAAGATGAAGATAGAGGGAATGAGTGTTGTGGAGGTGTTGGATTTGGAAGTTTTGCAAAGCCTAGGTTTAGGGTCTAAGTTTGATTCAAATTTTTGGTCTGTGTGTTGCGGAGGTATTGGATTTAGAGGTTCTGCAAAGATTATAATAAGGCCCCAAAAATACCTCCTACAAAGATAAGTTAGCACAAAGGATGGCCCATCACAACAAGTGTTTAAATAATAGTCTAGTGGTAAGCAAGAGAAATGTCCAACGGTAGATGTTTGGAAAAATCAATAAATGAATTTGCATAGTAAAAATTATGCATTTCCTCTATAGTTGGTTAATGTAAAAGTGGGTCCATCATAACAAGTACACAAGAAGAAAAATGGTTCGATAGTGAATATGATAGACTTCCAGCGGTAGAAGTTTGACAGGTTAATAAGTGTGTTTACATTGTAAAAATCATATGTTTTCCTTATTATTATTAAGTCAACATAAGGGAAAATTTCCATAGTATCCAAAACATTATGACTTTCATCATAATAACAATAAACGAAGGGCCAAAATTGGGAATTAACCTTGTTTGCCAAACAATATAATTAGTAGGCACTATTACAAAACTATAATTTTTTACTAACATCTTGAGTTTAAAAGACTTGATTTAAGGCTTATAAATCGAGTCTCAAAGACTCGGTTACAGTATTCTGATCATGTCTGATTTAGCGTTTTTTACGTAGTATTCACTTGAAAATCAAGTCTCTAAGACTCGATTTATAAGCCGACCCTTTACAAAACAAGTAAAATGTTTTAAGCCTGCATCTTTAACCTCTTTACACACATGTTCAGCTCTCTCATGTACAAACCATTCGCCCCACCCTACCCCACCTTCTCATCAAAGAAGAAAGAAAGAGAAAAAAAAAAAAAAAAAAAAAACATGGGTTGTAGTCAGTCGTAGATCGAGAATGAAGAAGCCATGTCTTAATGCAAAGATCGAAAGCTCTACATGAAAGAGGTAGTGTCTGCGCGCAACGCCTTCGCCGCCGCGCACTTTTCTTACGCCATATATCTTAAGAACATCGACGCCGCCCTCAGCGACTACGCTTACGGCGAGGTTTCTCACCACCACCACCACTCACACTCGGCCCCTTCTTTGTCTACCGATTCTCCTCCTCATCCTCCTCCACCACTCGCAGCGAGGTTCCAATCCAACAAGCCAAAAGGGTTGTGGGTTTTAGGGTTTTTATTTTTTTTTTAATCTGGATTTTATGTGGTTGTTGGGGGTGGATTTGGTTGGATTTGTGCTGAATTGTTGAATTAATGCTCAAATTTGTGGGTTGGCAATGGCTGGTCTGTGCTTGTATTTGGTGGTGGTTGATGGTGGCTGATCTGTGTTTTGTACTCCAAACACTTGAAAATCTTTTCACAGAAAATGTTTTACAGATATAAATCGAGTCTCTAAGACTCGATTTCCAAGTGGACGCCACGTGGAAAAGCGCCAGTTCAGATCTAATCAGAACATGAAAACCAAGTCTTTGAGACTCGATTTATAGGCCTTAAATCGAGTATTTTAGACTCGAGATGTTAGTATGAAATATACTTTTAAAACAGTGCCTACTAATTATATTGTTTGGCAAACAGGGTTAATTCCCAATTTTGGCCATAAACGAGGATTAAAGGCTTCATAATTATAAGTAAAAGATGAAAAAAAATATGATGGAATGAAGGGAAAGAGATATTCCAGCTCAGTGCAGCAAACGTTGAACAAAGACTCTTGGGGAATATACATGTGGGGCATGAATAGGGTAGTATAGGCTGTTTTGAGTGAGTAGGTATGTAAGCTTGTGATGCTATGATAGAGTTAATGCTGAAACTAAGTCTTTAATGGGTAAATGATTGTTTATGACTAATTAGGAAGCATTTATGGGCTGTGACTATGCAGGAAAGGAAAGGGAATGTCTGAAACTAAGTGAGTGTGGGCTAAAGGGAATGATTTATAAGCATGGGGAGAGCTAAACCACAAGCAAAGTGACAAGAAAATTAGAAATTTCAGAGGGGTTGGTGTGTCTTGTGGGCTAGTATGTTTAGGCTTTTATAGGAGAGTTTAAGGGAGCATTAATTAGCAGAAGTCCAAAACGTAGGACTGATTCAGGGGCAGAATAGCAAATATAATTATCCTAGGATTTGGCCTAAAATGAGAGATTTGCTTTTGGAGCTGTTTTGCTTTTTTAAGCAATGTCACACATGGTAAAAATCAGCATAATCTTGCATTAAATGCTAAGAATTTTGAGATTGTATTCAACCAATGGAATTAAGATAAGTATTAAGGAGGAATTCTAGTGCTGCAACTGAGAGTTGGACCCTAGGAAGTAGGATTTGACACCCCAAGCCAAGTGTCAAAGTTTCCACTTCAAAGGGTTTCATTAGAGATCCCTTGATGCCCTTCAAACTACATGTTCCCAAATTTTCCCTTTTAGGATTCATGGGCTTGGTTTAAGAACCAATTACATACATTTTTAGTAATAAAATAAACTATTTGGTTGAGGATTTCATGAGATTGGAGGTCTTGGTTATGACTTCCTTGAGTTGTGACCAAAACTTGGGGAAGAAGGGTATTTATTGCCCATTAGCCTTTAGGTGTCAGCCTCCGGTATTGTTCACATTAGAGTTGACAGTGGCACAGGTGGCCAACTCCTAATTTGGTTTGGGAGCTTGGTTGCTTCTTGAGGTGACCTCCAGCGGAAGGCAGAATTAAATGGAGTTCTCTAGTGGGGTCAGTTTGCCCACATGGGTTGTTTTGGCTGAGATTTCATGTTGGGCTTGGTCATGAGAGCTGAGTATTTTGGTGGGCCTCTGATTTGGTAGTTTTCTTTACTTGGGCCTATCCTTTTGCTTTCTCATTGTGAGCCCTACAAAATGGACAAAGTTACCATATATTGTCATGGATTTTTATTCCACATGGGTTTTAGTTGTTAGTAGAAATAAAATGAATCCATGAGCTTTAATAAATATTTATGATAGGTTTTGGGTATTAATTTCCATGGGTTTTAAATAACAACTTGTATAGTTTCTCATAATTTTTGCTATGGATTATTTTTGTAAATGATATTTTCTTTGGGGCTTTTAAATAATGACTTCCAATGTTTCTTGAGAATAATATTTACCATGGGTTTTAAATAGAGGCAATATCCATGAGTTTCAAATAAAATAAGATAACAACCACTATAGTGGAATTATGTGATATTCTCATGGGTTTTTCTATAGATAATCATAATAAGGTGAATAATTATCATAGGTTTTGGAAATAAATATTAAGAATGTATAAGATAAATAGTGACCATGGGTTTTCATATAAATTCCATGGGTTTATAATTTGGTATAAACAAACAAATGTTATGCATTTAAGATAATCATAACTTTCCATGAGTTTTTATAAGATGATTGTCATGGGTTGAGAATAGATAATTTTCACAAATTCCATGAGCTTGTAACATTATAGTAATAGGTTTAAGAACTTAAAATATTGTTAATTATTGGACTTTTAAGTGAAATAATTATGATAAAGTATTTTGCCAAGTATTAATAATTTTGGGCTTTTGATAAAATAGTGTTAAGTAGTTAACTTAGGCTTTTAATAATGCCAAGTAGTTAGCTTGGGCTTTTAATATTGCCAATGAGAATTGGGCTTTCAATATTACCAATGAGAATTAGGCTTTTGATATTGTCAGCGAAAACTGGGTTTTTAATGTTGACAATGAGAATTGGGCTTTTGATATTATCAATGAGAATTTGGCATTTTGATATTGCCAGCGAGAACTGGGCTTTTGATGATGTTGCCAATGTGAATTGGGCTTTTAGTGGATAAAATTGCCATGTGTTTAAATCATGGGTTTTGATTATGGATTAGAATTCCATTGATAAAATTGCCATGAGTTTAAACCATGAGCTTTGATTATGGATTTGAATTCCATTAACAAAATTGTTTTGCCATGGACTTGAATCATGGACTTTTCAAATATTGTTAAGCATAAGTATTTATAGGCTTTTAATAGAATGAGATGTGTGTATTGGGCTCATAGGGCCGGTTTTGGGCTTAACTAAATAATAATAATAAAATTGGATAAGATATGAGTTTTTTGAGCTTTTTGTGATAGTTTATATCATGACCCAATTTAGATAATAAGTTATGAAATATTTGTGGTTAACATAATAATAGGGCAAAAATATTTGGGAAAGTCCAATAACTTATTAGTGGTGTTTGAAAATAAATAGGTGGTACTTAAATAAAATTAGGTGTAAAAAAAAAAAATGTACCCTAACAATTTCAAATACCAATAGTGCACATTTTTTAAACTTCAAAGACTAACATAGTTCTCTTGAAACGTTAGGGGCCAAAAAACGTTTAGAAGGTAAACTTTTTTAAGGTTTGTTGAAAAGAAAATTTTGATGTTCCCAAATAGAATATGGGGTAGCCAAGCCGAAACTCGACGATGGGCTCTTGAAATAAAGCCCAAAAGCTTTCGGTGTCGTGTAAACCCGCCCAAGCAAGAGATAGAGGCTACACCCTGACAAGAAGACAACAATAAAACCCAATAAACATGTTACTGTTGTTAGTTTGTTATATTATTAATCCTTTTACAACATCATAGTTCAAAGCAGTCATCCAGCGGTACAGTATTATCTCCAGTGGTAGGGTAATTTATATTCAATTATTAAATAAATTTAATAAAGTATTAACTTTAGGAAATTCTTGTGTATTTTGTTCAATAGGGTTCATAGTACTCTCAGCCATCATTACATTAATATGAAGAAAAAATTCCAAAAAAGTCTTAAATACATTATAGCCTCCCATAGTAAAACAATAAGTAAATATTTGTGGCTGCATAGTGATGAAAAATGAGTTATTTGGCATGGTATGAAGGGAGAGAGGGAATCCCAGCTCAGTGCAGCATGTGGTTACCAAGATCCTTAAAGGAAATGTGGGTGGTATGTTAGGAGAAGGTTTTTTGATGGGTGAGTGTGCAAGCCTATGAGAAGTTGGTTAAGTGGAAGCTTGGCCGAGTTTCATGGAGGGAATTTAGGCTGGTTATGGTTAATTATGGGACGTTTATGGAGTAGGAATGTGTAAGCAAGGTAGGGAATGTTGGTGTTATGGTGACTATAGGCTGAGAAAGGTTGTGAGTGAGCTCAAGAAAGCTTGGGGAAGCTTAAAGAAAGCTTAAGAGGGACTGAATTTTTGCAGAATGTAGTCAATGAAAATTTTTTTTAGAGAGGCCTCTTCCCCCCCTTAGGGGCTGGTGTGGTTTGCCTTTTATAAAGAGGATTAGAGCAAGTATTAATTAGCTAAAATTAAAAAAAAACGTAGGTCTGATTCAGGGGAGTAGGACAGCTGAATTAATAACCTGGATTTGGCCTAAAAATGGGAGATTTGCTTTTGGGGCTGTTTTGCTTCTTTGGGCAATGTCACACATGGGTAGTATTTGGGATAATCTTGCATTAAATGCTAAGCTTGCTGAGATTGTGTTCAGCCAATGGGATTAAGGCAAGTATTAAAGAAGAATCTTAGTGCTGCAACTGAGATTTGGACCCTAGAAAGTAGAGTTCAACACCCCAAGTCAAGTATCAAAGTTTAAGTCCACTTCAGAGAGTTCTGCTAGAGATACCTTTATGCTCTCCAAACCACATGTTCCTAAATTTTTCCACTTTAGAATTCATGGGCTTGGTTCATGAACCAATTACATACATTTTTAGTAATAAAATAAACTATTTGGTTGAGGATTTCATGAATTTGGAGGTCTTGGTTATGGCTTCCTTGAGTTGTGACCAAAACTTGGGGAAGAAGGGTATTTATTGCCCATTAGTCTTTAGGTGTCAGCCTCTGGTACTGTTGACGTCAGAGTTGGCAATGGGATAGGTGCCTAGCTCCTAATTTGGTTTGGGAGCTTGGTTGCTTCTTGAGGTGACCTCCAGCAGAAGGCATAACTTAATGGAGTTCTCTAACAGGTCAGTTTGCACACATGGGTTGTTTTGGTTGAGATTTCAAGTTAGGCTTAGCCATGAGGGCTGAGGATTTTGGTGGGCTTCTGACTTGGTGTTCCTAAATTTTTCCACTTTAGAATTCATGGGCTTGGTTCATGAACCAATTACATACATTTTTAGTAATAAAATAAACTATTTGTTTGAGGATTGCATGGCTTGGAGGTCTTGGTTATGGCTTCCTTGAGTTGTGACCAAAACTTGGGGAAGAAGGGTATTTATTGCCCATTAGTCTTTAGGTGTCAGCCTCTGGTACTGTTCACGTCAGAGTTGGTAATGGGATAGGTGCCTAGCTCCTAATTTGGTTTAGGAGCTTGGTTGCTTCTTGAGGTGAGCTCGAGCAGAAGGCATAACTGAATGGAGTTCTCCAACAGGTCAGTTTGCACACATGGGCTGTTTTGGCTGAGATTTTATGTTGGGCTTAGCCATGAAGGCTGAGGATTTTGGTGGGCTTCTGACTTGGTGGTTCTCTTCACTTGGGCCTATCCTTTTGCTTTCTCATTATGAGCCCTACAAAATGGATAAAGCTACCATATTTTGCCATGAATTTTTATTCCACATGGGTTTTAGTTGTTAGTAGAAATAAAATGAATCCATGAGCTTTAATAAATATTTATGATAGGTTTTGGGTATTAATTTCCATGGGCTTTAGGCTGCGTTTGGTTCGATGTAAATCAATTTTCGAGTGTAAAATGAATGCAGGGGAAAATGAATTCTTGTAAGGAAAATGAAATCCGGGTGTTTGGTTCTACAATGGAAAATAGTACGATTTTCGATGTTTGGTAACATTCTAAAAATGCTATTTTCCTATAAATGCTTCACATTTTCTCAACAATTTTCTCAGTTTTCAAACAAATTTTATAACAGAAAATTTCAAAATATACATTTAACATAACCAAAAATCAAAATAAAATCGTTTATTCACAATATATACATAATATACTCGGTGAGAGGAGGAAGAAAGAGTGAGAGATAGATCAGGAAAGAGAGAGATTGGCACCAACGGAGGACGGCGGCGACTAGATCGAGAAAGAGAGAGATCGGTACCATCGGAGGATGACGGCA
Organism: Quercus gilva; assembly: GCA_023621385.1. NCBI lineage: Eukaryota > Viridiplantae > Streptophyta > Magnoliopsida > Fagales > Fagaceae > Quercus > Quercus gilva. The sequence continues at coordinate 34,581,841 of CM042480.1, forward strand.
GCTAGATTGGATGGGTGTGGATTGGGCAAGGTGGGTGTGGGTTTGCTGAAATGGGGATTGGGTTATGTGGGTAGATGGGTAGCTTGGATGTGCATTGGAGCTCATAGAGGAGGGTAACTTGGATGATGATGGGGGGTGGTGATGGCGGTGAGGTTGAGTGGATGCAATCTTGGCAGTGTTGGGGTGCGACGAGCCAGTGTTGGGGTGCGATGAGACCGGTGCGATCTGGGGTTAGGGGCGGTGGTGCGATCTTGCTGGTGCTAGGGTTGCTTTTGGTGCGATCTCTTCTTGCTGTTTCTCTCTCTTTTCTATTTTCCTGGGGTGGAAATCATTTGAAGGTAAAATAAAACTTGAATGGTTTTACGGGTGAGAGGGCATATTTTACGGTCAACAAAAATGGTTTTCCGTTTGACCCAATTTTCCATGCACAACCAAACACACGGCAAGGTGTCAATTGTTTTCCCGAATCCATTTTCAGCCAAAACAAATGCAGCCTTAAATAACAACTTGTATAGTTTCTCATAATTTTTGCTATGGATTACTTTGTAAATGATATTTTCTTTGGGGCTTTTTAAATAATGACCTCCAATATTTTATTGAGAATAATATTTACCATGGGTTTTAAATAGAGGCAATATCCACTATAATGGAATAATGTGATATTCTCATGAGTTTTTCTATAGATAATCATAATGGGCATGTAGGATGAATAATTACCATGAGTTTTGGAAATAAATATTATGAATGTTGTGATGTAAGATAGATAGTGAACATGAGTTTATAACATGATATGAAATAAATAAATGTCATGGGTCTAAGATAAATAATCATAACTTTCCATGGGCTTTTATAAGATGATTGCCATGAGTTTTGAGAATAGATAATTCATAAATTCTATGAGCTTATAATATTATAGTAATAGGTTTAAGAATCAAAAGTATTGTTCATTATTGGACTTTTAAGTGAAATAATTATGACATAGTATTTTGCTAAGTATTAATAACCTTGGACTTTTGATAAAATAGTGCCAAGTAGTTGGCTTGGGCTTTTAATAGTGCTAACGTAAGTTGGGCTTTTGATATTGCCAATGAGAATTGAGTTTTGATATTGCCAGCGAGAACTGGGTTTTAAATATTGCTAGGGAGAACTGAGTTTTGATATTGCCAATGAGGCTTTAAATATTGCCGCGAGGACTGGGTTTTGATATTGCCAATGAGAATTAGACTTTGATATTGTTAATTAGAATTGGGCTTTGATATTGTTAATGTGAATTGAGTTTTGGATAAATAAATTGCCATGGGTTTAAAGCATAGGCTTTGATTATGGATTTGAATTCCATTGATAAAATTGTTTTGCCATGGACTTGAATCATGGGCTTTTCAAATATTGCCAAGCATAAGTATTATTGGGTTTTAAATAGAATAAGATGTGTGTATTGGGTTCATAGGGCCGGTTCTGGGTTTAACTAAATAATGATAATAAAATTGGATAAAATATGAGTTTTTGGGTTTTTGTGATAGTTTATACCATGACCCAATTTAGATAATGAGATATGAAACATTTGTGATTAACATAATAATAGAGCAAAAAATATTTGGGAAAACCCAATAACTTATTAGTGGTATAGGTGGTACTCAAATAAAATTAGGTGAACAAAAAAAAGTACCCTAACAAGGTTCAACAATGTATTTTGACCAAAAATAATTTTTCTTATGAATATTGAGGAGGGACTATGGTTCTTCAATTCCCTCATTATTATTTCTTTTTATGCTCCACCAATTATGGTATGTCATGTGTATTTTTTTTTTTTTTTCCATTTTAAACTTAGGTAATTTTATAAGAAAAATTAAATGAATACATAGGAAATTATAATTGGTAAAATATATAGTGAAACATAAAAAGTGAGATAGAGAATTTATATTCCTAAGGAGTTCAATTTTAATTTTAAACCTTTGACAAATTTTCTTGGAGAGAATACAAATTTGATATGCATGATGAACTATACTTACAAACTGAAGATATTATTAGTTTCCCTCTTACCATGGCCCCCATTAGAAATCCCAATTTGGCTATTTTTGGATTTTCTCCTCCTTTTCCTCCTTTTAATTAATTGGCCTAACTGAAAACATAGCCTAAAATTACCTGTGCCTATGGGCCCAAAAAAAAAAAAAAAAAGCATCCATTGAATTTACTTTATTTTTTTGTTTAATCCAATACCAAATGAAATGAAATGGCATATAATAGTGAAAGGTACCCAAAAGAAAAAAATTGTAAAGGGTAATTATGTGGCACTGCATGATTGGGTAATTATGGATGGTGGACCTAAGGGTTTTTGGCAAAGTCGTATGCGATCAAAAGAGCAGAACAATTACAAAATCTGGGCTATTCGTTAACAAAATGCCCATGCTCCCACCAAAGATTAAAGAATCAAGAACCCTCTTATTTATTAGTAGTTTTTTTCACAAAACCCAATATATATATAATTTATATTTCTCATAAGTCACAAATAAATACGTGCTCGATCTCTTAACTTTGTAGCTGTACCGCCTAAACAAGGACAACCCGGTTACACCCAAGAGAGCAAAATAACAAATCCAAGTCCACAATCTGATCAGAGAAAGGAGAGAACTAGGAAGAAGCTACATCACTTTCTCTATCTCTCTCTTTGCACACTTTAGGCAAGCACAAATCTTTAATATTTTCACTTCTTTTGTTGAATTCCTTATTGGTTTAGACTTTATTCCCTGTTATCTAATCTGGGTCTTCATTGTTTTCTGATATAGAAACCGTTTCCTCCTCTGGGTCTTTCTTTGTCTTGTGATTTACGCTTATTTTGTGTTTTGGGCTATGAGGAAGAGGGAGAGAGAGAACCCTTGTGGGGTTTGTGGGCACTATCACAAATACGAAGAAGGAGAGGTATGTGGGATATGTGGCCACCGGATTCCGGCTTCGGCTGAGAAAACTTCGATTCAAGTCAGCGCCTTTCCATCGGAGATCTTGCCTGAGTTTCTCTATCTAGGTAGCTATGATAACGCTTCACGCTCGGAACTTCTCAAGACTCAGGGAATCTCCCGTGTTCTCAATGTAAGTTGGTATTCTAATATTTGATTTGGAATTGGTCTATTAAGGTTATGAATGTTTTGGTTGTTTTATGCATTGTGTTAGTGCTAGTCTATTTGAGTGTTCAATGAACTTATCACCTTGATTGAATTTGTGATTTGGAATTGGATTTAGTTGTGGTATTTGTTCACACATACATGTGTGTATTTCATAACTAATGAAATTTTATTGATCCCAAGGAAGAGTCACCAAGTATACAGGTTGTATACAACTGGGGACCAAAAACAATCAAACATTCCAATTACAAACATCAATCAAATCACAAACTGAAATAAACAGTGACTTCCCACAGCTGACATCAAATCCAATAAAGTTCTAGAGAAAAACAATTTCAGTTCTGGTAAATTCCTTTATAAATCCTCAAAGCTCCGGTTGTTCCTTTTGCATCAAATACACCACATCGAACAATGAGGGACAGCCTTCCAAACAGCCTCATTATGATGACGCCCAAGCTTTCCTTGCCAACAAGCTAATAGATCAACTACAGTCCTTGGCATCACCCAATGGATTCCAAACAAGATGAAAACCACAGACCACAACTTAGTTACAATAGGACAATGAAATAAAAGATGGTCTACTGATTCCCCACTACCTTTACACAAATAACACCAATTCAAAATCCAAACATTCCTTTTTTGTAAATTATTAATTCGTCAGAATTTTCTCCAAAGCTGCGAGACCTTTGGCTTACAAATGCTCTTCCAAAGGAAGGAGTGATCATTACCACATCAAAACCACACTTGGCTGTCTTCCAACACATCCTATCCTCCCCACCATTTTACTCAAAGAAACGCCATAAATAATGTCCATAAAATTGAACAAAGACTTCTAGAACAGCTCTCATGAAATTGAGATCCCAATAAAGAATCCCCTTGGAAAACTTCATTACAGCTGCCACATTAGCCTCCTTATCCCGACTAATTCTGAATAACTCTAGGAAACTCATTTTTAGAGGGCTCTCCCCACACCAAATATCATGCCAAAACTTCACTCCATACCCATCCCCAACCTCAAACTGAATGTAGCAAGAAAAGGTAGTACAACCATATATTATGGTATTCCACAGACTCACCCCATTAGGACTAGTAACTGAATTAGAGCACCAACCACCTTCCTCTTAGCCATACTTAATGCCTATCACTGTCCTCCACAACACCTCTCTCTAAATCCCGAATATCCACAACCATTTCCCCAACAAAGCTTCATTAAAACGTCTCAAACTCCTAATAGCCAGACCCCCCAAATTGGGGAGAATCACAAATCTTAGACCACTTTACCAAATGGAAATCGTCTCCCAAACCACTCCAAAGAAACTAAGAAAGGTCCGTTGAAGTTGCTCAATACGATTGGCCACAACAACAGGGATAGGAAATAAGGATAGGAAATGGGTCGGTAAATTGGATAGAGTACTTTTAATTTTTAAAGTAACTGCACCCCTTTAGAGAGATATAAACGTTTCCATCCTGCTAACCTCCTTTCCCCTTCTCAAGAAGTGGGTTCCAAATTGTCTTTTCTTTGAATTTGGCACCCAAAGGGAGACCCAGATATTTCATGGGGAACGAACCTTGCTTACACCCTGCTCCCTAGAACATCAAACAACTCATCTATAGAGCTATAACGTATTCATGATTTTTTTTATGTCAAAAGTTTGGGGCTAAGAAGTAACATGCCGTTTAAATGGAAAAAACATGAATCGAGGACAAGATGGGTGAAACAACTTAAATGGTTAAGGAGCTATAAAGTACAATGTGAAGGCTACATGAAGGTGAATGGGTTTTATACCAATAGGCATGTGACTTATAACTGAAAATTTTTTTGATAAGTAATAAGTTTATTGATTGATATCAAAAAGGGAAAAGCACCCTAGTACACAGGGAGTGTACAAGGGGGCAAACAATCAAGAACAAAAATTACAAGAATCTAGGAAATCAAGAAAAGATAAAAATGATTGGTTCTGCAATGCAGCCAACCAATCCATCAAAGTTCTAAAGAAAAATAGCTTTAAATCTGATCTTGATCTCTCCTTATCTTCAAAGCATCTACTATTTCTTTCTCTCCAAAGACACCACAGTAAGCAGTGGGGAACAATCAGCCATATATACCCATTTCGATGACAACCAAATCTGCCTTTCGAACATGCTAAAAGCCCCACTATAGATTGCGGCATAACCCAGCTCACTCCAAACAAACCAAACACCATAGTCCACATGTCCATTGCAATCGAACAATGAAGAAAAAGATGATCAACCGATTCACCATTACACTTGCACGTGTAACACCAATCCAATATCCAAACCTTCCTTCTTCTTAAATTGTCAATTGTTAAGCATTTTCCCAAAGCAGCAGTCCAAACAAAGAAAGCTACTCCAGACGGAATCTTCTGTTTCCAAATACTTTTCCAAGGAAAGTAATGATCATTAGAGCCCACTAAGAGACTATAATAGTCTTTAACTAGGAAGCCTTTCTCTCTATCAAGATTCCAACACATCTTATCCTCACCAAACCCTTTCACCGAAGCACCATAAATGGTATCCATGAAACCAGCCAGAGCCTCTAAATTCTGAGCATGCACACCCCTAAAGAAACTTACATCCTAAAAAAGGATTCCATTATCAAGCTTCATAAGCTCTGCCACACTAGCCTCCTTGTCTCGGCAAACTCTAAACAATTCAGGATAGCTGACTGCAAGAGAAGCTTCACCACACCAATGGTCTTGCCAAAATTTCACCCTAGACCCATCCCCAATGTCATATAGAATGTGGTGAGAAAAAGAAGGCCATCCCCGACTAATATATTTCCACAAGCTAACACCATATGGACCATTAACAGGCCTAGTACACCAGCCACGCCATTCACTGCCATATTTCACCTCTATCACTTGCCTCCAAAGTGCAGTCCTCTCCATCCCAAATCTCCATAGCCACTTCCCCAACAAAGCTTCATTAAAAAGTCTTACCTTCTTTATCCCCAAGCCACCTGAAGCAATGGGACTACAAACAGTATCCCATTTAGCCAAATGGAATTTTGGTTCATCTCCAATGCCACCCCATAAGAAATTTCTCTGAAGTTTCTCAATTCGGTTAGTCACAGCTGCAGGAATAGGAAATAGAGATAGAAAATAAGTGGGCAAATTAGATAGAGTGCTTTTAATCAACGTGACTCTACCTTCCTTGGATAAGTACAAACGTTTCCACCCTGCTAATCTTCGTTCTATCTTCTCTAAAATTGGGTTCCATATTGCCTTATCCTTGAATTTAGCTCCCAAAGGAAGACCTAAATACTTCATTGGAAGGGTACCTTGTTTACAGCCAAGGACAATCAACAATAAGTCCAAATTATCCACCATACCAACAGGAGCCAACTCTGACTTACCCAAATTTATCTTTAGACCCGAGACTGCCTCAAACCAAATGAGGATCATACAGAGAAACAAAACCTGATCCAGATCTGCACCACAAAAAATCAAAGTGTCATCCGCAAAGAGGAGATGAGACACCGCCAATGATCTTTCCTCTTCACGAACCACACCAAAACCTGACATGTGACCATCATGGATAGCTTTATCCAACATTCTCCCAAGGGCTTCCATAACCAGTACAAACAGCAAAGGGGACAGTGGGTCACCTTGTCTCAACCCCCTGGAACTCTCAAAAAACCCACAAGGTGTGCCATTTATCAGAATAGAGAAACGAACTGTAGATATACAAAAGAATATCCATTGCCGCCATTTAGCAGTGAACCCACCCTTTTCTAATAATTGCATAAGAAATCCCCAGTTGACATGATCAAAGGCCTTCTCAACATCCAATTTACAAAGCAGCCCCGGCAACCCGGTTTTCAATCTACCATCAAGACATTCATTAGCAACGAGTACCGAGTCAAGAATCTGCCGGTTCTTCACAAAAGCATTCTGTGAAGCTGAAATTATATCTTCCATGACTGTGCGAAATTTGTTGGCTAAGACCTTAGCAATGATTTTATAAACTCCTCCAGCAAGACTAATGGGTCGAAAATCCTTAACATCAATTGCTTCATTTTTTTTGGGTATGAGAGTGATAAAAGTTGCATTTAAACTCTTCTCAAACTGACCTTTAGCAAAAAAATGATGAAAATCATCCATAAGATCAATTTTGAGAATTCCCCAGCAAGCTTGAAAGAAAGCCATTGGAAACCCATCTAGTCCAGGCGATTTGTCACCATTAAAATTCTGTATGACCTCCAAAATTTCTGCCTCATCAAAGGGTCTATCTAGCCAATCTGCATTATCACTAGATATCCTAGGAAAAACCAAGGCTTCTAGAAACGGTCTAACAACTTGCTCCTCAGAGTATAATTTCATAAAGAATTGAGTAATACAATCAGCAATTATACCTTGGTCTGAAGACAAGATTCCATTTACCATAAGACTCTCAATACTATTATTTCCTCTATGGGAATTTGCCATTCTATGGAAAAATTTTGTATTTGCGTCCCCCTCCCTCAAATGCAGCACCCTAGACTACTGCTTCCAATTAACCTCTTCTAAAAGAGTGAGCTTTTCAATATCGGTACGAAGAGTAATTTGTTCTAACTTTTCCTCAGCTGTTAAAGGCTGAGACTCCTCTCTAGCATCCAAATCATTCAACTTGTTCCAGAGTTGCTGTTTTTTAGTAGTGACATTACCAAACTCTGCTTTATTCCACTTTTTTAGATCCAACTTCAAAGCTGTCAACTTTTTAGCTAGTATAAAACTCGGGTTGCCTTGGAACAAATAAGATGCCAACCAATCTTTCACTTTATCAACAAAATTCTCCACCTTCAACCACATATTTTCAAAACGAAATGGAGTCCTACCTCTCCGATAACTTCCCCCCTCCAACAGAATTGGAAAGTGGTCTGAAAGTACCCTAGATAATCGTTTTTGGGTAAACATAGTGAAGTGATCTGCCAAAAGTGGAGAGAAAATAAATCGATCTATTCTAGAAGCAGAGGAAGAATTAGACCAAGTATAAAGGCCCCCTTCCATAGTTATATCCATCAGCCCATGGAGAGTGATAAAATCAGAAAATCCATACATAGCCCGAGAACAACTTGCAGCCCCTAATCTTTCCGATGGGAAGCGAATTATATTAAAGTCCCCTCCTATACACCATGGCAAATCCCACCAACTAATCAGCCCTGTCAGCTCCTCCCACATTTTCCTACGCCTCTTATTCAAATTTGGCCCATATATTCCTGTAAACACCCACTCAAATTGATCTCCAACATTTTTAAATTTGCATGAAATAGAAAAATACCCCACTGCTTCCTCCACTTTTTCCACCACTCTTCGGTTCCACATCAGAATAATACTTCCAGAAGCATCTTCAAAACCCAGGTATAGCCAATCTACATAAGGGTAGCCCCATATACTTTGAACAATTCCTCTAGTTATCCATTCAAGTTTAGTTTCCTGCAAACATACAATATCAAGCTTCCAGGTACGCAGCAAGTTACAAATCTGAAGTCTCTTCTCAACCACATTCAGACCTCTGACATTCCAGGAAAGTTTCTTCAAATTCATTTCGAAATAGATAGTGCCCGCTCCCTATTAGTACCATTACGCCTAGATGAAGTAGAACCATAATTAATCGAATTAAATAGACCCTTCAACTCTCTTATACCTTTCACTCCTGAACTTTTCAAGTCACGTGCTTTTTTCTCCAAAACAGCCCTACGGTGTAATTCAGCCTCAACCGCTAATAGGAATTCCATCGCTTGATTTTCCAAACCTTGTAAGGACACGCCTAGAAAGTTATCAAACCCCTTGAATCTACTTTGGAACCACTCAGAGTAAGAGGCTTTCCTCATTGGATTCTCCACACCCACAACTTCTTGTCCTTCCATGTCCAAGGGTAGTGAAAAAGCTAATGGTTCCACTGCTAAAGGTGACAAACCCCCTTCGTTAGGTAGTTCAGCAACCTCCGAATAGGTGTCTGAAACCCAGTCCTCCACAAGTACTTCATCCCCCTGATGACACCTCCAAGGGATCTAAAGACCTCAATGGAACCAAGGTCAGCTGATTTTGCTCTCCCAATACCTCTGTGACTTCACCCGGTGGTAGAGAAATTTGTATTGGAACAGCCACTCTCCTTCCATCTCGTAATTCAAGCACCCATTGTTCTGAATTCCCCCATTTCTTGACAACATTGCCGGAATGTTCCTGAAGTAACAGTCCGATGTCTCGTTGCAAGTTAACTTCACCTTCAGAGATGGATACTGTCCCATCGGTCTCATCGGACTCAATAGATTCTGCATTGTCCCCGTCGGCGCCGAGAAACTCCATCTCGGCATTATCGGAGATCTTCAGTGGCTGGGCTAGCGTCGAAGAGTTGCAAGGAGTAGCTTGAGAGTGATTCGGCTCGACAATCACCACCTCGCAGCTTTTAGACTCTTGCTCAGAGCTTGCCAAGACCGATGGCAAAGAAATCCCAGTTGTTTGGGTCTCGTCAAATGGAAAAGAAAAAGGGTGGGTTTGTTTTGTCTTGGGCTGCCATACTGAAATGGGCTTGGGATTATCTATTTGGCGATTGGGCTTTGGTTTGAAGGGAGCTGAAGGGTTAACAAAGCTTTTAAAGCTTTGTTCATTGGGCTTTACATTCCGGCCCACTTCCTGGACTTTGGACCACTGAACTTTCCACACACCATCCAGCCCACGTTCCACTCTCATGCTCACATCCAGTGATAGATGAGATTTAGTGCCGCTACCAAAGCCATCTTTAATCTCCAGCGTGATTTTAGCCGCAGACCTCGGCTTCTCTTTCTCAGCGATCAAATCGCGAGAATCATGGCTATGATTGCGCAAGGTCGTTTTGTTTGTATTTTCGAAATTTGGTGGCTTTCCTTTCTTGCTACCACCACCATCTTTTCGATCAAACTCCGCCGTCGCCAACAGCAATGATTTGGACTTTTCCATTGTCGGTTTTAGTACATATTGAGGTTGTCTGCTAATTAGCGTCTCAGGAGCAATGGCTTTCCGCAGATGCAATCCAAACCCTCTCCACCCGCTACCCGATTTACCTTCTGGCACCACGATAAAGCCTTTCCGACGGCCATGAATAAGTTCCGAGATCATAAAAAAGCTGCCATGCGCATTGGAACTTAGTTGCAAAATAAAAACTTTATCTCCATCTTTGAAGGTTCGGGCAAAATTACCTGTAGTTACATTCGACATGAGATCCTCCACAATAGCTAGCAAACGCTTTGCACTCTCTTTGCCCATGAAAACTGATCGAAGCGAATCTCGATTTCTCTTATAAATACGTAACATATAATAAGTGTTTCCCTCTTCAACAGAGAATTCAAAAGTCTTGGACTCAACGAAAAAGAAAATGGAACCTCCCATAACAACAGAGTAAAACCTCAAATTTTGTGACTAATCGGAGGTAGCCAGGCCTCTCACACGTTGGATAGACTGTTTAACCAATTCTCGTTCGATGTAAGACATGAGAGAGAGAAATTCTAGTCTTCACCAAAGTCCGTATAAAGATGAAATTGTCCGTATAACTGAAAATTTAGCCTTGTTTATAATTGAATGACAAATGACAGTTTATTTATTCAAATCCAAGTAGTTAAGATAAGGAGGTTGTTTAGTTATTTTTACAATCGGTAGTAGTTCATAAATTAATAGGTGGACTAATATTTGTCATGTGATTCTTGAGGTAGTCCAATACTGTACCTAAGCATGGGAGGTTTTATGAAATGTGGATATAACAAAGAGAATGAGTTTATCTAGATTCAGCTACTGTGAACTTCTAAGGGTGTGTAGGAGAGTGCTTGTTTGTGGCTGTCCATATTTCTACACTTTTTAGTTGCATTTATTAATTTCAAATACCTTCTTTTGGGTTGCATCTCGTAAAACATTTGTGGAGAAGGATGGATTTATTGGAGATATGAGAAAATGAATCATACCAGAAACTATATCCTGTATTCATCTGTTCATGTAAAACAATGACTTAGTTGATCTAGTACAATAAAAGGGCTGACATTCTCTTGTTACTTTTATTTTTTTATTTTTATATATATGCAGACAGTACCTGCTTGTCAAAATCTCTACAAGAATTCGTTCACCTATCACTGCTTGCAAGAGGACAAAACTTTGCCTTTTGATGATGCAATTCAATTTTTAGGTATGTTTTTCCTCCTTCTTCTAATGAGTTTATATTCTTTGGTTCAGTTGCTGCTTTTTTCTTAGATGCTTGTGCATTACTGTTCTGTTCATTGGAGTTGTTTTAGACTTTTAGTGCCCATTTGGTACCGTTTATTTTTTTTGGCTATTTGAAAATGGGTTATTTGAAAAACTATACCTAGAAAAGGTTGGTTTAAAAACAGAAAGCCAAACAGGCATGGCAGTTTTCTTATAAGAAGGAATTCTTTTTTTTCTTATGTTGTGTTTGCTTGGGGTGAAAAGGGGAAAAGGTGGAAAGGGGAGAGGAAAATATGATTTATGATTTTCTTTTGTTTGGTTGGAGTAAAAAGGGAGAGTAAAGAATATGGGGTGGGTGGGGAATTTCCACCCAGGCTTTGTTCCTTCCAAATTATCTCTGATACTCCCATTGTTTTAAACTAAAAAAAGGGCATAATAGCAATATTATTTCTATCCTTTCACTTTTCTATCCCTCATACCAAAATAACTCATGGGAAAAACAAAGTTTTTTTTCTTTCCTCATTTTTTTGTTGCCCAATTTTCCCATCCTCTCAACCGAACATACCCTCCCTTTTTTTTTTCCTTTTAATTGATGACAAGTAAATTTCAGTGTAACTAGCAGGATTTTTATTTATTTTTGTTAAGTATAATAAATAGCAGGATGTAACTGAATTTGAGGTACATCACTTCTTTTTATTCCTCTTTTGGTGGTGGTGGTTGTTGGAATATGCTGTAGCTAATAGTAAAATAGTGCCATAGCCACTTCTTGAGAAGCCCTTAGTTAAATGAACTGAGTTTCCCGATGCTCAAACCTCCCTCTTTTTATGTGGGAACAAACCACTCTCCATTCCACCAAATGAAATTTTTGGGGAATTCCCTTTGAAACTTCACCAATTATTGGCCACAAGGGTAGATATCATAAACAAAGACATGAAATAAGTTGGGATGGAAGATAACGTATCCTTGATCAAATTTGTCCTTCCTCCTTTAGATAGTTGTAGCTTTTTCCGTATTGCTAACTTTTTTCCCACCTTTTCCAAAATAGGATTCCAGATACTACTGGATTTGAAAAGAAAGCCCAAAAGTGGGCTTAGGTAGATCATAGGTAGTAAACCGACCTTGCACCCTAAGATGACTCAGGAAGACCCTTCAGGTTTTCTACTTCATCCATTGGGACCTGTTCGCTTTTGCACAGATTCAGATTAGGACCTGATATGGCTGCAAAGGAAATAAGCACACAACAAAGATAACCAAGTTGTTCAGGTGAGGCATCACAAAATACAATGGTGTCATCTACAAAAAGAATGTGGGAGCTATCAATAACTCTTCTGCCATTCACCCTAACTTGAAAGCTTGTAGTCAAACGGCTCTAGATTTTTTGTCTCCGACTAATTGTTTGTAGATGTACAATTTTTTTGAATTCTGACTTCGCTCATCCCTTTGTAATCTTTCCTCAACCAAAGGGACTGTTGATACCTCATTTTTTTCAAGCTCCTTTAAACCATCCAAAATTGACTTCTTCCAAACCCCTACGTTACCAAATTGGTCTTTTTTTATTTCCGTGGGTCCTCCTTCAATGCTCTCAATTTCCTAGTTAAAACATAGCAAGGTGTCAAACTGATAATTCTCCACCAAAGCTTCACCTTTTCCTGAAATCCTTCAGCGTTGAACCACATGTTTCAAATTGAACGGACCTTTGCCACGTTTGAGAGCGCCACCGTCTAATAGGATGGAACAATAGTCTGACACAGCTTGAGTTAGAATACTTTGGATGGATTTCTCAAATTGTTCCTCCCAATCTGTCGAAACTAGAAAGGATCAATCCAGGTCTGGTGGGTTTCTCATGATTATAAGATCTGGCAAAAATTTCTCCCACAGAGGAAGGACAATTAAATGTCTCTCATCAATCAAATCTGAAAATTCCCCCATTGTTGGTGTAAACCTTATGTCCCTTATCCTCTCACTGGGAAATCACACAACATTAAAATACCCAGCAATGCACCATGGATTACTCCACTTGTCCCCTATGTCTCTTGATTCCTCTCATAAAACGGACCACATCCAGTTATCATTGGGTCCTTACACCTCGAAAAAATCCAGTGAAAGCCATCTTATATAGAGCTGAAAAGTGTGGAGAGAGTATATGTGTCTGACCAATTTTTTTTTCCCCCCCTACTATTCTTCTATCCTGCATTAGCAAAATATTCCCAAGAGTCCCACAGCCTTTAAGGCCTCCCAGCCTTTAGATACACCTTTGGGTGAGTTCTCTTGTCACCCTCTGACCCTCATGTTGGTTATCCTTCTCTCTCTTTTGGTGATATTTCCTCTAGTGGAGCCATTTTTTCATAGGACCCTAAGTCAAATGATGTAAGGCACTTGGACTAAGAGTGGCTAATGGAGGGTCAGAAGGATTAGCTCAGTTGATAAAGTCTCTTGTTGTCGAATAAAAGATGTTAGGTTCGATTTCTGCCTATACCAAAAAACCAATTGGTGTCTTGGTCTGATGATAAGGAGCAATCTTCAGGAGCGGATGCCATAATTGAAATTATCTCTAAAAAAAAAAGACTACAGATTTAAATGTATGCAATAAAATCAGTCACTGTGCAGAACAAATCTTTAACGTCAGCATTTTAAGAAGTTAAAGATTGACAAAAGGAAGGTTGTCTATTATGATTGACCTATGGAGTTTGGTTAAACAAATTTTAGCTAGCTTATTTATAATGAAACCAAGTGGCTTACAATAAACTTTAGTACTAATTTACTAAAGGTTAACCGTTGGATCTTTTTAATTGTACCACAAGATATTCTCAGTTGCTTTAGATGGCAGTTTGAGTTCACTTTTGCTTGATTTTGCAGAGCAATGTGAAAGGGACAAAGCTCGTGTTCTGGTGCACTGCATGTCTGGAAAAAATAGGTAAATTTTTACTGCAAAATAATTTGGGTCTCTTGCCCTCTCCCCCTCTCCCTGCACATGCAAGGTTAAGGTTAACATACAGAAAGCACAAATAGCCACACCTGTCAGCCACCCACCCGCAAATGCATCAAGAATGCTATAAATAGGGCATCACATACCAGCCATAGTGAAAGACCCTAGCGGCCCCTATCCCAGAGCTTTTAGTGGTGGAATATAATTTGGACATAATGGGGCCTCCATACCAGATGATTTGGATTCTCCAAATTGTTTTTTCTGATGTACTCATTTTGTTCCCTTGACAGGTCACCAGCAATTGTAATGGCTTACTTGATGAAGTCCAAAGGATGGAGACTTGCCCAAAGTTACCAGTGGGTGAAAGAGCGGAGACCATCTGTTGAATTATCTGAAGGTATGCACATGGTCAATTTTCGCATTGTAAGAAGAAGCATCAAATTGCTTAGCTATTAGCTATTTTGCAGATAATTGGTTAAATGGAATATCAGAAAGGACTACCACATTTTAAAGCCCAGATCATGCTTTTAACTGGTTAAGCTATGCAAGCTGATTGGAATCTATAGTGGATTCTGGAACATTGCAAGGTGGATGGGTTGAAACCTGAAACCGATATCTTTTATAACTTCCCTTTTTTTCCCCTTTTCTTAATCCTCTTTGTTTGGGGTCTTAAATGGAGTTGGATCAGCATGCAAATTTCATATTTCAAAGCTTTACTTCTGAAAGTTTTTCATTTTGCAAGACATTACTCGCATAGCAGCTGTCCCATTCTGATGCTGTGATGAATTGCTCTTGATAGCTCTTAATCATTTGAAGGAATTGTCTTGCAAATAATTAAAGCATGCATATTAGTTGAAATCAACCACTGCAGGAGTATGAATGAGATGGCCCCCATATCTCTGACTTTCATTTCTTTGTTTCTTAATGTAGCTGTCTACAAGCAACTGCAGGAGTATGAGCAGAAGATCTTTGGATCAATTGATCCTGGCAACCCTGTCCTGCCTGTTTTTGCACCTACGGGTGTGCCTCCTTCGTTTAGCTTTGGCTTTCCAAAGGTTAATGATCCGGTTTCTGTTCCTGCTTTCAGCAATGTTGGTACAACCTCTATTTTTGCCCGTCCTCCTTTAGACATTGCTCTGAACGAGTTTACTTTTGGAGCTGGCCAGACTCAGAATAATAATGATAATATACTGAATCCAAATGGCAGTGATATTCAAATGGATGGTTCTTGATTTTCCAGTCTCTTTATCTTTTGCGAGATCCCATGGTCAGAAGTTAAATTCCTGACTTTCAGAGTTTCTTTTTAACACAATTTGGATGTAAAGTGGGAGTAAAATTCTCAAAAACGTTTTGGTTTGTAAGATTTGACATGTTGGTCAGTATGGGTGCCTTGTTTTCTCGAGTCTAATGTTCAAAAGTGCAACATCATATTGAATCATTCCAAATATTATACAAGTGATTTAGTAGGGTATATCTATCGCTTTCCTCAATGCTCTCTTGATTTAAATTACATTATTTATTTTTGGTTGGGGGGGGGGGGGGGGTGTTGGTGGGTGGGGGTGTTTGGAGGGTTTAGGGTTTACTTAAAAGGCTATACGTCGGTATATAGGCCATTCTTGTAGATTATGCTGCATAAAATCATTGTCCATTGCATTAAAGAAATGTTTGATACAAATATTTCTCAAATAGAGTATTTATTTATTTTATTTTTTATTGTTCCAAAATAGCTATATAGTTGACCTTCATTACATGGAATAGTTATTATTAAGTAATAAATCTAAATTGGTGAAAAAGTATTCCTAAGTTTATATTGGTCCCCAACACACCCCAAAAGAAGAAGAAGAAGAAGAAGACTAACCTAATCCCCTCGTACTCAAGGGTGTGGTGGTCAATGGAACTGTTTCAGTGCCAAAATATTTGTAGCCATTCTCATGCACATTTAATGAGTAGCCAACATTTTTGAGTCAATTATAGTTTGTGTAGGAATCTATGATCTCAAAGAGACATCATCAGCGGCTCAAAATGAGTGATGCTAGCTTGATCGAAGCTCTTAAAGGAGCTGCTAGTGTAATTGAGAACCTAGGGTTTGAGAGCTATGACGAGATCGTGCTGCAGCTTGAAGATTTGATAGTGATGTAGGCTGTAGCCTTTGCCAACAAGAAGATCAATAGCTGAAGACGTGTGGAGGTGGTCAGAGGAGAGAAATTATGGAATATAGATTTATACTGTAGTTCCTTCTACTTCTAGTGTAATCAATAAGATAAATAGAAGTAACTTTTTTGTATTACTGGCAATATTGATTCTCATACCCTACATTATCACCATCCAATGTAATGTATTATACGTGTCTTAAGATTTGGTAGGTGATATGATCTTAGTTTGTATACATTACATTTACATGCATGTTTGCCTCTTTCCCGGAGTGAGCGGCTTTGGTTAGTGTCTCTTAGGCCGCACTTACTATACTATACAAGTGCAGCAACCGCCTGCATTCATCATGAAGGAAGAACTTATGAGGGTAAAGGGAATATAACTTTTCCATTAGGTACCCAGAGGCCAAATTTCACAATCAATATAAGGCATCTTTTTAACTCCCATTTTCATATAAATCAATAGAAAAATAATTATCTCCATTTAATTGGTTTAATTCTATGGTCAAGATTAAATATTATAATTTTTTTTTATATATATAAAATTTCAATCTATGGCGTTCACTTCTGATGATTGTACTCTTTATCATCATCAGATCAAGACACGAATCAGTTTTTGATGTACGCAGGGATTGAATCCCAGATTTCTTATTCAACCATCAAAGATTTTACCAGTTGAGCTAACTGGAACCTATAAATATTATAAATCTAAAAGTGCATTTAGTGTCATGTTATTTAAAAATTTTCAATAATAGTCTTATGTACTTTAGATACAAACTAAAATCTTATTTGTAAAACTAGCCTCATCACGCACTTTGTGTGCGCGATGAGGCTTTTTTTTTTTTTTTTTTTTTTTTTTTTTTTGTGTGTCTAGTGTCATAATTTTCCTTAAAAAAAAATTGATAAGTTTGTTTTGAAGACATGGATTAATAAGAGAGCGTCCTATTTGTAGGCATTTTAAGTAGAGTTGGATATATATTTTTAACGGGTTATCCTCAAGTTTTTTCTCTGTTAAATGTAAAGTTTAGGAGTATTTTTGAATAACATAAAAATCCAATCTAAAGAGGAGAATCCTCTTACAAATAATTTAGATAGATAAATTCTTTCGTTTTGCTTGAAATGGAGAAATTATATTCATAATAGAAGGCACATCCGTCATGGCCCGTGCAACCCTATTTTCCACGTTGCAACTTGCAAGCGAAGACAATCACTCACTACAGTCTGCTTGATCCTATTAGCTTAGCTTTAGGTTCTCATTAGGGTGTGTTTGGTTGGAGGGGTGGAAAAGTGAGAAAATAGAAAATGGTGGAAGGATAGAAAAGTAGGAGGATAGAAAAGATTTTAATTTCTCTCCTCTTTGTTTGGTTGGGAGTGAAGAAGTGGAGGAATAGAAAAAGTGAGTTTGTATAAATTCACTCATATATCCTTGTTAAAAAATGACGCACAATTAAAATAAACAAGTGACAAGCAATTAAAAAAAAAAAAGGCAATCACCCAAATTTATTAAACAATAAAAATTATGTCTAGAAAAAAAAAATCATGTCTAATTAAAAAAAAAATATATAAAAATAACACCACGTACGGCCAGGAAGTCAAAAGAAAAAAGGATTAAAAAAAAAAGTGGGCAACATTCTCAGGAAGTGAAAATAATAATAATAATAATAATAATAATAATAATAAAATGCCTTAAAAAGAGCAAGCACCCAAGAAAGCAGGCAGAAGAAAAAACAAGAAAAAAAAGAAAAGAAAACCAAGGCAACTGGACGAAATTAGTGCAATGGGCAATTTTGTCATTTATCTATCAAACTCTTCCCATCATGTTTTCTCTCCATTTTGGAGAGACAAGTTTTAGGTGAGCCTAGGTGGAAAATGCTTGGGCCCCACCAAAAATTTTTCTCTCCCTCTCTCCTTGCCAAACAACACTCTTTCCCATTTTCTCTCATATTTTTTATCCAAACTTTTACATCTATCTTATTTCATCTCCAAATAAACACACCCTAAATGGAGAGACAAGTTTTAGGTGGGCGTAGGTGGAAAATGCCTGGGCCCCACCAAAATTTTTTTTTCTCTCTCCCTCCTTGCCAAACAACACTCTTTCCCATTTTCTCTCCTATTTTTTTTCCAAACTTTTCCATCTACCCTATTTTATCTCCAAACAAACACACCCTAAGCGAGAGGGGGGAGTTGAGCTTTATAGAACTATGAAAGTAAAGACTGATATTGATTCATGCTGAAGTTTAGATATGGTGTTAGAATCTCGACCTGAACAGTTTAATAAAGCTTCTACATATTTTTCCATAAACTTATTATTCTTCCGAGTTCAATGTCATCTTCGGCCTTGGCACTTGCCTAACGGTGTAAAATGTTGTAATAAGTGAATTGTTAGAAGTTGTGAACAAAAGTGGAGAAAGGTGTTAAACATAGTATTCCAATGGGCAGCCATTCTATCATACAAACTTACTGTATGAATTGTGTACAATCTCGATTTCCTTCTTCCTAACCAAATTGAAACTAAAATTACATCCAATCCTTCTACGAGTTTACCGTATAAAGTGTGGAGTCTATCTTTGGTAATGAGATTGTTTTTGATTCACCGGCCTTTTGTCGGCCTTTTGTCACATGCTGATCGTTGTACTTGTATCACCATATGATGGTAGCATCAGAAGAGTTGTTACAGCTTTACATAAACTAATATAAATAATGCTTTAAAAACAACATACAATAAAACTTGTAATAATCTTTCTGTATATTATCAAGAACTTCCATAATTGGACAATAACACAACCGTAACCATGCAATTATCTGACATCGGATTCCCAAACCCCTTTATCTACATTTTATAGTCCAATATCAACTTGATATATCACAGCACAAATGTACAATCCTGTATTTTGTGAACTATTATAACACAATGCAAAACCTATACATGGCACATTTACTGTTTTAAAAGTTCTTCATCAATTTTGCACTTCTACCATTAGTAAGCAATACATGCTTCAAGGGAAGACTTTGCAAGCCACAATAGCCCAGGATCATTCCGCTTCAAAACTATATAAGCTTCTGCCTTTCCAATCTCGTCTGACACAACATCTTCATTGAAACCAATCAAAGTAAGAATTTCCATAGCAGCTGTAAGCACAAAAACCAGAAAGGGATTAATGCCAATGGCCCTCATTTTAGAGATGTCATAAAGTTAACTTCCTATATAGATCTGGTAAATATTTAATTTCACCCCTTCCATCTGATTAGGGTGAGAGTTCTATGGTCACTAATATAGTAATATGACATAATTAATGCAATCCCTTGGGGTAGTATTTAGTAAGTGGAAAACTTTAGTAAACTGTCCCTTGATTTGTCAAATTCACATAATCTATCTTATGTCATCTTTAATTAACATATGTCAAGTTTGACATGGCTAATATATCTCATCCTGTAAGAGATTGAAGGTCCAACCCTCCATTCAGTGCACATGTCAACGCAAGATTGAACATGGCGCAAGATTGAACATGGTACAGCAATATTGTGATTCCAACCAACCGGCGCTCTCTCATGCATGTTTTATTTACACCTAACAAGACATTGAAATTCCAAAGCTTATGCATCATTTTCAAGCTCCATTCAGCTTCCAGTTCATAATTTTCAAATATCTGGGACCTACCAACACTTTCACTCAAGACAAATTCCAGTGATTCTCACAGGACTTGGTAAAATTAATACTTAGAATGAGAAAAAAAGCAAACCTTTATAATTCGCAATATTCCTTTCGATTATGGGATTAGCCTGCAAATGCATAACCCATTAGCTATCAATTAAAAATTTAATGAGGAAACTCTAGGATGCATAGTTTTGGTCTTTCACTAAGGTCGAGAGAAATAATAATTATACCTTTCGCAGTCTTCTGTATTTCATCTCGTTTGGGTGTTCAATGACATTCCTGCAAGCAAACACACATAATTCCTGCATTTGTCAATAACTCAATAGATAAAGTACAAAACTAGATTGGATAACTGATGATATTGCTGGGCTATATATATGCAGGGGGCTTCCTAAGCAAACTCAGTGCAAGAGCTTGCAAATGCAGGCCACTTGTATTATACTGGGAGGGAAAACCCTATGTTTCTATGTCTTCCCACCAAAAAAGAAAAATTCAGTAAAAAAAGGATGAATGAAATCAATGATTTGACGAGGGTACCTAATTATCTTAAACAGAGTTTGTAGTACTGCAGCAGCTTCCATGGGAGTAACTTCAACTCGCAGCATTTCAATGGCCTTCTGCAGACGGCTACAAACAACCGTAACAGGGTCTTGGATTCTTTGAAGTTCTTGATCATCTGGATCTGGCTCATAGGTTTGCATTCTCGATATTCCCAGTGGATGCACCAAATTATCATCAGGATCAGGCTCTGCCAGAACTCCATTTGGCTGAGACTCATCTGGATTGGGTTCTTTATGAACCTTATTTAGACAGGCTTGATCTCTGCTGGTCTCATTTTCTGGGTAATCATCCAGATCTAGTCCCATGATGTTTCCATATTCCAAACCATTCTGCTTTTCTGCCATGTCATCTGGATCAGGTTCTTCAGTGTTTTTGTTGGTTTGAATTCTGCCGTCCAGAATCTCCATTTCCTGAGATTCATCAGGATCAGGTTCTTCAATGTTTTTGCTTGTTTGAGTTCCGCTGTCCACAATCTCCATCTCCTGAGATTCATCAGGATCAGGTTCTTCATGCAACTTTGAGGTTCTCGGCATCAAGTTGGTTTCTGGAGGAGGTAAGAGTTGTGTTGGCCCAGCGTTATTGAAATCTTGTCGAAATATTGTTTTACTTCCAGTAAATTCTGGATAAAATTCAGACTCCAAAGTTTCCCCACCCAGTGAATCATCAGGATCAGGCTCAAGCTTGTTATGATTGCCAGAATGATCATCAGGATCAGGCTCATAAGCAGTTTTTCTCTCAGCTTCATTTGGACTCCAAATATCCAAGTTTTCTTCCTCTATGGAATACATAGAATCATCTTCTTCACGTGTATTGAACCCAGAATCATCAGGGTCAGGTTCTTCATTTACTATAGACCCTCCCAAGCTGTTTTCAGAAGCATTTGCTAAACGATGATAAGCAGCAGCAACTGAAGATGCACGAGCACTTGCAAGCTGATCTGATGTATTTCCTCCAAGCTTCTGAGCAGAATTACTACTGTCTCCAACAAATGAATCCTCATAAGTTTCTGAATACTGTACTCCACTCAAGGTATGACTTCTTGATCTTGTCCAATCTAAACTAGCAGCTTCTTGGTTCAACTACAAAAAGAAAAAAAGAAAAAAAGAAAAAACACATCAAATCAAGAAATGCCCACTCAGTAATGAGCTTAAAGTAAAATTTGCACTTAAAACATGAAAACACATGAAAGAGAACATGTTCTTACCTGTTTATCCAGACCATAAAAGTTGGCATCATGTTCAGAGTGTACCATGTGAGCCTGATAGCAATAAAGAATAATTTGAGTTTTGTCAATACTGACCAGCTGGTTCAAAATCAACTCAACCAAGTGCTATTGCCTACAATCTCATTTTATGTTGAATAACCAAAGTAATTTTGTCATTCATTAAACAGTAACATTTTGTCTGTATGAGACACTGAGACACACATACGTGCACATGCACATAAAGAAGCACAATCCTCTCACACTGAAAAGTTATTTAACTTACAAGTTCATGCAAAAGAGTTTTCTTGATGCTCTCATACTTCCTGAAACCCTTAAGGTCATCAGTTCTAAGACGCAGAGATATCTCCTCTCCGTAATTCTGCGAAAATAAGAGTCAGCAAGACAAAAAATTAAAGAAAATAAAACACTAATGAAATATATACTTATGTTTAGAATGGCCATTACCTTGTTAAAACCAAGAATGCATTTGGGACTTATGCCAACATAACCAATGGGTGCCATCTCAGTCATAATACCTACACACCAATGATGCTGTAAAGAACAACCAAAATACAACTCATCAATGATGACATAACAAAATGATGGGAGCTTGTTAAAAAAAAATTTAGTGTGCCAAATTTATCCAATGCACCTTGTTCATAATAGCAACAATTCCAGGATCTGCAGCGAGCGTGTGCATTATTCTCAACGCCTCAGAAGCTGGGGGATTCAACTGTAAACAAGGAACAACCAAATCAATCGATAATCAGTTCAAGATATTGGCAGCTTGATTTTTTTCTTCTAGAAGCACATATTCCAAGGAAAGATAAAAACATTCACTTCAAAGCATTTACATTTATAAAATAAAAATTGCCATTCAATCTGTATATCCTTTCATAGAAAAACATATATCCAGATCCAGACTTCACCTAAAAACCTACCAACCCACATTCTACCCTTAGTAAATATTATTGTCTGCGAAAAAGAAAAAAGTTACATGGTATCATATATCGATTGATGATTGCAAATGAATCTTGATAACATATAAAGAAATTTAGTAAGGCACCCTTCCTAACAGTTTTCATTGTCAAGTTCATGATGAAGTCAATGTTCAACTCATAATTCAAACACATGAATGATCTTTACAAAAGCAGCAACTAGCCACACAGGTAAATTTCAGCAATTGTGTATTTTTTTTTAATTGGTATAGACTATACGTGCCCCAGCAGATCTCCTATATATATATATATATATAGATGCACGTGCGCATACGCGCATATAAACCAGAATATGTCATAGCCACGGTGTCTAACAATTGTGTCTCTGTCTAAGACTGATGTACAAGTCTATCTTTCCGTTTCATTCAAAACATATTTCAAGTCCATATTGCACAATTATAAATATATTAGTATCAAGTAACTTATTAGATAAAAAAAGAGCTCATTAAATGAAAAAGAACAAGCGACTAAATCTCTCTGTCTTTCCTTTATACCCTCTCTCTTTTACATATAGTTCTTTATCTACACAGCACCCATTCTACCTAAGCTACAAATTATAAAAGGAATTAGCAAAGTCAACACACCTCTACTCCTGGGATCTCTAGTGTGCGAAAATCACGAAAGATATAACGTCCTTGTGGAAGTTTCAGTGAAGCATGAGGTCTGTCTGATATTCGCTGCCTCAGTCTCTTTTCCTCTTCTTCGAATCCAGCTATCCTCAAGTCTGCTTTTGCATTTTGTAGAACTTCATCAACCTCACTTTCAGACACTCCCATCATTCTGATAGACTTTCCCTGAATTATAAGAAACAGGCAATCAGTGGACTCGCAAGACTTGATAAATGATCTTTCAGCGTAAAGAATTAACAAAATCAAAAAAGAAAAGATAAAAAGAGATGGATGATTTTTTGCAAGCATGTGGAAAATTCTGTAAAATCCAGTCGTGGAAGTTCAACTTAAAGATTTTTAAACCCAATTTAACTCCTTTTATGTGTCCATTGCATCTTTTTAAGAAATCAAACTTGTCTACAATTTGAGAAGATATCTTAAGTACAATAAGCATACGCTTGGTAAACTAAATGATAATTACGTTAGGAATGGTAATGCGTATTACTGAGAATAAAAGGTGATGTAATGAAATAACTATTCCTATTAGTTGAGGCCTGGCTACCTCTGATTAGTCACAAAATTCTTTGGTTTTTCTTTTTCTCGGTTATCACGGGAGGTTCCATTTTCTTTTTCGTCGAGTCCAAAGCGTTTGAATTTTTGGTTGAGGAGGGAGGTACTTATTACATGTTACATATATATGATGAAAGAAATAATGACTCTCTCTAGTCAGTTTTGATGAAAGAAATAATGATTCTCTCTAGTCAGTTTTCATGGGTAAAGAGAGTGCTAAACGTTTACTAACTATGGTGGAGGATCTCATGCCAAATATACCTCCTGGAAATTTTGCAAGAACCTTCAGGGATGGTAATAAGGTTTTTATTTTGCAACTGGGTTCCAATGCACATGGAAGCTTTCTTATGATCTTTGAACTTGTTCATGGCTGTCGGAAAGGTTTCATCATTGTGCCGGAAGGAAGCTGGGTAGTGGGTGGAAAGGGTTTGGATTTCATCTACGTAAGGCTATTGCTCCCGACACACTTGCCATCAAACCACCATCTCAATCTGTCTTGAACCCGACAGTGCAAAAGTTCAGACAACAAAAATCCTTTTTGTCGGCAATGGTGGATGGTGATCAGAAAGACAACGGTGGAAGCAAAAAAGGAAAGCAATTAATGCCAAATATTCAAAATTCAAACAAAACAAACTTAAGCAATCAGAACCATGATTCGTGCAATAGGGGTGCTGGGAAGGAAAGAGCGGTACCTAGGGCTGAAATCATGCTTGAGATTAAAGACAATGCTCTTAATGGCACTAAATCTCCTTTGTCGCTAGAAGTATTTTTAAGTTTGGAGCGTGGGCTGAATGGTAAGTGGGAAGTTAAGTGCTCCCAACATTTAGGAAGTGGGTCGAGTAAGTCCATCTGGTGTAGAGCCCACGCAAGTTGTCCTTAGGCCCACTGCACTCTCTAAAGCTAAACCACTCAACCCAACCCATTTAAATAACTTTAAGCCCAAGCCCACTTTGGTTTGGCGGCCCAAAACAAAAGAGCTGACCTGCTTGTCTTTCCCGATTTGAGAGACCCAACCTCTAGGGAAGTCTTCGTCGCTTCCATTGGTCTCGGCGTGCTCAACTATAAATATTCTGAGCACCAATGTGGTGGATGTGCCGATAATGCCGTTGATGTTGTCAATGGTTTCTAATGTTGTCGCCGCTCAGTTTCTCAACTTCAATAAAGTCGATGACGCCAAGTATGAGTTATCGGAGTTGACTGACTCGAATCAAGCCTCCGATGTAGTCAAGGCTGAGCTTCTCGCCTCCGACAAGGCCGATGAGGCCAGGAATGAGTTGGCATGTACCATAGATAGTGACGAGAGCTTAGAGTGAGACTTCCGATTGATTCTTCAGGAGCATTCTGGCAATATAGTCAAGAAATGGGGGAATTCAGAGCAGTGAGTACTTGAATTACGCAATGGAAGGAGGGTTGCGGTTCCGATTCAGATCTCTTTGCCACGGTGTGAAGCTACCGAGGTATTGGAAAAGCAAAAACAGCTAGCCTTAGTTCCGTTGGAGTCTTTTGACGTTATGAATGTGTCATCGGCTCTTATCGAAGAGGATGAAGTGCTGGTGGAGGACTGGGTATCGGATACCTATTCAGAGGATGCTGATCAGCCTCTAGATGTTGAACCACTTGCTTTTTCTCTACCTTTGGCCATGGCAGAATAGACAGTTGTGGATGTGGAGAGGTTTGTGGGTGTAAATAGTTCAAAGAGGCATGAACCTTACTCAGAGTGGTTTCAAAGGAGATTCATTAATTTCGATAGCTTCTTTGGCATGTCCCTAGAGGGTTTGGAAGATCAAGCAACAGAATTTTTATTAGCTGTTGAAGCTGAATTAAATCGGAGGGCTGAAGTGAACAAGAAAACACGTGGCTTAAAAAGTTTGGGGGTGAAGGGTTTAAGAGAGTTGAAGGGGTTGTTCAATTCTATTAATAGGGATCGGGTTCTCTGTGTTGCTCAATGAATTTGAAGTTACTTTCTTGGAATGTCAAAGGGCTAAATGAAGTTGAAAAGAGGCTTTAGGTTCGTAATTGGTTGCGATGCTAGAAGGCTGATATTGTGTGTTTGCAGGAGACCAAACTAGAATGGATTATTAGAGGTATTATCCGAAGTATATGGAATTGTCCATACATAGATTGGTTGTACCTGGGTTCTGAAGGTGCTTCTGGAGGTATTTTATTGATGTGGGATAGACGGGTTGTGGAAAAAATGGAGGAAGCGGTGGGGCATTTTTCGGTTTCATGCAAGTTTAAAAATGTTGGTGACCAATTTGAGTGGGCTTTTACAGGCGTATATGGGCCAAATTTGAACAAAAGGCATAGGTTGATGTGGGAGGAACTAACCGGGCTCTGATCAGTTGGTGGGATTTGCCATGGTGCTTAGGAGGTGACTTTAATATAATCTGTTTCCCATCAGAGCAATTGGGGGCTGCTAGCTACTCTTGGGCTATGTATGGATTTTCTAACTTTATCTCTCTTCATGGGTTAATGGATATACCTAAGAAAAGCAGCCTTTACACTTGGTCCAATACATCCTCAGCTTCTTGACTAGATCGATTCCTTTTCTCCCCGTTGGCAGATCACTTCACACAGTTTACACAAAAAAGGACGTCTAGAGTACTTTTAGACCATTTTCTTATTTTGTTGGAGGGTGGGAGTTAGCGAAGAGGTAGAATTCTTTTCCGTTTTGAAAATATGTGGTTGAGGGTGGAAAATTTTGTTGACAAAGTGAAGACGTGGTGGGCATCCTATCCCCAAGTTTTATACTAGCTAAGAAGTTGGCTGCCTCGAAGTTGGATTTAAAAAAGTGGAACAAGACGGAGTTTGGCAATGTCACATATAAGAAACAGGACCTTTGAAGCAAGTTGAATGTTTTGGATGCTAAAGAGAAGACAACAAATTAACAACTGAGAAGAAGTTAGAACAAGTTAATCTTCGTATAGATATTGAAAAGTTGACTCTCTTAGAAGAGATTAGTTGGAGACAAAAGTCTAGAGTGTTGCACTTAAAGGAAGGGGATGCCAATACCAGATTCTTTCATAGAATGGCTAATTCTAACAGAAAAAATAATGGTATTGAAAGCCTAATGGTTAATCGTACCTTGTCTTCGGATCAGGGTATTACTCATTTCTTCATGAATTTGTATTCTGAGCAGCAGGTTGATCGACCATTTCCAGATGTGTTGGTTTTTCCAATGATATTCGGCGATAATGCGGATTGGTTAGAGAGACCTTTTGAAGAGGCAGAAATTTTTGATGTCGTTCAGAGTTTTCATGGTGATAAATCTCCTGGACCAGATGGCTTCCCAATGGCTTTTTCCAAGCTTGCTGGGGGATTGTGAAACTTGATCTTATGGCTATATTTCATCATTTTTTTGCTAAAGGTCAGTTTGAGAAAAGTTTAAACGCGACCTTTATTACTCTCATCCCTAAAAAACATGCAGCAAGTGAGATTAGGGATTTTTGGCCCATTAGTCTTGTTGGGGGGTTTATAAAATTATTGCTAAAGTCTTGGCTAACTGACTCCGCACGGTTATAGGGGATATAATCTCAACATCTCAAAATGCTTTTGTGAGAAATAGATAGATCCTTGACCCTGTTCTTATTGCTAATGAATGTCTTGACAGTAGATTGAAGTATGGGGTGCCAGGGCTGATTTGTAAACTGGATGTTGAGAAGGCTTTTGACCATGTCAACTGGAGTTTTCTTTTGCAAATGTTAGAAAAAAGTGGGTTCTCTTCCAAGTGGAGACAATGGATTTTCTTTGTTTATCTACAGTCCGTTTCTCTATTTTGATTAATGGCTCTCCTTGTGGATTTTTTGGTAGCTCCAAAGGTTTGAGACAAGGTGATCTGTTGTCTCCATTGTTGTTTGTTTTGGTGATGAAAGCTCTTGGAAGAATGTTGGATAAAGCATTTCATGAAGGACGCATGTTAGGATTTAGTGTGGGTAACTTGAAGGGAAGATTCTTGGTAGTGTCTCATCTCCTTTTTGCGGATGACACTAATTTTTTGTGAAGCTGATCTAGAACAAATTTTGATTCTCCGTATGATTCTTATTTGGTTTGAGGTGGTGTCAAGTCTAAAGAAAAATTTGAGCAAGTCAAAATTGGTTCCGGTTGGAGTAGTGCATAATATTGACTTATTGCCGAATGTTCTTGGCCGCAAGCAGAGTACTCTTCCAATGAAATATTTGGGTCTTCCTTTGGGTGCTAAATTCAAGGATAAGACTATATGGAATCCAATTCTGGAGAAAATGGAGAGGAGATTGGCGGGTTGGAAACGCTTGTATTTATCCAAGGGAGGTAGAGTCATTCTAATCAAAAGCACCCTATCTAATTTACCCACTTATTTTCTATCTTTATTTCCTATACCTACTAGTGTGGCTAACCGAATTGAGAGGCTTCAACAGAATTTCTTATAGGGTGGTTTCGGTGATGAACCTAAATGGGCTACTTTTTGTGCTCCTATTTCTTCGGGTGGCTTAGGGATAAGGAAGATAAGACTTTTCAATGAAGCTTTTACTTGGGAAGTGGCTATGGAGATTTGGGATTGAGAAGGATGCCCTTTGGAGACAAGTGATAGAGATGAAATATGGATGTGTGTGGTGGGGGGGTTGGTGTACCAGATCTGTGAACGGTCCTTATGGTGTTGGTTTAAGGAAAAGTATTAGTTAGGGACGGCCTTCTTTCCCATGCCATATTCTGTATGATATTGGTGATGGGTCTAGGGTGAAGTTTTGACAAGAACTGACCATGTGGAGAGACATCTCTTGCTGTTAGCTATCCTGACTTGTTCAGATTTTGCAGGAATAAGGAGGCTAGTGTGGCTGGGCTTATGAAGTCCTACAATGGAGTCCTCTTTTGGGATGTGAGCTTCTTTAGGCGTGTGCATGCTCGGAAATTAGCGGCTATGTCAGGCTTCATGGAAACCATATATGGTTCTTCAACAAGGGGGTTTGGTGAGGATAAGATGTGTTGGATACCTAGCAAAGATAAGGGGTTCTTCGTTAATGATTATTATAGAATTTTAGTTGGCCCTACTATCTATGGTTTTCCTTGGAAAAGTATTTGGAAGCAGAAGATTCTCTCTAGAGTAGCTTTCTTTGTTTGGACTGCGGCCTTAGGAAAATGCTTGATGATTGATAATTTACGAAAAAAGAATATGTGGATTTTGGATTGGTGCTACATGTGCAAGAGTAATGGTGAATCAGTTGACCATCTCTTCCTTCATTGTCCCGTTGCTATGGATCTATGGTCTATGGTTTTGGGTTTATTTGATGTAACTTGGGTTATGCTGCATACTATTTTGGAGCTGTTAGGTTGTTGGCAAGGCAGCTTTGATCGTCATCAAAATGGTTATATATGGTCCATTGTTCCTCATTGCTTAATGTGGTGTCTTTGGAGGGAAAAAAATAGTAGATGTTTTGAAGATATTGAGAGATCTATTTCGGACCTCAAGCTTTTCTTTTTTAGAACTTTACTAGATTGGTTGTTTGCTTTGAAAAAACAATCATTCCCTTCTTTTATTGATTTCCTAGATTCTTGCAATTTTTGTATTGATTTGTTGACCCCTTTACACTCCCTGTGTACTAGAGTGTTCCTTTTTGAAACTATTCCTATTAATACGTTGTGAAATAGAAATAAAACCACAAATTAGCATTTTTGGAAACATAATAATTTTGTAATTATTATAATTATTCTTCACATAGAGATAGTTTGTTTTTTTTGGAAACATAATAATTTCTAAAGTGATATTAAGGAATGACTATTACATCCCTTTTGAGTGGAATAGCATCCCTTTAAGAGAGGAATACCATTCCTCAATTTAAGGAATAGCTATTCCTAATGAATAACTATTCCATGTAATATTATAATTATACTTCACATCGCAATAGTTTTTTTTTTTTTTTTTGGAAATATAATAATTTCAAAATTAATATTAAGGAATGGTTATTACATACCTTCAGAGAGGAATAGCATTCCTTAATTTAAGGAATAGCTATTCCTAAATAACTATTTCATGTAATAAAAATTCAACCAAACTATTGAATAGCTACTCCAAATGAATAAGCATTCCATTACAAGATCTATTACAGCATACCAAACATACTCTAACTGTCTAAAGTCACCTTTTATTTTTTCACATAAACAATCTAAATTCACAATACATCCTATCAGTAAACACACCATATAAACAATTTCACAAAGAGAAATGAATCCCAGTGAATGTGTGCTCATGCTAGGTCTAGAGTTAGTAAAATTTGTGAATTTAGGGTTTAAAATTTTTTGAAAGAAGGGTTAATGGTGCTGACACAAGATATGGGCCTCCTATTATATATACTTATGGGCATAGAAGCAAAAAGAAGATGACCCAACTTGTGGCCTTATAGATGAAGCCTGCTAATACTTGCGCCCAATCATTTAATAATTAGGGTTTCTTTATGCATTTTGTTCTCTATTTAAGCACAATTTTCAGTTTTGTAAGAAAATTTTGATATTGATAATAAACATTTGTTTAGTTTTACAACCAGTGCCGACTCCAATCACACTTGTTGCTGACTTTAAGTAACCCTACATGCTGACTCCTAGGTTTTATCCTAGCTTTCCCGTTTTTTATTTTTTTCGTCACAATATTTTTGGTCGTCCTGCGTCATTTAAATTTCAGGAATGGCTAGGGTTTAGGGAAGGGAAAAGATTTGAGTTATGGTCGCAAATGAGATAAGAAGCAACGGAAATCAAATTCGCCCACAATTTGTGAACAGTGCACATGAACAACAAGCGTTAACAGTGAGAATATTTAAGTGTAGAGAAAGAGGAGAAATGCAGAAAAAGAACAATAAGGCTAATGTGTCTCAATACTAAACAATAACACTCAATATTTTTATTAAACACTTTCTCTTCTTTGAGTAATATGACACAGTTATATAGGTTTTAGATCTTAAAATTTTCTAATAGAACTAGAGCTCCTATTTGACTAAAACCTCCTAATTAGACCAGTAAACTAAAAAAATTGATAATTACAAAAATACCCTTAATTCACAAGATTGTAGACAATTACAGTTTTGACATTGCATACAAAACTAACCATTAATTGTAAACCATGGATTAAAAGACATTTTAACCCTAAAATAAATCTTGAATAGATGAATTTGTGAAGTCATAAAAAATTGATCTTCCATGACTGCATCAAAAAGCCTTTCAATGCTAGAGATAACTCCTTTAGATTATATTATAAGTCAATCATCCATTATTAGTTGTCTCTAATATTGAAAGCCCCAATTGCAGATTGGAAGAGATTGAAGATGACACTATTCCAACGGTAACACCAAAAATGGTGTCGTCTAAGTACAGTACACGCTTGTCCCAGTTAGTCACAAACGGTGCCGTTTCTCTTAAGAAGAACGATGTCATTTAGTGTATATGTGTTAAGTTTGTTAGTGCTCATACCTGTGCTCGTGTGAGAGGTTGTTAACAGATCTTGTAACCGTTTCTAGATATTTTCTGATTCTTGTTTTTGGTATATAATGTACAAGTCTTGCTCATTTGTAACTTATCAAAAAATAAAAGTCTTGCTCATTTGTAAGTTAAGCCATTCAATCACAGTTTATCTCTAATAAAGAAAAATTCTCTCTCTCTTTCTCTCTCTCTGTGTTTCTCTGTGTTTCTTCAAATATGTAGAGGAGTGATTTCAACTTTAATTTATAATGTACTGAATTAGCTGCCAGCAAGTAAGTAGCTCATCTCAGAAGCAATAAAAATAATAATTGCTGCCAGTACTAAAAGTTGAGCAATAGAGCCTGCTAAGTGCTGCCAGTAACTAACAGCACTTATTAGACAAAAAATAATATACTAATATCAGGAAAATTTACATTCATAATGGTTAAAAAATATTAACCAAATATAGAATAATAAGTGCTAATACCTTTCTTATGGAAGTGTCTTGCAAACTTAAGAATGCCTGCTCATCAGAGAAAGGAGACAACAGCTTTGAGCTTTTGTTGGAGGATTGTGGAACAATCAGCCGCATGGTATCTGCTTTGACATTGGTCAATTTTAGCAGTTCAAGCCCAAGCTCCTTAATAGTAGCATCTGAATTCATTTCTATGGTAAATGTCTTCCCCCTCCATACAACTGAGATGTGTTGTGTACTCTCTGGATTTTGCATGTTTTGCTGAAAGAAAGAACAGTGTATGAAAAATATTTATAATCATTCACACGTAAATTATGTGGAAGTATAAACGTGCTCCAAGATAAAAATCAACAACTTCTAGAAAGATTGTTAATGTGTACTTATCGAAACCCAAAAATGATGTGACTACACTAGTATCTTAGCTTAGTCCTGGCACGTGTGTGTGTGGATTCTATAAGGATGAGGAGGAAACAAAAAGGGACATTGAATTGGCTGTAAATTTTGAAAGGAAGTATGATGCCACAACATCCCCCCCCAACATGCCACTCATAGATTTGAATAATTTTAGAATAAAGCTGAAGTAATGAAACATGAATTCTACTAAAATATAATCTGTTGCTGCACAAATGACCTGGGTAGAGGTGGAATCATGTGCCAAGGAAGCCACTTAATCAAGTTCTCAAGCTTCACAAAATGCCATAGGTTTCAACTTTCACAGAATGCTTCAACAAACAAATAGAATACACTCGCTCCAAGTAATCCAATAATTGAAATTATACAAATTCCCATATGCGATTAAGCAAACTAATTGTTTGTTTATTTATTTTAATTATTATTAATAATTACACAGGCAACAAAACCCATAATCTTGAAAAAACAACAAAACCCAGATAAAATCTTCAACTTCAATGGCAATTAATGTTACTCCTTCGTTCATAATACCAATCCATTGAAAAATAACAACAACCCAACCCAAATAACATCTATCCCATAATAATTCATGGAAAACCAGCAAAAATTAACAAATAAATGAACAAACTTTGCTCAAAGAATCACAAACCACCATACCCATAATTTCTTTTACACCCAAAAAACCAAACCATGAAAAGACAAAGATTTCTTAATGATAAACTATATTAGCAATTCAAGGCAGACAACCTTAATCTTGGGAAGTAGGAGACAATTATCCATAATTGAACAAACCCAGATAAATAGATTTTCCGAAGACCTTACCTCACGTGAGGATCGGACTCCCTCTCTCTCTCTCTCTCTCTCTTGTCTGTCTAAGAGAATCGAATATTCTAGAGAAGAAAGGCTTGTTGAAGTTGCACAGAGTCACCCAAAATTCAAAAACAAAAAATGGAAATCTTGGTTGGCCAATTTATATATATATATATATATATATATATATAGGAATCGGGAGGGCTGAGGATATGAGGCGGTGCATTTTAGTGGTTCATGTAGCATCACACTAAAATGAGCAGTCATCGGTGTACACTGTACCTTAACTACGCATGTGCTGACGTACGTAAAATGAAAAAGAGTTTATTTTATTACGTTAAAGTCTAGCAGCACAACTTGTGACATAACTCGCTTGTGTGTTGACGTAGGTAAAATGAGTGGTCATCGGTGTACACTGTACATTAACTATGCATGTGCTGACGTACGTAAAATGAAAGAGAGTTTATTTTATTATGAAAAATTCTAGTGGCACAACTTGTGACACAACTCGCCCATGTGGCGAGTTGTGGTTGGTGAAGGGGTGATAGTAGGTTGATGTGAGAACACCCCTCCACCAACCACAATTCGCCACATGGGCGAGTTGTAGCATAAGTTGTGGCACCAGAACTACTTTTTCATTAAAGAGTAATGTTTGGACTTAGGATCATAATTTTTGCCAGACCTCAGTCACGTGTAATAACTTTTACTTTACTATTCACAACTTTTTATGTGAGCAAATTATGGCAAAATTTGTGATCCTACTATTTTCTTTTAGCACAAATTTTAGTGATAATCACCATGCACCCTTGGAGTGATGGTTACACTACAAGTACAAGTGCTTGTAGAGTATAGGGGGTAAAGGCTGAGATTTCAAGTTTTTAGGAGGAAATTTCATACACATATATACTTAAATTAAGTCATGGTAGAATTTCTATCTTGTATTAAAAAAAAAAAAAATTAGTGCTACTACATAATGTACAACTTTTGTCATAATTCTGGCTGACTGTGATTGGTGGGAAAAAAAAAAGTGGCTATGTAAAAGTGACAGACAATTAATTACAATTTGCACATAAAAGAGCTGTGACAAAAATTATGAGTTTGTTTATGGTAGTAGAAGAACTCTTATTTCATGCTAAAAGTTTTAACTTTTAAATATTTAAGATTTAATTTGGATATTTTCTTTGTACAAAAGGGTTTAATTTGGATAGAATTTAGAAATTAACAAAACTTATTATAAAAAATAGATGAAAAATTCACGTATGAACAAAAAATTCATTAAAAAACTAAAATTTTTGCTTCTAAACAAATTAGAAGAATAGATTTTATGTAAAAATTATATATTATTTAATTAAATTTAAGTATATAAAAGGTCTTAATTTAAACATATAAAGCATTGATGATGCCGAAAAATCACTAGTGAGCCATACAGTTCTCACACGCTCAAAACTACACCTGCACAACAAAAAGAGAAGACCTAGTAAAGTGCATCGGTGTGCTGCTGGCCAAATACTCTCCGAAGGTCAAGTTAGAACTCTTTTCGCAACTCATGAGTGCAAGAGTTATGGTAAATTATGCGTACCTTGATTTGTGAGGGTCTTGGGTTTTTATAGTAGTAGAGGGTTGACCTTCTCTCCTTAGGCTAGAAGTCTTTTCCTTATAAGAGTTTTTATGAGCGTATTTGGCGGAACCCTTTGGCAAAGGGTCATCCATTGAGACCTTCGCCAAATCTAGGTGAGGGTAATTAGATTTGACCTGTTCAAGGCAATCTTCAAACCCCACACTATAATATTCGGCGTAGGAATCAATGTAAGCCTATGACTCCTTGAACTCTTTTACAGCGTCAGCCTTGACCGTCTCCACCTGGCCTTGCAGAGCCATCAACTCCTTCTCCGCCGTCTCCTTGGCTTCGTGATCTTTTTTTCTCTGACGCCCATTTTCCTCCAATTTCTCTTTCAACGCCTTCACCTCCTTGTTAAGAGTACGGAGGGCTTCCTTGTACTGAGCTTGCCTGTCTGTCAGGTTCTTGATATGCTTTTCCTAATGGGCAATCACTCCCTCGTTGGTAGCGCCCTTGACCTGTAAAGCTTTCATGCGAACCAGTGCCTACAAAGACAAAGCAACCGTTAGCTGGCTAGCACAAAAACAAATAAGTAAAAGAAAGAATGAAAAATGCTTACCCGAGCAAGGTCAAAGAGACTTGAGTCCCCCTGCTCCCTCGTTGCCTAGCCAACACAAAGATCTGCGTCTTTATCTTTGATAATAGACTCAAGCATCTCGACAACATAATCCTTATGGGTAAGGAGACGACGCTCAAAATCTTGAGCGATGGGGTCAGGCATCGTTATCAACCCCTTACGAGCTCATGCTTTGGAGGTGGTGGTTTCTTAGGAGGTTTCTCTCCAAGAGTGACGGACACCTTTTTTGACGGACGGTCGTCGTTCTCGTCATTTTTCCTCTTAGCCGCCCTTCCTTAGGGGCTCATGAGGACTCCCCCACCTTAGTTTTCTTCTCTTCCTCCTTCTTACGAACAGCAGCTGCCCTTACCCTTTGCCTAGCTACCTCCATTTTTGCAGAAGACAACAGACGTGCATTAGAAAAGCTGACAGTAAGAATACAACTGACGGGGATGGTAGAAAGTCTACTTACGACGACGAGATTATTCGTCCAATTTGCGAGCTTCAGGGGTTGGTTTCGGGCCCTCGCAATACGAATGAAAAGTGTCAAGGGTGATTAAGCCCCTACACTTTCGTTGCTCAAATGGGATGTCTAGAACTCGACGGATGAACTCCTTCTGCTTGTCAGTTATGTGGGGATGAGTGCTGGCTGAAAAGAGAAACAAAATGATGACATTAAAGCACTTTAAAAATAAATGAAATAATATAAGCAAATGCTGACGAGGTTAAAACCTGTCGATGCTAAAACCTGAGTCTTTAATTATTCCCCAGGTATTGTCAAAACCACGGGGCATTGGAACCCATTCTTTTGGACAGCATACCTAATTCGTCCCCTAAATAAAAAAGTATCTACTTTTCCAGCTCCTATTAGAGTTTGGCATATCAGACACAAGTCTCAAATCCTTCTTTTGGGCAGTGAAATGGTATATCCCTTGAGAAGAGACGATGTGCTGGGGTTTGTAGCAGTAGAAGAACTCGTCTAGCGAAAACTGATGGTTCCCACCACTCAGACGACCCCAAAGGATCTTAGCACTTATGAAGATCCTCCAGGCGTTTAGAGTGATCTGGTTAACGGATAGTCCCATAAAATCAACCAGCTGACGATGCAAGGCCGTCAATGGTAGTCTTAGTCCCATAGCAAAAATAGCGTTGTACATGCCGACGTCTACAGTCCTCCCGAGTAGCATCTTTCGCTTTTTTTAGGGAGACAGATTGGGATGTGGTCTGGGATCTAGTAAGGGGTACGTAAGTCCTTAAAGACCCTATCACTCATCTTTGGTAAAAATTTATTGACAGTCCAATCCTCGGGAAGGATGAAGAGACGGTTGCCTCCAGGACTTCTTGAGGTTCCCTCATAAGATTCCTCGTCACCTTCTTCTCCATCTCCATCACTAACCTCTTCTCCTTCCTCAACTTCGTCTTCCCTACTTACCACTTCTTCCTCACTTACTATTTCTTCCTCACCTTCCTCTCCATAACTTCCAACTTCCTTGTCAGGAGATTGGGTTGACGTTTCCCTCTTTGACGACTAGGAAAAGCTTTCAGGCACATAACCTGAACCAAAGACCTCGTCGTAGCCGGCTCCTTCTCGGACTGATGACTACTCACTCGACACTTCTCTAGACATCCGACTACCTACAAGCGACAAATTCATTATAAGAACCTAAGATTGACGGCCTCACTACTGAATCAATTAATCAAAATGAAAAATACAAGGCAAAAGAAGAAAAAAGAAAAACTTACAACTAAAAGTCTCCTCAGGAAAAAGCAACGGCGTTATAGGTATAATAAGAGTGACGAATTAGTAGGCTGACGGAGATGAAAATCACAAGGCAACGTGCTCTCTCTCAAAGATCAGTAAGGTTGAAATGAGAGAAATGAGGGAAGGAAATGAAGTATATATAAGGAAAAATGTGCACGGAAGACAAAGCGATGCCCTCGTCCAGAAGCGGAGTCAATTGGAATGCGCCACGTGTCTGAGCATTTAATAAAGGTTGCTCGAGGAACTGCCCATAAATGGTTTTCCCTCTTTCCTGACCAAAAAAAGGAAAATTAGCAATAAAAGTTCAACTCCATAACCCGTTAGTCTAAGTTGACAAGGATATGGAGTAGGAGGCAGCTGATATGGGTAAAATTGTAGTAGATACTCACCCTTGCAAAGGTATAAGATGACACTCCAAATAAACCCGATAGGATCCGTTGGCAAGAGACGACATTAGGGAGTTCATGAGGCGTACCTCAGAGCTGACACTGTGAAGTAGTTGACGCCAATAAAGCTAAAGGGATTAGGAGAAGCTGATGATCCTGGCATGGCTTTACTTGATCTCCACAGTCACCTGTAGGTGACGCTATTCCTGAAGAGGCTGACGGCGCTACCGAGTCAGAGCAGGATACTCAAGATGACGGTGTCATCCTTGCTCAGCCTGCCGTGAATCCTCCTGTCACTCCTCTGATTCCATCGGCCAATCCTCCTATTGTCGACGACCCTTCAACTTAAGATGCCCCAGATCAGACCAAGGGTGACGAGACCCCTTAAGACCTCCTAGCTTCCTGAACTGAGCATCTTTCTTTCCTTTTTATTGTAAATGTTTGTAAAAACTCTACTTTATTTATGGTATTTTGTATTCGTCATTTTCAGTATATGTGTTGCTTTTGATCTATATGCCTATTCCTTGTGCTTGTACGTTTTCATAAGTTTATAGACGAACTCGTCTACTTTGGACTATAGGCTACGACTTTCAGGTGCCCTTATGACTCGTTACCTTTGTGCTTTCCATTGAACCCGTCTACATAGATCCAGGTCCGTTCATTTATAATATAAACTCATTTTTACGGACTTAATCATATACCCGTTTGCTTGGTTAGGTTCGTCCACTTATTATGGATCCGTCCATTGTCTTGTGGACTTTATTTTATTAATCCATCCTCATGGTATGAACCTATTTAAGGATTTCATGGACTCGTCAGTATTTAGGTCCATCCACTTGTAGTGGATTCGTCCATTATCTTGTGGACCCTACAATGGACAAATTTATGAACTCGTCCACTTTATGGACTTCACAGTGAACTCATCCATATTGTAGATTTATTATTAAACTCATCCATTTCATGGGTAAACTGATAAACTCGTTCGTTTTACAGACTTAATAATGATTCATCCTTTTGGGATGGGGTCATCCGTTATACAAACTTTAATAAACTCGTCATCTTTATGGAAAATAAGCTCGTCCATTTTGATAATATTTCATCCTTCTGGGATGGAGTCATCCACTTTATGGACTTTAACAAACTCATCCACTTTATGGACAATTATAATAAGCTCGTCCATTTTGTGGACTTGATTTTCATCTTTCTAGGATGAAGTCGTCCACACTTTGGACTTTAACAAACTCGTCCACTTTATGGACAATTATAATAATCTCGTCCACTTTGTGGACTTGATTTTCATCCTTCTGAGATGACGTCGTCCACTTTATGGACTTTAACAAACTCGTCCACTTTATGGACAATTATAATAAGTTCGTCCACTTTGTGGACTTGATTTTCATCCTTCTGGGATGAAGTTGTCCACTTTATGGACTTTAACAAACTCGTCCATTTTATAGACAATTTCTTGTAGATGAACACCTAAGCTATATCTGAATAAACTCCTTTTATTATAATAAACCATGCATTCATAGAAAAAGTAGTTCTTTAAAAGAAGACAACCTACCCTTTGGGCTTTAAAAGCGTTATTATAGCAAAACTAAAGTAAATAGAAAAACTAAGGAGTATAGCTGAAATTAACTAAGGTAAACTGGAAATAAAAGGGTGCCATTCTTCATGGTGTCCTCTCTACTAGTAGTACTTCCGTAGGTGCTCAGTGTTCCATGGATGGTGTAGTTTCCGTCCCTCCAGCGTCTCCAGGTGGTAGGTGCCTTTCCTTTGCCATGACGTGATTCAGTAGGGTCCTTCCTAGTTGGGGTCGAGCTTCCCTTGGGCAGGGTCTCTATTGGCGCCTATGACCTTCCTTAGAACAAGATCTCCAATCTGAAAATCTCTGTGTCGGACCCAGGAATTGTAGTGCTTGGCCATGCGGTCCTAGTACCGTGCGAGTCTTTGTTCGGCTGTTGCCTTGACTTCGTTAACTAGATCGAGCTGTAGACGCATAGCCTCATCATTCTTGTATTCATCATGATTGTCCACCTTGTAGCTTGTGAGGTCGATCTCAGCTGGAATGACTACTTCGCTTCTGTATGTTAGCTGAAATGGTGTCTCTCCTGTAGGAGTCCTTGCTGTTGTCTTGTACACCTATAGTATGCTTGGCAACTCTTCAGGCCATATACCCTTTGCTCCCTCGAGCCAAGTCTTGATAATTTTGAGCAAGGATCGGTTCGTGATTTCGACCTGTCCATTAGCTTGAGGGTGGGCGGGGGAGAAGTAGTGATTTTTGATCCCTAACTGCGAGCAAAAGTCCCGAAAAGAGTTGTTGTAGAATTGTTTCCCGTTGTTTGAGACTAAGACTCTAGGGATTCCAAACCTGCATACGATGAATATCCAAATGAAGCTTTACACGTTCTTCTCTGTAATGGTGGCTAAGGCTTCAGCTTCCACCCATTTTGTAAAGTAATCTATGCCCACTATCAGGAACTTCAGCTGTCGCGTTGCTATTGGGAACCATCCCATGATATCTAATCCCCACTGAGCGAATGGCCATGGGGCTGTTATCGAGGTCAATTCTTCGGACGGCTGTTTGATGACATTGCTAAACCTTTGACACTTATCGCAGGCTTTGACATAAGTTTGAGCATCCTTCTGCATGGTGGGCTAGAAGTACCCCGTTCGGACGAGTTTGTGTACCAACGATCGTGCCCCCAAATGGTTTCTGCAGATCCCTTCGTGTACTTCTCTCATGACGTAGTCTGCTTCTTTAGGACCCAAACACCTTAGGTATGGGCGGGAGAAGCCTCTCTTGTACAAGATGTCCTTAATCAAAACGAATCGTGCTGCTTGGACCTTCAACTTTCTTGCGGCTTCCCTCTTGTTTGGTAAGATGCCTTTTTTTAGGTAAGAGATTAATGGTGTGGTCCAGTCACTTTCAGAGCCTATCTCCTCCACATCGACGAAATCTATTAGTGGAGAAAGCTGAACAAAAGAGAGTATATTACCAAGGGTGGTCATATATTCTGCTGAAACGGCTTTGGCAAGGTGGTCGGTTTGCTTGTTTTCTCCTCTAGGGATTTGGATGATCTTGGCCTTCAGCTTATCTACCCTCTTTCTTACTTGCTCCAGGTATTTCTTCATTCTCTCGCCTTTACACTCATAATCCTCGTTCACTTGGTTGGTGACGACTTAAGAGTCGCGGTAAAGAACCACACTTGCGGCTTCTGCCGCTTTGGCGAGATCAAGTCTTGCCACTAAAGCTTTATACTCTGCTTCATTGTTGGTAGTAGGAAAGTTAAGGCGGACCATACATTCAATCTTGTCTCCTTCAAGAGAAAGGAGCACGACACCTACTCCCTCAGCTTGCCTGTTGGACGATCCATCAGTATGTATACTCTATGGAGGGCATTCATCTACCCCCTTGTCTTCCCTGTTGGTGAATTCTGCTATGAGGTCAGTGACGGCCTATCCCTTAATGGCGATACGCGGGCAGTACTAAATGTTAAACTCACTTAACTCTATTGCCCATAGTGCCATTCGACCAGCAGCTTTGGGGTTGCTCATTGCTTATCGTAAGGGCTTGTTGGTTAGGACGATCACCGTGTGGGCTTGAAAGTACGATTTGAGTTTGCGGATTGCCGTGACTAAGCGAAGGCAAGCTTTTCCATGGGTGGATACCTTTCCTCTGCACCACGAAATGCCCAGCTGGCGTAGTATATAGGCTTTTGAACCTTGTTTTCTTCTCTGACCAAGGCTGCACTGATGACTGTCGGGGAGACGGCTAAATAGAGGAAGAGCTCTTCCCCCGGTTGCAAAGGACTTAGCAGTGGTAGGGAAGAGAGGTAAGCCTTCAGATCCTCGAATGCTTATTGATTCTAGGCGGTCCACTCAAAAGACTTCTTTATTGTGTGAAAGAAGGGTAAACATTTGTGCGTCGTCCTTGATACGAACATGTTTAGGGCTGTTACTTTTCCGTTTAAACTCTGCACTTCTTTCACGTTCTTTGGGGGGGTCATCTCTACTATGGCTCTGATCTTGTCTGGGTTGGCCTCTATACCTCTTTGAGATACCATAAAACCCAGGACTTTTCCCATTGTCACTCCAAATGCATACTTACTTGGATTGAGTTTCATGTTGTAAGAACGAAGGGTGTCGAAAATTTCTTCCAGATCCTTCAAATGGTCCTCCTCTCTTCGGCTTTTTACCAACATGTCATCCACGTAGACCTGAACATTCCTTCTGATTTGGTTGGCAAACATCTTGTTCATGAGCCTTTGATGCGTTGTGCCTGCATTCTAAAGGCCAAATGACATCACTTTGTAACAAAAAAGACCTTGATTGGTAACAAATGAAGTCTTCTCCTGGTCCACTTCATCCATTCAGATTTGATTATAACCTAAAAAGGCGTCCATGAAACTCAGTAGTTAGTGCTAAGCTATAGAGTCTACCAGTACATCGACTTGAGGGAGAGGGTAGCTATCATTGGGGCATGCTTTGTTCAGGTCTGTAAAGTCTACGCACATCCTCCATTTCCCGTTAGCTTTCTTGACCATTACCACATTTGCTAGCTGATTAGGGTAGTATACTTCCTTGATGAAGCCTGCCTTTTGTAACTTGCCGACTTCTTCTGCTATTGCTCGGTCTCGTTCTTAGGCGAATACTCGCCTCATCTAACGGATGGGTGGAAAAGAAGGCAACACATTCAGCTTGTGTACCATGACTGAAGGGTCGATTCTTGGCATGTCATCATGACTCTAGGCAAACACGTCCTGGTTTCTCTTAAGGAAAGCTATGAGTGCTAGGCAAACTCTTGGGTTGGCAAGAGTGGCGATCCTCGTGGTTCTGTCCAATCTGGAGCTATCGATGGGTATCTCCTCGAGCCTCTCTACGAGTTCCGCCACTATCCGCTGTTCTTCTATGCTCATGGTCGGGAGATGGTCGTCCATCTCTAACATTGTAATATAGCATTCACGCGCGGCTATTTGATCCCCTCATAGCTCCCTTACTCCGTACTCAGTGGGGAATTTGATCATCAGGTGGTAGGTTGAAGTTACGGCCTTCCATGAGCTAAGGGTAGGTTGTCCTATGATGGCGTTGTAGGTAGAGGAGTAATCGACAACAAGGAATGTAACATCCCTGGTGATTTGCTGAGAATAATCTCCAATTGTGAGAGGCAATGTGACTATGCTAAGGGGGTATACTTTTGTTCCTCCAAACCCAACGAATGGAGCATTGGTTGGAACCAGGCGTTCTTTATTGATTCGCATCTGCTAGAACGCTAGGTAGTAGAGAATTTCTGTGGAGCTTCAGTTGTCCACCAAGACCCGATATGTGTTATAATCTCCTATCTGGATGCTAATGGCGAGCGCGTCATCATACGGGTGGTGAAGACGTCGGTCATCTTCTTCCGAGAAACCAATAATAGGGTTGTCGATCTATAGCATCTTCAGGATGATGCTCGTTAACTGAACGTTCTGTACCATTCTAAGGTAAGTCTTTCGAGCTAGTGGTCGCCGTGCCTCCCACAATCATCCTTATGTCTCCTAAGGGTGGTTTGGGACGCTCGTTGTCTCGTCGGGGAGCTTGCTTTTGAGGAGGTAGATCTGCTCTCTCCTAGCTAACGAACTTCTGCAACTTCCCTTACCTGATGAGGGCTTCGATCTACTGTTTTAAGTTGTAACAGTCGGCTGTGTCATGGCCGTGAACACAGTGAAAACGTTAGTATTTGTCTTTAGACCGTTTGTTGGGATCTCCCTTCATCTTTCCGAGGAAGGTCAAGGCTCTTTCGTCCTTGATTTGCATTAGGACTTGGTAGATTAGGGCAGTTAGTGGAGTGAAGCTCGTGAATCTCCCCGCAGGGGGCTTAGAGCGCCTATCATCCCTTTGTTCTCCAGTTCTTGCCATCTTTCGCCTTCTATCCTGTCATGTATCTTCTTGCCTTTCTCTTTTCTTGGGTTTCTCCTCTCGGGCCAGAAGCGCATCTTTGGCATTCATGTATTTGGTTGCCCTGTAAAGCATGTCTGACTTGGTCTTTGGATCGTTCTTATATAGTGAAAATAGGAACTTACCCTTCCGCAGCCCATTTGTGAAAGTGGCTACGAGTATCTTGTCGTCGGCATCATTGATTGAAAGCACCTCTTTGTTAAAGC
The DNA here is from genome assembly GCA_023621385.1 of Quercus gilva. Lineage (NCBI taxonomy): Eukaryota > Viridiplantae > Streptophyta > Magnoliopsida > Fagales > Fagaceae > Quercus > Quercus gilva. The sequence continues at coordinate 34,625,377 of CM042480.1, forward strand.
GTGCTATATAAGACCTCAGCATCTCATCTTCCCGTTGCCTGATGCTCATCAAGCATGTAGTAGACTTTTTATACCTGTGTCCCTCGATGAAGTGCGAAGCAAACTGGGCGCTTAACTCCTTGAAAGTACTAATGGAGTTAGGTGTCAACTTGTTAAACCAAATTCTTGCGGGGCCCTTCAGCGTGGTAGGGAAGGCCCTACACATGATCTCGTCTGCTACTCCTTAAAGGTGCATCAGGGTCTTGAAGGATTCCAAGTGATCTAGGGGGTCTTTGGCTCCGTCATAGCTTTCTATCTGCGGCATGTGAAACTTCGGTGGAAGGGGAAAGGAATTGACGGATGTAGTGAACGGTGAATCGGTTCGATGGACCAAGTCATCGAGGTCGCTAGACACTCGCCTTTTGAGGGCGTTCATCATAAAGTCCATCCGTTCCTTCATTATCTGCATCTCTGTGACAATGTGAGAAGGAGCCGTGTCTGTGATGGAAGGGCGGCTCATGTCCTGTTGCTTTGGTCTGCTTGGGGTGTTGCTACCCTTCGGCCCCTCTTGGTCCCTTCTCTCGACGCTGGTGCCATCTTGGTCCTTCTACTGAGTGTTATGCCCTGTGTTCTTTTGAAGTAGCTGCTCTTCCAAGTCATGATTCTGCTTTGTGAGGCGCTCCACAGTAGCGGTGAGAGTCTGAACTTGTCTCTCAAGGGTAGTTATGCGGGGTTCGTCTCCCTGAACGTTGTTGGTGGTCGCCATCGAGCGAGTAAGTACCATGCAACTCTTGGTCCGGGAAGCGTTCGTATGGCTTACAGGTTGCTAAGAATTGCGCAAAGTTTCCCACAGACGGCACCAACTAATGATGCTGAAAAATCACCAGTGAGCCACACAGTTCTCACACGCTTAAAACTATACCTACACAACAAAAAGAAAAGACTTAGCAGGGCATCGGTGTGGTGCTGGCCAAATACCCTCTAAAGGTCAAGTTAGAACTCTTCTTACAACTCTTGAGTGCAAGAGTTAGGGTAAATTATGCATATCTTGATTTGTGAGGGTCTTGGGTTTTTATAGTAGTAGAGGGTTGACCTTCTCTCTTTGGGCTAGAAGTCTTTTCCTTATAGGAGTATTTATGAGCGTATTTGGCGGAACCCTTTCCTTGTAGGAATCCTTTTGATTAGCATGCCAGGATCGCCAGCTTCTCCTAATCCATTTAGCTTTATTGGCGTTAGCTACTTCACGGCGTCAGCTCTGAGGTATGCCTCGTGGACTCCCTAACGTCGTCTCTTGCCAATGGATCCCGTCGGGTTTATTTGGAGTGTCATCTTATACCTTTGCAAGGGTGTATCTACTACAATTTTACCCATATCAAGCACCAATCCTCTGAGCCACCCAGGCGTGAAATGCCTTATTTAAACTTAGTGCAAAGAGAGGCTTTGCATGTTAACCATGATATGACATTTATTTTCTGCTTCGCAATCTCTCTTCTGTAGGGGTTAGCAGGAATGCCTACTTGACAATTCTTCTTAGCACTTCTTGCATGCATTTAAGAATGTTCTCTCCTGTATCAAAAAAAGAAAAAGAAAAAAAAGAGCGTTCTCTCCTGTAGCTCCAGAGCTAATCTTTTTGGCATTTGTCTAGCTAGTGAGAAGGCCAGCAAAAAGCATAAACATACGAAGGCAAAGAACCATTCCTTTGGAGATAGTATCCGTTTGGGAAATCTAGCTTTTTGCTGAAGGCCAGCAAAAAGCATAAACATGCAAAGGCAAAGAACCATTCCTTTGGATAGAGTATCTGTTTGGGAAATTTAGCTTTTTGATGAAAGTGTGCTAAAGTATTAAAAAGTGAGAAAATGCGGGAAAAATTAAGATTTTAAAAAGATGTACATAAAAGCTGAGTTTATAAGGTGATGCCAAACAGACTCATAGCCATTATAGAAGATTGGAATTGGACTTCATAAGTAAAATTATCCTAAATATAGGTATGTTTTCGTTAATCTTTGTTGTGGGTGCTACCTAAAATTAATGATTGATTTTTGGATAAGTTGGTAGTTAAGGGAGAGAGAATTTATTATCCTATGGCTATCAATTAAGTTAGATATACCATCACTACAAGAAAAAAAAAAAAAAATGCATGTTACAACGGGAAAAATCATTACAATAACTACAAAGTCATTGTAATAAAGTGTTATTGCAACGACAAAAAAGTTGTTGCGAGCCGTTGTAATAAACCCTGAGACAATAGGTTTATGTTGTTGGAAAAAATGATTTTGCATCTCATACAAAACACATAGCAGAAACAATATAAGGATCTACTTCATTCATAAGAAATAACATATAACCTTGAATTCTAGAACAAAGAAGAGAAAGCGTACCTTGATGTAGTAAAATTCAAAAACAAGACTTGAGAAGACCTTCAATTTTCATCCCAATTCCACATGATGCCCAAGATGAGTGGTCTCTCAATCAATTTTTAAGTACGTTGATTTTCCTTCTTGTAAAAGTGTATTAAAAAAATCTTGCAGAGAAAATTGTTTTTCTCTTCTTTTTAATCATAAATATGTTTGAACTGCCCGGATAGTTACTTTATTTAATAATTCTTATTAAATAAAAACTGATTATCTAATTGAATTAACCTTTTGGGCTAGCCCAATTGAGTTCTAGTGTGTAGCTTGGGGTGAGACTAAAGGGACAAATAAAGTTCTAACTCCAATGGGCCTCGAGCTTATCTGTCAACTCTTGACAAACTCAATGTTACCATTAATTATATAACAAGTACCACCATGGAAATATAATTGTACTCTAGGCCTTATTAATAAATTATATCCCGAGACTCAAATATGATATTATTTGATCCCTCCATGAAATATCTATAGTGAACAAAGTCATAATAAGTTGTCACTTTTTAACAACTATTTTATTCCTTGAGTCCCCGATTTAATCTTTTGGTTATTCATATTTATGAAATCTAATTTTATTAAATATAAACTTTAGTAACTCTTTACTAAAGTGGCCAGCCCTGATTTACTAGTTCCCATTAAACTTATTTTAAGGGGATATTTCATGTCTCTATAGAAAAAGATTATGGATTCCATATTGAAAATATGTGTTCCCTCAACACTACGTGTGGTTACCCAACACATTGAAGTTTTGACTGTTAAATCAGATCTCACTCCTAATATATCAAAGCAACCTACATTTCATGATCGGGTTCACTATCCTTTCAGGATTGAGAGTCTATGAAAATAGAAGTTGTGAGATTTATTATTCAAGTGACAGTTGATAATTGAATAATTAATCTCACAGCGATCCAGTTCAATGTGTCTTACACACTTAAGACACACCAACACATCAACTAGAAATCCCCACTTCCATGATCAAGACAAGCTATCTTAGTTGACATATTATAGTCTTTGCAGATGAAAACGCCTAATTTCATCATGGACTACAAACTACATTTTTGAGTTTACAAAGAACTTGTGGTTTATATCTTCTGTAACTAAATCATATAAATCACATACAATGCATCTTAAGGATTATGATAATGTCCAATTAGTTCATTTACAAATAGTCTTATATAATTAAACAATTTAATTATTTATAACATGCCAATATATTGGATTTTAGGACATAAACCCTAACATATGCAACACAAGATCTTGTTGCAATAAATTTTACATATTGCAACAAACAAGTTTGTTAGGTTAAAATGAATTGACCCATTGCAGTTAATTAATTAATTACCCAAGTTAATTAATTAGATCAAATTTCATGCAATAATGTGGCAACATAAACAAATCACTAAATTATCTAAATGCAGCAGAAAATAAATTTGACACAGGTGATTTGTTTATAAAATGGGAAAACCACCGAGACAAAACCCCACTAGGTGATTTTAAGATGACCACTCCTAAGAATCCACTATTATCAATCACAAGTAGTTACAAGTATAAGGAATCTTACCAAACCCTTTGGCTTATCTTGAAATACCAATCTACAGTTGAACCCTTACCCCAATACCCAATTGGACTTGTATTGTAGCGGCAATCTTTCTATTCAATGCATGAATCCTAGTACGTGACTAACCAGTGATGCATGGATCCCAGTATGTAACTAACTCCTAGGCACGAATTCCAATACATGACTAACTCCACAGCAACCCTTTAATTGATGTAGTTGATTTGTAACAGCTTCACATAGAAACACCAATAAGATCTTCAATTTTAGTGTGAGAGACTTTGCTTGGTTACAAAACCTAAAGGCGTACAAGAAACGCAGCAAGAACTATTTCTTTTGTAGAAGGAAGCTAGGGTTTCAAAGAGAAAACCTTATAAAGCTCTCTAGGGTTAGGTTTTTCTTTTTCCACCTTCTTGTTTAAATAGGATCTCAATGGGCTCTCCTATTCCAAATAGGTATACACAAACCTTGGGCTTTCTTAGTCCAATTAGGATTATACAAACCCATAAACAAATAGCCTCTAAGAATAAAAACGTTTTTGGCTATAGTCTGAATCCCATAAGCTCGTTAAATTGAGACATGTGTTGAGTTTTAATGAATCTCGACAGATCGAGCTTCTGTCGAGGAGGTATCGAGACCGGTAAACTGCACTTTTCTTGAGCTCATCTTGAGTAATCTTTGTGTCTTCAATGTAACCACTTGTAATGATTATCTTAAACCTACTTAGATTTACCCAAATATAAGTAAAGTGCGTTTTGTCAAAGGATATGCCAATTACATAAAAATATGTCCCTTATATGGTTGATGTAGTAACTTTTTTATCATAACAAATAGTTATTATAACAAAATTTTTGTTGTAATAATTTATTACAACAAACAACCTTGTTGCAAAAGGTTGAGTTTTTATTTTTTATTTTTGTATTATTACATTAATTTGTCTGTTACCTTGTCTTGCAATATAGACATTATAAGACAATATAAACATTATATTTAAGAACTACAACAACAAATTAAATATACAAATTAAAAAAATGCAAAAGTCAAAGTACTTCATCAAATTAATATGTTCAAAAATACAAATATATACATAACATGTTGAGTTTACGATCAAACACATAGTTTCAAAAGTAAATATATACAAATATATAGACAACTTGTAAGAGAAGCTCCTTCTTGAAAGTGATATCCATGCATGCTTCACAACCACTTCATTGGCCTCCACCCTATAAAATTGAAAAAAAGAAAGAAAAGGAAATAAGTATAAAGTTGGAAAACACTATAAATACTACATAATAACACCATACTAGCTGTTAGGATAACTACTACTGCTACACTTCAAGTTTACAAGTTAATAGATGGAGATGAAGATAAATTCAATGTGGTTAAAAATGATGATATATATTATTACTGATTTTTAAAATTAAAATTTCACTTCCCACAAGTTTCTATTCAACTAAAGAGTAGCAGTAAAATACTTAGATAAAAAGAAAACACACAATAAGAAAGAATAGTTGTAGAAATCATATTTTTAACAACAGAATTATAAAATAGAGATGGTTCAGAACATTTGGCTTGGTTTCTCAAAAGAGAAACAAAAATTCATTCAATTTATTTAACTTCGATCATTTGGGGAAATAATCATTACCTCTATTTCTACTACATATCACATTTAGATTCTAAACAAATATTCACACAATAACATGTAGATTATTACAAAACAGTTCACAAAACCTGAACAAGTAAAACAATTAGAAATCTCTACATTCAACTCTTCCAAGCTGCTTATGATCCCACATGATTGCACAGAAATAAGTTTCCAAATAGTCAGATAATCAATTCACAAAAACAGGATTTTTAACTCAATTAAAAGAAATTGCATGAAACTACATAACCATAAGTATATACTGTCAGCAACCACCATCAACAAAATGACCCACTTCCACAACCCACCACCACCACCGTCTCCACCAAACATCCCTTGAAACCTAGTAACCCACAACCCACAACCTACAAAACCTACAGCCCACCAAACAACCTCCACCTCCCACCAATCCCATGAATTCAAATCACAAGAACAAACACGAGAAGATAGAGGCTTTGGGTTTGGTCAAAGAGAGATGAGACTAGTGAAATTGGTATGAAATTTTTGAGAGTCGATGAGAAGAGAGAGGCTTAGGTTCAGTTGCAAGATGGAGAAGAGAGCTATTTTGGGTGAGAGATCTGATTTCAGTCAAGAGGGAGAAGGTGAACGGGGTTCGGCTTCAGACCGTGGGTGATAGAAACCGAAGAAACTGAGGAGAAAGAGGAAAAAGCAAAAGAGAGAGAGAAAAGGACATGAAGAACATGTTTATGAGTTTGATGGGTTGGTGAATTTAGTGTTAATTGTGTTAGAATTTGGGGAAGAACATGAAGAATTCGGTGTTGGATACATCTTGATTTAGGGAAGAACATGTTCTTATGTTCTTCCAAAAAAAAAATAATGAAAAGAAAAAAAAATTATTATAATTTAATTTAATTAGATTGAGGGTTTGTTTTTTAATTTAATTTAAATTTTGTTTAAATTTTGCTAATATGGCATTTTTAAATGTCAAATAATTTTTTTAATTATTATTTATTAGCCACGCTAGCATTTAAATTGCCAACAGTGCACTTCGTCTACCACACAGATAATTTCTATTACCAAAATAACAATAGGGACCAAAATAGTAAAGATTTTCGATTTTCAGGGACCAACATAGTTGCTCCAAAAAATTAGAGACCAAAATGAGAATTGGTCAAAATGTAGGGATCAAAAGTATATTTTTGCTTTAAATATATAAAAGACCTCAATTTTAGTTTTGTCTTAGGCTCTCAAATGCATCAAGCCACCCCTGACCTCTATTATAACAACTTCATTTGATATGAAACAAGGTTTTACCTATTACAACAAAATATTTTTGTGTGAAATAAGTGGTTACTTATTGCAACAACATATTTTAACATAAAATAAGGTTTACCTATTACAACAACACATTTAGATGTAACAAGGTAATTCTTACAACAATCTCAAATTTAGGTAATATATTACTATTATATAAAAAATAAAAAAAAACGACAGACGCAATAGTATATATATTACCCCCCCCTTTTTTTTTGTTGCAATAGTACTTGTTGTAACAAGTCTTCTTTCTTGTAGTGATATGTAAGTTGAGCCATAGATTCTTGGCCATCTAAAATTAGTGTTTGAATCATGTTATTGGTATTGGACATTTTCAATCCTTTCGAAAATCTTGTAACTGTTAATTAAGTTACATGATTCTCGGTAATGATGATTTTTTTTTTTTTTTTTTTGATGGGAAAACTCAGCTTCATTAAACACCAAAGTGCAGATTACATTTGTCTTGAGCACATGCATGCTCTATTAGGCTAGGACATTCCTCTAGCCATGCAACATAATCCACAACATGCTGAGCATGTTGGGCTAGTAAATGAGTAGAGACATTTCTTTGTCGTTTGATGTGAGACACCTTCCACAGCCTAAAACACGAGGCGTGGTTCAAAAAATCGGTGAGGACGTTGGCCACGGAAGAGGGCGGAGATGCCAAACCTTGCAAAGCATTGCAAACCACCAATGAGTCCCCCTCGAACTCTGCATCTTGGATTCCCACATCCCTAGCAAAAAGGACACCAGCTTCCCACACTTTCGCTTCGGCCTCAACGGCCCCCAGCGGGTAATTCCAACGCTTGCAAAGTGCTACCACCACTTGTCCTTCGCCATCCCTAATAACCACCCCTGCTCCGGCTTGCTTACTTTTTGAGAAAACTGCCCCATCAATATTAACTTTGTAATGTCCGTGACTTGGAGGTCTCCATGAGACCGAGACGAGAGGTTCTGTCAAGTGCTCTGTTTTGGGTTCGTTTGCGGCCCGATATTCCTCTACTAGCTGTGAGGCGTTTCTCAAGATGGACCGACCAGCCTTGCCTTTGCCACCCATCTGAAGGTCATTCCTGTTTTTCCAAATTCCCCAGCAGATGGCGATGAACAGTTCCAGCAGCCCAGGCCGAAGGTGGTCGCACCTCAGTAGGCCCTCAGCCACGTCCAGGAACTTCCACGTTGCTGAAATCTCAAAAGGAAGGGCAAGCTTACTACACTTCCAAACTTCCTTGGCCTGTTCGCAGAACCACAAGTATGGCTAGTTGTCTTGACGCCTCGCATAACTCGCACACTCCATCCGGCATTATTTTCCTCTTAGCCAGATTTTCCTTTGAGGCGAGGATGTCCCTGCTCGCCTTCCAAGCGAAATGCTTAATCTTCTAAGGGAGGTGTAGGTTCCAAATTGCCTTCTAGAACTTTCTTCTTTCCATGCTGTTGGAGCATTCCACCATGTCCGACTTCTTTTGTTCCTCAAGCGCCAGAGGGTACGCACTTTTCACAGTGAATTTTCCGCTCTTGTTTTCGGCCTAAACCAGCCTGTCATTGGTGCTGGTTGTGCTTAGAGGAATGCCAAGTATCGCATCCCTATCATCGGGGAGAAACCATTGGCTAAGTATGTCGATGTCCCATTCATTGGATGCTCTGTTTATGAGCTCACAAACCAGAGCATCCTTTGAGATTTGCTTTTGTAGGTGCTCGGCCTAGGGACCCACTTGTCCCTCCACACCCTTATTTTGTTTCCCGACCCAACTTGCCACGTCATACCCCTTTTAATTATTCCCTAAGCCGCCATCAAACTTCTCCAGGCGTATGACGAGTTCCGACCAATTGTCGCCTCATCAAAACTACAATGTGGAAAATACTTGGCTTTGTAAACTCGACAAAAAAGAGAGGTGGAGTTGGTTAGCAGCCGCCACCCCTGTTTTGCCAAGAGCGCCAAGTTGAAGCTTCTTAGGTCCCGAAAGCTAAGCCCCTCGCTGCCCTTAGGCTTGCACATTTTGTCCCAGCTTAACCATGCAAGTTTCTTCTCGTTTTTCACCTGACCCCACCAAAATTGTCTGATCATTCCTGTCAGTTCCTCACACAATTTCTTGGGTAGCAGAAAGCAACTCATTGTGTGTAAGGGCACGGCTTGGGCAACAAATTTAATTAGCACTTCCTATGCGTTAGAAGCTTCTCCTTCCACCCCGATACTTTGTTAGCCACCCTTTATTTGAGATGGGCAAAGGTGTTGCCAACAGTGCACTTCATCTACCACATAAACAATTTCTGTTACCAAAATAACAATAGGGACCAGAATAGTAAAGATTTTTGATTTTCAGGGACCAACATAGGTGCTCCAAAAAATTAGAGACCAAAATGTGAATTGGTCAAAATGTAGGGATCAAAAGTATATGTTTGCTTTAAATATATAAAAGACCTCAATTTTAGTTTTGTCTTAGGCCCTCAAATGCATCAAGCCACCCCTAACCTCTATTAAAACAACTTCATTTGATATGAAACAAGATTTTACCTATTACAACAAAATATTTTTGTGTTAAATAAGTGGTTACTTATTGCAACAACATATTTTAACATAAAATAAGGTTTAGCTATTATAACAATACATTTAGATGTAACAAGGTAATTCTTACAACAATCTCAAATTTAGGTAATATATTACTATTATATATATATATATATATATAAAACGACAGGCACAATAGTATATATATTACCCCTTTTTTTTTTTTGGTTGCAATATTACTTGTTGTAACAAGTCTTTTTTCTTGTAGTGTATGATATGTAAGTTGAGCCATAGATTCTTGGCCATCTAAAATTAGTGTTTGAATCATGTTATTGGTATTGGACATTTTCAATCCTTTCGAAAATCTTGTAACTGTTAATTAAGTTACACGATTCTCGGTAATGATGAATTATTTTATCTAAAGAAGTCTGGCATTTTTGAAAAGGATGATTGATTAAATATAGAGATTTCAAGTGGGAATTGTCTCACACTTCGTGATCTTTTTCTTTTAATTGATTAAGGCTTGATTTCTTAAATTTTTATATAAAGTTATTAATATATTGGACAATGGTTTTTTCATGATAATTTCTAGAGTTTATATTGCACATTTAGCTAATGGCGTGCTAAATGTAGTGGTAAACTATATACTAAGGGAGAAAAAAAAATGGTAATTCCAAGTTTAATCCGAAGGAGAAGTGTCTTTTTATTCTTTTTTATTTTTTCCTTTTAAGAGAGAATCCGAAGCAACATTAGTCTATATATATATATATATATATTTTTTTTTTTTTTTTTTTGAAGAAAAAGGTAAGTCCATATTATTAAGCTAAAGCAGAAAAATCAGAAAGGAATACATTCTCTAAATAACTAGGTAGTTTTTTTACCCATACATCAAAATCTGCGAATGAAATTGCTCTCCTAGCTAAGGCATGAGCCAACTTATTACCCTCTCTTCTACCATGCTGAAACTTGCAAAGAAATCCCTTGACTGCACGCATCCTTAATAACAGTCCCATGCAAAGTATTGCAACGCTCCTTAGCTTTCAAGCTTGAACCACCTTCAAACAGGCACCCTCCACTACTACCTTGAAGATGCTTAATTCTTTAGCAAACACGACAGCTCGAAGTGCAGCCAAAGCTTCAGCTGTTTCAACAGAATGAGGTAGCCCAATTTTCTGACTTAAGGCAGCGAAAACATTACCAGTACAATCCCTTATCATCACTCCCAGACCTGCATAACCCAACGAATCAAAGATTGCTGCATCATAATTGACTTTATAAAAATCAACCTCAGGTGAAACCCAGCGAGCAGAAACACTTCTAGTTCTCGGCCTAGCCTCTTGTTTGTTAGCATCAAAAAATTCAACTACCAGAGCCTTTGCTCTGTCGTCAAGCTCATGTAGAGGCCACACTGATTTGTTCACCCGCAACCGATTTCGTCTCTGCCATAAGCACCGCGCCATATATATATATATATATTGGCGGATTTTATAATATAGTTTTATCTTATAAATATTAAAAAAACTAGTTGAATGTCTGTGCGTTGCACAGTTTTAGTCAAGAACTTATTAAATACAATATATAATAATGCATTTGAGAATTCTCTTCAACCATACCAATTGTCTAATAAAACTAAACAATAAAAATTGATACCAACATTTAACAAAATAATATGTCAATGTAAATTAATATCTAAGCATTAAATTAGTATCAACATAAAATTCACAAGTTATAAGCTATCCAAATGTATAAGCATTAAAAAAAAAAAATTCAATTTTCTATATATATATATATATATAATAAGAGAATTGATTCAGCAACACAGCTCTCAGCCTGCTCGATGATGTAGTCAAAATTCTCCATTGTATTATACTTGGGTGATGCACGATTTATTTAAAATTTATATGTAAATATATTAAAATCATATTGATAATAAGTGAGCCATATGATAAAAATGGATTAATTTTATAATATGTGTAACTTCGTGCAAGTATGGTATATATTATGTAAATTTATCATATATATTGAATTAAATTTATTTTAAACTACCACAAACATTTAGTAAGAGAATTAGAGTTGAAGAGAATTTATATTTTAGATGATAGAGCTTTATGTAGAGTAAATTATTGGTAATAGTTTTTAACCGGACAGTTTAAACTCTTGTCACAAAGGAAAAAAAGGTTAATCAATGCATTCTATGAAACCCAAGAAATAGCCCTAGTGTAGTTATCGAATTATAAAAAAATAAAAACCAATGAAATAAAATGGGAATCTACCTCAAAATCCTATATTAATAATAAGTAAATAGACGAATATTAAAATTGAGTTAAAAAACGAAATTGAGATAAAATGGAAATCTACCTTAAAAGCCTATACAACCTTTTCTTTACAACCTTGGGATTGAGTTTCAAGAGTCTTCAATAGAATAACAATAACTAAAATTGAAAATACAAATTAGAAAGAAATTAAAATCTAACTTAAAAAACTAGAATAACATAGATTACAACCTTTGAATTGTATATCAATTTAGGAGTCTTCAACAATTTTATAGGATGCTTGTTGGGAATCACCTATGAAAAAATCGTTTCTCAAAAAAAAAAAAAAAAACATAAGAAAAAAAAATTTACAAAAAAAAAAAACTATTAAAACATATAACTAATGGAACGAAACATATACCAATAGCTAAAATTGAAAATATAAATAAAAAAGAAAATTAAACTAAATTAAAAATAGAATTGTATATTATACAACCTTTGAATTGTATATTATGACAAAAAAGAAATTAAAAATATGACAAAAATATTTGATTCCATAATGAAAATCAACACTATTTCAAAAGTACTATTAGCTTTCAATTCCTTTTTTTAAAAAATAAGTATGAGAATCTTTAACCTTTGTTGTTTATTTTTGGACTGAGATTGTGATATGGTGATAGATTGATCCTATTAATAACACAAATTTCTTTACCTTTCCATCTTAATGTTACAAATTGCGTCTAGATTGTACCTACCTCTCGTGATGGCATAACATTTGTTATCTTAGATTTATTGGATACAATAAACAATTTTTGCCCATGCAAAGTAGATGGAGCATAACCTAATTGATATAGGATTTTAAGATAGAAAAACCGCACAATTGTTTTTGGAAAAGATAATGATTGTGTTTTTTTTTTTGCCTTTCATTATATTCATATGACCTTTCTTTTTTAATTAATTCTTTTTTTTTTTTTTTTAAAGTATGGCAATATAACACGTTGATTAACAATTCTATTTTCAATAGAATTTAAATTTTATATCAAATGAGACTCTAACAATATATGTCATTTAAAAAAAAAAAATCTATCTTTATCCTTATTGCCTCATTCTAGTTTTTTTTATTTTTTTATTTTTTACATTATGTTGATATCAACATTTTTTTTCTTCATTCTATTCATAATAATATGACCTTTTTTAATTCCATTTTTTTTTTCATGGGATAACAATAAACACATTAATTAGAAATCCTAATTATAATAGGATATAATGATATACATAATATTTAATTTTTTATTTTTATTTTAAAAAAATTCTTAAATTTTTCTTTAATTTAATGCAGTCATTTGGCGCAATCACGACTTTTAAGCCTAATTTTTATTATATAGTATATAATATGCTATATGAAGTATAAACTTAAACAATATTTTTTCTTTAAAAAAAAAAAACTTCAACCATATTTAGCTCATAAAAGTTTTAGGTTGTCATGTCAAACTAGCTCCCATATATGTTAATTGCATGCAGCACTAATTTTTTCACATCTAATTCTTTTGTATCATGTTCACACTCTTTCGTTCTCCCAAAAAAAAAAAAAAAAAAAAAAAAAAACGCATAACGCATTGAAACACTTGGGCCACTATTTGTCTGGGCCATTGTCTACAATGTCTAGTGACTGAAATAAGGGGGTGCCTCCCCCACCAATTATTTTTTTAAGGTTATTGTATAGACCATTTCTCTCCCTGTGTCTTCTGAGATCTCCCCCTTCTCTGGTTTTCTGCGTGTTTATGTCTCTGGTTCTCTGCGTTTTTGTTTTTTCTGGGCCTATGTTTTGGTTGTGTTTGGCTTTTACTGTTTTGTTCTGGTTTTGTGTGGCTAAACTAAAGAAAAAACAGTTGCACTAAAGGGAAAAACAAAAGAAAGAAATACAGGTATATAGCATGTTATGCGTGTAGGTTATAGGATTGAAAAGAATACCGTGAGAATTGGAGAAGAGTATGGAGTAAAATGTAAAAACAAGAGGAACAAAAGAGATAAAGATGAGAAGGAAATGGACGGGTGAGATCTAAGAGAAAAAGAATAAGGAAAAAAAAAAAACGTTTTTTTGGGGTATCGGTATGTTATTTTTATGGAATTAAGTCATCATTTTTTTTTTAATTGGAGCCTTTGACTTAATAATTACTAAAAGAAAAAAAATTAGTGTAGTAAAAATTTATTCAGTTGAGATTCATGTTATTAAAATTAGGGTAAAGTTTAGTTATAAAATTGGTTATAATCTAAGATTACAATCTTAATTAGTATATTTTTCTACATTGGACCAATTTGGTTTTAATTTTTAAAGAACATACCACGCCTATTTCTCTTCCACTATTGCTACATGCATTTTGCTTTTGCTATGCTTATGTTGCTAAGATTATAATGATGTGTTGTATAGTTTGCTTAGGCTGAAATAACATGTTGTCTTATTGTGTTTCTAGGAAATATTATCTTCATCTCATGACATATGTGATGGATCCAAGGGCAAAAGAATCTTCCAAGGAAACACATATTCATCCACTTGGGTGGCCTAGTTGGTAAGAAATCGGGTCAACAAGTCTCAAGACTTGGGTTCGAGCCTTAACAACTAGCTATGTGTTGGTGCATATGGAATCCTTCCCAGGAGCAGTTAGGGTGCTACTATGGTTATGCTTAAGTAGGGAAGCCACATTGGTCGCCCCCCCTAACCATTTTCTCTTATAAAAAAATAATCCCCATCTTGCACATAACTGCCTGTGGTCCTTTGTGGTAATTTCTTCTCTCTCTCTCTCTCTCTCTCTCTCTCTTTGGGTACTAAGATGTTCATTTATTACATGCACTTTTTACTTGCTAATTATGGTTCTTATTGCCTTTTGGGTTTCTAAAAAATGATCCGACTTTGTCCAATTTTAGTTTTTTTTTTTGGTTAATTGTAAGCATAATATTAAATTTATGGGTTTTACTAATTATTTGTGTCTAACATTGCCACATCTTCCAATTTTTTTTTGTTGAAAATTTTCTAGATTCCTCAATGTCTTTCACAATTTGTAAAAAGAAACATCGTTGCCACTCCAATGATATCAATGTAGTTTCTATCTTTTAACTCAAAAAAATGATGTCAATGTAATTATTGTTTGGACAAAATTTAGATGCAGTACCTTAGGTACTGTTCCTTAAGTTCCCTTTTTAAAATTTAGCCATGTGGCTATCTAACTAAAAAATACACTTTCATCCCATATGAAAAAATCTACATGGTGGAATCTTAAGAGGTGAACCTAAGGAACAACACTTAAGTATTGTACCTAAATCTTGCCCTTATTGTTTTCCTATATTTTAAATTTTTATGGTTGTTAAGTTGATGTTTCAGTATTGTTATATACATCTTGATTCTTATATATTATTTTTCTTGATTGATTTCCAAGTGGGAAACTTTCGCAAATGTAACATGTAAAAATAAATGTTGTTGTTATTTGCTTTATTTTCATTTAAGTTTTAAAAAGTTTTAGCCACCACAAGCATTAACACTTTGAAGATTCTTATAAAAAAAAATCACTTTAAAGATTAGGACCAATGTCGACTGAATAGGACCGAACTGAATAGAATGGACCGAATAAGACCAATGTGTACCGATTGACCGAAATAAGACTAAAGTGGACCACAGTGGATTGAATGGACTGAATTGGACCATTATGTAGACCGAATGTGACTGAAGTGGATAGAATAGGACCAATATGGACCAAATAGGACCAATTTTGATAAATCCACCATTGGATTACATTTTCATCTTATATACTCCATACTTGCAAAATTTCTAGAAAATTAAAGATTAATAGTCTTGTCATCAATAAATTGTTTAAATTTCAAGTATAAAATATAATCTTATAGATCACATAGTAAATAATATTTGATTAATACAAAATTTGACGTGTATTAAGAGTGTAAATAACATGCAATCAGAGTTAGATTTTTGAAATATGTGGTAATGTTAATAATATTGAGTAAGGTTGTAGCCTTAAGCTACAACCAATTATGTAGCTACACTTTGCCCTTAAAATTATTTGCTTTACATATCAATGAAAATAGGACAAAATTTGACTTTAAACATGTTTGGAGCCTTCGGCTCCAACCACCAATAGGAAGATGATATTTGTCCTTAGGCGTAAATGCACTTTTAGTCCTTATATTTTGCACAATTTTCTATTTTGGTCCCTATATTTTTTTTTTACCACTTTTAGTCCCAAAAACAATTAACGCCCCACATTTTAGCCCCTACCGTCCATAAACTAACGGAGAGAGCTGACGTGGCTGACGGAAAGAACTATGAATCATTTTATAATAATAAAAATTACACTGTGGCAAGCTGTTTTAGCACGCGTGGCCTTCCCGCCCAACTTACTCGCACACAGCACTCACGTGAGTCAACCACCCACTATTCCCACTGTTCATGGCCACTTTTATCACTGAAAATCCCCACTTTTATCACTGAAAATCCCCAAATCAGGTTTGTCACTTGATCTTTATCTTTGATCTTTAATCCCTAGTTACTTGAGAGTTCCTCATCACGAATCACGAGTCCGACTTCCTCATCTACAAGCTTGATCTTCTTAGAATTTTTCTTGGGCTTGGCTACTTCATTCTTAGCCTTTCTCTGAAACCACCATTAAAATCCCCAAATCAGCTCTATCACTTGAACCACGATCATCAACGATTATCAATCAACTCTATCACTTTTTTTTTTTTTTTATAGAAAGAGCAGCTCCATCACTTGACTTAAAGCCACCATTACCATCAAAACCCAGTATTTCCCACTTGAAGGCCGTATTGTTTTTCCGTCTCTCTCTCTCTCTCTATGTGAAAAGGTATTTGCTTTCTCTATCTATGTCCTTATTTATAACTTGACAATACGCTTGTTGGTTGGTTCTGGTAGTAGGACTACAATGTTTTTGTTTGCTTTTTGTATGCTTTTGTATTTTACTTTTGATTATGGTCCATATGTTCCCTATGTTCTGTGTTCCCTATGTGCCCCTGTTGAAAAGAGTTAAGTAAGGCTAACAGTATTGTATGAGGGTTTTTTTGAGTAATTTGATAACTATGCATGTCTATTTTAGTACGACAAAACTATTGAAGTCAGTGTTGTGTTGTGTGAACAATTATTTGATTAGTGTTGTGTTGGGAAATACTTTATTAAGTGTTGTGTTGTGTGCATGTAGAATGAAATTTGATTAGTGTTGTGTTGTGTTGTGTTGTGTTATGTGCATGAAGAATAAAATATTTTATTAGGTGCTGTGTTGGTAAATGACTGTTGTATTATTCTTGCATTGTTTAATAAAGATTGTTTTGGCTTGCAGAATGGATGACCTATTCAGTATATCCATGCATCATGGTGGCTATTTTACTGAGAACCCTAAAAAATATGTGGGAGGTGAAGTAGCTATAGTTGATAATTGTGACCCTGATAAGTGGTCCAAGGTTGAGATAGAGGGTATATGTAGAGACTTTAGGTACACATCTATTAGTAGGCTGTGGTATATAATGCCTGGTATGGACCAAGAAAGGGCAAACTTTCATTTGGTTGTTGATGATCAAGATGCCATGTACATGACAGAATTAGTGAAGGGTCATGAAGAGATTCATGTGTATGTGGAGCACCCAATAGATGATCCTATACTAGTTGATGAAAGAGAGGATGTTAGTGAGGGTATGCAGCTATTGGCAGTGGAGCAAGGCCCTATGAGTTATTATAGTGATGGCAGTGATGATGATAACCATGATGGGGGTGAATTTTTCAATTTTTATGATAGTGATGATCAAACTTTTAACAATGAGGATGAGCCAACTGAGGTGGATGGTCATGATCAAACTTTTAATGCTGATGTTGCTGCTTCTCAGATGGGTTCAAGGAGAGTAGGTAAAGAACCTATTATTGAGCACCCACCTGAGGTGGTTATTATAAGTGATGACAGTGATAGTGGAGGTGGGGGAAGTGGGCTAGATGATGAGGTAATTATGGACCATGGTGTTAGGGACTTTGTTGAAGACAGTAGTGACAGTTGGGATGGTAAGAATGATGATGATGTTGTTGAACCAGGCCAAATGGGTGTTGGTGTAATGAACTCTGATTATGAGAGTGAGGAATTGTACAGTTTGGTGGAATCATCATCTGATGATGAGCTTGGGTATGACAGTGATGATGATGTTGAGGATGGTAGAAGTACACATGTGGGAAATGGTAAGGGACAGAAAAATGAAGAAGTGAAGAAGTTCCCTGTGTTTAAGCCAGTGGCTAAGGCAGAGCATATTTCTTTTGAAAAAGATATGCTGTTTACAACACTCAAGCAATTCAAGGAAGCTATAACAGAATATGCAGTTCATGGTGGATGGGGCATCAAATTTGTAAAAAATGACCTACAAAGGGTAAGAGCTGTTTGCCAAGAAAACTGCAAGTTTGTTGCCTATCTAGCAAAGGTGCCAAAGGAGAGAAGCTACCAACTAAGGACATTGAATTTGGAACATACATGCTCTAGATCTTTTAAGAACCCTAGGTGTATTTCATCATACATTGAGAAGAAGTTGATGAAGAAGATGAAAAGACAGCTCAACATGAAGCTGAGAGACATCCAAGAAGCTGTCCATGACAAGTATACCATAAACATAAGTGCAGGAAAAGCAAGTAGGGTTAGGGATAAGGCTAGAGAATATGTGGATGGGGCTTATACACAACAGTACAACCAGCTGTGGGAGTACTATGAGGAATTAAGGAGGTCTAGTCCTGCCAGTACAATACTTATGAAGGTACATACCTTCAATAATGGTGATTTAGCAGCTGAGTCTGACTTGGTGTGTGGAGTGCCTTATTTTGAGAGGTTATACATATGTTTTGAGGGATGCAAGAAGGGGTTTCTAGTTGGATGCAGGCCATTCATTGGGTTGGATGCCTGCCATTTGAAAAACAAGTCAGATGGGCAATTGATTACTACAGTATGCAGAGATCCTAATGAAGAGTATTTTCCACTTGCATATGCAGTGGTAGAGGTTGAAACTAAGGACTCTTGGACTTGGTTCATCAATCTGTTACTTGCAGACATAGGCCAGAATAGGAGATTGGTGTTTATGTCAGATCAGCAAAAGGTGTGTAGTTAATTCTCCATTGGTTGTTTTAATTTGTATTTAGTCATTGTACTTTTGGTTCACTAACTTCACATCCTTGCTTGTGATACTGTTTGTGACAGGGGTTGGTGCAAACATTCATTGACAACTGGCCATAGTATGAACACAGGATTTGCTGCAGACACCTTTATAACAACTTCAGGAAGGACCATCCTGGTGTTTTGATCAGAGCTATGTTTTGGAGGGCAGCCAAGGCAACTTACAAACAAGAGTTTGATAGGGTGATGGATGAGCTGAAGGAGATTGATGCTGATGCACACAGGTGGTTGGATTCTCACTCAACAACAAAATGGGCCAGACACATGTTTAGTGAGGATGGCTTGACTGACACCATACTTAACAATATGTGTGAGAGCTTCAACAGCAGGATTCTTAAATTCTGATCTAAGCCCATAATTAGCATGGTATGAGTATTTATGATCAACTACAGTTAATTATAGTGATTGTTTGGTACTGTTTATAGCAGTTGTTGCAATTAATATCTAATGTTTCATTGTACTTGTATGTGATTGTAGCTTGAGTGCATCAGGCTGTATCTAATGACTAAGTTCCAAGAGAATAGAGAGAAGGGTGTGAGGCTAGAGTCAGATATTTGTGCCAAGGTGATGAAGAGGTTACACAAGGAAAAGCTGGCAGCCAATAGGTGGTTAGCTTGCTGGACAGGGCAGACACAATTTGAAGTAAAAAATGGTCTGCAGAGTTTCACTGTTGACTTGGCCACAACACACTGCAGTTGTAGGAAGTGGAACATAACTGGCATACCATGTGCTCATGTAATCTCCTGCATATTTTTCAATAGACAAGATGCTGAGCAGTATGTTCACCCCTATTACCATGTATCTACATATAGAGCATGCTACGAGCCAATCATAGCACCAATTAATGGGCAGAATATGTGGAGACCAAGTGATGTGACCCCAGTTCAGCCCCTTATCAAAAGAAGACCACCTGGCAGGCCTAAGAAGAAGAGAGCAAGGGAACCTAATGAGCCAACAAGTGGTAAGAGGCCTGGCATATCTAAGCAGTGTAAGACTTATGGTAAGTTAGGGCACAATAGGAGAAGTTGCAAGGGTGAGATTGGAGGGAACTCTTCACTGCCAGGCACCACAAACAAAACCAGTACATATAAGAAGGTAATAAAGTGACATTATGGTGAAACAGTTGCTATTCAATACTTACTATTAATCTTGTCTGTGAATTTCTTGTTTATAGACCAACAGAACCAAAAGTGCTCCATCACAGGCTAGGCCAGCCTCAGCCACACCATTTGCACCACACCAGGCTGCCATGCATAGCCCATCCACCCCAAATGCACCACACCAGTCAAGTGCACATCACAGCTCCAACAGCAGCAACCCAACCTCAAGGCAGAAAAAGAAAAGGGTGGTCACATTAGAGACTCTGAAGGCTTCTAAGAATGCATCCAGATACATGGAAGCAATCAAACATGCTGGAAGTCAATCATCTGTGTAGGGTCCAAGGAAATGAAGAGAGCAAGAAGTAGATTTTTCCTTTTGTTGATGAGGGTCACTTGTTTTGTGTATTTATGGTGATCTGCCTCACTATGGAACAAGTCAGATATTTTGGCTTAACTATTGTAGTTGAACTATGTAATTATGGCCACTGTGGTTGTTAGTGTTGTTGTTGTAGTTGAACTATGTAATTATGGCCATTGTGGTTGTTAGTGTTAGTGTTGTAGTTGAACTATGTAATTATGGCCACTGTGGTTGTTAGTGTTGTAGTTGAACTATGTAATTATGGTGACTGTAATTATGGTGATTGTGGTTGTTAGCAGTCAGTGATAAGTTAAAGATGTGTTTCTATTCAATTTGTGTTGTTTAGTTTAACATTGAATCTTGTGTCATTTAATGCTGGTACTGACATCAATGAGAGGCAGTGAATGTATTTGTATTGATACATTTTCTGCAAAACATAATTTTCTTCAAAACAGGTACATTTCCAGGTACAAAACAACAATAGTATGGTTAATACATTTTCTGCAATAGTTTTATTCATTTCATTCACATGATGGAATCCATAGATAGATGCATTCAAATCAGAATTTACATTTGTATCTTGAACAAAAACTGTATTCATTTCATAGGGAAGTGGGTTACATTGATATGAGTTGCCTAGCAGGAGCACAAAATTACCAGGAGGTAATACATGCCTAAACACATCTCATACAAAAATTGTACACACTGCCAGCTTAACATAGACCAAAACTGCCCTAATAATTCCTATAACAACAATCACTACCCTACATACATCTAAACTGTCTAAACTGTCAGCCCTGTTAACAATATTGATAACAATAGCAGTAGCAACCACATAGCAGCAGCAGCAGCAGCACAGTAGGAGCAACACACAACAGCAGCACAGCAGTAGCAGCACACAGCAGCAACACAGCATAGTAGCAGCAGCACAGCAGTAGCAGCACAGCAGCAAAGCAGCAGCAGCATAGCAGCACAGCAGCAGCAGCACACACCAGCAGCAGCACACTAGCAGTAGCACACAGCAGCAACAGCAACAGCAGCACAGCAGTAGCAACACACAGCAGTAGCAGCAGAGCACACCATTATCATCAGCAGAGCACACCAGCAGCAGTTAAAAATGGCCACAGCAGCAGAGCACACAAACATTAGTAGCAAAGCACACCAGCAGCAGTTTACTCACCCCTACATTACATACATTACCTAAACAAATACCACATACATTACCTAAACGAACACTACATACATTACCTACATTACCTAAGCAAACACAAAACTACACACATCAAAATTAACAATGCCACAGCCACAACTAAAAACTTCTCCCTCTTCTTGCAGCTTGCAACCTCAGCCTCAAGTGTGATGATCCTCTGCCTTTGCTGTGGGATAAGCACCTTACCACGAGCACATATTTCATCGTCACGCCATTGGAAGAACCTACACTTACGCCCCACCTGAATTGCAAAAAATGCTCAGAAAATCAAAAACCATAAACTATTGTAGCAACAAATTGAATCAAAATGCTGAAATTAATTAATGTAGTAATAAATAATTCTCCAATTACTGAATTAGTGAATTAATTAATGTAGTAATTAATAATTCTCCAATTCTCCAATCAATAATTCTCCAATTAGTGAAAACCCACAAACTATTGTAGCAACTATTGCAGTAGCAGCACAGCACATAGTTTTTCTTTACACTAACTACTAGTACTATTCTTTGACAATATTGCAAGTAAAGATCAATATCACTAACTACTTGGCCATCCAATTAGAGGAATGCTCCATCTATGACCATCAATATTGCAAGTAAAAATCAATTTTTTGAGCATCCAATAAAATCCAGTTATTCAATCAATAAGCTATTCATGAAGAACATCCACAGATACAACAGAGTATCTATTGGAAATAGTACTCTATTCAATTTGGAGGAAATTTTTTTTTTTTAAGAAAACAATAATCATTTCATACTCTATTCAAGATATTTAAAAAAAAAATGAAAATGAAAATCCTTCTCTTTAAATATCTCTATCAAAACGAAAAATACAGTATCACAACGGAAATCCTTCTTTTTCCGAGAATGCATGTGTAAAAAAAGCAGGGAATTGTTTTGTTTTTTAGAACCATCACATTTTGAATCAACTTACTCAGTAGTTTGAACAGCCATAGAATCTTCTGCCAAGATTGTCTGATGTCCATGACACAACTATGACAGGTTTTTTATTACAGTAGCACCTCATTGATGCTCTCCTCCTAACGCTGGAACCTGTTGAACAAGTTGCTTCCATTTTGGTCTGGGCTTCGAGGAATAGCTGTGTGGTTGGAGGTGAGGAATGTTTTTTGTCGTTAGTTAGGGTTTCGATTTAGGGATTTTGGGTTTTCTCATTTCTCTCATTTCTGGTACTGATTAACATGGTAGTGGTGGTCACGTGAGTGCTGTGTGCGAGTAAGTTGGGCGGGAAGGCCACGCGTGGTAAAACAGCTTGCCACAGTGTAATTTTTATTATTATAAAATGATTCACAGTTCTTTCCATTAGCCACGTCAGCTCTCCCTGTTAGTTGATGCCCAGTAGGGACTAAAATGTGGGGTGTCAATTGTTTTTGGGACTAAAAGTGGTAAAAAAAAAATAGGGACCAAAATAGAAAAATGTACAAAATATAAGGACTAAAAGTGCATTTACGCCTTGTCCTTATCATGTGTAATGTACTTGACTCATTTAACCCAAACAACCAAGTGAGTCATGTGCATTGCACATAATGTGACACATGTCATCTTCTTATTAGTAGTTAGAGTCCAAAGTTCGAAACATGTTTAAAGCCAAACTTTTCCCATGAAAATAACTATTATCTATATATATATATATAAAACCGAAGCTTTTGAAGCTCTCACAATTTTCCAAATCATCACTATTTTAAAATATATTTTAAAATAAGCCCTAATTAATACCTAACCATAATATGAACCAAATTTGACCTAAAAAAACATTAAAAGAACCTAAAAATAAGGAAATAAATCACCTAGACCTAAAATAATGTTTTTTGCATAAAAATACCAAAAAAAAAAAAAAAAAAAACTTTAGGATTAAGTAAAAAAGAGAGAGACTCTTGGTAGGACTCTTTCTTCTCTCCTTAAAATCTTAGCAATTACCATCTCAAAACCCTAAACTCAACTTCACTTTAAGATTAAAAAAATAAGAAGGAGAGAGACTCACGTAAAAAAAAAAAAAAAAAAAAAAAAAAACATAGGTTTTGTCTTTTTTATTTGCTTTCATATGTGCCTGAAATTTTCATTCTATCTTATTGTTTTATTATGTTTAGAATTGATTTTCTTCTAAGTATTTGGGTTAATCTCTATATTTTGATAGTGTTTTTATAGGTTTGGTTTTTGGGTTGAAATTCTAATAATTATTTTATATTGTATATGGCAGATAAAATATCTCCATTTTTTGGAGAAAAATCAAAGCTAAAACCTATGTCTTCCAGCCCAAGGTGTGGTAAATTTTTATACGTTCTTGTTTTATTGAGAATTTTTATTTGGGTTCATGTGATTTTTTGTTTTTTTATTAAAGTTTTGATTTTTGGTTGATTAATTATTTGTTTGGATTCAACGTAAAAGATAATGGAATTAGGTGTTATAAATTTGATAATGTTCCACGTTTTGAATTGCTTATATTATTTAGACTTCTGGTAGGACTCTCTATTCTCTCCTTAAAACCCTAACAATTACCATCTCAAAACCTTAAACTTAACTTCACTTTAAAATTAAAAAGTCTCAACTAAAAAAAAAAAAAAAACGTAAGTTTTGTCTTTTTTATTTGCTTTCATATGTGCTTGAAATTTTCATTCTATCTTATTGTTTTGTTATGTTTAAAATTTATTTTCTTCTAAGTGTTTGGGTTAATCTCTATATTTTGATAGTGTTTTTGTGGGTTTGGTTTTTGGGTTGAAATTTCTAATAATTATTTTATATTGTATATGGCAGATGAAGTATCCCTATTTTTTAGAGAAAAATCAAAGCTGCAACCTATGTCTTTCAACCCAAGGTGTGGTAAATTTTTATTTGGTATATTATATATGAATTTTTTGAATTTGAAAGGTTTTGTTTGGTTTTGAAGTAGAATTTGGGGATTCTATAAAATTTGAAAGGTTTAAGTTTTGGGGTTTTTGGTATTTGTGTCGTAGTAGGTTGATCTTAATTCTTTACCTTATATGTTTTTTCTTTATTGAGAATTTTTATTTTGGGTTCATGTGATTTTTTGTTTTCTTAATTAAAGCTTTGATTTTTGGTTGATTAATTATTTGTTTGGATTAATTTCAATTAATTATTTGTTTGGATTCAACGTAAAAGATAATGGAATTATGTGTTATAAATTTGATAATGTTCCATGTTTTGAATTGTTTATATTGTTATTAATACGACTAAATAAGATTTGTTTTTATCTTTGTAGTTTATATCAGTTTTGAGTGTGTGTATATATATAACTTTTGGGAATTTTGCTTTATTAATTTAAGAATTGTAAATTACTTTGTAAGTTTTAGTAACTATGCACCTGCAGTGAGACATTGACAATATAAGCATATATATATGGTATTAACATTTTATAAAAATCTTTCTTACAACCCAATAACTATCTACATTAGACAATACTTCTAAACTATAGAAAAGCATAGAAGTTAAATATTTATTCCCATTGTATTTTATTTAATTATGACAGATCCATTTTTTTTTAAACGCTAACTAGCAAAATGTCTATAATATGCATATTATTAATCCAATTTTCTATTTCTAAATTTCTTAGATTTTATTATATCAATCTTTTTTTCTTTTAAATTCTTGGTGGGCAAATCAGTCTCTCACTAATTCTTTTACTTTAATGTGATGTTGGTTAATTGTCCTTTTATTTAACTATCCCGTGCATCGCACGGGTTAGCGACTAGTTTTATTAATAACCGATAATATTTGTAGCAAAATTTGATACAGAATCAATCATAGATAGTTTTCAAGATTTTAAAGAACATCAAGTTCCATTTTTACAGATGAGTGAATTGAAATGTATTAAAAAAAATGTTTATTTTATATGTTATGCTTTCTTAATATAGAATAGACATCAGTTTTGATTTTCATAAACTTCTTTTTGTTGTAAGCTTTGGTCCCATGTTCGAATCCTGGTTCCATCCTTACCTTTTACATAGAAAATTAGAAATATATAATATAAGAACAGAGTTGGGCTTGACATCTCCACAAAATGGGTTCGTACACTACTATCCTGTTATTGCCAATTTATGTACAAATTTTAGAGCAATATTAACTGGGTGGGTCCCATCATGCGCCTCTGATATGGCGGTCCTAAACTTCACCCTTTTATGCTCTTGCTTTAGGAGTGTGCGTCAGAGAGATACACACAAGGGCCGATAGTTTTCTGCTCCAATGAAATCTCATCGCAACGCATTGCATAGAGAGAGACAGAGAGAAGATCACCTCATCTTTGCACTGCTAAATCTCATTAGCTAGTGTTGAAGAGGACTTGGATGGAGTTGAAATGGAGGAGGATCACGGCGTCGCCAGTTCTAATGTAAGCAGCAAACATGACGAGACAGATTTCGAGTGGGGTACCATACAATGATAAAAGAGGAGGAAGAGAGTGAGGGGGAAGAGAGAGAGCAAATATCAGTCGCTAATGAGATGAGGGAGAACAGAAGTGAGAGAATAGACTGGGAGAGAGAGTTTCAGTTTGCTTTTAAAGAAAAGTGAGACATCAAAATTTAAAACATTATAAAAATAGGAAAATTAATTAAATATTCAATGACAAAAGCCGTGTATATTTACATGATTAATGTAGCAATTATATTGTGGGTTCTAGTTAGCTAAACTGGTAAAGTCTCTGATGGTTGTATAAGAGATTTGGGGTTCAATCCCCGCCTACACCAAAAACTGATTGGTGTCTTGGTCTGATAATAAAAAGCAATTATCAAGAGCGGATGCCATAGGTTGAAACTCTCTAAAAAAAAAAAATGTAGCAATTATATTATTTTTACTTATTAATTGCAAACCCAAACGCTCAAAGCCCATTTGTCTAATGTGATAATCAATTCATACACTTTGGAATTTAGATTTTTTGGGGTCTATTGTATGCCCTATGAGTTTATGGATAACACAATCAAAGGTAATCATTTCCATTCTTTTGAAATCTTCCATCCTTTTTCCTTAAAAAAAAAATAACAAAACAAAACTCTTACATCCTTTAGGTGAAATTCAATATCAAATAATTTATTTAATAACAAAAAAAGACTTTATCAAACTGAATTAACTAATAGCCATTTTTAGATAAACTAATACACGTGCTGTTGGGACTGGATCTAATGCATATTATTATATTAGACCATATGCTTGTCACCCGGATCTAACAGAATGTTTGTCATTTGGGTAAATTTTACTATTACAAATGTGGTTAAATCCAGCCCGTATGAGATTATTGTTTGTGCCGAACAATGTGCATCACCATTTGGGTTTTACATAAATAATGAGTTTATCCCTCGACCATCACTTTTCTTTGAATCTTTTTTTCCGATCGATTATCCCTACACTTCGTTGTTTAGAATCATTTTACCTTTTGCCATAAGATAAAAAAAAAAAAAAAAAAAAAGAAAAAAAAGAAAAAAGAATCATTTTGCCTAAATATTATTATTTGATAATTTGAAAGTTGAGGAGAGAGGATTTGAACTTGAACATCATTGCTGGAAACACCAAATAAGTATAATCATCAAGATATAAGTTTTTTGACATTTTACCTTAAATTTAATAGAGACAAGGAATGAGTAAACATAATATCTGTATAATAAAGTAATAAACCCAATTCACAATCGACCACGGCTATAAAAACTCAAAGAATGAAAGAAAAGGCTGGGTTGTATAATTTAAAACAAAGAATTAATAGGAGACAAATACGAAAAAGAACCCATTAGAAGAGGCATGAATAGCAACATGTAGAGCTCCTCCAGAAATTTGATGAGGATCTATGACCAGAATCAGTGACCCAATACAGTCACATGATTTTCTAAATCATCAAAGCTTGGATTTGGAACATCTAATGGGTCCATTGATTGGCCAGCTGAGGTTGTGAAAGAGACTGACATCTTGTTCACAACCTTGTAAGTATCATCAACATCATCATCCACATCCACGTTCTTATTATCATCGTCTCTGCATTGGTCACCATTATTAGCCTGGCCACCATCACAATGTTTACCATCATGTCTTACTGCATGAATAGGGGCATAGTTAGGCTCAGAGTCATTAGCCTCGGTAACTTTCATCAACAATAAGCAAACCATGAGTGCCCCTAGGCCCAAAAGAACTGTCATTCTGGATAGAGCCATTGGATTGTGTGTGTGTGTGTGAGATTTTTTGTGCTGTATTTACGTGGGTTAAGGATTTTGATTTAGCTTCAATAATGGAATTGAAAGAGTTGTGCTGGGATTTAAAGAAGTTGGTGTTTACTATAATAAGATAGCTGCGTTTGTGGTCTTAAAGGGGTTTGCTTGAGTTGAGCTAGTCATAAGGCAAAGCAGTTTCAAGGAATTAGTGCACACCATGTGAAGCAAGGGTTCAAGAGCACAATAAGCTAGCGTGGCACATGTTTACGGTGGATGAGTATGACACAATACAAGTTATGCCAATTTTATCGATTTATATTAATTAGAGTTATTCCACTTCTAGTCAGTTTTTATTGAGTGGCATAATGGATTTAAGTAACGAATTCCAGTTAGATGAAATTATGGTTATGGATTAGTTTTTTTTTTTTTTTTTGTTATAATTTTTTTTATAGAAAGTTTCAATTTATAGCATCCGCTCTTGATGATACATTTTTATCTTCAGAACAAGATACCAATAAAAATTTTTACCAATTGAGCTAACTGGAACCTACAAGTTATGGATTAGTTAAATGAAGAGATTTACACGATATTGCATCAAATTAAATTGAGGTTTGAATCTTATCTTACTATTTAGTGAAAAACCCAGTGAGTGAATGTAGAAAAATAGTACAAAGCCCTGCTAACATTTTATAAGCCTCACCAATGAATTCAATTCCACACTCCCTTTTGCTTTTAAATCCATAGACATCAATACATGAGTGCCTAAAATTGTCTATAAACCAAATTCTAAGGCTATTATTTGATGAAACCCTAGAACAAGGAGAGAGGGAGAGTAGGCTAGGATTTTCCTCTATGAGCGGTTATCTATGATATTGAGGGAGGCCACTCTTTTCTGAAAACACTTTACTGTTTAGAATAATATGTTTAAATGACCTCTTACACTAAGCACTTTAGTTAGCCTTTTTCTAATGGACTGCCCATATGAGCAGCTATTCGGCCGAATCATGTCCAATGGCAAGATAAAGTAAGTTTTGTCTCTTCTCTCTTTTTTTTTTAATTTTTTTTTTAATTTTAATTTTTGCTATTATTCATGAGTTCCTTTGCACTTTTTAATACTATTCATGAGCCTCGTTGTACTATTTAAGTTAACTTTTACTTTTATTTATAATTCTTTCAGCAAAAAATTTTTAGTTTCAACAAAATAAACGAATCCCAAACAGATCCTAGATGTCTTCTTTTGAGAGGTGCTACATATCAATTGAGCTACAAGATACTTTGCCAAGGCTTTTTATTTTTTATTTTTATTTTAAAAATAAGCATCAAAGTAAAATTTTCATCCACGTATTTCTTTCATTTTGGACCAATACTTCAAGTGATATTCTCTTACAAACTCACGGCTCCTAAATTTGCAAATTCAGTATTGAGATAGATACATAACAAAAAACAACGTGGTATATTTGTCCACAATAAAAAGAATGATCATGAAATTCCCTAACTTCGATCTTTGGAGCCAACAAGATATATAAACTATATGATGTAAAACATTTGGGCAGCATTTTTCAATAAATATATATTGATCAGTCATCAATGCTTAACGTAGTATAATATGGTGGATGCTGCTATTATGCTTGGTGTGAAATCCGTAAAATCCGGCTGTAAAAAGCTCTTTATATTTCTTTCTGTAGGGTAAAGAAGCCGGATGACCTTTTCAGCAGCAACAATCTGTTCTTCTCGTAGGCTTTCATTGTGTATCAACTCCCTGCATTGGATCATGATGCTCAAGTTATTCATACCAAGATGAAATTATAAGATTGGAAACTATGGAAAAATAACTGGAGCATGCCCATTGTCTACTGAGAAAAGCCTGGTCCCTGTAATTCAGATTTCAAAAGCTTTGCACTTCTATATATAGCTAATATTTCAACCAAACAACAGCAAAAATAAAACTTTAAGTTTCTATCACAATAAAAACCGTACATGAGCAATGAGGCAAGCTTTGAAGGTGTGCATGCTTGGAAGAGAGCTTCAGGAATAATTGCAGAATCCAAGAGAATATTGGGGAGGGAGATGTAAGATATCTTTGCTTTATAACGAATAAACCATTCAGTTAGAAGATGGGCTCGATAAGCAACAACACAAGGCAAGCGTGCAAGCTGCATCTCCAAAGCAACTGTACCAGAAGTACATAAAGCAGCCCTACTCGCCTGCAAGGTGTTCAATTCAAATTAATAAGCTTAACAAGTTCTGGCTAATAAGTTTGATAAAGAATTGACATATTATCAAAATCAATTCTATGTCATCCACATCATATAGGAAGAAACTCCGTTTCTAGTTGTATCTCAAGTATCCAGACCCACACCCAGCTAAATGCCAGAGTTGGTATCATCAAGTCTAAGAAATGATGAAGCTATATCTGAGACACCAAACACCAGCTCTGAAGAAAAGTAAGTAATGATTCGCATTCCGTTCTTACATTAAGAAACAGAAATGGGATAACCAATATGCATCAATAGGATTCAATAGATAGAACTTTCTAGGAGAGAGTTCAGCTAATTCTTGATGAACATATATCAGCTTTTTTTGCTTTTATTCTAACCAATTATATAATTGATCCATCTTAATTATCCCTGGATGCAATCACAAGATAGTAATAAATGCATCATATTTCAGGTGAGGTAATCCTCCATATTCTGCCTTAGCTATACATTTTTGACACACTGAATATTATCAACAACTATCACATTGAGAGGAGAAAAGGAGGACTTACACTAAATGCATCATATTTCAGGTGAGGTAATCCTCCTGGAATTAATATAGCAGGAACAGGCCACTTATGAACAATTCCAGTGATGTACTTCTCTACATGCTGATTCGGAGCAACGTGGATCACTGACGTCAACTCAGGAAAGGAATCTTTTAATAATTCCATCGTGTTTGAAAAGATAGAAAGCATTTCTGTGACCTCTTGTAATCTGCTTCCAGGAAGCAAGCTAATGACTGTGGCTTCTGTAAAAATAAGTTACACTTAAGTTTTAATAAGGTGGTGGTGTGGATTTCAATGTAAAAAAAAAAAGAATGCACACATGCAAGTGCACATACACACAAACACACATATATGACATCACACTGATTCAAGAAAAAGGATCCACTTTTAATGATTTAAAAACATGGTGTCTATTAGGAGATCATGTGAGCTTTACAATTTGCAGTAATTTACTAAAAATGTCTGTCACAGATATCACCTGATAAGAAAGTGAAGTTGCACTATCAAGAAGGTTTAGGAAAAGGAATCTTAGCTTGCTAAATACACATAAGTTCCTACCAGTTAATCTCTACCACTGCCCTTACTAGAAATATCAGAGACTGGTACTGCCTAGTAATAAAGTAGTAAATTTCTCTGAGATAGAGAATACAATACAAACTATTCAATAAAATCCTAGAACAACTGAGCCAGTAGAACTTTACTATATTAATTTACCTGCAGGTATGCCATTTTTACTTCTGAAATCCTCAAAATCTCTTTCTACCTTCCATTCATGTGGTGAGGTATCCTTTCCCTAAACACAAAATCACTACAAGGCTTAAGTACCAAACCAACTATAAATGAAATCAATTTGAATAGCATTGACATAAATGAAATTAAAAATTCTATGGTACTTTTGTCAACAATGAAATTAAAAAGTGCTGTGAAAATACGTATGATTTAAAAAGTGTTGTGGAAATACGTGTTGTGGTATTTAAACATTGAAAACAGTTGTTTAAACAACAGTACCAAATACCCCCTAAAAATATATCTAACTAATCCAATATGTGAAAGCCATCCAGACCCAGTACAGTCCACCTACAATCAAAAGAAAAATTCATACCAAATTCAACTCCAAAAGATCCTCCAGAATGGGGTGGCCCACAAAGGTTGCAGCCAAGCCATTTGATTTGCAAACTTCTTCCTCATTTGGAAGTATGCACAATACTTGATCTACAAATTCAGCTAGGCCTTTGAGTCTTGCTTCACCCCCTTTCCATGCCCAGAATGATGGTGCTACATAATGGAAGTGTACAGGACCATCCAATCCTTGCTGACAGTAATTAGCTGCAAAAAGGATCCCCCAATTTTCCTACACCATACTTATGATCTAAGAAACATGCTAATAATGATTAAAACTCCAGGATAGCTGGTGCACATTACCCCGCAACTGCTTTAGGAGACGAAATGAGAACCCCTTTGAGTCCACTGTTACAACAACATGAGGTTGAAACAGAAAAGCAGCCTCCATCGTTTCCTTCAGCCTCAACTGACATTTTACAAGTTACAGTATTAATATAAAGGGTAGGATGCACAAAGGCTTTCCCTCACAATACAAGATACATATTCAAGTAAAAAGACCAAATTTGCATGGGTTTACATTAAGAAGCTATTATATTGCTCATTACTCACTCTGAATTTATTAAGATGTGGCAACAACTCCCATATTCCCATCACTGCAATCTCCTCCATAGGAAAAAGGGATATTAATCCTTGCCTTGACATCATGGACCTGAACAGATACAGCAGCGTAATCTCTTAAAGGGAATTCATATAGAATTCAGTAAGAAAAGAGATGACAGGTTCATACGGTGTTTCTACTTTATAAAAATGATAGATTTATAATAATTTGCAACTATATAGTCTGTATTGCCAACAAACTGAAAGAATACTTTTTCAAACTTCATTGAAGGATAAATACTAAATCATGATATACAACAAAATTATAAATGCATAGATATCATCTCCATTTTTTTTTTTCATGGAAAATATTTTTAACAATTACAATATGCTGCTAAACCCGGAGCTCAAACCTTCCCCTCCCCCTCCCCCTCCCCCTCCTAGACCCCAAAACACTTTTTGCATGGGGAAGTGTCAATTCAGCTACAAAGCCCTTGGCATTAAGACATGAAAAATAGAGAGAGCTATATATATATATATATATATATGAAAGAAATATCTTCTGAAGAACTATATATCAAATGAAAAATGTGGGAAAGTAATAGCTTACCCTCCCACACCAGAAAAACGGATAGGAAGTGGACAGAGGTTCTTTAAAGATACCATGAGACGGGAACCAATGGAATCCCCAGAAACCTCTCCCGAAACTATGAAGACTCTCAACTCCCCATCTTTTGCAGCCACATCCAATACAGATCTGCCTGAGACTGATATATATCTCCTCATCAGACTTGAGAACCCCACATTATTCCCACTGTTCGGTTTCCACATTGTTCTGAACAACATTTCCAAGCACTCCCTGACCCTCAGCATTATGCGCACCACAAAACAAGAGTCATTCTAAAATCCTTCATACCACCAAGAAAAACTGAAAAAAGTATTTATCACCCAATAATATTAATTTCAAGGATTATATTTTCTTCTTCCTTATAGATCTAATTTCAAGAAAATATAGCTGCATGACTCAAACACAGAACGTCCAAATGAAATTTTAGGAACCAAAAGAAAGAGAAAAAGAAATTAACTTGAGCCACCATTCAAAAGTTAAGTCTTTTACATATAAGTATCAGTACACTAAAGCAAAATGAAGATGAAATCCTTTCATTTCGTTTTGGGCATAAACATTATGATTAAAATAAATAAATAAAAAAATCCAAGAATTCAAGTTCGGATATTTAGTTTACAAAATAAAGAGAAAGGAAGGAACTTACAGTTGAAGGCAAGACAAGTTCTGTGACTGTGAGTTGAGGCAGGCAGGCAGGCAGCAAATGGGTTTCCTCAATCTCGTACAGTTTTGGCACAGCAAGAAGAAAGTTCTCCAGTCCAGTGCCTATATGAGGCGGAGTTTCAAGCTAAACGTTGTCGTTTCTGAAACTACGAATGGTATTGTTTCCTTTAAAAATCGGTCTAATTATCTGTGTATCCACAGGTAAAGCGGTGATAAAATTCAATTAGGTTTTAAATTAGATTTTAATTGATGTTTAATTTGGCACTATACGGTTTTTTTTTTTTTTTTTTTTTTTTAAGATAGAATTTTACTCTAACCTAATCTAAGTGTGTATATGTGTGTGAAGTTTTTGCACTATATGTATTAATTGAGTTAATGAAGTGCAAAAGATGAAGGGTCTTGTATAAATAAGTCATAAAAAATTCAATAAACAAAAAAAGAAAAAAAAAGAAAAGAAAGAAAGAGTAAACTCATGTGAATATCTAGTAGAAATTAAAATTAAAAAAATAAGAGAGAGTATAATTTGAATCTATATATGTGTATAATTGTAATTTTTTTAATTGTATTATGTATATGTACAGGTTATACACTAGTCTATATCATATCATATCATATCATATCATATTATATATAATAAAAATTGAGCTTAGATGTCGTGGTTACGCCAAATGGCTTCACCAAATTGTATGAATTTTAATAAATTTTTAGATTTTAAGAATAAATATATAGATATTTTTTAGATAAATATGACAAATCAAGTAATGAAAGAAAATAGTATTTGATTTACAAATCAAGTAATGAAAGAAAGTAGTATTTGATTTACAACTATAGCAGTTGTGCTTATCTAAAATGTTATCAACAAAATTTAAAATTAATAGACTCTTTATCTAATCCTTTTTTTTATTTAAATTATATTATCATGTGTAACAAAAAAAAAAAAACAACAACATAGTATACGTAAAAATAAAGTATTAGATAAAGATTTTGGATAAATATACATCATATGTTAATTCTTTCTCTCTTATAATTCCTAAAATTATTAGAAATCTAATTTCCACACAATTGAAAATTCTCTCACTCTCTATCAAATTGCAGAAATTTTGTTAGATTTTTTTTATAAAAAAAATAGACATATTTTTTTTGTTCTTATCTTCTTCTCCTATAATTTCTAAGTTAATAATTTGAATACAATCCAAATTCTTCATCTAATCATTTTCTTATTATAATTTATAAGTTGATAAATAATATCAATTTGATTACAATCCAAAATCTTCAACTTATCCTTATTTTTTTTTAATTTAAATTATATTACTACACGTTATAAAAAAAAAAAAAAAAAGAAGAAGAAAAAAGAAAAAAAATGCTATACACTTTAAAAAATCAGCAAGGTAGTACATGTGAAAAAAAAAACAGCAACAAATCTTAGTATTTTAATAAAACACTAAATTCTTTGAATTTCCTCTTGCCACTTCTTTTAAGATTTAGAGTTTAGTTTTACACTCTCACAAATTAGACTAACATTAGACTTTTTATTCATATCAATTTCTTCAATGTGGAGTGTATATATATTAAATAATTTATAATGAATACGTACTTTACAGTTTTTTTTCTTTATACTTCACTTCATCTACCTACAACCTTTCAGGTATATCTTTGTTTGCTCTAATTTTTTTTTATTAAATCGAATAGGTTTTGTGTATTTTTTTTTTTTCGTTTAACCTAATTTGCTTATAATTTATACAATTTATATGATTATGGTTTGAGAATTAATCATTAAATATGGTTTGGTATGATTTTTTAAATTATTTTTTGTTTTATGACATGGGTTCTAATGGTGATATGTTTCTTTCATCCTCTCAATTTTGATTTAGAGAAAAATCTTCTTTTTATCTTATGATTAAGCATGTTTTGATATAAATTTGATTATAAATTGTTCATAACAATTTGATTTTTTTTTTCTAATTGAAATAGTTTTGGCTAACTATTAGAGTTGTACACTTTGATCTATAAAAGAAGTCAATCTATCCATTTAGTTTTTATTTTTATTTTTTTATCAATTATTAAATATGGTTTGACATGATTTTTTATCAATCGTAAAATTTTATAATAAAGAACAATGACAAAAAAGAACAAGGATATAATGTACAAAGAAGTATTCAACAATCTTCCAAAGATACAAAATTCTCATTAGAGCACAATTGGTAGGTTACAAAATAATAATTTTATTAGGTGTTATCATTTTATATTTGATAATTATTATACCAATTTTTTTTTCCTTTTTTCTTTTTTTATTATAATAGCTATTTGGGAGATTATTGTTTATCAAATAAAATGTATATTTTATAAGTTTATGATAAAACCGTGAAACGCACAGGCCTTTAACTAGTATATATATAAAACCGAAACCTCTGGAGCTCCCACAATTTTCCACGTCATCACTATATTCTTTTTCTTTTTATTTTAAATTCTTTTTATTTTAGATTTTATATCTTATATATTTGTTATTTCTCTTCAATGTGTAATTATCTTATCAAGTGTTACAATAATTTAGTTTAAGTAAAACTCTACTAGATATATGTTTCAAGAGCTTGAAAATTCTACTTCAACTAAAATTCTATAACAAAAATTTCAACAAATATAAACCCCTACTCTTTTTATTTAAGTATTTTTTTTCATGTATTATATTTTATATATATATCTATATTTATTTATTTATTTTTCTTTTGAGAAACTTTCACCTATTATATTAGTAAATAATATTCGGAAGAATAGCATAGAATACAAAGATAAAATAATAGAGGCTAAAAAATCAATAATGGAATAATTTGGCCATTGAGATGCGAGCGCGTATGCATATACTCAGCACCCTACTCTTTTGGAGAGATTTTAGTTAAGTTATCCACCTCAACTTACAATTCACGCACATCCAAATGCTAATTAATGTCAATACAATTTGGTATTAATTTGAATTCCTCGATGACACCAATATCATATATATATATATATATATTGCGGGACCCAAATATTTAGTAACCCCGGCCCACTCCATATCTGACCCAAGGTTCGTGCCGAGGATGGTACAAAGTCCGAGGATAAGTGGGAGAAACTCAAGTCCTCTAGAACCTCGCCGAGGATGCTTACGTCCTCGGCAAACCAACATTGAAGGAAATGAACTGTCACTCACTCATTAAATGCACGCCACCAACACTTTGGTCACATCAATGGTGAATTGACCAGTCAACAGTGATGCCTTGGTTACTTCAACTAACAGAAAGCCTACAAAGGCGGCTGATGGGACAAGCCTTCAGACACAAGTCCAGATGGCCGACAAGTGGACGGCAGAGATCAATTGAACAAGACTATATAATAGATAGAATCCTCAAAGTAAAGGAGCTTTTTCTGCCCCAGAAGGGGAGGAAAGGAGGAGGAGAGTTTTTCTTTTTTTTAGGGTATTCAAAGGACAACCCTTGTATTCATTAATTCTAAGGAAAAGGGGTCCTAGGACTAGGCCGAGGACGAACTTTCCTCAAGAACACTTAGCCAAATTTTAGTTATCTTTCTTGTAAGCCCACACCGACTGTTGTCTTTCTTGCTAGTGCCTGGCCTTTCTATCCACTCTCTACAAATTTATTGTATGAGGGTCGCCTGAAAACGGGTCTCTACATATATATATAAAACCGAAACCTCTAAAACTCTCATAATTTTCTACATCACCACTATTTTCTTTTTCTTTTTCTTTTAGATTCTTTTTATTTTAGTTAGTATATCGTATATATTTATTATTTCTCTTCAACATGTAATTATGTTATCAAGTGTTACAATAATTTAGTTTAAGTAAAACTTTATTAGATATATGTTTCAAGAGATTGAAAATTCTATAACAAAACTTTCAACAAATATAAACCCTTGCCAAGGTTGAAACCCTTCATACCTACTCAAATTTTCACAAAGAAAACACACACAGCAAATTGAAGATTTTGCAACGTAATGTTGTATCTATGGAGTTGCTCAGAGTAAATGCAGAGGTAAGGACATGTTGTCATCTTATATGCTCTAACTCTCTATGATTACTACTTTATAATATTGTTATTGTTGTGACTTGTGAGTGAGTTTATTAGTATGAAAAATCTACATGTGAAAATTTTAATTGTAAAAAATTTGTTTTTACGATTAAAACATTAGATTTAATCGTAATTTTGATTTAATAATTAACAATTTTATCAATCAAATTTTCTCTAACGTTGGTGTAATTTGTACTACTATGTATGTTATATATAGAACCCTCATATGATTTTGGAAAAACCACTCTATAAAAAAAATTGACATCAATAACAAGAAGAAGAGCTTATTCCTGACCATCAAAACCACATATTTTTTGTCATCAATAGTCAATTTTATATTACTGTTGTGATATGGTCCATAGGTATTAAAAAAAAAAAAAGAAGGAGAAGTATAGCCCATATAGGAATGGTTTAGATGTTTCCTACTTGATTTTGGAATCTCAGATTGACTAGTAGAATAATTTGGAGTGAGGAGGTGCATTATTCATATTAAAGTGGCAATTCACATTGATAAGAAACTAAACAAGAGTGTGTAATAACCTCTATACATATGGTGGTGGTGTAGTGTTGGTGCATGTGAGAGTTAGAAGACAAAGTTTTGTCTTTTTTCTTTGTTTAAAATATGCATCTTACTTTGTTTATACCTATACAATACCTATGGGAAACTATTCAAATTCTACTACAATTTATTTGTTCATATCCTATCATTTTTTTTTTGGGATAAATAATAAAACAGAAGCAGCCACCGCCCACCATTACAGTCTTTTTTTTTTTTTTTAATAATTTAAAATATGCACCCTACTTTGTTGATACCTATACAATACTTATGAGAAACTATTTTAAATTGTAAAATAATTTATTTATTTATTTATTTATTTTAAATATATGTAATTTTAAATTTAACTATCCCATGCATCGCACGGGTTAGCGACTGGTTTACATAATAATAAATGACAAAAATTGGTTATAAGCTTGGTCAGCTACAACTCCCACTAAAAAAAATTAACATAACTACATATTTTGAAAATTTAACCGTTAGATTGCATGTTTTATTTATTTATTTATTTATTTTTTTATGTTCTTAATATGCATGTATAAAAAGAAAAAAAGAAAAATAGAGATAACGTAGAGATTAAATTGCCATGACACTAAAAAGTTAAGGATCAAATTGACACAATTAAAATTTTAGAGATCAAATTGAAATATGGTATAAAGGATAGAGAACAAATACGTGTTTTACCCTTACATTAACTACTAAGTTAGAGGCTCCCTAAAATGTTATCTTCCCAACAAAATTTTAATACAAAACTATACTACAAACTCCATTAAAAAAAAAAAACATTGATAATATTTGTTAAAAGTAAGCTAAATATAACTACATAAATTAAACTTCAAACTTTTACTCTATGTACTTTATTTTTAAATAAAAAACCTATTATATACTATATATATTTTTTAAAATGGAGGCCAGGGTGCCATGGCCCTCCATCTCTACACAATTCTGTCACACCCGAAACTCGATATCCGGATTTGTGACCATGACTGGCATGCTAATATCAAGCTTAGCATATCAAGCCTAAACCTGATATTAACAAGAACCAACTTAACTTTTACAAAACTTTTACAAAAGCTTTCCTCTTTCTTTTCATTCTTGTTTCTTTTCTTCTTTATATAACTTTTCACTGGACATTCAGAGCATCTACACTGTACTCAAAGAATCACATAATCCACCAATTACTCAAATTCTAAATTCCTCATAATACATCTCTTAATGCTTTAAGGTACACAACTTTCATTTGATCCTAAAATAGATAATACTACAAAACTAAATATCAAATTGCTAATTTAAGATCTATACATATAAAACTAAAACCAACTCCTTCCAAAACTCGACTAAGGCTCCCTCTGCTCCAAATTAAATCCTGTTGACTGAAAAATAATAGGGTGAGCTGTGAAGCCCAGTAAAGGTAAGATATATGAGAATTTAATAAGGATGCATGTAAATCAATTCATTTCATTTTATAATTGTTCATAGAGGAGAACATCTTTTCATGCATAGTATTTTACACTAAGTCACCATATATATTTTCATTACAAAATAATTATTTTAACTTAAAATCAGATAATCAGTAGTTTTGTCTTAAACTGGAAGCATCTTAAAGAATAATAAAACTTTCATTCATAAACTTCTTCTTGTAAAATATTATAACTTTCATTATTATAAAACTTATCGTTTCATAAAGAAAAACAAATATCTGATAACTTCTTAACATGAACTTGTACTTTCTTCAGAAACTTTATCTTTATAGCATAACAGAACTTCAGAAAATTTTATCTTTAATGAACAGCTTTCTTTTCATCAGAAACTTCTTTTTTTCATGAAAGCTTTTAACTTTCCACAACGCATTTAACAAAATAATTCTCTCATGATTAATAACATAATATAGCTGTTCATAAATAACTTATTGGTTAGTCCATATCTGATAAGTCTGTACAGAGAAGGTCTCATCACATTTGGGTGATCTCGTGTGCATGATATTGTCCTCTTTGGGAGGCCTGATGGCACATCCCCTCAAGATTTTGTTCCTCCCCGCCGTCTGTACACATTGGGGAGAAAGCCTTATTCAGATTAAAGTTACGGGCAACCCCATTTCCTCTACTTTAAATGGCCTAGAGTTACGGGCAGCTCTATTTCCTCTACTTTAAATGGCCAAACAGATAACATTTTTCCATGGAAAGCCAGTAATTAACCCCTATTGGCCGAGTTCAGATCACCAGAGGACATAACTCGAAAACATTTCATACTTATACATCATACTGAAATTCATAGTTTGCATTACATTTCACCATAATAACATTTCCATTGTTTTCTTTAAACATCATGTTCGTGGAATTAGTAATAGCATTTATATGCTTAAATCATATACATAAGGTTTCGAAAGCTCACAAACATATTTTTGTCTGATAATGCTTACATGCCATATCTCTAATAAAAAATCTTTTAATGCATAATATACTTTAAAATAACCTC
Source organism: Quercus gilva (assembly GCA_023621385.1). Taxonomy (NCBI): domain Eukaryota; kingdom Viridiplantae; phylum Streptophyta; class Magnoliopsida; order Fagales; family Fagaceae; genus Quercus; species Quercus gilva. The sequence continues at coordinate 34,665,833 of CM042480.1, forward strand.
ATGACTTACCAAATGCCCATATAACTTATCCCTTACCTGAAAGCAGAGGAACCGAGAGTCTACAGTCGAAGGAGCTTAGACCTGGCGGCTAGTAACACCTAAACCAAAATCAAAACTTATTACTATCCTTAATTTCCTTATCATAAACTTACACATTCATTTCAAAGCCTATCTCTTAGAATCAATGAAATTTTAATCCCACCTTAAAGAGGTTCCCACAAACATATAATGCACACATCAACAAATGATGTACCAAACTAAAGAAAAAAAACCTTCATTTCAAAAGGTGCTTTGAGCTTAGGGCAATAATGCATGCATAAACATAAACTCTTTTAAGCATGGTCATGTAACCATATACACACATACGGCAACATAATGCATGCTAAACAAAACAGCTTCATAAATACAACCATCGAAGGGTTTAGAACCCCTCCTTTAGAGTACTAAACCTTGAACCAAGTTTTACAAAATTAATCTATAATCCCGACATATCAAATGATGAGCATATTAATTTATAGCTCAAAACCTTCACCCTAACTTTAGAATTAAATCCTCAAAGTTAGGCATGTCCCTTACTGTTCACTGTTTGTCCCAGCAGCATATACTTAACTTATAAAATACAAATGGGCTACCAATTCACATTCAATCCTCATGAAATTTTACAGAGAAACTCCCCTGGATGTCTAGTAACTACCATAAAAATTTCGGAGTCAAAGAATAAAACCATAATTTACTAAAAATCATACAATACAGCATACTCGGATCTGTCTGGACAGAATTTCATGCAAATTAGAAATTAAACAATTATTTTTATATTGATCCAAATTCTGTGAGACCACTTCCATAACAATCGTATGTGTCTTAGCTTTCATAATATCTACTCCTAGCATCCTAATTCACTGTATATAATTTAATACATAATTTTCTTTTTGTAAACAGCAAATCTGTCATAGAGACAGCTTCAGTACATATTCTTACAAAATCATCAACAAATAGCAATAGGCCTTAATTTCATTTGGGTATTTTTATACCCATACTATACATATCAAATATGTTAATAAGCATTCAATCGATCACAATATCATCCAACTTTCAAATCACTAAAACAGAATCATAGTTCAGCCTCTAAAATCAGAATAGAGGATAAAGAAGTAAAAATAAACAAATGAAGTTTTGATTACTTACTCTCAAACTTTGAAGCTGAATTTTAGTGTTAACCTTTTAATTTCTTCTTTAGAGAGGGATATGGTTTCAGTGAGAGAGGGAGGGAAGAGTTGAGAGTTTTCTTTCTTTGATGTTGGACCCGTAGGCAGTGGCGGAGCTAGAATTTCAAGTTAGGGGGGGGGCAAGATTAAAAGACAAGATTGAAGGTAGAATTAATCTATAATAAATTAATAGATATTAAATACAGACAATTTAAACATGTAATTTGGATAAAAATAAATTGGAAAAATAAAGCAATGTAAAAATATTAAGAATAAAGCAATATGCTTATGAAGTTTTATTTGACTATACGCAACTCAATGCCATGAATGCTTCTCAAATTTCATACAGACACTTTTACTTTTTTATGCCGTTAAAATTCGAGTTTATAGCAGAAACTCAAGTTTGATATTGAAAAGGTTGATAACTAGAAAAAAAATTGTAAGCTGGAAACCAACTGGTGAGGCGCTAAAGTAGGCACATTACGCATAAACATAGATTTTTTCTTTTCAAACTCCAATTCAGTATATATATATATATATATTTTTTTTTTCAGTCGTAGTTGGCAAAGTGGTGCGCAAAAAAAAAAAAAAAGTACTATTAGATGGACCTATTATGTAAAAAAAGTGTTGCCATGTGAATGTAAAATTGGCTGACAATTGTTGACAAGCTAATAAATATAAAAAAAAAAAAAAATTAGATTGTCTTTTGTTTCAACTGTCAAGTGGGGACTTTTACTGCATGTTACACTACTACTGCTTGAGAAATTTTGAGAAGGCCAGGGGGGCAAGTGGCCCCCCCTTGACCCCCCCTCCCTCCACCCCTGCCCGTAGGTGTGAGATGTAGAGCTTGAGAGAATTTTCTTTCTTGTGGTTTAGGACCCGTGGGAATGAAAGGGAGGGAGCTTCTTGATTGTTCTATTTGCTTTGAGAGGGTAGAAAGAAGAATGAGGTGGAGCTTTGTCTTTCTTTTGGGTGTGTGAACCCGTGGACTTGAGAGGAAGACTCAAGGGAGCTTCCTAGCTCTTTCCTTAAGAGAAAAGAGAGCAAAGTGGGTGGGAATTTCTGATTTGTGTTTACCCGTGGGAATAGGGAGGCTTCTTTGATGTTCTAGTTGCTTGAGAAAGTCAAGGAAGAAGCTAGGTGGAACTTACTCATTGCATGGCCAAGTCTTGGTCTTTAGAGTTTGTCATCATGCATGAAACTTTGGCATTATGTGTGTTGAATTTCCATTGGTTGCATGTGGTGGAATTTCTACCATACTATCTCATGCATTATGCTTAATTAAAACACCTACAACTATATATATATATATATCACATAACTTAACCACTTAATATAGTTTTGCACATACTTAGTATATATTTATAATACAATTAGCCATTTAAATTATTTATAATCTTTACAATTCTTATTCAAAGGTATTATAAGATAATATGCTTATTAAATACTCTTATATTAATTATAGGAAGAACATGGCTTAAAATAATAATTAACCATTAAAACACATAATTTAATTATAAAATTGGGTCGGGGTGTTACAAATTTCGTGCCAGCTCTTAAACTCTGAAAGCAACAAGTAGCCATATGAAACACTACCTAACAACTCAGAATGAAAAATATTGTATCACCCCATTTTACTACTTCCATTTAACCAATATTAAGGGCAGAGTAGTAATTTTGCACCAAGAGCATGATCATAATTTCAATAGATAGATCTTCAAGTTTGCGATACAAAACAAATCTTGATACTCTAACGATCACAATGGTATGTCATGGGCTTTGATCGGACCACTTGAACATAAGTTATTATACAAACAATTTTCAATGATCGTGGCTCACCTACACAATGGGCCCGATCACATCCTATTTTAAACACTTAATTTTGGTTGGTTCTAACAAGAACTAATTTAAAATTAATTAAGTGTGAATCTTGATTGGATTTCATTTTATTATTTTTTTAAGAAATAATAAATAAATACAAAATTTTTCCTTTATAGCATCTTATCTGCCCTTTTAAAAAAAATTTGGATAGAGGAAAAGATACATTTTATGAAAAATTTCAAAAAAACGTAAAAATGCTCAAAAAAACATTACTATTTTCAGTAGCAAGTAGCAACTTGAATCGCATTTTTGGCCTGGAAAACATTGAAATTTGGTTTTCTCTATTTTTGGTAAAGTTGTATCATTCCAATTTTATCAGATGTCCCCGAAACACCAATCCCGAATCAATTAGAATTTTGAACAAAAAGTTAGAGCCAAAATACGAAACAAGTGTAGAAGATAACACAAATTTAGCATCATCTTCAACTTTCTTTCAAAATTTCAAATGGGGATCAACACCAAATCTGTTTAAGCTTATCTGGTAGGCTTATCCCCTCCCATAGTTTCAGAAGAAAGCTTTTGAAAAACAAGTTGGATAGAGAAACAGATAAAAAATTTCAAACAACAGAAAAATGCTCAAATATAGTTATTATTTTCAGCAGCAACTTAAATCTCATTTTTGGCCTGGAAAACATTGAAATTTGGTTTTCTCTATTTTTGGAAAAGTTGTAGAGAATTAAATTTCCTTTCAAGAATATATACTCCCAAATCGATTGGAACTTTGAACAGAAAGTTAGAGTCAAAATACGAAACAGATGCAGAAGATAACACAAGTTCAACATCATCTTTCAAAATTCAAATGGGGATCAGCACCAAATCTGCTCCAGCTTATCTAAATAGGTTTATCTCCTCACTTAGCTTCAGAAGAAAGCTAATAGCTTAGCTTTAAAGCTAAGTCATCCCTTCCCCTATAAGTAGAGAAGACATCTTCTATTTTCTACACCCCCATTCCCTTTAGAGAGCTAGTGAGAAAGCAGAAAAGAAAAGTTATTGTGCAACCATTGTTTTTACTTTGGTTGTAGTTTAGTACTTCCTTGCTTTCTCCTTAGCCTTTTAAGTGATCAATTCTCCTTTTAATTTATGCTCTATGCTAGTAAGTAATTAATTATGTTCTTTAAGTTTTTGCACATGTTTAAATAAATGCTTCCAAGTCATTATTTGTTTATTTCATGATATGCTTGGATGAGCATGCCTATATATCTCATTAATATTCGTTTTGCATGTTTAGATGAACACTTCTAGGCTAATGTGCAACTTTCTCTTGAATGCTTAGATGAACGTGTCTAGGTAGTTGTTTTACTTTTTTTAAATGCTTAAACGAACATGTCTAAGTATTTTGATTTTCTCTAGATGAACATGTCTAAGTGATTTTTCTTTACTTTTTTTTTTCATAATTGCTTGGATGATTAAATATGCTTAAATGTTTTGTTTTTCCCTTTGCAATTGTGTGGATGACAAATAGCATGATAATTCTCTGTTTTCCTTCACATGCTTGGATAAACACTTCTAAGTTATTATTTGTTTTTCATAACATGCTTAGATGAACATGTCTAGGTAGTTGTTTATCTCTTTTTTGAATGCTTAAACGAACAAGTCTAATTAACATTATGGTTTTTGCTTAACTACTTGGATGAACATGTTTGGGTGATTTTCTTTGTTCTTCTCATGATTGCTTGGATGATTGGTAAGCCTAAAAATAAATTTTCTTTTGCAATTATGTTGATGACAAATAACATGACAGTTTTGTTTTCCTTCACATGTTTAGATGAACATGTGTAGGCTAGGAATTCCTTGTTTACATTTATTTCTTGGATAAACGTGCCATTACTTTCATGCTTTCTTTACATTTACATTGTTATCTAACAAATTTCACTTTTTGTTCCTCTTTATGTTAAATTCTCCAACACATATTTGTTTACAATTCTTGCAAATTAACATGTTGATATGATATATTGTTTGTATTTGTTTGACATGACATGATATTGGCCATCTTAACCTAGGAGACCGGTTTTACTGGGCGAGATGGGTGTTTAATCCTTTCCCATCTCGTAAATCAGCCTCCAAACCAAGATCAAGGGTTCTAGACTAGGCTCTTGTATATGCAATTTTACATTTTTTAGAATGTAAGTAGGAAACAAACCAATGTAATTTACTTTCTTAGATTGTATCTAGGACCAAAAAAGCATTGTAAATTTTTGTTACAAAATTGATGTAAATTGTCATTTATAATAATACAACAAAAGCATTTCTTATAGAGAAAGTTTTCTTATTTTTCCATTTAAATTAAATAAGTGGCGACTCCATGTAAAACCCTCGATCTAGGAGGGAGACATTTTACAACCCACCCGTTCTCGTGGGTTAGGCCCAATTTGAAAAAAAATTGGCAGGCTGAGGTTGCGGTCATGGTCGCTCACAAATATCAATTTATAAGATTTTTATAATAAAATTTTTTGTACTTCTTAACATTACTCACTCACTAAAACAACACAAACAAATATATTATAATATATATATATATATATTATAATAATGAAAATTTTATTTTATTGTATTTTAATATGGTGCCAATTATATAAGTTGTGATGTCAATATAAAATACTAGACTCATCACACAAGTTTTGCGCTTGCAATAATGCTCTTTTTTATTTTTTATTTTTTATTTTTAGTGTTATAATGTTTAAAAGTGATATATAAATAACCATGTGTATTTTGTTTTTTAAAGAAAGAGGTAAGATAATGGAGAATAATGTTTAAAAATGAGATAGAGAACCATAAGAAGTTGAAACCTAATGAATCATTTGAATTTATTGATTATGATAAGAATTGTAATAAGTAAAAAAATTTGAGATTTAAACAAAAAAAATATATACGTTAGTGTTGATGGGTGGAGATTTGTGATAACTGTATAGAATTTGGACAACAAAAATTTTGGAATGTTTTAAAGAATTAAAAAAAAAAAAAAAAAAGGTCGAAACTTCGGAATAAGAATGAGTAGTTTTTATGTAAGGTAATTAGTGTTTTTTTTTTTTTTTTTGGAAAGAAGAAGTAATTTTGTATTTTTTTTTATAAAGATAACTGACGTATTTGAATACAAATAGATAACAAATACATGTAGGAACAAGACATTTGAATATAAATGAGTGGTGAGAATAATGGTTTTTTTAATCCCATTTTGTACGTGAGATAATATTACTCTTTTAAAATTTTTAGAAGAAGTAATTTTGTATTTTTTTAATAAAAATAATTGAAGTATTTGAATTTAAATAGATAATAAATACAGATTGGAATAAAACATTTGAATACAAATAGGTGGTGAGAATAACAAAATTTTTTTTTTCTTTTGCACATGAGATAGTATTACTGTTTTAACATTTTTTGCTTTTTTGTAAGAAAAAATTAAATTAAAGGGTATGTTATTTTAGAATTTCTATGGGGGTATTTTGATAGCCAAAAATTGAAAATAAAATAAGAGAATCCTCTTATTAATAGTACAGATAAAAATTTATTGTATTTTTTTCTTTTAAAAATGAACTAGTGAATACAAAATGCTAAGAAAGTTGCCTATAAAGGATTGAGATCAGGTGCAATACCTTAAGTATTATACCAAATGCAATTGGTATGGATGAAATCTCAACCATTAAATATAAAAAATGAGAAAAAGTAAAAAAGTAAAGATAAAAAAAAAAATGTGAGGGACTTGGGTGAATTGCCCGGTGCAATTGCATTGCACCGCATCCCAATCCGCCCATGAATGTGGGCGGTGGAGGTTGAACTGAATTTATTGTGGAGTCCACGTCTCACGAATTTATGATGATCAATTGATTCAATTCTCACAACTAACCGTGGACCAGTCAAGTTGTTTTCAAAAATTTCTTTATTGTGGAAAAAAAAAAAAAAAAAACTCTTGGAGGACCTCTCTTCTCTTGACGTGGGTTTGCAAGCACCTCTCACACCATTTTTTTTTTTTAAATTAAAAATTTAGTTAGTCACCATCTAAATATCAAATCAAGATCTTTCAAAAATTCTCACAGCAAGTTAGACTGATTTGGATCCCATAAAAAGGGAAAAATACCCTATATTTCAGATGTATATTTATTTCACTCTTATAACTGTGAGACCCACCAGCTGTTGGACTCACATAGCTGTAAGTGGGGAGAAATATACACTCATACTTCCTCTACAAAATGATTTAATTTTAAGTTTAGTGTGAATAAAAAACTCATACCATAAGCAAGGGTCAAGAAGAACTGAAGATCAAATGACACTAGACCCATCCGTTTGGTTGGGCAAAAAGGACGTAATGGAAATTTATTAAATAAAGGAGAATTTAAGAAAAGCACTAATAAAAAAACTACATTAATGTTTGGAAAAAAGAAAAAAAGAAAAAGACTTCGGCCCCAGTTATGATTTAATAAAAGAAAGTAGCCCAATTAGATCATACCCAGAATAACCCAGCCCTAGTAATCTTGCTTCTTATAATTCGTTATGCTTGAATATTTGATATTGTTTGCATGTGTTTGGACCTCGCTTCCTATGGATAAATCGGCTAGGCATGGATTTATTGTTGAATTGTTGTTTTAATTTCAATGGGTATGATTATTCATCAATTGATTTGTTGTTGAAATTGATCTGGGAATGGATCTGTTGTTAACTTTGGTTGATATGTTGTTTTAAATTTAATGCCAATCGCTAATTATTGTTAGTTGGGTGTTTGTAAAACTAAAAAAATGGGTATGGAAATTGAAAATCCAAAACAAAAAGAAAACACTCCAAACTCGTTTTTAAAAGGGGAAAATAGTTTTTTTGTTTTGAAAACAAATTTTGAGAATGGAAACCGAAAAAGAGTTATTGAAAATGTGGGTGAGAAAGCCCGACGCCACATGATGGGCCTGAGGCCCAGTCCAAATACGACTCACTGTTGGAAGAGGCTAAATGTATCAATGCTTTGCCACCCTGGTGGAAGCGCAGCCCATAGGGAACAAACGCTCTATCTGAAGACAACCTGTTTGGGCCGAAGGGACCCTACCCAACGGAGCCGCCCAGAGCTTGATCGAGTAGACATGCTAAAGATCTCCCTGTCAAGGCTGATCTTCGGACATGTCTAACTGCGTAACTATCATGAAATGTCTTGCCAATAAAGCTGCCACCGCCACATTTAATGCACTGCAGCTACTTTCCTGGCCGCATTTATGTGGAGAAGACACTTGAACAGTGCGTCTTCACCCACCACCACTCACAACAAGTTAAAGCAAACGGCTGATGTGACTAGTACTCAAGTGGGTGCCTAGATGAAGGACAAGTGTGCGGTGAAGATGGGAAAAGGGTGTATATATAAGGGAAACAAGTCTCACAGAAAGGGTGGGGGGGGGGGGAAATTTGTATTCACCAAGCCTTTAAATAGAAAACCTCTTCGGACTGCAGGGATTTATCCTGTTGAAGGCTTGACTCAATCCATTTCTTTATTATTGCTTTTTGTTCATCTGGAACGTTGCTAAATCCACCATTAGCCCAGTTGTTTAGCCTATTCTCTACAAATTTATTGTGGGAAATTTGGTGGGCTCATCATATAGAGTGTTGGTGCCTGGCCCAACAAATTTTGACCCTACAATTGGCACCGTCTGTGGGAAACAGCTTGAGCAAAGGTGGAAGCAACACCTCAGAAGATGGCTGAACCAAGGCAACGACCAGCTGAATCCAGGTCGTCTAAGCACACCGATCCTTTTCTTCATCTGGAGCGAAGGCAGAATCGTGAGGAAAGTGTACACACCGCACGTGACGACCAAAACCAGTCGCATGGGGAGAGCCACATGTCTAATGCAGAGAAGAACGAAGGCATGTAGAGGGAAATAGACAGGCTCAAAAGAGAGTTGCGCCACGCAAAGAGGAAGCGCAGCCCCTCGTATTCTGATGAAGATCTTGAGGACGAACAGGATGTTGGCTACAAATAGAAACATCGGACGCCGGTCAACGAATCCTTTACCTATGAAGAACTGCGTCATGATGAGAGGAACTTTCAGGATCCCTTACTGAGGGGCGCAGGGAACGATGCTATGAGCAAAGCTCTAGATCAGATCTCCCGGTCTCCTTTTACACGTAATATCGAGGGTGCCAGACTTCCCAGGCGTTTCCACCAACCTACATTCACCATCTACAATGGCAGGACCGACCCAGTGGAACACGTGAGTCATTTCAACCAGCGAATGGCAGTTCACTCCAGGGACGAAGCCCTGATGTGCAAAGTTTTTCCCTCCAGTTTGGGACCAATAGCCATGAGATGGTTCGATAGTCTGAAGGCAAACACTATTAGCTCTTTCCAAGAGCTAACTCAGGCTTTTGGGTCCCGTTTCGTCACTTGCCGAAGGGTTCCCCAGTCCGTGGCCTCGCTGTTGTCTGTCAGCATGAAAGGGAACGAGATGCTGAAGTCATATTCGGATAGATTCTGGGAAACATACAATGAGGTAGAGGAGGACTGTGAATCGATGGCTGTTAGCTCTTTTAAACTGGGCCTCCCCACTGAACATCCCTTGAGAACGTCTTTGACGCGCAAGCCTGCCACCAGTATACGCCAGTTGATGGACAGGATTGACAAGTACAAAAGAGTTGAGGAGGATCAGCAGCAGAGTAAGGGAAAGGAGAAGGTTATCCCTCAGGAGGGGAGGGATTTCAGGTCGGACAGGCAGAATCACAATAGGCCGAGGAAGGACTGGGCCGGGCAAAGCACAGCGAACTTCCAGACGGTCAACGCAGTTTTTCGCGAACCGGTGCACCAAGTCCTGGATAAGATAAAAAACGAATCATTCTTCAAAAGGCCGAACAAGATGGTGGGAAACCCTGAAAGGCGCAACCACAATTTTTACTGTCAGTATCACCTGGACCACGGCTACACCACTGAGGACTGCAGGAGCTTGTGGGATCATTTGGATCAGCTGGTTGGCGAAGGCAGGTTAAAGCACCTCCTGCACCATTCATATGGTCAGGGAAATCAAACCAGCACGGGGCCCAGGAGGGGTGATTTTGTAAAACCTCCCTTGGGAACGATCAATGTCATTTTTGCTGCACCAGGGAGGACAGGATCTTGCCCGTCCAGGATATTGTCAGTTGCTCGGGTACCCTCGGATAAGGTTAACAGAGAGCTGAAAAGGACTAGGACAGACGTCCCCGTTTTGGGCTTTTCGGAAGAGGACAAAATAGGAACTGTACAGCCGCATGATGATGCCCTGGTAGTCACTCTAAGAATAGGCGGATACGACGTCAGAAGGGTGATGGTGGATGAGGGCAGCGCTGCAGAAATAATGTATCCAGATCTATATAGGGGGCTGAACTTGTCCCCCGAAGACTTGACTCCGTACAGTTCCCCTTTAGTCAGTTTCGATGGAAACGTGATCATTCCGAGGGGGCAGATCAGACTGCCAGTGCAAACCGGTGCTGAGATTGTGGAGGTAGATTTCATAGTGGTGGATGCCTACTCACCCTACACTGCTATTGTAGGCAGACCTTGGCTTCATACCCTTGGGGCTGTGTCCTCCATCCTACACCAGAAGGTTAAGTACCCCTCTGAAGGGGTAGTTGAAGAAATTCGAGGGGATCAGGCTATGTCCAGGCAATGTCTAGTGGCAGCCATCCAGCACGAGCGGCATGCCGAGCCCTCAAATGGTGACAAGGAGAGTTTATAGCAATTAAGGTCTTCGGCGCCGGACACCGGAACCTCGGCCGGAGAAGCAGAGTGCGAAAGCTTAACAAGAATAGTTGTTGATAATGATCCAGAGAAGTTCTTTCAGGTCGGATCTATGCTGCCTCCTCAGGAGAAGGGAGAGTTGATAGAATTCCTCAGGGGAAACGCTGATGTATTTGCATGGGATCCTGCGGAAGCCCCGGGGGTAAGCCCAGATTTCATTTGTCACCATCTAAACGTAGATCCCACCATAGTCCCCAAGAAACAACCGCTCCGGCGACCATCGAAGGAACACGCGGATGCAGTCAGGGAGGAGGTAACGAGGCTCAAGCAGGCAGGGGCTATTAAGGAAATTTTTTACCCCGAATGGCTGGCCAACACAGTGGTGGTAAAAAAGAAAAGTGGGAAATGGCGGGTGTGCGTGGACTTCACTGATCTCAATAGAGCTTGTCCGAAGGATCCGTTTCCCATGCCAAAGATAGATCAACTAGTTGACGCCACCGTTGGGCACCCTCGGATGAGTTTCTTGGACGCCTTTCAAGGCTATCATCAGATACCACTGGCACTCGCCGATCAGAGCAAAACGGCTTTTGTAACCCCTATAGGAAATTACCACTACAAGGTAATGCCGTTTGGCTTGAAGAATGCTGGGGCTACCTATCAGAGAATGATGACCAGGATGTTTGAACCACAGCTGGGCAAGAGCATGGAGGTTTATATTGACGACATGGTGGTTAAAAGCAAGGTTATCACGGAACATATTGGGGACCTTCGGGACATCTTCGAAATTCTGAGGAGACACAGACTACGCTTGAATGCCTCCAAATGTTCGTTCGGCGTGGGATCGGGCAAGTTCCTGGGGTATATGGTCACTCATAGGGGAATCGAAGTTAACCCCGACCAGATAAAGGCCATCAACGACTTGCGAGCTCCTCGGAACCCCAAGGAAATCCAGAAGCTGACTGGGATGACCGCTGCCCTTAACAGATTCATTTCCAGATCAGCCGATAGGTGTAGGTCTTTTTTCTCGTTAATCAATAAGTGGAAGGATTTCAAATGGACGGAGGAATGTGCCGTTGCTTTCCAGCAACTTAAGGACTACCTGGCTAAACCTCCCATCATGTCCAGTCCCGAGCCAGATGAAGTCCTGTTTGCCTACATTGCTGTGGCTCCTAGTGCTGTTAGCTTGGTGCTGATCCGAACAGACTGTGGCGTGTAAAAACCCGTCTATTATGTGAGCAAATCGCTGCAGGAAGCTGAGACTCGTTATTTGCCCCTAGAGAAGGCCATTCTGGCTGTTGTGCTGGGTATTAAGAAACTGCCCCACTATTTTCAAGCTCATACCGTCATAGTCCTTACCCAGCTCCCACTTAGAACAATACTCCGAAGTGCGGACTACACAGGGAGAATTGCCAAGTGGGGGACGATGCTGGGGGCATTTGATATTAAGTACATGCCCCGCACGTCGGTGAAGGGCCAGGTCCTTGCAGACTTGGTCGCGGAATTCACAGAGCCCCCTTTAGACGAAGTAACCCCAACACTGGCCCCTGAGAGTAAGACCGTTGGCATGGTCTCCTCACGGAACCCCTTGCCCTGGGAGGTGTATGTTGATGGCGTATCAAACCAAAGGGGCTCTGGAGTGGGGCTTGTGCTGTTAACCCCAGAAAGAATTACCATCGAAAAGGCTTTAAGGCTGAATTTCTCAGCAACGAATAATGAGGCAGAATATGAGGCTCTACTGATGGGGATGAGGATGGTACGAAGGTTAGGGGGAAAGTCGGTTGAAGTATTCTCGGACTCGAGATTAATCGTCGGCCAAGTACAGGGAGAATTTGAGGCGAAGGACGAGAGGATGCAGGGGTACTTGAGCCTAGTTAGGTCCTTGCAATCAGAGTTTGAATATTTTAACCTGCAGCACATCCCCAGAAGTGGCAACACACATGCAGATTCATTGGCCACACTCGCCACCTCTTCGGCACAGGCATTACCGAGGGTTATCCTCGTCGAGGACATGCAGGAGCCTACGGAAACAAGAAAAGAGCCACTCCAAGTCCATTGCGTTAGAGCCGACCCGTGCTGGATGGATCCCATCATCAAGTTCTTGAAGGATGATGTGTTGCCCGAAAAAAAAGAGGAAGCGGACAAAATACGAAGAAAGGCCACAAGGTTCTGGCTGTCCGAGGAACGGAAACTTTATAAACGTTCCTATTCGGGTCCGTACTTACTGTGCATGCGCCCTGAAGCGGCTGAGTCACTACTGGAAGAATTGCATGAAGGGATATGCGGAATCCATACAGGAGGTAGATCCTTGGCCCACCGGGCCATCACGCAGGGTTATTGGTGGCCATGTATGCAGAGAGAGGCCCACGAATATGTAAAAAAGTGCGACCAATGTCAACGGTTCGCGTCGAACATACACCAGCCAGGCGGTAACCTCAATCCACTATCCAGCCCATGGCCTTTTGCTCAATGGGGTCTGGACATCGTAGGCCCATTCCCTAAGGCAGCGGGAAACAGGAAGTACTTGCTGGTCGGGACGGACTATTTCACCAAGTGGGTAGAAGCCGAGCCTCTTGCAAATATCAGGGACGTAGACGTGAAGAAGTTCATTTGGAAAAACATCGTCACCAGATTTGGAGTCCCACATACCCTCATCTCGGACAACGGGCTTCAGTTCGATAGCAAAGCTTTTAGAAGTTATTGCAATGAGCTGGGAATCACAAATAGATACTCCACCCCCGCCTACCCCCAGGGAAATGGGCAGGCTGAAGCTGTCAATAAAGTCATTGTTAACGGGCTAAAGAAGAGGCTGGATGATGCGAAGGGTAGATGGGTAGAAGAACTACCCCACGTATTATGGGCATATAGGACTACGCCTCGTAGGTCCACTGGGGAGACCCCCTTTTCGATGACCTATGGAGCTGAAGCTGTTATACCTCTCGAGACTGGGTTCCCTACCTACAGGACTAGCTATTTTAACCCAGCCGACAACGATGGGCAGTTGGAGAAGAGTTTAGATCTGATTGGGGAACGAAGGGAAAACGCAATGGTCCGATTGGCGCATTACCAGCAGAAACTCAAACAGGGCTATGACGCCAACGTGAGGTTGAGACCCCTTGAGCCTAGTGATCTGGTCCTAAGGAAGGTGGTAGGCAATGCCAAGAATCCAGCATGGGGAAAACTGGGGCCGAATTGGGAAGGTCCATATCGCATCACCTCAAAGGCCGGCATTGGAGCATACTTTCTAGAAGACTTGGACAATCATGTAGTGCCCAGGCCGTGGAATGTAAATAACCTCAAAAGGTACTACTATTAAATGAATTCTTCACTCAGCCATGATTGCATTTTGTTATGGTAGTTCTTCTCAAGTGTTTAAACTTAAATCCAATCATGCCTGTAGTCCTCGGACCAGATGATTTGGGTTAGTTAACACTCATTTACGTCTCTCAAGTGTTTAAACTTAAATCCAATCATGCCTGTAGTCCTCGGACCAGATGATTTGGGTTAGTTAACACTCATTTACGTCTCTCAAGTGTTTAAACTTAAATCCAATCATGCCTGTAGTCCTCGGACCAGATGATTCGGGTTAGTTAACACTCCTTTACGTCTCTCAAGTGTTTAAACTTAAATCCAATCATGCCTGTAGTCCTCGGACCAGATGATTTGGGTTAGTTAACACTCCTTTACGTTTCTCAAGTGTTTAAACTTAAATCCAATCATGCCTGTAGTCCTTGGACCAGATGATTTGGGTTAGTTAACACTCCTTTACGTTTCTCTCAAGTGTTTAAACTTAAATCCAATCATGCCTGTAGTCCTCGGACCAGATGATTTGGGTTAGTTAACACTCCTTTTCGTTTCTCTTAAGTGTTTAAACTTAAATCCAATCATGCCTGTAGTCCTCGGACCAGATGATTTGGGTTAGTTAACACTCCTTTGCGTTTCTCTCAAGTGTTTAAACTTAAATCCAATCATGCCTGTAGTCCTCGGACCAGATGATTTGGGTTAGTTAACACTCCTTTACGTTCCTCTCAAGTGTTTAAACTTAAATCCAATCATGCCTGTAGTCCTCGGACCAGATGATTTGGGTTAGTTAACACTTATTTGCGTTTCTCTCAAGTGTTTAAACTTAAATCCAATCATGCCTGTAGTCCTCGGACCAGATGATTTGGGTTAGTTAACACTCATTTACGTTTCTCTCAAGTGTTTAAACTTAAATCCAATCATGCATGTAGTCCTCGGACCAGATGATTTGGGTTAGTTAACACTCCTTTACGTTTCTCTCAAGTGTTTAAACTTAAATCCAATCATGCCTGTAGTCCTCGGACCAGATGATTTGGGTTAGTTAACACTCCTTTACGTCTCTCTCAAGTGTTTAAACTTAAATCCAATCATGCCTGTAGTCCTCGGACCAGATGATTTGGGTTAGTTAACACTCATTTACGTTCCTCTTAAGTGTTTAAACTTTAATTCAATCATGCCTGTAGTCCTCGGACTAGATGGTTTGGATTCATTAACACTCATTTACGTTCCTCTTAAGTGTTTAAACTCAAATCTGATCATGCCTGTAGTCCTCGGACTAGATGTTTTGGGTTAGTTAATATTCTTCGAACGATTCTTACTAGTGTTTAGTTGACAGCCGCCCACATAATTAGTTGGTCGACGGAGTATGCAGACTTAGGTAAACGTTACGTCAAACATAATTATCATTGTTAACCATAAAGACAGTAACATATTTAAAAAAAAAAAAAAAAAAAAAAAAGAAGCAACAAAGAACAGAAGCAAACTATTTCATTGCAAGGGCAGTTTCATTACAAAATAGGCGATACAGGGTCCACACTACTACACAACCCTAACGTCCTAAGCCTTGTCTTGAAACGTCGGATCCATTTTTGGGGGACTACCCGCATCTCCAGTCTGAAGGGGTGCTGGGTTTGCCTCAGTCTGAACTGGGAGATCCTGACCGGCCGAGGGAGCTTCCAGGGCATCTGGCAGGTCGCTTATATCAGGGTGATAATAGATGCTCTCGGGTTGCCTTAGGGCAGACTCTGCGGAGACTCCTGCCGCATCAAGACATTTGCCCCATGTAATTTCGCAGTAGTATCTGCACACTTTGGCAAACTCCTCGGTCAGCTTAGATTGGGTGTCTTGCACCCCCAGCATGTAGGCAGCCTGTTTCTCGGCCTCAACTGCTTCCTTGGCCAACTGAGCATCCTCCTTGGCCAGTTTAGCAGCATCCCTGGCTTTGCCTAGCTCGGCCCGCAGCTCCTTCACCGCCGCCCTCTCTGTTTCCAGATTGGTCTCGGTGACGTATAGTTTCTGTCGCTGATCCTCGGCCTGCTTCTCGGCATTCTTCAGGCCTGCCTCAGCACTTCTCCTTGCTTTCACCTCCTCCTTCAGTTCCTCGGAGGTGCGGGCGTAGTCGTCCTTCGCCCTGCCCAATGCCTTCTCCACCTCCTCCCTGGATCGAGCCTCAGCCTGCACTTTAATCTCTTTTTCTTTGTTCCATTCTTCGGCTACAAAAATTTGCTGAGCGATCTGCATGGCAACCAAAGAATTTTGCGTTAAGTCGCGAAAGCACATGAAGGCTACAAAATAATCACTTATCTCACCATGCCTAAATCCCTTTTTAGGGACAGAAAAAGCTCCTGTTCGGAGAAGCGCCGATAGGACTCCATGTCCTTCGGAAGGAGGAGAGGCTTTTCCAACGCATCTGCTATGCGCCCTGCTTTCCCCTCAGCATAGTTTCGCAGGGACGCATCGTGTGGGATGGCGGCGCCATCCAATGTGAGCTTTGGGGACCACGCCCGAGTCCTTCGCCGCACGTCTGCGACCTGGTCCTCTTCTCGGCTCTTCGTAGAAGACGCCCGTTTGCCCCTAGTATCATGGGACGTCTTCTGTTGCTTGGGGCCCTTCGGAGGGACCACTTCCCCCTCCTCAACATCAGTCACCTCTGTCACCACCCTTTTCATCTTCAGATCGGGTAGCACTTTTAGCCCAAGATCTTTTGGGGCTGGAGGAGGGGGTGGTGGTGGAAGATTGACCTTAGGCTGGGAAGTGCCAGCGCCAGTACCTTTGGCCACATCTTTTGACTTCCGGTTTTTCAACAAGTTTGATAGGCTCTGCATGTCTTCGTCAGAATCGTCTGGCAGGGCTAGATTTAAGAGCGGAGCAACTGAATGCCTATCAAGCACCTCTCCGGCAGACAAAATTTCGACTTCCCCCGAGTTTTCCTCTTCGAACTTAAACTGGTCGATCTGCTGATCAAGCAAAGGGGTAGAGGAAGCCCTTTCCTCCTCTGCTACCGGTTCAAGAGGAACTTGTTGAACGGGCTGGACGAGCACCGGTATACCTTGCGGATTAGGATGGGGCACTGGGGCGAGGTCGAAGGGGGCTAAAAAGGTCTTTCGTGCCACGTCAATGCGGTTTATGCGGCGATCCCCGTATGTTATTGCGTTGCCTCTCGGCTGGATTTCAGTCTTCGGGGTGTAGTTGAGTATGAGGGGAACAAACCTAAGCTCTCCGTCTTCACTCATGAAAATCTCCAACCGAAGGAGGTAGTTCAAGGCCACAGTATTCGTGAGACTCAGCCGAGGAGCTACGTACCTTCTATCTGTAAACATAGCGATAGAACTGTCAGAGGATTGCAATATGGCGAAAGAAAGTCCGATTAGCTAGAAGCAAAAAAAAGTTAGAAAAGCTCAAGGGGGAAGGTCCCACCTGGCGCTCCTAGCTGGGTTGGGCAATGAATCCCATCATGCCAGGCGCCTGAGACGATCAGATAATCGTCCTTCATCCCTTTGTTGGACTTGGGGAGACCGGAGAGGAGTCTGACAACATCGGATCGGGACTTTAGATAGTATCCCGCCCCTTCTTTTTTATGACATTCGTACATATGTACCACATCGTGCCAAGTCAGTCCCAAGCCTAACTGGCGGTTTAGCTCATCAACTGCACCTAAAATTCTAAATGTGTTGGGTGCGCACTGGTCAGGACTAAGCCTATGTGCGGTAAGGTAACTTCTGGTGATTGGGCCCATGGGAATGGTCATTCCTCCCTCCAGGAAGGCGATAATGGGGATTATCACCTCACCCACCTCACGGTCCAGTAATAACCCCTCCGTGGAGCAATACCTTAAATCCACTTCCCGAGGGATGCGATACGTCTCCCTAAATTTCTCTATCTGGGAGGGACTGTTCACTAGGTATTCAAATCTACCCATTGTTAATAAGTTTAAAGTGAGGGAAACGCGGAACAGCGACTGAAGAAAATCTACCAATGGCCGAAAAGGAAATCTGAACAGATTTCAATAAATCTCGAAGAAAGGAACTTACGTCGGTTTGAATCGGAGAATGTTTTTCCTTGGCCTTGCGGAAAGATCGTAGCGGATTCTGGAATGAGTTGAAGCAGATGATAGGTAGAGCTTTGAGAGTCTGAACGCTTGAGTTCGCTGGGGGTTCTGACGCTTGCAAAGTGAGAAGACAATCCCCTCCAGGACTTTATATAGTGGCAGGAAAAGTAGTGGGACTTATCCCGCCCGAAATTTTGAGGAAAATCTCGACCGTTGATTTGAAATGAGCCGCTAGATTTCAGGGACAAGACGCCGCCTGGAGCAATTAATGATGCCTCGGAAACGGCGCGACAGCAGCGGTTATAAAGAAGGCGCCCAAATTCATGTGCACACACGTGTGGAGTCAAAATCCAGTGCCCCCATTCGTCAAAAGGTCAAAACCCCACTTTTTCTCTTCGGATGCGAGGTAAAAAGTGAAATTTTGAGGGGCTATTGTGGGTGAGAAAGCCCGACGCCACATGATGGGCCTGAGGCCCAGTCCAAATACGACTCACTGTCCGAAGAGGCTAAATGTATCAATGCTTTGCCACCCTGTGGAAGCGCAGCCCATAGGGAACAAACGCTCTATCCGAAGACAACCTGTTTGGGCCGAAGGGACCCTACCCAACGGAGCCGCCCAGAGCTTGATCGAGTAGACATGCTAAAGATCTCCCTGCCAGGGCTGATCTTCGGACATGTCTAACTGCGTAACTATCATGAAATGTCTTGCCAATAAAGCTGCCACCGCCACATTTAATGCACTGCAGCTACTTTCCTGGCCGCATTTATGTGGAGAAGACACCTGAACAGTGCGTCTTCACCCACCACCACTCACAACAAGTTAAAGCAAACGGCTGATGTGACTAGTACTCAAGTGGGTGCCTAGATGAAGGACAAGTGTGCGGTGAAGATGGGAAAAGGGTGTATATATAAGGGAAACAAGTCTCACAGAAAGGGTGGGGGGGGGGGGGAAATTTGTATTCACCAAGCCTTTAAATAGAAAACCTCTTCGGACTGCAGGGATTTATCCTGTTGAAGGCTTGACTCAATCCATTTCTTTATTATTGCTTTTTGTTCATCTGGAACGTTGCTAAATCCACCATTAGCCCAGTTGTTTAGCCCATTCTCTACAAATTTATTGTGAGAAATTTGGTGGGCTCATCATATAGAGTGTTGGTGCCTGGCCCAACAAATTTTGACCCTACAGAAAACATAGAACTGTTTCCAACCGTCAAACTGGCTCTAAGATGACCTATATTTTATCTCCAACTTTATACATAATTTTAAGGTTTCATTTTTTCTACTGACAAAAATATTTTTATAAAACTTATTATTTGACTAATAAATAAACTAATAAAAATAAACTATCACAAACAGAGACAAGGCCAAGGATTCTTGGAACATAATCTTAGAGGTGGCAGCCATGTTCATAAATGGGCACCAAATGAAAGTCACTCACCGTTGGTAAACTTCCAATGAATAAAGCCAGTTGGACCAGACCTTTCGCTGCCCCTTAAATGTGACAAATAGTCTTCACCACACATAGCCCCCAACCCCCCTCCCCCCACCACCACACACCACCACCCCCCCCCCCCCAACACACACACACACACACACACACACACACAAAACAAAAAAAGTTGGTTTTTATTAGTTTGTCTTTTTTCCTTATTTATTCAAAAATGTTCATCCACATTTTCACAACAAATTTTAAATGATAATTTGTCACTGACTGCTATTGGTGGGCAAAAAAGTCATTTCAGTGATGAGTTTAAATTAGAATTAGTACTAATTTACCACCTAGGATTTGTTGTAAAAGTATTATGAAAATATTGTAGATGCAATAATCCCTTTATTTATTTTGACACCATAGAGCATATGGGCAAGAGTTGGGTTAAGTGATTCTTTGCAATGAGGCTAAGCCAGTGGCTTAGCCTGCCAGGGTGTTTCACACTAAAATAGAGAAGCAAATAGTGAAGGAAGTATAAGCGGCGGGTTTAATCAAACCAATCCAACATTCGCGGTGGTTATCCAACATCATACTTGTGAAGAAGAAAAATGGGCAGATACAATGCTGTGTTGATTTCAGGAATCTTAACTGGGTTTGCCCCAAAGACAAATTCCTATTGCCCAACATGGACTTGTTGATAAATTCTGCCGTAAGAAATGCCATGTTTTCTTTTATGGACTGGTTCAGCGACTACAATCAGATTTGGATGGCACCAAAAGATGCAGAAAAGATTGCTTTCAAAACGCCTATTGGGAATTTCTACTACATAGTAATGCCCTTAGAGCTAAAAAACACAGGTGCAACTTATCAGTGCACAATGACTGCCATATTTCATGACATGATGCACCAAGAATTGGAAGACTATGTGGATGACATAGTGGTGAAATCAAGAAGGCGAGAAGATCATGCCAAGGTATTAAGAAAGGTATTCGAAAGGTGTAGACCTTTTAAGTTCAGAATGAATCCATTAAAATGCGCCTTTGGAGTGTTTGCTGGGAAATTTCTGGGGTTTCTGGTCCACAGTAAAGGGATAGACATAAATCCAGCCAAGGTAGTGGCAATAGCGACCATGAAGTCACCGGCCATAGTCAAGGAGTTGAAGAGTTTTCTAGGTAAAGTCTCTTACATTAGGAGGTTTATCCCCAGCTTAGCATCAATCACCTCAGCTTTTACAAAGTTACTGAAGAAAGGACAAGTCTTTGAGTGGGGGGGGGGGGGGGGGGGGGAGCATAACAGGCAGTTTTTCAGAAGTTACAGCAGATCATGATGAACCTTCCCAAGGTACAAGCCCTAGTTTGTAGGAAATTGTTACTGCTATACTTAGCTCCAAGCTCATCTACCATTGGAGCTTTGATAGCCCAGGAGGATGGAGGTCGCTTTGAACAACCAGTCTACTATATAAGCCACGCCTTATGGGATGCGGAGACCCAGTATCCTAGAACGGAGCATGCTTGGCAATCGTCTATGCATCGCAAAGGCTACGCCATTATTTCCTATCCTATGAGGTACATTTAATGACGAAGTCCCACGCAATTAAAGCCCTTCTTCGACAACCCATTCTGTCCAGTAGAATATCACAAAGGCTATTGTAGCTATCATAGTATGAATTGAAGGCGGGAACACCCAAGACGACGAAAAGCCAGGCCATAGCGGACCTGTTGGCTCAATTTCTAGAAGAAGAGGAATTCTCGTTAGATGATGAGGTACCAGGAGAAGTGGCTACAACAGAAGTGCCCGAAGAACAGTGGGTCATGAAGTTTGATGGTTCCTCTATAGCAAACTCAAGAGGCATAGGGGTGATCCTCTATCACAATGGTGAAGAGACCATGATACTTTTATTTAAGTTAGAATTTTCGTGTTCAAACAATACATCAAAATACAAGGCCTACCTGACGGGGTTGGCAACAACTCTCAAGATAGGGATTAAGCAGCTAAAGGTGATAGGTGACTCCAATCTGGTGGTTTGCCAAGCTAAGGGGAGTTTTTCTTTAAAGGAACCAAATTTAGCCTGGTACAGAACACTAGCCCAGAGAATGGAGGAAAAGTTTTCCACATTTGAAATAGAGCACACTTAGAGGAGCGAAAATCGATATGTAGATGCATTGGCCGCGTTGGGCTCATAGATAGCCTTTGAAAGGAATAGTGCCAGAGTTGAGATCAACAAGCGAAGAGAGTCCATTATTGAAGTACTCTATGAAAGGTTTTAGGAAAAGCAAGGATATGAAGAGGATTGGAGGGTTCCCATCAAGAAAGCCCTGTTAAAAGAGGAAGATGTGGCAGAATTGAAGACATTAAAGAACTATGTCCTGATGAAAGAGGAGCTGTATAGCAGAATAGCAGGAGGAATTCTATCAAGATGCGTAGGGCAGGAAGAGGCCCAAAGAAAACTGAAGGAAGTGCATAGCAGAACTTGTGGGTTCTGCGGCGAGATCAGTCTATACTGTAGGTTGTAGAGGGTGGGTTTCTATTGGCCAAGTATGGGCAAGGATGCAGACTTAACCTAAACCTAATGTGAAGCTTACCACTTGGTCGTAGACAGGGAAGAGAGCTATGCCGTGTTTACTATTGAGGATTGGAGAAGCTCGTTCATACAATACTTGACAGAAGGTGTCCTGCCATAGAAGCATAGCAAAAGGTATAAACTCAGGAAGCTGGTAACCTGCTACTTCCTAAATTAGGAAATTCTTTTTAAGAAGGGATACGATGGGGGCCCATTATGATGTTTGGGTCTAGAAGAAACTGACAAGATGTTAATGGAAGTGAATGCAGGAGAATGCGTAGAGCATCAAGGAAAGAAGAATCTATATCGATGCATACTGCAACTGGGCTACTATTGGCCCACTATGAAATGGGATACAACAGAATTTATGAAAAAGTGACAATGGTACTCCATTTGTCAACAAAGAAGTGAGGAAGATGTTGGAGTTCTATTAGGTGAAGCATCACCGGTCATCGCCTTATTACCTGCAAAGGAATGGGCAAATGGAAGCAACAAACAAAACCCTCATCGAGATCATAAGCAAGATGAGCCAGGACTACAGTGGAGGTTGGGCAACACATTTGCCAGACGCACTTTGGGCTTACCGAAGCCTGCCAAAATTTGCCACAGGATTCTTTCCCTTCTCCTTAGTGTATGGGACAAAAGTGGTGAGCCCATCAGAAGTAATGATACCATCTTTGAGGGTTATGCAAACATGGAGGAAAAAGAAGGAGAAGTAAGTCTTTACGACAAAAAGGTGCAAGGACCTGAAGGGTTGGATGAAAAGAGGGAGGAAGCCCAAGAGTGTAGCTGTAGATATAGGCAAAAAATGATTAAAGCTTATGGTAGGACAGCTCGTGTTAAGGACAACAGATCATGTCAGGAAAGGTATGGCAGGACCATCTAAATTCTCACCAAAATGGGAAGGACCCTTCGTGGTAAGGGAAGCACATGCAAGTGGGTATTATAGTTTAGCCAAGATGGATAGAAAAGATTTTGAATGCTTGAAGACCCCTAAATTAAAGTTACAGCTCGATTAATTTTACTCTAACTTAATTCTAAGTGCGGAATAGAGTAAATGCGAGCGGATAAACAAACAAACTACTCTAACCCATAATCATTATAACACAGCAGTAAATGGAAGGTAAAAGGGTAGGGAAGAAGAATGCAAACACAAGATAACACGCCGATGTGTTATCGAAGAAGAAATCGAAGAACTCGGCGAAAAACCTTTCCGTCACCTTCCAAGTGGTAATCGATCCACTAGACAATCAGTTGGGATACATGGGTTAGCAAGAGACACTCCAAGCCTAAGCACCTGAGCCCTCCAAGCTCCTACTCCAACAAGGCTTCTTAGAACCATGTCTTATTTAGCTCTCTGGATCCCGCAATACGCCCGATTGCATCCGCCAAAGCCTGGCTTCTTCCAATGTGTCTCAGCAGCATCAAAACCTCACTTGACACTTTGAAAGGGTATTGTAAGTGTTTGGGTTATCAACCTCTCAATGGTATGGAAATAGAGAGTTAGGAGTAGAGGAAAATCCATAAGCAATTTTGTAGAGAATTATGGGTATAACAATCTCTAACTCTCAAGGTTGGTGGCTAGGGTTTTCTCTCAGAAGTACTCCTCAACATATGTGGGTAATGTGGGTACATATAGTGTGAGTATAGAAAGTGTGTATCAGATAAGACAATTTGGCAAAATAGAATGTTTCGCGAGTGTCTCGCGGGAAGGCTTACCTGCGAGCTACTCACGAAACACAGTTGTCTCCATCCTGTCTTGACTCTTTGCATTCCAGTCATGTGCAGGACATATGCATCATTTCGCGATATGCTTAGTCGTGAGCTACCCGCAAACACACTTCAGTCTTCAATTTGCCTTGAGTCTTCATGCTTTCTCTCTCACACTCAACCTTTACAATTAAATCCTCCATTAAATACAAGGTACAAAAGATTGAACATAATTACAATAAAATTTGGCACGGAATTAAAGCCAACAAAATATATAGTTGTAAATTACAACTTTACAGATTTAATGGACCCCATTAATGGCAAATGGCTGAAATGTTATTATGCGTAGAAAATGTTATGTAATTATTCCATCTTTCCTTTTTTTTTTTTTTTTTTAAGTGACCACCCTTGCAAGGGATTATGTCACATGAAAGCATTGTAGCACGTTTTATTTGTAGTTCATGATTAAAAGCAAAGGCAGAAAGTAATGAATATTATGAAGTATTAGCAAAACATACTGTATTATAAAGCATAATAGTAACTATAGCAGATGTAACATAATAGATTACAAACCTAAAATATATAAATCGTATCAAACTTATCAAAACAAGTGCTAGAGAAATAAAGTGTATTGTGTAGGGAAAGAAGGAGGAAAGGGGAGGAAGTGAACATGAGGAAAGAAAATAAAGCTACATAAGGAATAAGGGTTTAATCAAAGGCTTGAAATAAGAGCCTGATCCTTGAAATGGCTGGAGCCAGTAATGCCAGAAAGAAGACGATTGCGACGTGCCTCTAAGTCTACCACCTCCTTCTTCAAGCTTTCGATGCGAGCATCAATGGCATCCATAGCAGGCTGGACCTTCTTTGTGAAAAGGGCCTAAGCAATGTCTCGTAGGTGGTTAAGCAGAAATTCTACAGTGAATCCAACTTTGATAAGCTCCTGAACTGCAGCCCTCCACTGCATGAGAAGTGAAGATGTGGTAATTGGGCCAAGGAAGCCCAAATGATTTAGCAAAAAGCCCTTAGGAGTAATAGAGGTAAAGAGATAATAAATGGGTCGAGGAAGCCTAAAGAATGACGTAATGAAATGGGTTGGTATAGTAGGAATGTTGGACAACAAAGCCTAAGAGAGGAAAAGAAGTGAAAAATGGGAATGAGAAGCCTTGAGCAAACAATTTACAAGGAAATGGGCTAATCACGAGCCCACAACAAAACATGAAGTAAAAGGAGGGTAAAGCTACAGTAGGCATAACAAAATGACATGGCAAGAGTAATGGCTAAGAGGCCTACGGACACAAGAAGGGAGAATATGGGCTTGGCAGGAAGATGATGACTCTTGCCCAAGTAATGTCCAGTCCAAAGAAGAGATGAAAGGAACATGAGCCCAAGAGCCCATATGTCCTTCACGCCATAAGAGTTAAACACCCACTAGAATTAGACAAACATGGAGGCAACAGGAATGGCGTGAAGGCTAGAAAGGAATTTAGATGGAAGTGGAGCATACACAAAGGGCCTAAGCATCACTAACTTGT
This sequence comes from Quercus gilva, assembly GCA_023621385.1. Lineage (NCBI taxonomy): Eukaryota > Viridiplantae > Streptophyta > Magnoliopsida > Fagales > Fagaceae > Quercus > Quercus gilva. The sequence continues at coordinate 34,691,170 of CM042480.1, forward strand.
ACCCAGCCAATACATGGGAGGTGGGCCACGGGTCAAGGGTATCGGGGGTGTGGTCTGGTGGTGGAGAGAAAGAGGGGGTCTATTTTAGGGTTCCAACTCAAACTTCTATGGGAGAAATATCCTGCTGGGATGGCAACTCATCCAAAAGAAGTAAGAATGAGCTAGGACCACTTGATGCATGCCATAAAGGTAGGTGAGAGAAATGCTTAATCCTTATCTAGATGAGAGTAGTGAGAACAGAGGGAGGTAAGAAACAAGACAAACCATTTTTTTTTTTTTGGGAATGAGGAGTGGTGCAACCAAGACATTCAGTGCAACGGTAGTGGTTGAGCAATCGGCAGGTTAGTGGGCAGTCTTGGAAGGATACCCATAAGGAGCAAAAAGCAGTTAAGGGGTAAAAGTGGTAAATCCTATCACGGTAGACAATATAAAAGGTAGTAGCTATGAATAGTGGGAGGCATCAGAGAGGGGTATATCATCACAAAAAGAAGTAGAGGTAGAATAAGGAAGAAGAAGAGAGAAAGAAAAGAAAACAAAATAAACTAGAGAAAAAACCATGAGTGATAGGAATAAAGGCATGCATTAATAGGCTACCTATTTTCTCTCCTTCTTGACGGATCCACTCTCTAAGAAATTAAGAGTTAAAGTTTAAGCCACCTAAGTCTTTTTTCCAAAATGCGTAATCTTTATGGTAGAAGCCTTCTTTGAGATTTCTCGCATTGGAGATTGGTTCCCTTTTTGGACTTGCGTTTGCTGAGAGGCTAAGTTCATTTCTCTGGCAGACAAGTTTTACTTTTATGATTGATGAACGATTAACTTGTTACCTTGTCATTGAACTATTTATTGCAATATTGTTCCCCACGATTGTATTATTTTGCCATAACCTCATTAGGTTTCTTTTTCCCTTTATTTAGGTGTTAATATTATTTGTCAAATATTATAGTTATTTTGCCATGTTGTATTTCTTATTGTGATACCTTAAACAGCTATTTCCGCCGTGGGCATGCCATACACTCAATACTAGGAATGGCAACGGGTCGGGTTCGGGCCGGATTTTTCCATACCCGAACCCGACCTGCAGGCCAAGACCCACGGCCTGAACCTAGCCCGTTTATTAAACGGGTTTTTTTTCCGGGGCCCGGACTTGTCCTTGCCAAGCTCCGCAGGCCCTGTCTAGCTAGGCCAAATTTGGGCCTAATTCTCGAACCAAATTATGGCCCAATCACAATTAATTTTTTTTTAATACCCAGGTGCCAAAAATAGTCCAAAAATAGGCCTAATCAGCATAAATTATGAAAAAAAAAAAAGGGAAAATCTTACACTAAATCAACTTGTCAAACACACTGGATTGTCATTGTGTAAGATCTTGAGTATAAGTATACGCAAGTGTAAGATTTTTAAGATTTTTTTTTTTTTTTTTTTTTTTTTTTTTTTTTTTTTTTTTTTTCACTTCTTTGTTAATACAGATTTTTCACCATCAAAAAAATAAAAAATACAAATCACAATCCCAAACATAAACAGCTTTTTTTTTTGGCTCTTCTCTGTTAATACAAATTTTTTACTAAAAAAAAAAAAAAACACAAATCACAAATAGAAAACACAACCAACAAATCCCAGATTCGATTCTTTCGCATCCGATACCAGCGTTGATGTCGCCGAGCGACATATGCGCTGCGACGGTGTTTGCAGCTGAGGCTAGGTTACATAGATTGTCAGAGTCAAAATCGTCTACGGTCGAGAGGGTGGCCGGCGGTGAGAGCTTGAGAGAGAAAGGGTGGCTGGCGGTGAGAACTTGAGAGAGAGAGAGAGAGAGAGAGAGAGAGAGAGAGAGAGAGAAAGAGAGAGAGAGAAAGGGTGGCAGAGATCTTGAGAAAGAGAGAGAGGAAACGGCTGAGAGGTGAGGCATGAGCGTGACTGTGAGTGTGCTTCTGTGTGAAGGTGAGGCGCTGAGTGAGGGTAAGGGAGGCTGTGTTCGTGAGGCAGTGACTGAGAGTGAGTGAGCTGAAATGAGGGAGTGAGACTGTGAGGGTGAGGAGGGATTGACGAAGCTGAAATGAGGGAGTGAGACTGTGAGGGTGAGGAGGGATTGAGGGAGGAGTGCTGCTTGCTGAAGAAATGAGGGATTTTAGGGTTAGTTATAGCTATATATATATATATGTATATATATATAGGGGTTTTGGTAATTTCAGGATAACCGGGTTATATCCGGGTTGGGTTTCAGGTTGGGTTTCAGATTTTTTTGATAAAACTCGGACCCGACCTAGACCCAGTTTGGGTTTTTTTTTTTTTTTAAAACTCATACTCGACCCTATTCCTAATCGGACAGGGTAAAATTCGGCCCATTAGGGTCGGGCCGAGCCGGGGTACCTGTGGGTCGAGCAAAAATTGCCATCCTTACTCAATACTCTAGCCGAGGTGCGTTTGTATTGGAATGACCCAACTTGTGCGTAAACTGGCCTAAGGTGTGTTTCACTTAGGCCAGCCTCAGCTTTCCTACCCCAGAATCACAGGCCGTGTTACAGTAGAAGAGATCAAAGCCCAACAACACAAAAGGCCCACCACAATCCATCGTATGACCAAGTTCACCACACAATTGTAGAACATTTTTATTGATGCTTACATGGGTGACTTTCTCTCTCACTCTCTCTGTCTCCATTTTCCTTTCTTATTCTTTTTTCTTTCCAGTTCTTCTCTCCTTTAGGCTACACTGCTGTAGTTCTGTGATTTACAATGTAAAAACTAACAAATCTTCCATGTGAATGTGTGAATAATAATGGCAAACTAGACTAGACAAGATAGACAAGGTTCCCCAAGCTTCTGTGTAGGCCCCTGTGTGGCTGTGCCCCTGATCCACTCTGTTACCCACTTTCCCAATTACCAGGTAATGCACTTTTCTTTTCATTTGTTTTCTTTTAATTTTCCTTATGATATATTATTTGTTATTACAATAATCAATATTATATATATATATATATCATATGGCATTATAAATGTACTTGATTAAAATATGCTACTATATAACATTTAATTTATTGATAAAATAATATAACATGTATTTAGTTGTTTATTAGATTTTTTTATGAGTCAAAATTTGAATGATTGTTTGTCTTTTATTTAGCAATCTTTAAATTAGTAGTATTTTTTTAATGTATATATATTTTTAAAATCTTAGTCATTTTATTTAAATGGTAATACTTTATTTTGATAAATCTAGCTTCATAGGTAAGTTTTGGACTATTGACACATTCTTGAAATGTAAATTGATTATTAAATTGTATTATACATTACTATTCTAGGTTTCATACACAAAAAATTAGTTGTCTAATTTTATGCATGGCCCCCTAAAGATAAATTTCTGGCTCTGTCACTTGGTTACTTTATAAAGGGCCCAACAATAGAAAAAGCCCAACAATATAGAGAAGGTGAGAAGGGGAAAACAGTAAATGAATGAGGAAACAAGCCCAGTAGGCTGAAATGATAGGATTGACGACTAGCAGGCCCACAATAATAAAAAAGAGGTAAGGAAGAAGTAAATGGGCCGAGGAAGCTCAAAAAATGAAGTAGTAAGCCTATGAGAATAAAAAGAGGTAAAGAAGAGGTAAATGGGCCGGGGAAGACTGAGAAAATGAATTAGTAAACTTGATGGGTTGACTTAAAGGCCAATAAGCCCAAAAAGTAATAAGAGAGGTAAAGATATGGTAATTGGGCCGAAGAAGCGCAAAGAATCTAGCAAAAGCCCATGGGAGTAAAAGAGGTAAAGAGGAAGTAAACGGGCTGAGGAAACCTGAGGAATGAAGTAATGAAATGGGCTGGCATAGCAGAAATGTTGGCCGGTAAAGCCCAAAAGAGGTAAAGATGTGAAAAATGGGCCTAGGGAGTCCTGAGCAAAAGATTGATGAAGAAGTGGGCTGGCATGGCAGGAGCATCAGTTCGCAAGCCCACAGGTTAACAAGCAATTAAAGGAAAAATAAAGCTATAGCAGGCACATGAAGTGATATGGCAGGATCAATAACTAAAAGGCCCACGGACATAGAAGAGGAAAACATGGGCTCAGCAGGAACATGAGGGCTTTTGCCCAAGCAACACCCAGTCCAAGAAGGGGTAAAAGGCAAGGAATATGAGCCCAAAAGCCCACACATCCTTCACGTCACAAAAGATAAACACCAACTAATACGTATAGTAGAATTAAACAAACACAGGGGCAGCAGAAATGGTGTGAAGGCCAAAACGAAACAAAATTCAGACAAAGTGGAGAATGCAGAAAGGGCAGGGCACCACTTACTTGTACCTAGCCAATACATGGGAGGTGGGCCACGGGTCAAGGCTTTCAGAGGGTGTGGTCTAGCAGTGGGGAGACAAAAGGGGTCTATTTTGGGGTTCCAACTCAAACTTCTTTAGGGAGAGATGTCCTACTGGGATGGTATCTCACCCAAAAGAGGTATGTATAGGTTGAGACCACTTGATATATGCCATAGATGTAGGTAATGAAGAGGCTTAATCCTTATCTGGACGAGGGATGTGAAAAACAGAGAGAGGTAGGAAACAAGATAAGCAATTTTGTTTGAGATGGAGAGTGGTGCAACCAACGCATTTAGAGTGATGGTAGTGGTCGAGCAGCTGACAAGCCAGTAGGTAGTCCTAGAAAGACGTCCATAAGGAGCCAAAAACAGTTGAAGGGTAAAAGTGGCAAATCCCACCATAGCAAATGGTATAAAATGGGGTAACTGTGATCAATGAAAAGGGGGGTAGAAAGAAAAGAGAAGAAAAACAGAGGAAAAGAAAGAATACATGAAAAACCCAGAGAGATAAGTGGTAGGTGTTGGGAAATTTAAACCTCGGTTGATAGAATTAACAAGTTTTAAACTCAAGTTGTTAATTAGATTTATTATGAATAAATCTTGTTAAAACAAACTAACATCAATATCATGTTAATATTATGGACAGCGGAATAGTAAATAAGACAAGATATAATGACCTAAGAAGACCAATGAAACAAACTAGTTTCACAGTAAAAAACCTGGGGGAAAACCATTTCGAAAAGCAATCCACTATAATAAAGAGAATTTTAAGATCTAGTACAAAACCTTTGTCCCTAGACTCTACAATTCTCGCAGATGAACTTATAGTAGAAACCTTCTACCGCTTCAGAACCTCTGAACTCTTCAATATATGAATGCCACCAATGATGCATGGATCCCAGTACATGACTAATTCCTTTGCACGAATCTCAGTACGTGACTAACTCCCAGCAACTTGAAGAAACACTTGGTTACAAAACCCTACGGTGCAAAAGACGCAGTAACTTCTTTTAGAGAGAATAACACACTCGGTCACTTTTTGAATGTGTTCTCTTTGTATTCTGTTCTATGATGGCATTTAAAATAGGCCTTATATATGTCTAGGGTTGTGAGAAAAGAAACCCTATACATACATGTCAGCATAGGCTGAAAATCAGATCTAGAAATTTTGATTTCGTAGGTCTCAATAGATTTTTTTGTCGAGACCTCGATAAATATTATTTGTCGAGCTATTTGTTGAGCTTTAATGAACAACACTTCTTCACTTGTTTCTTGGACAGATTTGCATGACTTCAATACTAGCGTTGAACTCTTGTTCCTTGAAGTATTAAACTATCCTAGATCTATCAAATTACAAGTAAAGTACGTTTTGTCAAAGGATTAGCCAATATACAATAACATATGTTCTAACAAGTTCCACATATATTCTAATAGTAGGAATATAGGAATAGAGACATACATCAATAGACTACCTTTTTCTCTCCCTCTTGACAGACCCAATCTTTGAAGAATTGAAATTCGAAACCAAAACCATTTAGGTCATTTTTCCAAAGTGTGTAACTTTTATGGCAGAAGTCTTTCTTGAGGTTACCCACATTGGAGATTCGCTTCTTTCTTTGGTCCACTTCTACTGAAAGGCTTAGCCTACTTTTATGGTGGACAAACTTTCCTTTTACTATTCATGTTTATTGGGTGATTAGTTTACTGTTCAGTTATTAAACTGCATTCTGTAGCATTATTTCCATTTGTTGTATTATTTTGCCATAACCTTATTAGCTACCTTCCTTCTCGGCGTTAGTCTCATTTATTTCGTTTTGTATTACAGTTATTTTGCTGTACTGTATTCCTGTTATAATATCTGTAACAGTTGTTCCTGCTGTGGCCATATCACACACTTAGCTAGCAATGCCTCTGCCAGAACGCATCTATATTGGGATGGCTCGACTTGTCACTACAAAAAAGATTGTAATTAGCAATGGCTAGAGTTCGTCACAACAACACAAAAAGCCATCGCATATTAGTAGTGCCGATGGCAAAAGGCCGTCGACTTTCGTCGGTAAAAGCCTTGTCGGTAATACTATATTACCGACAAGGCCGTTGCTAACACTCATTTTTTACCGTAAAAAGCCATCGTAAGCACTTGATATTTTCCGTCGAAAATACTTCGTCATATGAGGAAGTTGGACGACTGAATACATTTTGTGATGAACTAAGGTCGTCGTTAATGTATTTTTTCGACGACTAAAAGTCATCATAAATACTTGATTTGTCGTCGAAAATACAACTTCATACGAAGAAGTTGGATGACCAAATATATTTTGCGATGAACTAAGGCCATTGTTAATGTATTTTTTTGATGACTAAAAGTCATCATAAATACTTGATTTGTCGTCAAAAATACAATTTCAAACGATGAAGTTGAATGACCAAATACATTTTGCGACGAACTATAGCTATCGTTAATGTATTTTTTTCAACAACTAAAAGCCATCGTAATTAGTTAGCTTTTTGTCAAAAATACAAAATCTTAGTGACCATTTACTTTTTTTTAACGAACTTTGACCATTATTAAAAATTAGTTACCACGTCACTAATACATTATTTGCAACAAAATAGCTTTGTCGAAAAAAAAGGCCGTTTATAGTACTTTAATTGCGACTAAACAATTCTGTCGAAAAAGAAACACATGAATTACATGAAAGTAAATAAATAATATATAAATTACAAACATACATCTCATAAAAAATTCTCCATTCAAATAACAAGTACAAATCCATAATTGTTCAAAACTAATAAGTGAATAATACAATAAAAATGAAAATATCAAAAGGTCTACAAAATAGCGTGATGTTCAATAATACATGAAAGCTATATTAATTATATTTTTCACGAAACTTGAAAGCATAAGTATTGGAAGATCAGTCATCGTTTGAGTCAGTTTCCTCAATCTTAGAGTCACCTTCCTCCTTAAAGTCATCTTTTGTTATTATTCACACTATGATCTCCTCCCTAACATTGTTCTGCAATATTTCAAATTAAACTGAATAAATATACAAAAATTATAACTACACAAAATTTAATATTTACAGTAAATAATAAAGAATTATTAACACAATCACCACGATAAATGACAAAATATCAAAAATAAATCCTTACTACCGACACAAACATTGCATTTATCATAAATCCTTTCTACTGATAAGAACCTTGTAGTTCTCTTGTGAATAAGAACTTCTAAGAATACATCTGCCACCAATAACCACATTAATAGTACATCCCCATCACTCTTAACAATATATCCATCACCACAACAAGTCACATAAAATTATATGTGCACCAAGAATAGCAATTAATCTATAATGAGCAAATTTGTCACTTATTTCAAAAACCTCAATAAAATAGAAAAAAAAAATTAATGTTGATTATACTGGGGAAAAAAAAAACATGTGTAGTAGGTGCTTGCATATAATTAAGATTAATCAATAGATTGGCCGGGGCCACCAATACACGCAAACATTACACTATTTACTAGTACCAAACTGCCAAGAACTTTGGCTACAATATGAGATTATATATTATGAAAGAGATATATCTAAGCCAATCCCAAAATTTGATGAAGGAAATAAACCAACAAATCCATATACTAATCCACTACATTAACAAAATAAATCAAAATATAAGGATTTAAGAAAACTGACCTTTTGGATTTGATTGTGATTGGCAGAAAGAGAAAGAAAGAGTGAACGGTGGAGGGATATTGAAAAATATGTGGGCTATAGAGTATAGAGGTGAGAGCTTTTTTCTTCTTCTTTCTTTTCTTTAGAGAAATAGGGTGTTAGTATTTTAGTGAGAGAGAAAGGGAGGCGTGGGATCAAAAAAAAAAAAAAGGGGGGGGGGGGGGCATTTGTTTTTAGTGAGAGGGAGAGGGAGGGAACTAGGGTAGGTAGGGTTTTGACTTTTTTTTTTTTTTTTTTTTTTTTTTTTTTAGTGTTAAAATGATATTGTGTGTATTACAGCAATGTGTCTTCTTCTTCTTCTTCTTCTTCCTTCTTCTTTTTTTTTTTTTTTTTTTTTTTTTTTTTTTTAATTATGTATTTTGTTTATGACAACCACGTCACTTTTTTTTTTGGTCACTTTGAAATATCACTTTTTTTTATTATTATTAATAAAAGATAGAAACACTATTTTCTCCCAAAAAAAAAAAAAAAAAAAGAAAGATAAAAACACTATGAAATCTCACTTCTTGCAATTTTTGTATAGCAAGTGTTCTTTTAAAAAAGTCAGGGAAATATAACCTCAATATTGTGTAGGTGGATTTTTTTTTTATGGAAATATAACCTCAATGTTTTTATTAAAAAAAAAAACTTTGTTTATTTTATTTGGCGAAGCCACCCCATTTGAAGGGAAAAAACATTTTCCACTTGACATCCCATTAACCAAATTTTGTTAAATTAATATTAAAAATGTTGTGTATTTAACTACCCACAAATTTCCAAAATTATCTTATTTCATAATTAAAATTCGTTGATTTCAATTTTTAATTAAAGAGTATTTTAAAATATTCAGTATGCCATTTTTTAAAAAGATTTTCAGCTAGTTGCGGAGAGAATTTTTGTTGCAAGTATTTTGGTACTTGATAAACTTTGCATTATTATTTTAAAATTTTCAGTATTGTATGTACTATTCATTGTTAAACTTTAGCAAAGAAAATTTTATAAAAAAGCATAAAAGTGGAGAAAACCCTAAAATACAAACCAATACCCAAAACCCACTCAAAACCTCCCTATTCAACCTAATTTGATCCTATCGAGTGGTCATAGACCCAACTTCAGTGGTTGACCATGTTTGACCAAATATTGACCAAGTTTTGCAAACTTTGACCACTCATTTCTCACAATCTGACCGTCTAATTGTTGTCATACTTCGCCAACACCAATATCTCATCACATTCTTCAAATACAACGGTCAGATTTTGGATTTAAGTCCAAAGCATTATGGACATGTGTTGTTGTACCAACACACCAAGAAATTTTGATTGGTCACGTTCTACTAATCCAACCGTTTGATTAAGCTCAAAATTCATCAAAACCAATATTTTATCCCACAATTTTAATCCAATGGTCAAATTTTAAATCTAACTCTGGCACAAGATGGATGTGTGTTGTTGCATCTACCTATCATGAAACTTCAATAACTAAAAATATCCAATACTCTTCCAAGAGAGTTATACGTTATATAAATATTACTAAGAATCGAGAAAATTACTTACAAAATACAACCAAAAACCTAGAAAATGACCCTAATGGATTTACATATGACCTTTGACTTTGCCATTTTAAAACTAGAAACTGATAAAAGCATGAAAATCAAAAAAACCTTAAAATACTTACCAATACCCAAAACCCACTTAAAACCTCTCTAATCAACCTAATTTGATAAAATCCAATGGTCTTGGAACCAAATTTGAAGAATTTGACCAAAGATTGACCAAATTTAATAGACTTTAACGAAATTTCGCAAGATTTGTCTACTCTGTTTTCACAATTTGACTGTTTGATTTTTACTGTAATTTACAAACACAAATATTTCACCACGTTCTACCAATCCAACGGCCAGATTTTGGTTCTCCATCTAGTTGCATGATGGACATATGTTGTTGTACCCATCCACTAGGAAACTTTGTTTAACCCCCTTGACACAATCCGACCATCCAAAATGGCTGAAATACACCCTCAAAGCTAGGAAATGACCAAAATACCCTTAAACTTCTAAAGTGACAAAAGTGTCCCTAAAAGCTTCAAAATGATCAAAATACCTTGTAAATCTGAAATGACCAAAATAGCCCTTAAGTACTTGGATGGTCTTGAAAGATGTTTTTTTTGCAATTTTTAAAATTAAAAAAATTAAAAATTCTAGAGTTTTAAGACAAAATTAAGGAAAATTTAGCATTCAAAGAAAATAATAATTTTTTACGGCCATATGTATGTTGGAAATCACCTTTATTGTGACAGATCTACTTTACCGTCGCTAATACCTTCTTTTATTAAGAAAATTTTAATTATTAAGGACGACCAAAATGTCCATTGCAAATAAGAATGCAATATATAGTGATGGAAAACAACCATCAAACACATGAAAAATATGGGCATGAATTCCCCCCCCCCCCCCCCCCCCCCCCCCCCAATAAAAAAATTACCATTGTCGATGACTTAGGTCCATCGCAAATATTATTTATTGGGAGGGATCCAATTCCATCACTAATACATTCTTTCTTTTCAAGCAAATTAACTATTTACGACGGTCAGCATGTTCATCGCAAATACAAACCCAATTAGAAAAAAAAAAAAAAAAAATTGCAATGGATAAATGTCGTCACAAATGTGAAAAGTAAGGAGGGAATTTTCCCTCCAAAATATTTTACCATTTTTGATGGCTTCATGGCTATCGCTAATACCTTCTTTTATATTTACGATGGAAGAATGTTTGTCACAAATAATAACACCATAAAAAAAATATATTTTGTATTTTTGACGCACAAAAGCCGTTACAAGTGTTAATAGTTCCGATGGTTTTTTTTCCAGTCGTCGTAAATAATACCCACTTTTATATTTATGACAGAAGAATGTTTGTTGCAAATAATAACACCATAAAAATATATATTTTCTGTATTTTCGACGCACAAAAGCCGTCACAAGTGTTAATAGTTCCAACGGGTTTCTTCCATCATTGTAAATAATACTCTCTTTCATATTTACGATGGAAGAATGTTTGTTGCAAATAATAACACCATAAAAAAATATTTTTTGTATTTTCGATGCATAAAAGCCGTCACAAGTGTTAGTAATTCTGACGGTTTTTATTTAGTTGTCGTAAATAATACTTTATTAGCAATGAACATTTTTATGCCGTCGTAAAAAGTAAGGTGGGAACATTTCCCTCCAAAATAAATCATATTTTTGACAAAAATAATAGGCATTTTTGACGAACTCATTTTGCCGTCACAAATGTTTTAATATTCGATGAGTAATTGTCGACGAAAGAGACTTGCCGTTGAAAAAGCTACTTTTCCGACGGCTTTTTGTAGTCATTGAAAAAGTTTCGTCGCAAATAGCAATCTTTTTTGTAGTGTGTGCATAAGCTGGCCTAAAGTGTAGCCCCATATAGGCTAGTTCCAACTCTCTTACCTCAGACCTATGGGCTGCAGTACAGTAAGAGGGATCAAAGCTCAGCAACACAAAAAAGTCCCACTACAAGGGATAACACATTTTGAATAACAAAACATAAAGTAAAATAATAAAGTTTGGCTTTAAATATGTTTGAAATTATCTTTCCAACTATTATGTGGTTATATGACTATTATTTATATATATGCATTATTTAAACAAGTCACATGACTCATTACAAAGGTTTAGTGACTAAAACTACATATATGTATGGTTTTTTTCAATTGTCACATAGTGAGTTAAAAGAAGATAGCTATAAATTGGTTTGAAGCCAATTTTTTTTCTAAAATAAAGTACTTAGAGTGGGATTCATAATTCTTGTATAAGAATCTATCATGATGTTTATCGTGAGAGTTCTCACTTTTGTTTCTTTTTCCATTTTGCTTAGCTATAATTATTGCCACTTCTACATTAACTATCCCTTTGTTTAAAACTCTAAACATTTACTGCCTGAAATTGTTGGAAAGATTTATTAATTTTTTAATATTAAATCATTTACAGGCTCCATTTCTTGTTTAAAACTCTAAACATTTACTGCCTGAAATTGTTGGAAAGATCTATTAATTTTTTAATATTAAATCATTTGCAGGCTCCATTTCTTGTTTAAAACTCTAAACATTTACTGCCTGAAATTGTTGGAAAGATTGATAAATTTTTTAATATTAAATCATTTGTAGGCTCCATCTAAACATTTACTGCCTGAAATTGTTGGAAAGACTGATAAATTTTTTAATATTAAATCATTTGTAGGCTCCATTTCTTGTTTAAAACTCTAAACATTTACTGCCTGAAATTGTTGGAAAGATTGATAAATTTTTTAATATTTAATCATTTGCAGGCTCCATTTCTACGTATAACATTGCTCTATAACCAATCAATCGGTGAAATTGAAAAAGAAATTGTAAGTGAAATTTCCACTTCACATCCAGATTATATTTTATCATATTAATTAAGGAGTGGAGTTTCATCCAATAGGCATTCCTATGGGCTATTTGTGATCCCTTTCTTGTTTACTTTCATGCTCATAATTTCGGGAAGGTAGCGTTTTATGTCTTCTATTGACTAAGCCATTAATACTCCCAACAAACTAGTCCCCACCATAACCGAAAAAATCCCGTTTCTTCTCCAATATATTACTTATCAGGATTCCATTTCATTCAATCTAATAGCTTCATATCAAGCTACCAAGACACAAAGCAATTATGGCATACACATACACTACTCCATGGCTCTTGGTAGTAACTGAGATTTTAATACTAGTCTCTATAACCGAAAGCAAAGTTCCAGCCATCATAGTTTTTGGGGACTCAACCGTGGATGCAGGAAACAACAACGTGGTTTCAACCCTTCTCAAGAGCAATTTCAGGCCTTATGGACGTGATTTTGCTGGTGGTCGCCCCACAGGACGGTTCTCTAATGGTCGCATTCCTCCAGACTTCATTTCTGAGGCTTTTGGGCTCAAACCAACAGTACCCGCTTACTTAGATCCTGCGTATGATATAGCAGATTTTGCCACTGGAGTTTGCTTTGCTTCTGCTGGGACAGGCTATGACAATGCAACTTCTGATGTATTAGTAAGTATCAAACAAAACCATATCTATCAACCTATGCATAAAATAAATAAAAAAACCATGAAAAGAGGTTTTTTGCTCAACTGACAACTCTTATAATGGATTGAGAGGGAATAAGGGAGAATAGAGTAAAGTAAGGTTGAATTAGTCTGAAATTAGCTTATTTTTACCCTATTCTACTCTACTCCCCTCCCTCTCCACTCAATCCAAATAGGCCCTTAAAGTTTCTAAAGGAATCCCCTCTCTATTGTAACTAGCCATCAAGTTATCCACTTTGTGACATTATCTGTTGGTCCTTCCTCTCTTATTAATTAATATTTTTTTAATTCTACAAATTTAGGTTCTAACTGGTTGGGAATTACCTTCTCCAATTCATTAGATTGCAATTTATATGACAAACCATGTGTATTACTTAAATGAGTCACATAATTCATTTAAAATCTTTGAAACTAAAACTACATATTATTGGTTTCTTCAATCATTATATAACATGTTGAAAGAAGATAGCTCAAACTGATTTGGAGCTAAACATTTTCCCCCTATTTTTTTTTTTTTTTAAACTTTATAAGAGATTAATTGATTCAAACTTTTCTTATGAGTAATTAATACATACTTTTTGGTATTCTAATTTGTCAATGCGCGTGCATGAGAAAGTTATACCAATTTTTAACTTGTGCTTCCTCAATTTGCAGAATGTGATACCAATCTGGAAGGAATTGGAGTACTACAAGGAGTACCAAAACAAGTTGAGAGCCCACGTTGGTAATGACAAGGCAAATGAGATTTTGAGTGAGGCCTTATATTTGATGAGCCTTGGTACAAATGACTTCCTAGAGAACTATTACATATTCCCTAAACGGCGATCTCAATTCACTGTCAAACAATATGAGGATTTTCTCATTGGACTTGCTGGAAATTTCATCATAGAACTGTATAGTCTTGGAGTTCGGAAAATAGCCCTCACTGGACTTCCTCCGATGGGGTGTTTGCCATTGGAGAGAGCCTTAAATATTTTGGATCAAAACGAATGCGTGGAGAAATATAACAAGGTGGCGCTGGAATTTAATTGGAAGCTATATCGTTTGGTGAAAAGGCTGAATAAGGAGCTTCCAGGGCTCAGATTAATGTCTGTAGATGCATACACGATTCTCTATCAAATCATCAAGAGACCTTCTTTATATGGTAAGTTCATACTCCTTGTACCTACTGCAATTTGGTTTTACTTTTACTTTTTTTTTTTTTTTGGCTGAATTAATTTGGTATTACCTGTTTATGATTGTGATTAACAATGATATGCCTCCCTTTTTTTTTTAATAAGTAGGTAATAATTTTCCTTCAAGTATATTAAATTAAATGACTGTGGATTCTCAAAAAAAAAAAAAAAAAAAACCCCTTATATTTTTCTCTAAATATAAAACACAATATTTTTTTAATTAGTTATTTTACTTGTTTAAATAATTTACATAAACAATCTTATAAATAATCACGTATGTAATATGTTGAAAAATATTCTTCTCTATTGGTTTGTTAGAGCTAATCTTTGTTCTATATCTAATATATTTCCTATTATTTGGTTGAGGATGAGTGAAGGAGACACACGGTTATTGCTTGTTAGATATTTTTAATAAAAATTTTAAAAATATGGTCCAAATCAACGATTATATTTCATTGGATTAAGACTTAAAAGAGACCAAGGAAAACCCATATCCTAGCTCATGACTTACATCATGTTTTGATATATATATATATATATATAATTTTCTTTTAAGAAAAAAATATCATATTTCATTTCATTGTATTCCGGTCCTTATAATCTACTAATTTCATTCCATTATATATATATATATATATATAGAGGTTAGAGAAATATAAATATATCCATCCAATGAACTCTTCTCCCTCTTACATAAAAGAGAAGTTGCAGTTGAGGATCTCACATGTACCCGATTCATGTAAGAGTAGAGACTTGTCATGTGGTAAGTTGTGGCACAAAATTGTGCCAACTTATGTGTCCCTAGCATTACTCTCATGAATAATGTAAAATGAATTCGTGTGAGAGTGAAGTGGATTCCATAACTTCTTTGTATTGGCTATTGAGAGAGATTTACAACTTGACACTACAGGGGAGAATGAACCTTTATCATAGGTGATAGGACACAAGTCACTACAGGGGAGAATGAACCTTTAGCATAGGTGATAGGACACAAGTCGATATCTCTACATTCATTGTTACTCTTTTCCTCCCCTGAATTAGTTAGAGTCACTTATTACTAGTCATAAATAAGATTAAATCTCTCACGTGTTAGGCGCATGAGACTTGCCTCTCACAGGCAAGTGGGCCCCCATGTGCCTGGCGCAGTAAATATCACCTCCATAAATAAAACCCTCTGTGACTAGACATAAAAGAAGTTGGTGAGGGCCTTAATTAGCGTTTAAAGCTAACCTGGTTTTGTTGGGAACACAATTTATGGTGTTGACTCTACAGTAAATTCAAGTAAGTCGCTTAGTCACATTTGCAAATTTTTTTTTTCATGGTTTGAGTCTGTGTTTATTGCAGCACTACACGGGTTATTTGGTACTGCATTTAAGCAGCAGTTTTTAGTGTTTAAACAACAATAATATTTTTGACACATATTTTTATAACACTTAAATATATATTTTTACAATACCAAAAACTGAATAACAATACTTAAACACTGTTACCAAACGGACTCTAGGATGTGAAAACTACAATTATTTATTTATTTATTTATTTTTTTAATATAGAGAGGGGGACCTTTCTGTAATGGGGCCTTTAAGAAAATTCAGATCAGTCATTGTATAATAGAAAACCATATAGAATTTATATAGTTTTATTTAGAAATGATATACATTAGTCTATATATAATTGTGTAAATTTATACGGTTACTATAGTAAACTTGTAAATTTACATTGAGACTATTTATTTGTATTTAGTTGTTTATTTTTTCTTTACGTATCTTGAGAATAAAAGAAGAGAGTGAATGTTGATTATTCTCAAGAAAAAAAAATAATAAAAAAAATAAAAAATTTGATATTTTAATAAAATATAGTATAAAATAGATAATTTGATATGTGATATTTTGCACGAACTAATACGAATGCTCTATGCCCCAAACTTAGAGCCGGCTTTACTTGCTGTATTAATCCAATTTGAAACAAACAATACATGTCAGGTTTTGTTTTTATTTTATTTTTCCTCTACTCGTAAGTTCTTCAATTATAACAAATATGAAATACGTTGTGGATTGGCAGGATTTGACGCTGTAGGAGTGGCATGCTGTTCTACAGGCACATTCGAGATGAGTTACCTCTGCAGTGAGCACAGTCCGTTAACTTGTTCGGATGCGAATAAGTATGTCTTTTGGGATGCCTTCCACCCTACAGAGAAAACAAATCACATAATCGTTAATCATATAATTGATACGCTTCTAGGATATTATCGTTGATTACTTTCGTCCAAAATAAACAAAAAAATCTCTGATTTTTTTGTGGTTGATTAGCATAATATCTCAATTAAAATATTTTTATTTTATTTGTAATGATGGATTTCTTTATCTATATATTTATTTGGTTTTAGATTTAGATTTGATAATATTAATTTATTCAGTTTTTTTTTTTTTTTTTGGTTGTCCTTATTCTGTAATAAAACAACAGTGGCTCCGTTGTAATTCAACGATCGAGGTCCAAATCCAATGGCATTTGGAATCTCGACGTGATTTTTTATTTTATTTTTTTATTGATCTGGACCTGAATTTGTTTTTTGTGTATTTATCCACTGAAATGTTTGAGCCTAAATTAACGAGGAAAGGTTGGGTTTGGTGTTCAGTTGCATTGGACTTGTTACGATGGTGACATGTGTGTATTTTTTGTCACATCTCATTATTTCAGCGGATTCAGTGCATTAGACCTAAACTAAGTCTATTAGTACAGTTCTAATTCAAACCAAGCTATCAAGAAAAAAAAAAAAAAAAAAGCAATTATTAAGCAAAAAGTTGAAGCCAAGGGATTCTGTATTAAAAAAAAAAAAAAAAAGTTCAAGCGAAGGAGGAAATATTTTTTTGGCAAGAGTGGAATATTATAATTATTTACATATTTTCTCAAACTTTGGTTTAAATTACACGTGTAATTTAAGCAATATATCACTAATCAATTTTATATTTTTCTTGAATGTAAGTTGTAGGGATCGGCCTTTTTACTCATGCGACACGGGGGTTCAGGATTTTCACCCCACCAAGGGCTTGCCTTGTAGTGTAAGGCTTGACACCTTGATTCTACACCGGCGAGTGAAGCGTCCCGATACAATAGATTTGTAGATAGTGGATAGAAGGACTAGGAGTTAACGAAAGACACAACGGTCGACGAGGGTTTACAGGATCAATAATTGAGATTTGGCTAAGTATTCCAAGGGAAAGTTCGTCCTCGGCCTAGTCCGAAGAGCCCTTCCCTTAGAACTAACGAATACAAGGGTGGTCCTTGGATACCCAGAAAACCCCTTCACCTCCTAATTAAAAAAAAAAAAAAGCCTCTGAACCCTTGGGGTTGCACTCTATTATATAGTCTTGTTTAGTCAATCTTGGCCGTCCACTTGTTGGTCATCTGAACCTGTGTTTGAGGGCTCGTCCCATCAGCTGCCTTTGCAGGCTTTCTGTTAGTTGAAGTAACCAAGGCATCACTATTCGCTGGTCAATTCACCATCAATGTGGCTAGAGTGTAGTTGTGTACATTTAATGGGTGGATGACAACTTCCTTTCTTTAATGTCGGCCTGCCGAGGACATGGTTATCCTCGGCGTAGTTCCTTGATGGCTTGGGCTTCTCCCATTCATCCTCGGATTATGTACTTTCCTCGGCATGGGCTTTGGGCCTGATATGGAGTGGGCCGGGGTAGCCAAATCCTTGGGCCCCACAATAGCCCCTCAAAATTCTGCTGCCTGGTTCCTCCGGCGAGGAGAAGGATTTTAATGTCTTCGGGTCCTTGTCCTGGCTTGGCGAACCTTGTCTTTCTGTCAGTGTCAAAATCCTTTCAACTACCCAGGAGACGTTCCTAGTGTTTCGGTATTTGGGGCGCACCTTTATTAAATTTCGGCGGCTCTGTGTCCTCCACGTTCAACGGTGTGATGATGAATGGACGGTGGGGATGCTTCTGACTCATTGGGCGGGAATTCCCGTGCGGTTACTTTTAATTGGGGATATATGTACCCAATCGAACTGATTTGTTCTTTCACTTTTGCATTCAAGAGCCCTTGTGCATGTACGCTGAACTTGATCAAGTCTCCGATCGTCCGTACGCCTTCTTTCAATCATAAAAGGCCTGTCCGAGGAGTATTTCCTCATTCCTGTAAGTTTTCTTCTCTCTCTGGTTCATACTTTTCCGCCCGAATTTCTTGTCTTCTCGTTCTTCTTTCTCTTTCCTTCCTTCATTTTCCCTGAGCCCCTTGTTAGCTTTTTAGGATGGGTAGGTTTAAGAAGTTAGTCGAGTCTGAGGAGACAATGGATAAATTCGTTGTTGACTACAAGATCCCCGACACAGTGGGTATGAGGTACTGTGGAATAGGGGATTGGAGCACTAGGAGGAAAGAGGGTGAGGTGGCAATTCCTATAATCGCCTTTCTAGAGGGTGGCATGAGGATCCCTATGGGGCCGGTGATGAGGGATTACCTTAGGCACTTCGGTTTATCTCCCACCAAGTGTGCGATTAATGTATTTAGGATCTTGGGCTGTGTGGATGCCTTGAATGAGAAGATGGGGCTGAGGTTAACCCACCATGATGTAAATTGGTGCTATAACCTTCAATGCTATAAAGGGAAGTCTTATTACATAAAGACGAGGGACGATAGGGTCCAGCTCATCTAGTGCCTCCCTGAGTCTAGCAAGGGTTTGAACAAAGACTTCCTCATTGTGCCCGGAGAGTGGCACGAGGGCCTTCCTTGTCCAATGGTGGAGGGCATGCCAGGTGGGACATTCAGACTGGGAGAGGGTTTAGTTTCTTGTGCTTTCGCTTTCTGCTTTACCTGACTGTTAACAGGAATTTGTTTTCTTTTATGTAGATCCGCGGGCTTTTGAGCGTGACTTCAGCTTGGTTAACAAAGAGAATTTGTAGACCGTATTAAGGTCGGAGATTTTTGTGAACGAGACCGATGACCAGGTCAGGGCTGTTCACAAGATTCTGGGATACGATTCGATTCAAACTTCGTTCTTGGCTCCGAAGTACGTGATCTGAGCTAGAGATCCTTGGCTGCAGAAGATATCGGTAGTCGAGCGTGGGTTTTTGATCCCCAAAGGATCCCCTGTTCCGAAAGGCATATCGTTGGTGGGCACTTCTTCATCGTCTCAGGTTTTCGAGGCTAAAGGAGGAGAGCCAGGAGAAGAGGAAGTTGCTGACTCAGGTCCGTCCGAAGACGATTTCGACATGTTCTACCAACTCCATTCGCCTGAGGACCTACCTGGTGATTTAGGTGACCTCAGCTTAACTAAAGCAGACCTTTCATCCGAGGAAGCCTCTTCTAGGTCGAAGATGAGTTTCAGGAAATGACCCCAAACAAGCCTGCTGACCTTGATTGAGGGGTAGCCGGGGAAGGATACGCCAGCAAAGTCTCCTCCCAAGCTTCCTTTACTCTCGCCCCAACAGAGTTCATCGTCTGGGACCAAGCCCACCAGCCCCTTGCAGAAGAAGGACAAAGGCAAGAGGTCTAGGGGGGACGAAGAATCTAACCCTTCCCAAGGTGATGGCGACACTCGGCCTCCATCGAAACAGCTAAGGATAGGGCGTTGAGGGCAGGAAAAGTAGGTCGCCACCCAGCCCGAGGCCTAGGCTTGGCTTCCTTCCCCTTTGCTCCATGGGAAGCCTTTGACGGACGATGCCTCCCTCAGGGACCCTCAAGGGGGCGTGGGTGCGCTCGTGGCTAATGCATTGGGGAGGTCCTTGCTACTTCCTGTGGACATGGCCTAGCTGGAGGCTCTGAGGAGCAAAGAGGTCTTCCTTGGCCTTAAACAATACTTGGGAGTGGTACGTTTTCTGATCGCCTGTAGTTCCCTTTACTTTCTGTTTTTTGGCTCCTCACCTGTTGCGCATTGGTTTTAATTGGCAGGCTATCCAGGTTGCCTTTAGGTTGGAGGACATGGCCAATAGCCAAAACAAGGCTGCAGGTTCGGAGCATACCAAGCTGTTGGACGCTGTACGGACCCTCAATGCTACCAAGGCTGATCGTTCAAAGGCGATGGACCAGCTGGAGGAGATGAAGAGGGCTCGAGACACTCCCGAGTCGGCCCTTGCCATCGCTGAAAGGTTGGCCCTAGACCAAACTGAGGGCCTGCTTAAGGCAGAGGATCAGCTGAAGGTTGCCAAAGAAGGGATCGCAACCCTAGAGAAGAGGGTGCTTGAGGCAGAGGGGGCTAGAGGTGCTGCAGAATCCGCCCGAGACGAGGCTTTGAAAGCCAAGGAAAAGGCCGAGTCTGCCAGGGTCAAAGTTGAAGCTTCCCAAGGCAAGGCCGCGCAAGAGGCCTATGAGGCAGAGGTAGCTGAAACAGAAGATATTCTTAGAGCTCAGGTGCCTGGGGTGTGCAGACTTTACTGCCTCCAGGTTTGGAGTGAGGCCCTTAAACAAGCTGGGGTAGAGGCTTCGTCTGACCTGTGGAAGGTGGAGAATGTGTATTATCCCCCTGCCATCCGCGAGGCTGCCCCTTTAAGTTCTGAAGCCGAGGTGGTTGCCGAGGGAGTGGGGGTTGTCTTTGAGGAAGGCGTCTAAGCTGCTATTACTTCGGGCAAGCCTACTAAGGAAGCCGACCCTATTGGGGCTGTTGAGACTAGTAAGGGTCCCACTGCTGATGCACCTTTGGAGGTTGCGGACCCCTTAGCTGATGTCCAAGCCCCTTTCGTTGGGGAGATGCTACATCCGGCTGACCTTCCCCAGGTTACAGTTCCAAGCGAGGGTTATCAGGACCCAAAGACTTCTTCTACCCAGCCTTTTGAGGGAGGAGTTGAGATAGAGCCAAAGGAATGATCTTTTGCTACGCCCCCCCTTTTTTTTTTAGTATTGTAATGGCACATTTGCCTTATATAACTTTTTTTAAAGATTCAATGAAGTGCATATTTTGTTTTCTTTTACTTGTTCTGTTTGCATTATTATGTATATTTATCTTATTTTTATTTTTTATTATTATTTATTTATTTATTTATTTTACTCGCACAATCCCATCTTTAATTGCGCTCCGACCGATCATACACTTATCTTCTTGAGTGACTAGTTTCCCCATAGGTTTGGGTCCGAAGACCATGCAAGTCCTTAGTTCTGCCTAGCACTTAGTTCTTGAAGTAGTTGGTTTCTCCATAGGCTTGAGTCCGAGGACCATGCATGGCCTTGGTTCTGTCCAACACTTGGTTGTTCTGAAGTAGCTAGTTTCCCCATAGGTTTGAGTCCGAGGACCATGCAATACTCTGGTTCTGTCTAGTACCTAGTTCTTGAAGTAATTGGTTTCCCCATAAGCTTGAGTTCGAGGACCATGCAAGGCCTTGGTTCTGTCCAACACTTGATCGTTCTGAAGTAGCTAGTTTCCCCATAGGTTTGAGTCAGAGGACCATGCAATACCCTGGTTCTGTCTAGTACCTAGTTCTTGAAGTAATTGGTTTCCCCATAGACTTGAGTCTGAGGACCATGTAAGGCCTTGGTTTTGTCCAACACTTGGTCATTCTGAAGTAGCTAGTTTTCCCATAGGTTTGAGTCCGAGGACCATGTAATACCCTGGTTCTGTCTAGTACCTAGTTCTTGAAGTAATTGGTTTTCCCATAGGCTTGAGTCCGAGGACCATGCAAGGCCTTGGTTTTGTCCAACACTTGGTCGTTCTGAAGTAGCTAGTTTTCCCATAGGTTTGAGTCCGAGGACCATGCAATACCCTGGTTCTGTCTAGTACCTAGTTCTTGAAGTAATTGGTTTTCCCATAGGCTTGAGTCCGAGGACCATGCAAGGCCTTGGTTCTGTCCAACACTTGGTCGTTCTGAAGTAGCTAGTTTCCCCATAGGTTTGAGTTCGAGGACCATACAATACCCTGGTTCTGTCTAGTACCTAGTTCTTGAAGTAATTGGTTTCCCCATAGGCTTGAGTCCGAGGACCATGCAAGGCCTTAGCTCTGTCCAACACTTGGTCGTTCTGAAGTAGCTAGTTTCCCCATAAGTTTGAGTCCGAGGACCATGCAATACCCTGGTTCTGTCTAATACCTAGTTCTTGAAGTAATTGGTTTTCCCATAGGCTTGAGTCCGAGGACCATGAAAGGCCTTGGTTCTGTCCAACACTTGGTCGTTTTGAAGTAGCTCGAAGCTAGGGAATTCGGCTTCAACGCTGGGGCATCTGCCCTTAGAGTAATAGCGACCTTGAGCTTGCTCCGCTGAAGGGGGGACCCTTCTTCGGTCTAGCCCCTTCGTCTGGCGCGCCTCTTCTGATTAGGAGGCATCCTTTGGACTACTCGAGTAACGCGCTTGACGCTTCGGTGCGCGAGGCGCGTCCTCATTAATATCCTTGCGGATTTACGAGGACCAAGCGGTTGGGGAGCTCTTTGGAAATTGGGTGGAGTTAATATCTCTAGTAATTCCTCCTTAGGATTCTGTGCGGGCTGGCTGCCATTAACTCTTGCCTTCTATATAAGGTACTCTAGGGTAGCCTTTTCTCCAAACTTTGCAAACACTTGGATTAAAATCTCACAAACACACCGTTTTCTAGGCATTTCAAGGGTCTTGTCAGGATAGTATCTTGTGCGTGAGGAGATGAAGTGGCCCTGGGAGGGGGCGGTGACAAGGAAGCCGAGAATGCCACTCCGATCTTGGTCGGCACAATGGAGGTGGGATAGGCAGAGGCTGAAGATCCTCATTCTTTTCAACCTAGCCAGAGGTGGGACTCCCCTTGCAGTTTGGAGGGGGATCCGAAAGGAACGTAACGTCTCTCTTCTACCTGCGGGTTTACCAGCCCTCTAAGCTGGTAGTGATTCGCCGGCTCCCGGTCGTCGTGGGACTGGGAGGGAAACCAGGAGAAACCCTGGAGTTGGACCGTCAGGTGCCGCGACCTCTTCTTCCTTCTCCTTCAAATCGCCGTCCATGTTGGTTGGGGAGCTGTGGATAGCCTTAGCATAGGTCTGTCTCCACCTCTCCCTCTATACATGGCTTGGCTTTAAAACAAGCTTGCCTAGGCCCTTTTTTTCTTTTTTCTCTTTTTAGCTTCAGTACAAGCCTGCCTAGGCATTTACCTTTGTAATCAGCTTTAGAACAAGCCTGCCTAAGCATTTACCTTTGTACAATGTAACTTTTCGTTGATTAATAAAAAAGTAGCAGCATTTCATTTCTTTTATTTCTTGCACTTTCCATTTCTTTGCGATGATTGCTTTCTGAATGAATATGTTGCCACTGTTCGTATTTATTTTCTTTTGAACTTCCAAGAAGTGTTGTACACCAACCGCTGTACTTGTTAATTCTCAAGTCCTTCCCACAAACGGTGCCAATTGTAGGGACCAGCCTTTTTCCCCACGCGACGCGGGGGTTTAGGATTTTCACCCCACTAAGGGCTTGCCTTGTAGTGTAAGGCTTGACACCTTAATCCCATACCGACAAGTGAAGCGTCTCGATATAATAGATTTGTAGAGAATGGATAGAAGGACTAGGAGTTAACGAAAGACACAACGGTCGGCAAGGGTTTACAGGATCAATAATTGAGATTTGGCTAAGTATTCCAAGGGAAAGTTCATCCTCGGCCCAATTCGAGGAGCCCTTCCCTTAAAACTAACGAATACAAGGGTGGTCCTTGGATACCCAGAAAACCCCTTCACCTCCAAACTAAAAAAAAAGCCCCTGAACCCTTGGAGGTGCACTATATTATACAGTCTTGTTTAGTCGATCTCGGCCGTCCACTTGTCGGTCATCTGAACCTGTGTCTGAGGGCTTGTCCCATCAGCCGCCTTTGCAAGCTTTCTGTTAGTTGAAGTAACCAAGGCACCACTGTTCGCTGGTCAATTCACCATCAATGCGGCTAGAGTGTAGTTGCGTACATTTAATGGATGGATGACAGCTTCCTTTCTTTAATGTTGGCCTACCGAGGACGTGGTCATCCTCGGTGTAGTTCTTTGATGGCTTGGGTTTCTCCCACTCATCCTCGGATTATGTACTTTTCTCGGCGTGGGTTTTGGGCCCGATATGGAGTGGGCCGGGGTAGCCAAATCCTTGGGCCCCACATAAGTTTTGACAAATCTATTATTGAATTACATTTTCTTCTTACAGTCTATACTCAAAATTTTCAAGTGCAAATTACATTTTTTACTCTAAACTACCACCCTAATTGTACTTATCCTTTAAATTTTCGAAATGCATGATTGGCCCCCAAAGTTATAACTTTATTTCAATGCTCTTCCTACCATTTGTTTTATATGAATAATAAAAGAATTTATATGAGTGATAAATTAAATGTACATCAAAGGCATCATTCACAATGTCAGCACTTACACAATAATAAAGTGGATTAATTTGTTTATTAGACAAAAAATGAAAAAGAATATAGTGTCGATACCTGATTTATATCCGACTCATTGCCATGATTTAAATTTTTTTTTTTTTTTTTTTGTGCACACGCTCTCCTAATCTAAGTTGAGCAATAAATTTGCAAACCATAGATATTGGCTCGGGAATTCCTTTATGCTCAAGGGAGGTATTAGCAGGCACATATATAATACAAAAAAAATTTCAAGTACGATGGGAAGGACTGGCTGGCTGGGTAGCGTCATTCTCTTATCATGTTGTGTGTTGTGGATTTTTGCAGGGATTGGCTTCATGTAAAGTCTACCTATATATGTGCGATGCTTTTTCTTGAAAAAGAAAGCTTAAGAACTATACTTGATGTGAATGGTCTATTTTAGAGCTTACTCTTATCTCTTGAAGAGGGGTACGTCCTTCCATTCCTAGTTCTCTACCTTTAGGACTACTTTGGGCAGCTTCCTTCTAGACAAGTCCAACCCTAGCTAAGAGAGCTAGTTTCTCCAAAGCTTACCTACTTTGGGCAGCTTCCTTCTAGAAGACTTTCTATCTCTCTCTCTCTCTCCTCTATACTTCATCTCTTTCTATGAATTCCTTCATTTTTTTGAGGATTGTCAATTTGAACCTCATTAATTAATGAGGTTCAAATTGGCCATTTATAGTGAAAATCATTGCTTCTTTTCTCTTAATTAAAAGAGTAGTTCTAGGACCACAAATTATTCCATAATTTTTTTACCATAATTCTAAAATGGCAAATTGTGAGTGGTTAATTATCACTTATACATGGACCTATCATTTTTTCTTTACCAATCACACTTTGTCCCATCACAATTATGACAAAAAATTATAAAAAATTATGTGGCCTAGACTTTTCCTAATTAAAAGGTTACTCAATTCTCTACAAATTTATGTTTGGTCATTTTTCTGTGTTTGCAATGAATTGTATGTGAGGTGAGCTGTTCGAACACTTTGCCCGACAATGCATTAAACTTTGGTGGCTAGCTACTAGCTATAAGGTTAATGATTATGCTACCCGGCCGCGTATATAGTGTATGTGCGGAGGCTATGTTGTTTGGCTTTCATGCCTCTATCAGGAAACTAAACTTAAAATACACACAAAATTAGTATTGAACTTGAAAAACATATGAAACTTATCGTGCATGATAATGTATGTGTGTGATTGGCTTTACACCTTTTTGGATTCAAGCTATATATTTTGAATCAATTTTCACGTTTTGTTGGATATAATTCTATATAATTCTTTTCTCCACTATAATTTTCAAGAATGGTCCATTAATTTTTTGATGTTGCTAGTGATACCACAACGAGAAAGCTCCATAGGTTTCTATAGAAAATGTGTGGAACATGGCATCAAAATTTGTTTAGATATAATTATAATAAGTCCGGTTAATGAGTGCTTTTAAATCATTTGTTAATTGATAATTTTAAGGAAGTTTTAATACTATTTTTATGAAAAATATAAAAATTATAAGAAAAAAATTAATTAATTTTTTCTTTTTTCATAAAAAATTTCTAAAAAATATAATAAACCAATATTCTTAAACATCCATCAACTTTTTCCAATTATATTTGGCAACAGTTCATTTCAAGTTTGGGTTCAAACCAATCGAGCTCTGGTCAAAGTCATTCAAATTTAAATGGTTCACCATTTTTTAATGATTCTAAATATTTACAAAATATGGAGTATTTTTTGGCTAACTAATTACTTGATAAATTTATGGTAGAATTGTATGAACTCTTTAACTTGTGGAATCAACCAGTCAACCCGTACTGGACTTGTTTTCAAAATTTCATTGGTCCATGGCCACTTTTTCCACCATTTACTCTCGGGTTCAGACACAATATTGACGATTCAAGCTCAATTGTGAGGTCTAATCATCTTGATATAATAATGAAGTATTTATTAGGCACAAAACCCAGCGCCTCTATTTTTGTTGGGGAGCTTCAATGCCTGAAAGCTTGTCACTCTCTTGGGCGGTTGCGACCACGAGGGAACATTTAATAACTCTCTCTCTCCCTCACTTTAGTGCGTAGAACTGTCGGTGGTAGTTGGTAAGCCATTGACTTGCTGCCCTATTTATAATTAGTTCTTTCAATTTCAAAAGAGAAGAATTTGAGGTTAATATTGTGAATAAATTATGGTTACGATTATCTTTCTTGGATATAATTTATATTGTATGGTTCCACTTCCACATTAGCAACCATGACGTGAAATACTGGTATATTTCACATTCATGGAGAAAAGTACAGATTTCCTAAGATATGGGAATGTGACTAATATATGAATTATTGCCAAACTGTTTGCTTAAGCGACATCAGACTAAATATTTTGTATAACTACCAAATAATTTGTAATTTTCCTTTTGCGTATACTATCTATTAATGCTATTTAGAAATCTATACGAGTTAATTGAAGGCGTATGGGTACAATACTTAATTTTCCACTCTACAAGACAGGTAGCATAGTGTAAGTATCTTCATGTTTGTATAGCAATTAAAACTCCCAAGTCTCAACCACCTATCTACCCTAAACTTTGAATCAAACTGACTCATTTATTTTCCAACCGATGTTTATTTATCACAGCAGTCCTGTTCTACTTCAATGTTAAAGGTTGTTTCAGACAAGTAGTACAAACTTTGCATATCAAATGGCATACATATGCATGTATATCAAATGGTTCCTTTTAACCCAATTTCTTCTGACACTAGTTGCCAGAACTGGTGCCAAAGTTCCTGCAATTATCGTGTTTGGGGACTCATCCGTGGATGCTGGAAATAACAACCAGATCCCAACTATTGCCAGGAGCAATTTTGAGCCTTATGGTCGTGACTTTTTAGGTCGCAAGGCAACTGGAAGGTTCTCTAATGGCCGAATTGCCACAGACTTTGTTTCTGAGGCATTTGGTCTCAAGCCAACCATACCAGCGTACTTGGATCCAGCATATAATATAGCTGACTTTGCGACTGGAGTTACCTTTGCTTCTGCTGGGACTGGCTATGACAACGCCACTTCTAATGTGTTGGTAATTATGTCCCATTCATTACAAGTATTATCCTCTGGTTATATGCTGATCATTTCCTTATTATTATTTTTTTGATAAAAGCTGATCATTTCATTATGCTATATATTTATGATGCAAGTTTCATGTCTATCTCTTACTCTTTGGGCTCAGTGTTTTACTTTCCACCGCTAATTTAAAGTTGCATAATCTTTTAAGTTTTTTTTTTTTTTTTTTATAATTAATTTGCAAATCTTTAAACACAGTGAGCATTCTTTCTACCTATGTTTCAGCATTTGAATTCATTGAAGTCACGCTTCCATGACAGGATAGCTCGATATATTTTGAGGCCTAATTAAAGCAATAATTTTAAGTAAATTTTTTCTAATATCAAATTAATTAAAGAACGTGTGTTTAACTTGCTGCATTAAATTTTAATTTGAAATCTACATTTGTCACTTTTTGAGTTGCAAAATTAAGAATGAAGTTTTGTATTCAAATTTGAATATAACTAATCCACTTTTCTTGTGATATAGTAATTGATATTAGAATATTAGATAGAATTTTATTAATTTTTATTTTGGAATAAAATTATTTGTGTAGAAGAAATTGTAGCATATATTTCTTTAAGCAACAGACGTATTGTAAAAGAAGAAAATCTTTTAAAAAATTTAGTTTATCATTTGGATTATTTTCTTCTATTTGTAAAACTTATTTTAAAACTTTTATCTCTAAAAGTAAATATATATGTCAATTTTTTTTTTAATTTTAATTTTTTGTTTATTACTATTATTAGTAGCAAATTTAACAATACATCCCAGTTAAAATCGAAATAATTTTCTAATATTCATATGTTTATTTTTCTAGTAGACATTGGAAAGACATTTCATCTACAACATAAAGTTATTATACAACTAAAATAAATTCCTAAGCTTAGAAAAATATAATTATATTGTTCACTTATAATATTAGAATTAACCAGAATTAACCAGAATCTCAGCCTTCACAACTAAAGATGAATTAACCTCTTCTCAAAAAAGAAAAAAAAGAAAAAAGAAGAAGAAGAAGAAGTTGAATTAACTTAACTTAAAATCAAACTAATACAACAAATTTTCACATCAATTATATAAACATAAGATATAATCATATAAAAATAAAATAAATTTATCTTCCTTAATTATGATTTTTAATATTAAGTTCAGTAGTAAAAGAGAAAAAGATTGGGTTTTATGGCAATTGGTTTTGAAGAGATACTTTTTTTACTTAGAGAAAAAGTGCAAAACAAATGTATGGGTTTAATTTAGTTTTTAGTTAGACATTGACCATTTTTTCAAGCCAAAAAAATAATAATAAATAGATTATCTTAAGAAGTGCCATTGCCAACTTGCCCCCTGAAATACAAACCAATATTTTAGGTAGCAAGGCTATGTTCGAATCATTTGACCAATGGTTTGAATATTTCAAGATACTGGTCACTACTACCTTCCCTGTCTATGGAGACAATTCTGATGATGTGGATGACATACTCTTACAAGCAAGATGGGAAGAATACTTTAGGAGCAGTCAAAGGGTTTATGAAAAGAAGCATCCTTTTCCTGGCCTCTTAATCAATTATGAAGATGGGTCTGATGAAGAGGACAAAGATCCCTACTGGCTTTCTAGGATGTTTGAATATGACTTTATTAGATTTATCAAGTTATCAAGCCATAATCAAATTAGCCAATTCCCCCAAATCATCCAAAAGGTTGTTACTGCAATCAAAAGCTCGATTGTTTCTATTAGATGCTGGAGCACACTCCCACAATGGGATGGAAACAATTGAATGTCTGTAATACCCTCCCATCACTTAGTACTTATCAATGGGTACACCCACAATGGACCCTGGTTTGAAGGAAACTCTTACTTATCCTACTGAATGCTCTTGCAGACTATTGGAGAAACTACTTTGGCAATGAAATTCTAGATACAGTCTAAGACCTATGGAAAAATTATTATTTCGTAGGTAATACAGGAAGAATTTTAGTATTCACCACCAAGCCCTACTTCAAATCCATTCCCATCATCCACAAAGTTGGCTACAACGATCCTCGCCAGTTTATTAGAAGGAACCCAGCATATGAAGCGCTATTATACTGCGGTGTCTGCAAATTTTCAGTTGCTATATATATATAAAAACATGTTATTATGATCAAAATTTTTGGGACTTTTTTCACTTCTAGGGCCTTAGGCAATTGCTTGAATGGCCTACATGGTAAACTCGTCCCTGTTCCGTTTTATCTTTACACATTAATTTATTATTTTTATAAATCTTTATGCATGTGTTTCCACAGCATACAAAACAACATAGAATTTAAAAAAATACACACACCCTCCCATAAAACATGGAATTCCTAAAATTTTGAATGTAATACTTATGTGATATTGTTTTATGTGTAAACAGTTAATTGTGTAATACTTATTCCATAAATTTTTTAGTGTAACACGTAACCTCTTATATGGTCTCTTTTTATATATAAAAATATAACTCTAAATATGGACTTGTATCATCAAATAAGAAATTGAGAGCAAACCACTATTTATTTTAATGGATGTTTTAAGAATTTACAAATTAAATAATACTAGGATTTGAAGTGTTGCATTTGAAACTTTAGGGGTTATGTATTTAAGGAGAAACTGCAAGTAGATTTTGTGTACTTTTCCATTTTTTGTGTGTGCATAATATTTACTTTTATTTTTGTACCCGCTAAATTATCCATACGACATGCCTACTTTAAATTATTAGTGATTATCACCTAATGTTTTGCAACAATTTGTTTCCCTTGCAGTCTGTGATACCAGTTTGGAAGGAATTAGGGTACTATGAAGACTATCAGAAGAGGTTGAGAGCCTATCTTGGAGAAACTAAGGCTAACCAAGTAATAAGTGACGCTTTGTACATGATAAGCATGGGAACGAATGATTTCCTTGAGAACTACTACACCTTCCCAGCTGGTCGACAATCCCGATTCACGGTTACACAGTACGAGGACTTTTTGATTGGAATCGCCGGAAATTTCATCAAGGAACTCTATGGTCTAGGAGCTCGAAAAATATCCTTAGGAGGGTTACCTCCAATGGGGTGTTTGCCATTGGAGAGAGCCACTAATATTGCTGGTGGCAATCAATGCGTGGAGAGATACAACAATGTGGCTTTGGAGTTCAATGGAAAGTTGAAGATGTTAACAACTACGCTGAACAAGGATCTTTCTGGGCTCAAATTGGTGTTTTCAAATCCATACTATATATTCACCTATCTCATACGAAGACCTGCTACCTTTGGTAAGTTATAACTGTGTCTGTATGTGCACCTCTGCCATACCATGTATTTCACTCTCTCATTACTACACAATTAATTAATGTACCTTTTTTTCCTTTTATCCTTTCAAGTTTCAACCAGCGCTTGGGAAATCTTATAGCCAATATATGTCACTACTTTGACATTTAAGCTGTCATTACTCAGTGGCCATTTTAATTAATTAAGTAGATGGGGTGGTAGATATATTTAATAGGTTCCTTTGAATTTTCAGTTTTTTGCAGGCTTATTTAATATGTGCTTAATTGGTAGCTCTGTCATTATGTCATTAATTAATAACTGTTGAATTGAGAGGCTGAAAATTAATTGTAGATATTTTGATTATTTTCATCTTGGTATCTATTCTAACATTAATATTTGTGTATATATATATTAGTATAATAAGAAATCTTGCAGTAGTTTATTGGTATTATCTGGGTTCCTTCCTAATAAGGAGAACTATGTTCAAATTAAACATATTTCGTTCTTAATATTAATTCTTAAACATGAAATTTTGAGATATATACGGTATCCTCTTAATTAACTACTATACTAAAATAGTTGTTCTTAATTAATTCACAGGATTTGACGTGACTTCAATGGGCTGTTGTGCAACCGGAATGTTCGAGATGGGTTACGCATGCAATCGAAATAATTTATTGACCTGCACAGATGCGGACAAATATGTATTTTGGGATGCCTTCCACCCAACACAAAAAACCAATAGTATCATCTCCAATTATCTAGTGAAGACTGTTTTGGCTGAGTTCCTTTAATTTCCGTTTTAGCGTATATAGTGTATCCTTATCAAGCTATCCCTAGGCCTAGCTAGCTAGCAACATTGTGTATGCTCATATATATTTATTATGCTTTAAACTCGAATAACCGTATTTATAGTATGCTATATGGTATATGGTCTATCGAACAATACAAAGCTTGTAATTTATTTCTTTCCACTTGAGGACCTGATCAAGTTATGTAAAAATTATATGGAACCTTCAATAATAGATTCTCATATTACTAGTTTTCTCTAATCTTTCTCTTCGTTTTTCCCAGTAGTGACATGTTATCGAGCTTACGCGAAAAACTTCCATGATTCTATCAACACACACCCCCCCCCCCCCCCCCCCCCCACCCAAAAAAAAAAAAAAAAAAAAAAAAAAATTTCGAACACTGTTATATATGTTTTGATGTATGTTGATAATACCCACAATTGTTTTGTGGGTACCATTTATTTATGTTATATTGTCTTATTTTCAAAACTTTATTTGGGTCTAATTTTCTTTGAATCACTTTGGATAGGAACTAGGACACACAATTACAGTAACTACCCCATATTAATTAGGACAAATTACACATTTCCACAATAAACAATAACCCCAATTACACTTTTAGTTCTTAAACTATTGGAACGCATGATTGACCCCTCAAAAATATAATGTCATTTTAATGTCCCCATTGTCTATTTTGGTGTGAAGTCTGATGAAATTTAGGATTGAAATACCAATTTGCCTTCACTTTAAATATATGACTGTATGGTAAATTAGTCTTTAAATACTAAATTACGTTATTTAACAACAAAATAGATGACATAGGGTTAAGTGTTATTTTTTTTAGTAATTGAGGAGTCGATTATGTGTTTCAATCGGTCAAGGGGTTAGGTACTTAGAGCATTCACATCAGTATGTGTATTTTACACATCTAGTTTTACACTAAAAACCTACTTTTTCTATTTTACACATTCACTTTTACAAAACACCCACATCAGTTCATTTATTTTACAAGATTTTATAATAAAATATTAATTCTTCCCAATTTTTTTATTATTTCTCTCAACTTCCTATACATACGCGTTCTCTCTCTCTATCTCACTCTCTCTACCCATTTTTTTGATCTGTTGCTATCTCTCTCTACTCATCTCTCTCTTTATCTACATCTCTCCACAGCTTCACTTCTTAAACAACAAGACCCAATCTCCAAACAAAACCGGTCAGATCTCTACAGCTTCACTCCTTAAACAACAAGACCTAAACAAGCACCGATCAGATCTCCAAGCACCGATCAGCTTCACTCCTCAAGCACCGATCGGTCAAATCTCCAGCAAGCACCGATCGGTCATCTCTCTCTTTATCTCCATCTCTATACCGGTCAGATCTCCATAGATTTACTTCTCAAACAAGACCCAATCTCCAAAAAAAATCCAATCTCCAAACAAAACCCAACTCTATACCCGATCAGATCTCCAGCAAGCACCGGTTAGATCTCCGAGCACCGATCTCCAGCAAGACCCACTCCCTCTCGGTCAAGCACCGATCAAGCAACTGTAGCGTGGGTTTGTCTGTGTTCTTTGTGTGTGGCTGTGTTTGTGTTGGTGTGCATCTGAGGAGAAGAAGATGAGGAGTTGAGGTAGTTGTGCACGGAGAGAAGAGAGAGAAAAATTGGTGCGAATTTATATTAATAAAATAATAAATACATGAGCTACAATACCGTGTATATATACACGATTACTGTACCTCATGGATAAATATAGATGATTATACTAGACTTTGGAAGCACTGATGTGGAGTAATTTTGAGACAAAATGTGTAAAAATGGTAGTTTTTTCTATTATACATGAGTTTCCATCCATTGATGTGAATGCTCTTAGGATAATAATTTAGGATGGTAAATTGTAATTTTTCCTATTAATTTAGAAATAACTTTTTTTTTTTTAATTACTTTTATCAGTATCAAGGTTTACTCTTATTAGTATCAAGGTCACACATGATAATAACTTTGACATTGTGTAACTCATATTACATTGAGTAGCTAGTAACTCCACCATTTTTATTAGTTTTCATTTGAGAAATGCTATGTCGACCCACTATATTTTTAAAAAACTTTTCACAACAAGTCTTAAATGGTAGGTTTACTTATGATTTATTGTGAAAATGTTGTAAACGTACTACTTCTCTTTTAATTTCGGTTTCATGCTAACCTTTTTCTTATATATATTCTTTTAATTTTTTATATTTTTGGGCAAGCTCACATCAACGGGTAACTCATGCCACATTAATTAAAGCCACAATTTAGTGGTTTTCTAGCATTTTCTTTTTTATTTTATAAAAATTTAAAATAATAGGAGATATTCAGTTAAAAAAGTACTAGAGATAAATTAAACCCGTAAAAAATTAAGCACAAGTCAAATTTGACTCCGTGATCCATCACATGACTCACATTGCATGCTATTGCTAACCCCTCTCTCTCTCTCTGTGGAAATATTTTGGTCACTGTAGGCATGCGGTAATGGTAATTTACGTCACATAGTAATTTTATCACATGGTATGCCAGTATGGTAATTTACGTCACATTATTTAGTAACTGGTTTTATAACCCCCCACCTTTTTTTTGGTTACAGTGGGGCTCGTAGGCTCAGCTAGTTACGTGTTAACCTATTTCTTTTTAATCTTAAATTTATATATATATTTTTGTCATTTTTGGCATGCAATAACAAAATTTCACATGATAGCAATAATAATAATAATAATTAGTCGCTAACCCGTGCGATGCACGGGAAAATTATTGGAAAATAAATTTAATCCATTTTTTTGTCCTATTGAATTTAATCTTTCTTTTATTCTTTTAAAATAAGAATTTAGGTCTAATGATAAAAAACAATCATCATATAATGGACGCAATAAATTAACATTTTATTGAAACTATAAAAAAAAAGTGTATAACATCATTTTGAATAGTAAATCTATAGTTTTATAACATTTTTTCTTAATAACATCTTAAACTTTTTTTTTTTCTTAATGGCATAATGTGTTAGGATCAAAAAAGAGTGTGTAAAATCTAACTGTGAAAAGTTGTTCTTAAAAGGTCAGAAATGCATTAATTTTGTTAAATAAAAACATAACTTTTATCACATTTTATAATAACTTTACAAATTTATAGCATTTATCTTTTAGTTAAGGTTGTATTAGAGGATTGGAGTTTTTCTTAATTGGATGTGTTTATAGTTAATATTTTCACACTTTTGTTTCAATGGCCAATTAACTTTTTACAAAATTGACCAAAATGACATTTTACACCGGTCAAAGTTTGCATCAAATTTTTCAACAAAAAATAATAATAATAATAATAAAATAAAGAACAATTTAAACAATTATTCTACATGAACTTTTCATTGAAGAGCCAATTTAGATTCAACTTCCACCTAAAGAGCGCAACAAACCATTTCCCAATTTTCAATTTTATTATTAGTTGTCTCAACTTCATATTCCTACTATACCAAACACTTGTTTAGATGCGTACTTAGAAGCGTAGCATCCCATAAAAACCTCTTGCCCAATTGACATTAAGCCAGAAAAGCAAACGGCCCCAAAAAACATGCAACTACTTCACACTCTTGGCTTTAGCGTTCTTGGAACCAATGCTTACTAAACATCAGATTTTGTATATCAAATTGTTGCACACTCTAAATGCTTTTATTCATCTGTTAACAATTTCCACAATTACTACTACATGCTATTGAAAAAAAATTATATAGTAATAGTAACTAATAATGCTAAGTCTATCTTTATCTTAAAGCCAAGATAGTGATGTTTGAGGGAACATTTCAACTTAATGGGGTGCAAGCAAAATGCGAATCAAACTAAACTATTAGGATAAACCACTGCTATAAAAAAAAAAAAAAAAAATGCAGGTCCTCCCATTCCTTCTTGCAAGCCAATAGTAGTTGCAAGAGTTATCACGATTGCTCAATTCCATGAGAGCATTCCACCTGATGGTCTTGATGCAAGCATCCTCCTTCTATATCCCATCCCCTGCAAGTTAAATTGTCAATCGGTGGTTTCAAGAAAAAATTACATTTGTACAAAATATAAGCAAACTAACTCATTTGCTTGAGGAAAGAAAGACGAACACCTCAGTTAAAAATTTCTGACTATAAATAGGCAATTACTTTAATTTAGCCGGGGCGGGAAAAAAAAAAGGCAAAGTCTACCATGCTTCCCAAACCTTAAAAAAAATAAAAAGAATGAAAGAAAATGTTCATCAAAGCATCATTCACAGTAATATATATAAAAGCGCCCAAAAGAACTACATACAACCAAATCAATTAAAAAGTAACAATATACACACAA
Source organism: Quercus gilva (assembly GCA_023621385.1). Taxonomy (NCBI): domain Eukaryota; kingdom Viridiplantae; phylum Streptophyta; class Magnoliopsida; order Fagales; family Fagaceae; genus Quercus; species Quercus gilva. Next base: position 34,727,262 of record CM042480.1, read on the forward strand.
AAAAAGGGCCTCATGTGAGGATTATGCTACTCTTAAGTTTGTTTGTTTTTTTGTTTGTTTGTTTGTTTGTTTGTTTGTTTGTTTTTTTTTTTTTTTTTTTTTTTTTTTAAACTTTAAATCCACTTATCAAAAAGTAGAAGTTTTTTTTTTAATCTCTCACCATTTTGTGAGTACCATCATCAATTGGAAACAACTGGAGCTTCAGCTTCATAGGAATATATTGTTCTCAACAAAAATTTTTTTGCAAAAAGGAAGGCAAAGGAAGCAGAACTTTGCCAACAAAATTAGAATAATTTTGGTCTGGAATTTAGATTGGAAACAAATCATGCCATCAAAAACTTTAGATGTCTAGAATTTAAATCCTTTTAGGAATACAGAAAGAAAAAAAAAATAGGCACCCTCCTAGAGCACCTAGGTCATGTTCAACCTCCTTATCCATAACTACCTGCTACAATTGCTCAGTTGCATTGAAAAACAAAGAAAACCCAACAAATGCAGATTTTTTGCATTTATTATATGTATATGATAAGATGACACCAGCTAATATCCATTTTAATGACCTTCATGAAATATTAACATTGTGAATTTGTGATATTGCAAACAGCAAGATTAAAGATGGTTAGTCACTATGGTTCTTTTGTCAATCATAGTAACGGGTGCTAAGTAAACTGCTTAGCCCCTCAAGGGTGAAACGCCCTTGAATTAAGCATCTCTTATGAATGAAAGTATATGCAACCAATTACAACAATTTAACCCAACAGAGCAAGTTGTTAAACAATTGTTTTTGTTGAAAATAAATAATTTTCCTTTGAAACAAATAGAAGCTCATTTAGCAAATATATGTTCCTGGGAAAATAGCAAGACATAGATGTAATGGAAGATGTAGCCCACTTTATCAATGAAGAAAAGCCAAAAGAAATTGGTGCATAGAAACGTGATTTTATCAAAAATTTCTAATAGCCAATAGTCACAACAGCATGCTAAATTCCTAAATATTCTAAAAGAAATTTCACTGAACACATGGTATGAACAATAACTAAAAATAACAAACACTGAAGAGTGTAGAACTACCACAATACTATTAATGCTGACTCCCCAAAATAGAACACCAAAACCTTCTCATAGCAAACTTATAAATAATAAATTAATAATTGAGACTTTGAGACTTTGCAAATACTAAGTGGTATTTAAAATAAAGAAAAAAACCACAGATTGAAAGAAAAGGAAAAAAAAATTACATTGGTTTAAAGCAAGTATAGAGCAGTCATAAAGTCCCTCTAAAGATGCTTCTTTCACAATCACGTGAAATTTGAATATGAAATCTAAAGAATTGGCTCCTTTAGGATATGGAATTCTGGAATGTGCGAACAACTGAAAGGTGTGTGTCTACTGTTTCTTCACCAATTTGAAAGGTAGGTTTGCTGATGCTATAACAAAAGCTAAGGTTTTCGACTTTCTTATTAAAGATTATAAAATTGTCCCTAGTTATTTTTAAGTCATTATAGTAGAGATCAATTGTAAATCATATGCAATGTCAATAATTTTGCATCCTTGTGAAACATATTCAGGTACTATAGATTTAACCTTACACGGTAGGCATAAGTGCATAAACACTGAGATTAATACCGAAACACAATCAAATTAGTAAGTAAATATATGCATGTCTACTTATAAGAAATTCATTTCCAACAACAAAATAAAAAATCGAGGCCAATAACAATGTATCCAAATTAGAGTAGTGCTTCCAGCGTTTCTACTTATCATAACAAAAATCACTTATTTTTAAGGATTACATATTTATTGAAAGGATGAATAACAGATAATCCTTATATTTTCCTAACGAATGTTATCAAACATAATATACAACGTACATTCAGTTGAATTAAGTAGTCAATTCAAAACCTTCTCCACTAATAGATGCTTTCATGTAAGAATGTAGTATTATTCATGAAATAGTAATATCAATTCAATTCTGACAAATAAAAGAGTATCACCAACATTAAACATGTTGATATTACAAATTAACTTCTAGTAATTTCAGAAATCTAATAACTAAAAATCATTATCATGCAGCCATTATATATGGGTTTAAAAGCATCCTATCAATCATTCAGACCCATTGCATTATCTAATAGCAGAAAAAATTTATAAAATTTAAGCAATAATAGATCTTGATGATCCTAAAAAACCGTCTAAAATGTTAGATCTTGATTAGCTTGTAATACATATCTGATACCTACAGGTGGTCTCTATCTACACTCTTCAACAACCACTCTTGTCTGATTAGTTTTCTAAGCTTCCATAAATTTCCATATCAAGATTAGTAGCTATCTGCACCAAATTCATTGCTGTCTAGCTTCACTCACCCACCTTTGGTTTCGATTGTACCATAACAGCAAGGCTATATTCAGCATGAACTCCACCTCCATGACATGCCCATTTTGCTAATAACACTATACCTATGGAAACATCATGGTTGGTCTCTACACTTCCAGCACTTCTGAGCACTCCCATATTTCATGTGTCACTAATTCTGCACTATCCCCACATATTTCACTTGAGAATGATGAAATTATTTTCCTATAGTAAAGATTGAGCTTATTCATAGGTAAAATATTGTGGATCACCTTTCAAGCAAAAATTAAAAGTCATGGCTGCACATTTAGTGTCAAATACAAAGAGAAGTACTTTTTAGCACGTCACAGCACATCATGCTCTTTAAGAGTGACAAACCACATGTGCAATATAGACCACTCCAATAAGAGCAATTGATGAATTTTGAATGTTCCCTAAATCCTAAATTAGACCTTGTTACAATAATGCTTCCCAAAAAAGAAAAAATTGTACAATACTATCAACTATTACTAAAACTATCTAAATGTTGTTTTCTACAATATAAACCTATCCCACCATCAATAACAATCCCAATATCTAACATATGAATCATAAAAAAATTCAAACCCATACCAATCCTAATATCTAACATATGAATCATAAAAGAATTTCAAATACACAATCTAAAAGAATTAGAAATTAAAATTCCTTATGAATTTCAAATTTAAATCCCCAAACTATACACTAAAATCAAGTTTTTATGCGGTAGCCACATGAACCCAAATAAAAATTCACAAAATTAAATCCAAAAAAACTGAAGAATTATAAAGAGAGTAATAAAAATTCGGAATTGTAAAGCGAGCAAAAAAAATTTCAAAACAAAGGAATGAAAAATACAAATTTTTAGCCGTGAGTTGCACGGTAACAAATAATCCCTAAAAAAAATATTATTTACAATATAATATAGGGTTATGAATTCCTAATCAAATTTGGTTAGGGTTATGGATTCCTAATCAAAATATAATATAGGGTCATGAATTCCTAATATGTTAATGGTATAGAAAATTATTTACCAGCAGTGGTGGTGTCTGATTTGATTTTCTCTTCAAGCTCTGTTGCGGTCCTATCGTCACCTTCGCTTCTGGAAAAACTCTCCGACTGTGAAACCATATGGTTGGTGATGTCTTCTTTCTATCTCGGACTTGATCGTGTGGGGATGGCTTATTGGCAGGAATGATTTTTAGTGTTGGGTTTTGGGGAAGGAGAAGGTAGAGAAATAGAGAAGAGAGAGGAACGGTAGAGTGTGGGTCTGTTTTTTTTTTTTTTTGCGCTTATGTTATATTTTGGTTTTTATTGGTTTTTAGAAAAGGTTTTTTTTTTTTACGCTTATGTTTTTTTTTTTTTTTTTTAGAATTTTTTTTGTTGCGATTTTTTTTTTTAATAATGTGTTGTCGTGGAAAATTGTGGAAGCTTCAAAAGCTTCGGTTATATATATATATATATAGATTATTATTATTATTATTATTTTTTTAAGGAAAATATAGTAACTAGTAATTTTACTCACTACAAGAAATTTGGATTCACGGCGTATTTTTTTTTTTTTTTTTTGGCAATGTTTCCAAATATGCCACTATAGGAGCTCTATTATAGCAGTTTTAGAAAACACTGCTAAAGAATGAATATATTTTTTTTGCGACGTTTACAAACGCGGTCTAAACCTAGATTTCTTGTAGTGACTGCATTCTCGTATTAAATTGAGTAATAACTTCACAGTTGTTAGGGGCATTTTTCGTTCGTTGCCCACATGATGTTAGGGGAGTCAAAACCGAGACTCGACTTTAGGCTTGAAACATGGCCCAAAGGCTATTGGTGAAGTGTGAAAGGCCCATTTTTCTCAAAGTCTAGGTTGCATCCAACAAAGATTATAATAAGGCCCCAAAAATACCTCTTCCAGAGATAAGCTAGCACAAAGGATGGCTCACCACAACAAGTGCTTAAATAATAGTCTAGTAGTAAGCAAGAGAAACGTCCAACGGTAGATGTTTGGAAAATTAATAAATGTATTTGCATAGTAAAAATTATGCATTTCCTCCATAGTTGGTTAATATAGAAGTTGGCCCATTATAACAAGTACACAAGGAAAAACGGTCCAGCAGTGAATATGACAGACCTCCAGCAGTAATGTCTAATTAGTCAATAAATGTGTTTACATGATAAAAATCATGAAGGAAAACTTCCATAGTATCCAAAACATTATGGTTTTCATCATAATAACAATAAACAAGGATTAAAGGCTTCATAATTACAAGTAAAAGAGGAAAAAATAGGGTGGAATGAAGGGAGAGAGAGATTCCAGCTCAGTGCAGCACATATTGAACTAAGATTTTTGAAATATCTATATGTGGGGCATGAATGGTTTAGTGTAGGCTATTTTTGAGTGAGTGGGTATTTAAGCTTGTGGTGGTGTGATGGAGTTAATGTTGAGGCTAAGGCTTTTATGGGTAAAGAGTTGATTGTGACTGATTAGGAAACATTTATAGGCTGTGAGTATGCATAAAAAGAAAGGGAATGTCTGAGGCTAAGTGAGTATGAGCTAAGGGGGATGATTTATGAGTTTGGGGAGAGTTGAACCATAATCAAAGTGACAAGAAAATCATAAATTTCAAAGGGGTTTGGTGTTTATTTTAAGGTGCTAGGATTTTCTGAGAAGATGGAATGTGATGTTTATGGGTAAGTGTATATGAGCATTTATGGACTAAAGGCTAGTTTTTGAACTAAGGGAATGCCTTATGGGCTGAAAATAGCGTGATGGGTGAGGAATTTTATGATAAGATTTGTTGTCCTCCATGAGTTGATGGTAGTTCCCTTTTATAATGAAGCTTAAGGGATTGATTAGCAAAAGTCCAAAAACATAAGACTGATCAGGGGCAGGACAACAGACTTAATTATCCTAGGATTTGGCCTAAAATGGGAGATTTGCTTTTGGGGCTGTTTTGCTTCTTTGGGCAATGTCACACATGGGTAAAAATAAGTGTAATCTTGCATTAAATGCTAAGAATTCTAAGATTGTGTTTAGCCAATGAGATTAAGGCAGGTATTAGGAGGAATCCTAGTGTTGTAACTGGGATTTGGACCCTGAGAAGTAGGATTCAACACTCCAAGCCAAGTGTCAAAGTTTAAGTCCACTTCAGAGGGTTTTGTTGAAAATCCCTTTATACCTTCCAAACCACATGTTCTCAAAATTTTCCCTTTAGGATTCATGGGCTTGGTTCATGAACCAATTACATAGATTTTTAGTAATAAAATAAACTATTTGGTTTAAGATTTCATGAGCTTGGAGGTCTTGGTTATGGCTTCCTTAAGTTGTAACCAAAACTTGGGAAAGAAGGGTATTTATTGCCATTAGCTTTTAGGTGTCAGCCTCTGGTACTGCTCACGTCAGAGTTAGCAGTGGGACAAGTGGCCAGCTTTTAATTTGGTTTAGGAGCTTGGTCGTTTCTTGAGGGTGACCTCTAGCGGAAGGCAGAACTGAATGGAGTTCTCCAGCGGGGTCAGCTTGATAGGCTAAGAATGTATTGACCCCTTATGATATATTAATTGATTAATTAGCCAATTTTATTAATTAATTAAATTAACATTCAAAGTGCATGGTAGCACAAACAAATCACCAATTATCTAAAGTATGCAGTGGAAAATAAATTGACACGGTGTTTTGTTTACGAATGAGGAAACTTACACGGTAAAAACCCCGCCGGGTGATTTTAAGGTCACCACTCTCGAGAATACATTATTATCAAAATAAGCGGTTACAAGTAAAGGAATCGTAGTACCTTATATTAATCTACAGTTGAAACCTTACCCCAATACCCAATTGGACTTGTTCTGTAGTGACAATCTCTCCTTTTCAATGCACGGCTTCTAGTACGTGACTAACCAATTGCACGGATCCTAGTATGCGACTTAATCACCAACTTTAGAAGGATGTTAGCTGCAAATTTCTTCAATTCATCACACGATGAAGATCATGAAGTTGCTTGGTCACAAAATCTTATGGTGTACAAACCAGCAACTTCTTTGAGAGAAAGAAGAACTAGGGCAAACTAGGTTTCCGATCACACTTATCTTCATACTTGTGGAATTGTGCTCTTGTGCAATTGTGTGTAACCTTTTATGGCCTTTAAAATAATCCTTATATATGTTTAGGGTTGTGAGAAAAGAAAGCCCAAACATACATTCACGGATTGGATGAAAATAAGCTCTGAAAAACTGAACTTCATAAATCTCAATAGATACCCTATCTGTCGAGCAGCTATCAAAAAACGGGCTGAAACAGCTATCTTTAAACCTTGATAGATATTAGCTGTCGAGCTTTAATGAACAACACTTTCTTACTTGATTCTTGGATAGACTTGCATGTGTTTAACACTTGAACTTGAAACCTTATTTCTTGAAGCATTAAACACATCCTAGATCTATCCAATTACAAGTAAAGTGCGTTTTGTCAAAGGATTAGCTAATTACATAAAATAGTGACGTATGTTCCTAACATTGAATCACATATGTCCTAACAATCTCCCCCTTTGGCAATCCGTGACAAAACCACAACAAACAAATAAACATATGGGAGAAGTCATATATCACTCAACTTATATTCACTTGTTGAATACAATAAAATCTATTCTAACACAAACTCTTGAAAAACTTTGCAAGAAGAGAGTTTATGGCAAGTAGACTTTGACAACCTGTATTTCTGAAATACTTTAAACAAAACTCATCAAGGCATTTTAGTATGAAACAGAAACAATAGATTGCATACAATATATAAGAAGCATGTACATAAAGAGAGAAAAGAAACAACACATGTAAAAATAGGTGAAAGAACTATAATAACAACCTCAAATGTTTATATATTAACAAGTACAAGGTTTGCTATCACAACATGATCACAAGATCTAAGGTACATGAACAATGTATCTAAAATAGAGAGAAACGAAAATGATATATATAAGTCCTCACTACATCCCTCAAAATATGAACACTCCCTCTAACAAAAATCTCCTATACTAATCCTCCCCCTATGAGTATGACTACTCTCATATCCAAAACTACTTCCCCCTTTTTGTCATGAGTGACAAAGGATAAGTATATGAAGTAGACATCTCATTAGCATTGGAAGAGCTAGCATTATCATTCTCATAAGCATCAGAAGCATCAACATCAGCATCATCATCCTTATCCTTAGAAGCCTCTAGAGTAGGAGAAGGAGAAGCAACGAAGCCACCCATGACAGCCTGTCATTGTGCAATACGACCAACACGGGTGTTCACCTGACACAACTCAGCACTGAGAGTGTCAAGGCGAGCATCCATGCGCACAAGCTATGCCATGATGTCCTCGAGAGTTACACTGCCCATATAAGAAGAGGGAGCGGATGTTGATGGAGCTGTAGAAGCTGGAGGAATCACTGCCTCGAACGTAGTTGCACCTTGCTCTATTTAATGGTAGCGGCTTTTATGGCACACATAACATGGAAGTGGTCGGAAATGGGAAAGGGGACAGAAAAATGGCTTAGAATCCTCGTGATAGCCGAAGGGAAGATGAGCTTACCACGGGTCGTTGTATCCTTATACACATCTATGAGGGAAAGAATGAAATGAGAGGGAAAATTTATAGTAAGATGCTCTAAAACAGAAAGCAAAAATTGAGCACGAGGCTCTATAATGGAGTTATAATGAGATAAAGGATGCAAAACAAAAGTCATAACCATGTTAATAAACCTAGGACCTTTAGTAAAGGCCGTATAAGGAGTGAACTAACGATCACCCCAATCAAAGGGACGCTCACGAAAAGGGGATACAAGCTTGTCTTTAGACACGGTCTTAAGACGATTACAACCAAGGTAGTCAGGATGCGCTACCCTGGGGACAAGTAGCACGTCGGATACAATATCCGGAGTGACCACGATGCGCGTACCTCAAACGCAAGTGACAAAGAGAGGTACTGAATAATCAAATCCATGCGTGTTGGAGTAGAACTCCTGTATAAGCACGAATGGACAAGTGACCGGGACGTCATACAGTGACTCCCAACCCTTACTGTGAATGACAGTGGGTAGATCAGTGTCGAAGAAGTCCGACAAAATGACTTGGCGTTCCGAATGAATGCCTTGTCTAGAAAAGTTCTTCGAAAAGTCTTGTCGGGCTTTATTATAACGGAACCGAACATGAGAGGGAGTAGGATTAAAAGAAGAAGATGCCCCGGAACGAAGAGGGTTTCGAGACGGAGTGGATTTATGTTTAGGTGCCATGACGCAACTAACATAAACAAGAGAGAGAGAGGGAGAGAGAGAGAGAGACACGCAGAAAAGCACCAATCACAATCAATATATAAGAAAATAAAGAATGTAAGGTACGTATGCATGAAAATGAATGAACATGTGATACGCAATAGTAAAAACATCATGGGCTCAGCCCAATCCAATCCTATCAGCACATAATTATTTCAACAAAGTGAACACACATCTAAAATGCATGAAACATTATTATAATGCACATGTGATGTAATGCATGATGGTTTAAAGCCATTTTCACAAAGCCCATCCCAAAAATTTCACAAAAACTCCATTAATTTTGAAAAACCCCAAAATTTATCAAAAATCCCAAAAGTTAGGTCAAAAGATATGAAATGCACAAGAAAGAGGGAGGAATCAACATTCCAAATGAAGAAAAATGATCTTGAGGCCGTAAAACTCTTGGGAAAGGAGTTTGAAGTGAGAAAGAGAGGTTTTGGGAGGTGAAGAGTCTATAGGAGTCGAGAGAGATTGAGAGAAATGAACCTGAAATTGTGCGGATCCTATATATAGAACCTCTTAAATCTAGACAGATCGAGAGGTGTTGAAAGGTGTCAAGAGGTGTCGGGGTTTAAACTTCGACATGCAGTTATTGAGTAGCTATCCAGAGGTGTCCACAACAAAAAAAGGCTCGATGGATCGAGGAGCAATCGAGCATCTATTGAGGAGATAGAAACTTTCTCGATGGATCGAGGAGCTATCGAGATTGCGATAAAAATAAGCTAAAGAGCTCGATAGATAGCCTAACTATTAAGAGGTGTAGAGGAGCTGTCGAGATTGCTTAAAAACAGTTTTTCAAGAAGAGAAAAACACATACATGAATGCAATCAAACATGTAACTCAACCAAGGATCCAAAAAAAGATTTTAATCTCTCAAAAACATCTCTCAATAAGAAAAATATTAAGCACATAGATCCAAAGAAACACACACACACACACACACACACACACACACACACACAAAACAAGTCTAACCAATTTTATATTTCAAAAACAAGTTAAGACAGTTTAGTGAGTATACATTAACATATGTAAACCTTGATATGGCCAAATTACATTATACCTGCACATGTATTAAGAGTAGCAAAGAATATTGCGTGTTGTGTGTGAAAAATATCGCAAGATTGCATAAGTGTTTATGTGTTATGGCGATTTGAGGTATGAGAAAATCACTTTAACTCACACACAATCATAACTGTTTGATGGGGACTATCACCTTCGAGGTACATCCTATTACTCCCACATCTCCTAAAATATACGCTTGCAATCATATATAAAGCATTTTAATCTTTTTACTTTTCTTTTTCTTTGCATATTTTTCTTTTTAAGCAAACCATGCATGGGCATATATGAGATAGAAAAGAAATACCCAATGATGTTAAGCATTTGGCATTCCACTTTTGCTATGCTGAAGCATACAAATGTCATTTCTTGATTGGCGAGCAACAGTGGTGAGATGGTTATTTATGCCTTTCTCTTAGGATTTTCTAGTTCTTCCTGTCAAAAAGAGTGATATGAGTATTAAGTACAAGAGATTACTTAACCTTACTCATCACAAACACGAGCCACAAAGCTCACTTGCTTAGTTGTGCATAAAGATGCTCATCTAAACTACAAAAGATACAAAGTTTAGAAAACTTTGTTTCAATGGCCATCCAAGGTACACAAGTACCAATGTACACAAACACTCACTATTTTTGTATTTTTCAATTTTTTTTATATGAAAAACAAAATAAAGCAAAACTGGAAAAAAAAAAAAAAAAAAAAAAAAGCCAAAAACCAAAAACATGTTGAACAAAAACAAAGCAATGCATAAAATTAGATTGACTCAAAACTAGAAAGCAAAACACACAAGTAATGCAAAACCAAAAACAAGAAGGGGAGAGAAAAAAAAATGACAATCACTTGGAGACTTTTTCCTTCCACACCTTGGAAGAACCTTTCTGTTTAACAAACCCTTGATCCGGTGGTGAGGGGGAAGAGTTAAAATCATTCAAGTTTGAAAGGAACATGAGGGCTTTGAGTAGATATCCAAGAGGAGCAGAAGAGGATAGAAGCTAATTTTGGTTTCTCGAGGCGATCATGCTGTTGCTCTGTTGAGTGGCTGACCACTTATAGCAATTAGATTAAGTATGTCCAGCTGCACCACAATTATGACAAAAATACTGCTTTTTCTATTTAGGCTTTTGATTATTTCCCTTCTTAGTCCTAGGGTTCTTAATCTCTTTCTTATCAAGCTTATGGGGTGCTCCTAAGATAGATTTACCCTTGTCTACGTTCTCACTAGCTAATTCATTCTTAACATCATTGTTCTCAGTTTCAAGATTATTAGTAGGAGGAACAAAAACAGTAGAACTAGAAGTAGCAATACTAGGAAAAGAGAAATCATACCTTAAACCGGTTTGATCAAAAGTTAATTTCTGAAGACTGAGCATCTCATCGAGCTTAGCACTTGAAGTCCTTTCCAACTGAGCTCTAACTTGGAATAGTTCTGCCTCAAGCTTCTTGGTCTTCTCAGCCAAGAAATTATTCTCAAATCTCAGTGTTTCAATATTCTGATTATCTTTATCAAACTTTGTAGAGATTTCTTATAGTTCAAGCTCCACATCACTAAGCTTCTTGGTGGCCAACCTATATAACTTCTCATACTTTTCAGAGACCTTGTATAACTTTGCATAGGCTGTGTGGATGTCATTTTGGTCATCCATCTTTTCAAACTTAGACTCCACTAATTCCTCTTCTTCATCCACATCTTCAACAATTCCTTCAGTAGGATTTAGGCAGTGAAGGCATTTAAGATTCCCTCATCCTCATTATCGGAGTCATCCTCAGGCTTAGTGTTGCTCAAGGTAGTAGCAAGTGCCTTAATTTTTTCAATGGTCTTGAGATAAGTAGGGCACCCTAGTTGCATGTGACTAAAGCCTTGACACCCAAAGCACTTTGGTCCTGAGGGTACAGTGTACTAACTGCCATCCCTAGCATCCTTCTTCCCTTTGTCCTGACTTTTAGACTGAGAAGAACTCAACTGTCTAAGGTCTTTGTCGAAGCCCTTTACATTGACATTTTTCATGAACTTCTTGAATTGCCTAGTGATGTAGGATTTCATCTTAGAAACTTCATCATCAGAAAACTCATCAATATCACTGCTCTTGGCCTTCAATGCCATGCTCTTACTTTTGCTCGATTTCCCGATCCTTGTCAAACCCAACTCATAGGTTTGCAGATTCCCAACCAACTCTGTCAAAGGAATTTTGTCAATGTCCTTTGATTCCTTAATGACAGTGATCTTGGGATGGAATCTCTCGGATAGAGATCTGAGCACTTTTCCACAATCTTGGGTTCAGGAATGGTTTCCTCAAGATTAAAAGCTGAGTTCACTTTGTCCTTGAGCTTGGCATAGAACTCATAAAACGACTCATTCTCCTCCATCTTGATCTCTTCAAAGCTTGTAGTGAGCCTCTGAAGCTTTGAATCCTTGATAGCCTTGGTTCCTTCATAGGTTGTCTAGAGAATGGTCCATGCTTCCTTAGCAGTTTTAGTAGAGGATATTTTCTTAAATTCCTCATTTGTGACTGCATTGAATAGAGCATTCAATGCTCTGCTGTTGAAGTTTGTCGCCTTTATCTTAGCATCATCCCAGTCGGCTGGCTTTTCCATAGGCTTGGTCCAGCCTATCTTCGTAGCTTGCCACACCTTTTCATCTAATGACTGCAAGAAAGCTCTCATACGCACTTTCCAGTATGTATAGTTAGTGCCATCAAATAAAGGAGGTATAATAAGAGATTGTCCTCTATCCATAACAAACAAGGGTCAATGGATCACACAGCAAAGATTACCCTTAATCAGAGTGTGCTTGTTCTTAGATCACTTGATAGGCCAATAATGTATTGACCCCATGTGATATATTAATTGATTAATTAGCCAAGTTTATTAATAAATCAAATTAACTTGCAAAGCGCATGGTAGCACAAATAAATCACCAATTATCTAAAGTATGTAGCAGAAAATAAATTGACATGGTGATTTGTTTACGAATGGGGAAAACCTACACGGTAAAAACCCCACCAGGTGATTTTAAGGTCACTACTCCCGAAAATCCACTATTATCAAAACAAGCGGTTACAAGTAAAGGAATCTCAGTATCTTATACCAACCTACAGTTGAACCCTTATCCCAATACCCAATTGGACTTGTTCTGTAGTGACAATCTCTTCTTTTCAATGCACGGCTCCCAGTACGTGACTAATCAATTGTGTGGATCCCAATACACAACTTAATCACCAACTTGAGAAGGAGCTGCAAAGTTCTTCAGCTCATCACACGATGAAGATCATGAAATTGCTTGGTCACAAAATCCTATAGTGTACAAACACAGCAGCTTCTTCGAGAGAAAGAAGAACTAGGGCAAACTAGGTTTCTGGTCACACTTTTCTTCCCGCTTATGGAATTGTGCTCTTATGTAACTGTGCGTAACCTTTTATGGCCCTTAAAATAATCCTTATATATGTTTAGGGTTGTGAGAAAAGAAAGCCTAAACATACATTCACGGATTGGATGAAAATCAGCTCTGAAAAACTGAACTTCATAAATCTCGACAGATACTCTATCTATCAAGCAACTGTTGAACCTCGAGTTGAAACAACTCTCTTTAAACCTCGATAGATACTAGTTGTCGAGCTTTAATGAATAGCACTTTCTCACTTGATTCTTGGACAGATCTGCATGGGTTTAACACTTGAACTTGAAACCTTGTTTCTTCAAGCATTAAACACATCCTAGATCTACCCAATTACAAGTAAAGTGCGTTTTGTCAAAGGATTAGCCAATTACATAAAATAGTGACATATGTTCCTAACATTGAATCACATATGTCCTAACAAGTTTGCACATATGGGCTGTTTTGGCTAAGATTTCATGTTGGGCTTGGCCATGAGGGCTGAGTATTTTGGTGGGCTTCTGACTTGGTGGTTCTCTCCACTTGGGCCTATCTTTTTACTTTCCCATTGTAAGCCCTACAAAATGGACAAAGCTACCATATATTGCCATGGATTTTTATTCCACATGGGCTTTAGTTTTTAGTAGAATTAAAATGAATTCATGAGCTTTAATAAATATTTGTGATAGGTTTTGGGTATTAATTTCCATGGGCTTTAAATAAAAACTTGTATAGTTTCTCATAATTTTTGCCATGGATTACTTTGTAAATGATATTTTCTTTGGGGCTTTTTAAATAATGACCTCCAATATTTTCTTGAGAATAATAATTACCATGGGTTTTTAATAGAGGCAATATCCATGGGTTTCAAATAAAATATGGTAACAACCACTATAATGGAATAATGTGATATTCTCATGAGTTTTTCTATAGATAATCATAATGGGCATGTAGGATAAATAATTATCATGAGTTTTGGAAATAAATATTATGAATATTGTGATATAAGATAAATAATGACTATGAGTTTATAATATGATATGAAATAAATAATCATAAATTTCCATGGGCTTTTATAAGATGATTGCCATGGGTTTTGAAAATAGATAATTGCCATAGATTTCATGGGCATGTAATATTATAGTAATAGATTTAAGAATTTAAAGTATTGTTCGTCATTGGACTTTTAGTAAAATACTTATGATATAGTATTTTGCCAAGTATTAATAACCTTGGATTTTTCATAAAATAATATTAAATAGTTAGCTTAGACTTTTTATAAATAGTGTCAAGTAGTTAGCTTGGGTTTTTGATAGTGCCAAGTAATTAGCTTGGGCTTTTGATGTTGCCAATAAAAATTGGGCTTTTTGATGTTGACAGCGAGAATTGGGCTTTTGATGTTTCTAATGAAAATTGGGTTTTTTTATTTTTTATTTTTTTTATTTTATATTGCCAGCAAGAACTGGGCTTTTAATGTTGCCAATGAGAATTTGGCTTTTTTGATATTGCTGATAAGAATTGGGCTTTTGATTAATAAATTTCTATGGGTTTAAATCATGGGATTTGATCATGAATTTGAATTCCATTGACAAAATTGTTTTTCCATGGACTTGAATCGTGGGCTCTTCAAATATTGCCAAACATAAGTATCTTGTGTTTTAAATAGAATGGGGTGTGTGTATTCGGTTGATAGGGCCAGTTTTGGACTTAGTTAAATAATGATAATAAAATTAGATAAAATATGAGTTTTTTAGGCTTTTTGTGATAGTTTATATCATGACCCAATTTAGATAATGAGATATGAAATATTTGTGATTAACATAATAATAGGGCAAGAAATATTTGGGAGAGCCGAATAACTTATTTGTGGTGTTTGAAAATAAATAGGTGATACTTAAATAATATTAGGTGTAAAAAAATTGCACCCTAACAACAGTTTTATGGTAATTATTAATTTTTTGTGAGATTATGATAGGTTTATAAAAGATTGTATATGTAAAATCCGATGGTATACTTCACCACATCACTTGCTAACCTATGTATTTTTTTGAATTTTTTTTTTTTTTTTGAAAATTTAATGTTACTTCAGATAAACAATTAATAACATTGTTGCAAATGGTTGCAACTTTGTCACATTTATAGGTAACTTATGTCACATTAAGCAATAACTTTGCAGTTTTATTGTTTTTTTATCATGTTAGATTGTGACAGGGGTCCATAAGACTAGTGGTGTCAAATGGGTGGGTTTGGGGTGGGTATAATTGGGTTGGGTACATAAAACCCATTTACCCATTTATTGCCCATTTAACTTATTACTTCTAACCCAAACCCACCCCAACCTAATTATTATGGGTAAACCCCAACCCACCCAATTACCCAATAATTAAAATTACCAAAATGCCCCTAAAACAAGAAAATGACCAAAGTACTCTTAAAATCCTTTAAAATTACCATAATACCCCCTAAATGTAAAAAGGAACCAAATATTATTAAAAACCACTAAAAATTACTAAAATACCCCATAAATAAAAAAAATGACCGAAATACTCTTGAAACTAAAAAATGACCAAAATATCTCCAAAACCTAAAAAATGACCAAAATACCCCTAAAACCTAAATATGACCAAAATACCCCTTAAACCTAAAAATGACCAAAACACCCCCGAAACCTAATAAATAACCAAAAATGACAAAAATGTCAATTTTTAGGTTTAAGGGGGGTGCTTGGGGGCCTTTTATTGGAGCTCAGCCATGTGTTATCTGCTGGATTAGTGACCTTGCTAGGCCCGGGTTGTGTTCAAGGAGTTGCATTTGGAACTCAACATTGGGCCATGTGGTCCAATGGCTACCGGTGTATTTTTAACCCTATCAAACCATTAAAGCCAAAGTCTAAGAATCATATAATGGTTGAATAAACATGTTATATGTGTTTGATATAATAGTTTTGATTAATAGTTGTAATAGTAGTTGAAATAAAGTAATTTGTATTTAAAAGTGAAGTAATCATGTACTCAATGATGTAAATTTAAAGATATGGAAGTAGAGTCACTTATCTATGTATGATTTTTAGCTCCAGTTGTATAGTATCAGTGAGTTGACAGCATTCCAGCAGAATGACTCTAGCGGTTGAGAGGCAATTTGCCATAGTAACTTCAAGATTGAAGGGGAAAAATGGGTGCAACTGGAGGGAGAAAGAGTATGTCCAGCTGTGTGTAGAAGCTGATTAAGCTTGCCCTTCTTATCATGCACTTAAATGAGTTTCCCTCTTGATAATGCTCTTTTAGTGATTGTGAAGTTATGCATAGTGTTGCCTTCCATGAGAAGTGCTTTTGTATGGAGTATTTATGCCTTCTAAGAGATGGGATTTCTATAAGATAGATTTATGCCTTCCATGAGAATGGCTTTGATATGAGGCCTTGGTGCCTTCTAGGAGAAGGGCTTTAGTATTAGAAGTTTATGCCTTCCATGAGAAGGGCTTTTATAAGAGAGGTGGAGAAGTGTATTGAGATGTGTTTATGGGCAGTAAAATAGTAGAATTTCAGAGTGAGAGAGTATGATAGTGGAGTTTAGAAGAGTTGTGGTGTGTTATATGTAATGGTGTAGTAAGTGTGTATAGGATTGTGTGAGAGAAATGGAGAAATAGATGTTTAGAGATATGGGCAACAACATAGATGTATTTTCTGACTATGGAGAGTGAGAGAATGAGTATAAGAGAATAATGGCTTTGTAGTGTGTTTAGCAATGCTGCTGGATTTTCTACTGGAGGATGGATGAGGACTTATGAAGGGTAGTTATGAGCTAAGGGCTGAAGAGTTTAGTTTCTAATTTGGAAACTAAAAACTCAGACGCTCAGAACTTCATTAAGAACTTAAGAAGATAATTAAAGGGAGAGAGAAGTTTATGAGAAAGTTGTTCTTCTCTATTGGTGTCCTTTAGTATGTTGATGAAGGGCTCCATTTATAGCTGAGTTTAAGGGAGTTTTTAGTAAATAATATCAGCCAAAATCTGTCCCAATCAGCAATAAATCTTCAGAGAATCCATCCTAAGATTTGGCCAAAAATGGTATGTTTAGCTTTAAGGTATTCTTGCTGTTTTGGGTAAGAGCTGCTGGAGGAAAGAGCAAAAGAAAAGGAAAGTACTTTAGCAAGAAAAAGATAGTTTCTTTAGTTGGTTTTGGTTTTTAGCCAAATGTGGAAAATTAGTAATTTTAAGGCTGCTGGGTCAGTTGTTACATCTGTTTTAAAAAAGTTGTCCCAGCTGTCAGGAAAAGTTGTCACAGCAGCTGTCATAAGATAGCTATTGCTGCTGGGATTTCAGCATTAAATGGTTGGTGATATCAGTTTCAGCTAGGTATCAAGCGCTGAACATACTGCTGGTGTTCTACTAGAAATGTTTCCTTTTTTGGGTGTTTATATTTTTGGTCCAAGGTTCTATTACAACACATTTTTAGTAAGTAATAGAATGGTTGGTTGAAATTTAATGAAGCTTTAGAGATTTAGTCAAGGTCTCATTGTGTTGTGACTTAATCTTGGTGAGCAAGAAGAGCATTTAATGCTCCACTCTAGCAGCTAGCAGAGAAATATTTGGCTTGATTGTGGTAGATAGCAGCTGGATATTAGAGATATCATAAATATTCTATATATTTGGAGATTAAAGATAGCCAATTAGATTAGGCCATGTGTTTGAGTTGGATTTTAGTTGAAAGTAGTAATGTAGTTTATGTAGAATAATATAATGAAGTTTCTAAATTTGTATAGGAACAGCTGGAGGTTGAATGAATGGTTATTTTCTCAGCATTTAGATGGTTAGAGATATTGAGTATTTGTTATATGATGAATATTAAGTTTTAGGAAAAAAGCAAAACCCGTTACACATGGACTCGTTAGATTAGGGAGTTGGAGAAGACACGCCAAATAACATGTTTCTTTTATCAACTTTAAACCGCTGGAGCTTTATTGAACATACCTTTTGTCCTTCCAAACCACGACTCCCAAAGTTTCCCCAAAGAGACTCATAAGCTTGGATCATAAGCCGAATATGGGATGATATATCTTGGGTTTTGTTATCATTTTGTGTAAATATGGACTTTTGTTGAAGAAGTCGCTTGCCATGGGTGTAAGAGAGGTAATATGGGTCGTGAGCTTTGATTCATTGCTTGAGCCTGATCCATATGTTGATGTTGATGATGTCATGGGGTTATGATCCCAATTGATGAAGAGGAAATGTGGACCATGAATTTGCCTTTTGAAGTAAGGATCTTGTGGGCCACGTGAGCCCTATCCATGAGATATAAGCTTATTTTGGGTTTTAAAGAGATTTACTCAAAAAATCAATAATATGTTTACGTGGCATGGGTTGCCAATGAAGTAGTGCCATGTGGAACGAAAAAAGAGTCCTCAATAGGGGTAATTTGGTCATTTTTTAGGTTTATGGGGTATTTTAGTCATTTCTTAGGTTTATGGAGTATTTGGTAATTTTAAGGTTTCGAGGGTATTTTGGTCATTTTTTGGGTTTAGGGGGTATTTTGATCATTTTCTAGGTTTATGGGGGTATTTTGGTCAATTTTTAGGTTTCAGGGGTATTTCGAACATTTTTTAGGTTTAGGGGATATTTTGGTAATTTTTAGGTTTCGGGGGTATTTCGGTCATTTTTTAGGGGTTTAGGGTGTATTTTGGTCAATTTTTAGGTGTCGGGGGTATTTTGGTCAATTTTTAGGTTTTGGAGGGAATTTCAGTCATTTTTTAGGTTTAGGGGGTAATTTGGTAATTTTTAGGTTTAGGGGGTATTTTGGTAATTTTTTAGGTTTCAAGGGGTATTTTGGTCAATTTTTAGGTTTCAAGGGGTATTTTGGTCAATTTTTAGGTTTTGGGGGTATTTCGGTCATTTTTAGGTTTTGGTGGTATTTTGGTAATTTTTAGGTTTAGGGGGTTTGGTCAATATTTAGGTTTCGGGAGGTATTTTGGTCATTTTTTAGATTTAGAGGTGTTTTGGTCAATTTTAGGTTCTAGGGGTATTTCAGTCATTTTTTAGGTTTCGGGAGTATTTTGGTAATTTTTTAGGTTTAGGGGTATTTCGGTCAATTTTCAGGTTTTGGAGGTATTTCAGTCATTTTTTAGGTTTTGGAGGTATTTCAGTCATTTTTTAGGTTTAAGGGGTATTTTGGTCTCTTTTAGGTCTTACGGGTATTTTGGTCATTTTTAGTTTTAGGCAATATTTTAGTCATTTGTTAGGTTTACGGGGTATTTTGGTATTTTTTAGTGGTTTTGGGGTGTTTTAGAGTTGAATGATTTGTAGAAATGGTACTTGGATCATAGTTGGGTCCAATTGAGTATCCAGTTAAAACCCAATAAAGATTAATGTTAATTTAGTTTAATTGGGTTAATATTTAATACCCATTTAACTCGATTAATAATTGGATAGGTTTGGGTGGGCTAATTGATTTTGCCAACCCTACATAAGACAACTACAGATGTCAAATTCAACGGTATGTTTTGCCAAGTCACTGTTAACCTACTTCTTACTTTTTTTTTTAGTTACTTTTGACAAGCAATAACAAGCTAACAAAGCATGACAATAATTTTTTCATGTCCAATGATAACTTGTGTCTAAGGTGGAAACGAGTCAAGTAATATTAAGGAACATTGTATCAGCAAGCCCACGCCCACCTGACTAAAGATTGAGAAATTAATAGAGTACGAAACTTATCTTCAAGCTTTACCTTATTATGATCATTCAGAGGGACAATTGTGGAGTAATTTTGGATGAAGGGAGGGAGGGAGGGAGAGAGAGCAGGTTGGCTAAGTGATTTAGCAACTTTTAATACTTTAGTTAGTATGAAGATCAAATTAATGTGGCTGCAACTCCTGAGGCAAGCAACAGCAATAGCTTTTTTGCAGCAGCAGGTGCAGCTCAATTAATGTATCAACAGCTAGCTAGCATTTAGCAAGCAGCTGTAGTAGTGATTTGTGTTGTAATTCCATTAATTAGTAACACTTAATTAGTTCCTTTTGTAATAGCTAGAATGGGCTAATTAAGGCTTAATTTTTTGTAACAGAATCTGTTAGTAGGTTGTAACAGCAAACTATCAGAAGACTATTAGTAAGTCGATTACAATTTAGTACAGTTGGCATTAGGCAATGAGTTAAATAGCTGCAGCCCTTAGAGCATTCACAGTAAAGAAGTATAAAATATAGCTTTTAACAATTTAAAAAGCAACTTTTATCTATTTTAACAATACACACCCAAAAGACTGTTTTCGCGACTGCTTTTCTCTATCCCAAGTAGGAGTTTGTTCTCTTTGGACCGAAAGGTTCCAGTCCTTTCTAGAGAGTTTTGTCTCTCTCCTTTCTCTCTGGATCGTGGTGTCCAGCCCTCTCTCTCTTGGTGCACAGGGTTTTCTCAGTATCTTTAAGTGGGTCCGATTGAAGCTCGTGGGTTTCTCAGTATCTCAAAGATCGTGGGTCTCTTTCTTTATCGGTTCATCAAGGGTTTTCTCAGTATCCTTAGTGGGTTCGATTGTGCTGTGTAGATCTTAGCCTTTTGCTGTGGGTCCGATTGTGCTGAAGGTGTGGGTGATTGAAGTAGCTAGAGGCATTTTGTGGGATGATTTTCCAGCAAGTGGGGGTACTTTAGAATTGGTGTGATTCGGCCAAGGTGGTCTCCAAGCAATTAGTGAGTATTTCATATGATTTGTGTTTACTTATGTGGTTATCAGAAGCTTGATTTTAGGACCTTCCCTTTGTACTGGGTTTTCTTAATGCTCTGTTTGTTCCCCTGTATCCTTTCAACCTTTTTGGATATGTTTTAATGAGCTATGATTACCTTAAGCTGGAACTGCCGGGGAATTGGGAACCCCCGAACAGTTCGAGCGTTGCACAACTTTTTGCAGGGATATAATCCCAGTACGGTCTTCTTAATGGAGACGAAAGTAGGTGTTAAAGGAATGGTGAAGGTAAAGGAAAGAATTGGTCTGCCAAACGGTCTAATAATCCCAAGTGAAGGTAGAAGTTGTGGAATGGCTCTCCTATGGGTCAGGGATTTAGATGTTGAAATCAGAAGCTTTTCAAGATACCACATTGATGCTATTGTGATAGATTCTAAGTCTAGATTCAAATGGAGGATGACTGGCTTTTATGGAAACCCGAAAACAAGTTTGAGAAAGGAATCTTGGAGTCTACTCAGGTATCTCAATTCTCAGTACCAGTTGCCATGGATGTGTTTGGGAGATTTCAATGAAATTGTATCGGCAACAGAGAAATCAGGGGGCCCGGATAGAGCCCAGTAGCAAATGGAAGGTTTTAGAAAGGCAATAGATACTTGTGGATTCCAAGATATGGGGTTTGAGGGTTCGGAATTTACTTGGTGTAATCAAAGGCTAAACGACGGAAGAATTCAATTAAGGCTAGATAGAGTCCTTGCTTCGGTAGAGTGGGCAGAGCATACAAAAATGCTAGAGTTTATCATATTGTGGAACTAGCCTCTGATCACTGTGCCATCCTTTGACTGACCAGCAACACCCACCAATTTGAAGGCAGAGTAGATTCCACTTTGAAGAAGCATGGACTAAATATGAGAAGTGTAAGGAAGTTATCCAGGAAGCTTGGATAAATTATTCGGGCACGCAATCAACGATTGGGTTGGTTGGGGGTCTGAATGAGTGCACAGCTGGATTATCCAGATGGAGCCGAATAGATATTGGGTACTATCCTAGAAAAATCCGGGAGAAAAGGAAATCCCTCCAAGCTCTTGTTCAAGAGGACAAAGATGACAATAGAGGAGCAGAAATTAATGAGCTTTTGGAAGAGGAAGAAATTAGATGGCACCAAAGATCAAGAGTACAATGGTATCAAAAAGGTGATAGAAATACCCAATATTTCCACCACAAAGCATCACAAAGAAGAAAGAAAAATGAGATTAGAGGTCTATAGGACAAGGACGGGAAGTGGTGTGAAGATGTGGGAGGCATTGCAAGCATCGCAATAGAGTATTTTAAAGAATTATTCTCAACCTCCTACCCATCCAGAATTGAGGAAGTAGCCAATTTAGTTCCAAGAAGTGTTACCCCAGAGATGAACGAGCAGCTCACAAAGGAATTCCAAAGGGAGGAGATCATTCATGCTGTCCACTCTATGCACCCAACAAAAGCCCCGAGCCCTGACGGTATGTTTGCAATTTTTTACCAAAAATACTGGGATGTTATTGGTAATGATATTATTGATACTGTGTTGAATGTCCTAAATTCAAATGCATCAGTAGCACCCCTAAACCAAACAAACATTGCCCTCATACCAAAAATAAATAGCCCAACCAAAATGAACGAATTCCGGCCTATAAGTCTTTGCAACGTGTCTTACAAAATTATTTCCAAAGTCCTAGCGAATAGATTAAAACCTATCCTCTCCACCATCATTTCATAAAACCAAAGTGCTTTTGTCCCTGGCCGTTTAATAACAGATAATGTCCTAGTTGCTTTTGAAATTATGCACTACTTAAAAAAGAAGGAAGGGAAAGAAAGCTATATGGCTGTTAAACTTGACATGAGTAAAGCCTATGACCGGGTAGAATGGTGTTTTTTAAAGAAAGTCATGGAAAGAATGGGCTTTAATGACAAATGGATTAGCTTGATTATGAATTGCATAACTACTGTGAAGTACTCTGTGCTTATTAATGGGGTTGCCTAAGGTTGTATCACTTCTACAAGGGGTCTACGCCAAGGAGACCCAATATCCCCATACTTATTTCTACTTTGTTCAGAGGGTTTTACAGGCTTAATTTTGGAAGCAACTAGAAACAAGAGACTCTCCGAAATCTCAATTTGCAGAAACTACCCAATTGTTTCCCATCTCCTTTTTGCCGATGATAGCATCCTATACTGCAAAACTAGTGAGCAAGAAAGCAGGGAATTACTAAGAATCCTTCACAAGTATGAAGAAGCTTCTGGCCAGAAGATTAACACAGATAAATCATCTGTGTTCTTTAGCCGAAATACAAAGGAGGAAAAAAGAGAAGAGGTGAAGGATATTCTTGGCTCAATGCAGGATGCCGAGCCAAAGAAATACTTGGGGATGCCTTCCATGATTGGCAGATCCAAGAAACAAGTTTTTAATGAAATTAAAGAAAGGGTTGGGAAGAAGCTAATGGGGTGGAAGGAGAAATTATTATCTATTGGAGGTAGGGAAGTACTAATAAAAGCTGTGGCTCAGGCAGTACCAACATATACAATGGGGTGCTTTTTGCTTCCAAAGAGTCTTTGTAATGACATGGAAGGAATGATGAGAAATTTTTGGTGGGGACAAAAGCATCAAGAATCCAAGATTGCTTGGGTTAGCTGGTCAAAAATGTGCAGAGCAAAAAGAGATGGTGGTATGGGATTTAGAGACCTCCAAGCTTTTAATTTGGCTATGCTTGCTAAGCAGGGGTGGCGGATGCTTGAAGAGCCATCGTCATGGATGGCCCGGGTGTACAAAGCAAAATACTTTCCTAATTGTGACGTTCTTGGGGCCAATATTGGAAGCAATCCATCTTATGCTTGGAGAAGTATTCACAAAAGTTTGGAAATTCTTAAGCAAGTCACTAGGTGGAGAGTGGGGAACGGTAAATTAATTCATATTTGGGACGATAAGTGGCTGCCAACCCCAACGACTTACAAGGTTATTTATCCTCCAAAAGACTTTGGGGATTTCCCAATGGTTTCATCTCTCATAGATGAAGATACAAAAATGTGGAGAAAAGACAAGCTGGTTGAGATTTTCCTTCCTTTTGAGGTAAAAACCATTCTTACTATCCCCATTAGCCATCACCTTCCGGAGGACTCTAAAATTTGGCTGGGTAATAAAAAAGGAATTTTCTCGGTGAAGAGTGCTTATTATGTTGCCAAGAAATTACTGGATTCAGACATCCAAGCTGAGACTTCTAGGGGAGATGTACGTGCCCCCCTATGGAAAGGAATATGGCAACTAAATATTCCAGAAAAAATCCGTATTTTTGCTTGGCGTTTGTGCATGAATGCACTACCCACCATGGTGAATTTAAATAGAAGAGGAGTCCAAGTTCATGTCCTATGCCCCATCTGCAAGAATGAAGAAGAAGGTGTAGAGCATGCCATTCTAAATTGTGAGCTAGCCAAGGCAGTATGGTCAAAGTGGAGGGATTGCCCAGGAAACTTTTTGGAAAGCAAGTATGATATGTCTGATCTGGCTCTCACCATAATAAGCCAGGGAACTCAATGTGACTTGGAAAATTTTTTTGGTGTAGCCTGGGCGATCTAGTACCACAGAAACCAATTAATTTTTGAAGCTAGCAAAACAACTGCAGATCAAGTGTGGGGGACAGCAATTAGAATGGTGGAAGATTTTAAGACTGCAAATAATAGTGCAGCAGCAGGAAAAGAGAAGCAGACCAGAGATTGGAAGCCTCCACCTGAAGGTTTTTTCCTCATAAATGTGGATGGAGCAATCCTAGCTGAGGATGGTCACTCTGGAATTGGTATTGTCATTTGGGATTTGGAGAGTCAGATTGTTGCAGCTATTAGTATGCCCCTATCTGGAAAATTTGCAGTGGAGGAAACTGAAGCTTTAGCCATGGAACAAGGTGCTATCCTTGCTTTTGATCTAGGCTTGGAGAATGTCATTTTGGAAGGAGATTCCTTGCAAACTATCCAGGCAGTAAACAAAAAAGATTATAGAGGAATGACTGGCCACATCATATCTAGTATCATCCATGAAATGTCCAAATTCGAGAAGGCAGAGGCTAGACACTTATATAGGAATGGCAACAAGATAGCCCATGAACTTGCTCAACAGGCCAAGAGAAGTGGAGAGCTGAAGACCTGGACGGGTTCAACTCCAGATATTGTAGCTAATCTCCTTGGTGTTGGATAGGTTCAGTTAAAGGAATTAGTTTATGGTCTGGTCCTGTTGTGGTCTATCTTGTTTCCTTTTGTTTGCTGTTTTCTGTCTGGTCTGTGCTGTGTAATGGCTTTCATGCCTTTCTTTGAATTGAAATGAATTTTCAGTTTCAAAAAAAAAAACAATACACACCCAACAATAAAAACTATTTTGACAGTTATCTCGTTAAAATAATATAAACTTATTAAAATAAATTAAAACTAACTCCACAAAAATTCACAACAACCAGCCACAGCCTTTCCACCACCACTACCACATAGCATAACCCACAGCAAAACAAAAAAAACCCAAAACAAGTCCACCGTTACAACCACAACAACAACCACATTGTCAACAACCCACAACAAAAAACCCAGCAAAACCCCACAAAAAAACCCAAATCTCTGAGTCCCACTGAGACAAAACCCAGCAACCCACTGCTGCCGAGAAACCCAGTAACCCACTGCTATTGAAAAACACCACTGAGACAAAATCCACCATTAAAACCTGCACCACCGATACAAACACAACCAAAACTCACAAGCACTGAACCACAATTAAGCCACAATCAGACACACAATCGAGCCACAATCAAGCCATCAGAGCACGGCCAACCTAAACCCATGAATCCGAGCACGGCGACACCTCACAAATCACAAAATTGGCAACCCAAACCCACGAATCTGATCTCCACGCTGATGCCACCTCAACGCCGATGTCCACAATCCGATTTCACATGGGCCGAGGTCGGAGCTGGGAGGAGAGAGTAGAGGGGAAGTGACAGAGGAAAAAGGAAAAGAAAAGAGAGAACAAAACTATGCGTGTCAAGTGCTTTGTGAGCGTGTGGGGAATAAAAAAATAGTTTTTGTTATACCATCCAGCTACAGTGAGTTGCTAGAGATAGCAGTCCACCTTAGCAATCACTCAAAATTTTTTAGCTCTAGCTTCTTTGCTGAAGTGTGTGATTTTGATGTTTTGGTTGTTAAAATGACTATTTAGTCATTTTAGCAACCTTATTGTGAGTGCTCTTAGGAGTCAGAATTCAACCATGGCGTGCATGTATAAATAGTCTTGAGAAATGTACAATTTTACTCAATTTTAGATGTTAATACAGAGTTAGCCTCAATATTAGTTCCAAAAGACTACTCTCTTGAGTCTTGAAGAGTTGTAAATCTTTCTTGCACTTCTAAGCAGCTTAGTTCTTTGATTCATTTCCACTACTTCTTGCCTTAGAATTATTTTCATCACTAAGGGCCTGTTTGGATTGAGGGAGGAGAGAGGGAGAGTGGATGGGAGTAGAGTAGAGTTGGCTGAAATAAGCTAATTTTGAGTCAATTTTACTCTACTCTACTCTATTCTCCTTCCCTCTCACTCAATCCACATGGACCACAAGAGAGGGCTTAATAAGGAATCGTATGTACCCATAGATGAGAGTCAATATTGTTTGTTTGTTTAGACCCCTTAAAACCAAATTAGTTTAACCTAATGAATTAGCCAAGTAGTTACTTAGGTTAATTATGAGATCTAGGTTAATCACATACAAACATATTACTTAGTGCGAAAAAGTAAAGAAGACAGTAATATAATGACCTAGGAGAATCAATGAAACCAACTGTTTAAAGGTAAAAACCTGAGAAGAATTTAACCTAACTATCCTTAAGGTAAACAAATCAACTATGATAGAATGGAAGATTACAATAAATTTAAACCCTAAATCTAAAGCCATATCTTGTAGAACTTACTAAAATGACCACGTGCAGCTTTAACTTCACGAAATCTTATATCTTAGATTTGTTGAACACAAATTCCCACACTTTAGACTTTGAGATCTCACTCAAAGGTTTCAGATCATCAGCAGTTGTTGATCTTATACTAGCAACTTTAGATCTATCGGTTCTAATGGTATGAGAATGATATCAGGTAGTGACTTTGAAAAGAGAAGGCACAATACCTTTTAGATCTCAAAAGAGCACCTCCAAAGTCATCCAAAAGCACTGAAAACTTAGTTAGAGTTTTCCTTTTAAACCTAGTAGTGATGGACTGAAACCCTAAATGTTTTTGTGGGCTTAGGCTTGATTTAAATTCTGCAGAATTGACTTATCTACAATTTTCGATAGGTCGAGTCTAATTTTCGATCGATCGAGCTTCACAAAAGTTGAACTCTCCTTTCTAAAGCTTGAATGTTCTTGAATCTTGATTTGTATAATCTTGAGCAATGTCTAACACCTAATCTAGACATGGTTTTGTTCTCGGTTTGCCAACATACACAAAATAATAATCTAAACATTTAATCCTAAATATTTAGAACCTAACAATCTTCCCCTTTGGCTATCCGTGACAAAACACACATAAACATGAATTGCTCAACTCAAGAACTAACTAAATTACAAAGTATTGCCTTAATACAATTCTATCACAATCTAATATCTATCAGTTGCTAAAATAGTCATCAGTTGTAGAAAGAATTAATCTGCAAATTCCTGAAACACTGAAAACAAACCATAAACGCATGCGTGGAAAATACAATATAAATCAATAAAAGACAAAAATGCAATAACAACAAATAACAAACATGCAAGCTAATTCTCCTCCTAAGTTAGATACATAAAAAATAAAAAAATAAAAAAAATAAAAAAAACTTTTATTTTCTCCCCATTTCAAAAGCAATTTCATCTCCCCCAAAATAAAAACAGTTAAAAACTTTTAAATAGGAGTCCTAAATTTCATCTATTTCTCTCCCTTTTTGTCACATATTGACAAAGACAACTCAACAAAGAGTAGATAGTAAGCATACACAACAGTGGATAAGAGAAAATAGAGAACCAATGAACCACAAAAGAATTCAGCTCTATAGAAAATAGAGGCAACTTCCCCTATGAAGAGCAACAACTCCCCCTATGAACAACATAGATTTTAAAAACAGCTTTCTCCCCCTATAAAAATAGGAAAAGAAAAACAAGTTTTGGAGAAAATTTAAGAGGTGGGGAAAAATAAAAAGTCACAAGCCTAAAAAAATAAGCTAAGGATTCACATGAATACAAATATTCCCACTTTCAATATATGCAAACCTGACACTATGTGACCCATAAACAGATGCATGCAAACATTCCAGGTACAATATGTTAAGACTACACAATATAGATCTCGATGATAAAAATTTTGCATGCAATATGTTTTAGAGAAGATATTTGCACATTTATTATCAGCCATATCTCTATGAAATATTCCTAATTTTTATTAGTTCACACATCAAGAAAAATAACATATACTAAAATGTACAAAACTCAAAAATTAATCACTCAATTTTAAATTAAGTTGAATACCTAATTTAGCAAAGTGTATGTGTGTTGTGTGTAAAAACAATGAGAGATATGACTGCAAAAATGCAAGATAGATAAAGAAAACAATGCAATGCATGTGAATCCTAACAAAAATGATGCATGAAAAGACTGATTGGCCAAGAACTTTAAAAACTAAAAATTTTTAGTTTCAATTAGTTGAAACGAATTGAACATTAATCGGAAAAATAATTTCTAGAAATTTCGATCGGTCGAGCATCGATTAGACATCAATCGAATCGGGCATAGAGTTTTAGCTTTAAAACCTGAACATTTTTGATTTGTCGAAGCAGTTAAAAATTTTAAAACTTTAAAATCTGGAAATTTATGCAGAAAAACAACTTTGAAAAGAAGTTTCTAGGACTCAATGTGGATGCACATTATCTAGAAAAGTTTTAAAAACATGATGCCACTCAGATGCAAACATCAAAACCAATCAAGAAATTAAAAACAAAAATTTTAAACTTCTAAACACATTTTTCTTCAAATTCCCAACCAAAATAGAAACTTGTATTTACACAATAGATCATATGCAATTAAAGATGACTAGATTAGTCAACACACAATCATATGTACAGTATTTAGCAAAGATTTGCGTGTAGTGTGTGCAAATAGTAAGTGTACAGTGTACAGAATGGGTGATATGTAGATAGTAATCAAACAAATTTTCTACATCATCAATCACATTAGTTTGAAAGTGACTATCACGTAAAAAATTACATTATATAACTCTCACATCTCCTAGAAAACACACTTGTAATCATGTAAAAGCACTTTGATTCTTTATACTTTTTCTTTTTCTTTTGATTATTTTATTTTATTTTTCTTTTGAGCACATTCAAAGATATCATGCATGGGTATATAGGAGATAGAAAAGAAAATACCCTTGTTACACATTTTTATTCTTTTGAGAATAACACCTAGTTTAATCTTGCTGTGCAAGTGCTACACCTTACCGAGCACGACTTTTATAATTTGCACATAGGTGTTCATGATTGGCGAGTAACAGTGGTAAGATAATTATTTATGCATTTCTCCTAGGATTTTCTAGCCCTTATGATCAAAATATGTGACACCAGAATCAAGACCATTTGTTTAAAAACTATAAACAACTCACACAATTAAGCACTACATAGCAAAAACTAGCAAAGTGTAGAAATAACTCATCAAAGCTAAACAAGGTACACAGTCATGAAATGTAAATTTCATAGGCAAACCTTAATTACACACTTAGTGGTGTGCAATGCAAGAATTTTTTTTTTTTTTTTGGATTTTCAAAATTTTTATGACCAAAAAAAAAAAAAAAAAAAACCATTATGCTAAATGAATAAAATGTAACAACAATGCTTGATAGTGCTCAACTAAGTTATAGAGGGTACGCAACCAAGAAATATTAATTTCTTAATTAATTCATGAGTACATGTACATTCTAGTACAAACTCATACAAAATCAAAAATAGCTTATGCAATCTGTTATGCAACACACACTATTCAAGTTTCTCCACGATATCAAGCATGTTCTAAATCAAGAGAGAGATATTATAATACATGTAATCCTCAAGAAAAGTAAAACTAGACACAATATATATATATATATATATATACATATATTATTTTTTTGTCTTTTTGAAAAATTTCAATGTTTTTGGATTTTTTTTTTCAATAAATAAATCAACCTAAGAAAATAAAACAACCAAAAACTGAAAGAAACATGTCCACAAATAATTGAAAAAATTAAATTAGAAACAAGTAAACAACACTCACCTTAGCAAGTCTTTTCTCACCCATACAGCATGAGTCTTTAGCTTTGTAGGTGAAAATCCATGAGAGACAGAGTGTATTTGAGGAATTACACAATTTCCTTTCACATGCCAACAAGCTTAAATTTTTTTAAAAGTATATGAAACAATTTATCAGGACTTATGACAGGAGAAATATCATCACATATCCTAGATTGAAACACAGAATGCTTAAATTTTAATTTATGACAATTAGGACGAATGTGATCAAAGACACCACAAAAGTGACAAATAGGAACAAATTTAGGAACATCAGTATTCCTAACAGCAAATCTAGTTTCAAATTTTGATTTTTACCTCAATAAAGAACAATTTGGTCTAATGTGACCAACTACACCACAAAGGTGACACGTAGGCACAAAAATAGATTTCTTTTGCACTCTAGCATTAGGTTTAGACTTAGGATTAGAAATTTTAGCATCTATATCAGAACTTTTACCTGAAAACATCACAGCTAAAAGCAGTAAGACATTTAAAAATTATCCATGACAGCAGGGATCAAGGATCTCACTCAGGACGTTAATCCAATTAAAGTGAACCTGTTCTGATACCACTTGTTTGTTTATGTTTAGACCCCTTAAAAACAAATTATTTAAACCTAGTAAATTATTCTAGTTACTTAGGTTAATTATGATAACTAGGTTAAACACAAGCAAACATATTACTTAGTGCAGAAAAGTAAAGAATATAGTAATATGATGACCCAGGAAAACCAATAAAACCAATCATTTCAAGGTAAAAATATAGGGAGGATTTAACCTAGCTATCCTTAAGGTAAACAAATCAACTATGATAGAATGGAAGATTACAATAGATTTAAACTCTAAATCTAAAGCTACTTCTTGTAGAACTTATTAACACGACCATGTGTAGCTCCGACTCCATAGACTCTTTTATCTTGGATTTGTTAAACACAAACTCCCATGCTTATGGCTTTGAGATCCCACTCAAAGGTTTCAGATCATTAGTAGTTGTTGATCTTATAGCTAAAGGAAATATGAGTGTACGTAGCGGAAAAAATTAAACGGATCTACGTCATACATAATTGATAACATGTGCCATGTAAGTTTCAGAATATGAGAACAAGAGAGTGTACCTTGATGGGGTGAAATTCAAAACTGAATATCAGAAGTTCTTGAGAACACTTTCAATCTTCACTCCAATTCCATTTATTGCCCAAGAAGTGTGGTCTCTCAGTCAGTTATGTGTATGTTCTAGAGAGAATCGAAGAGTGTCCAACACTCACATACATACCAATTCATATATATCAAATTCTGTATGTTTCTCTCCTTATAACTGATTATCTAATTGGGCTAGCCTTTTGGGCTTTTCCAATTGAGCTTTAGGATGTGGCTTAGAGTGAGACCAAAAGGGAACAAATAAGACACTACCTCCAATGAGCCTTGGGCCTCTCTATCAACTCTTGACAAGTCCAAAGTTACCATTAATTATATTTAATAGTACTATATAAATATAATTGCACTTTAGGCCTTATTAATAAATTATATCCTAAGACTTTATTGTACATGCAACCCCTTCATAAAATATTCGTAGTAACACAAAGTCATGAATGAAGACTGTCAATTTGTGAATTACTACATCTTAATTCTTGAGTACTTGATTTAATCCTTTTAAGTTATTCATTATATATTTATGAAATCCAATTTCATAAATATATACTTTAGTAATTTCTTACTAAAGTGGTTAGACCTAACTCTCTGAATAATTGAACTCATTAAACTTATCTCAAGGGAATATTTTATATCTCCGTTAAGAGACTAAGAATTCCATCTTGAGAATATATGTTCCACCAACACTAAATGTGGCTGCTCCGCATACTGAGGTTTTGACCGATACTTTAGATCTCACTCCTGATATATCAAAACAGCCTACATTTCATGATCAGATCCATTATTCTCTCAGGATTAAGAGTTCATATAAATATAAGTTGTGATATTTATTATTCATATGACAATTGTTAGGAGAATAATAAATTTCACAGCGGTCCAGTTCAATATGTCTTAACTCTTAAAACATATCAACATATCAACTAGAAGTCTCCACTTCCATGATTAAGACAAATTATCTTAGTTGATATGTTATAGTCTTCGCAGATGAAACGCCCAATTTCATCACTGACTACGAACTAATATTATGAGTTTACAAGGAACTTGTGATTTATATTTTCTATGACTTTTCACATAAATCACATACTATGCATCTCATGGACTATATGATAATGTCCAAATATTAATGTTACCATTATTTCAAATAATAATAAAACAACCTTATTAATTACAATATTAAGTTATACATCATGTCATACATAATTTCATACATAATATAATACATAGCATCATACAATAGGATTTAAGGGCACTAATCCTAATAATAGCGACAACTTTAGATTTATCGGTTCTAATGGTATGAGAATGATATCCAGTAGTGACTTTGAAAGGAGAAGGCATAGTACATTTTAGATCTCAAAAGAGCACCTCCAAAGTCTTCCAAGAGCACTGAAAATGTAATTAGGGTTTTGTTTTTATACCTAGTAGTGATGGATTGATACCCTAAATGTTTTCATGGGTTTGTGCCTGATTTAAATTCTATAGAATTGACTTATCTGCGATTTTCGATCGGTCGAGTCTAATTTTTGATTGGTCGAGCTTCACAAAAGTTGAACTCTCCTTTCTACAGTTTGAATGGTTTTGAATCTTGATTTGTAAAATCTTAAGCAATGTCTAATACCTAATCTAGACATGTTTTTGTTCTTGGTTTGCCAACATACACAAAATAAGAATCTAAACATTTAATCGTTAATATTTAGAACACAACAAATATTAATGTTGATGATTTTGATCTTTTTGTTCATGACTTCTGTTCTCCCCAACGACCTTTCTATTGCAAGCTTAGCTTACTACTTTATCACTTAGTATTTATGTAATCACTAAATGGAGCATGCTAAAACTATTTAACTTGCTTAAGGAATGAAATCGATACAAAATAGAAGAATGAATGGAATTTGGTGAATTTCCTTTATACGGGAATAAGACTTCCTCCTCTCATTTTTTTTCCCTCTCAAAATCTCTAAAAATAAGAATCAGATTGGCATTTCGACTCCATTTTGTTAAAGGAATGAGTTTTTCCTTCCAATTTTGATAAGAATGCTTGGAAGGGAATGTAATGGAATGAATTGAGCATTCCATCATTCCCTCATAACCATCTCTATTAAACTTCAAATTAGAGGAATAGATGAATTTTTATTTTTTTATTTTTTTATTTAGTTTCAATC
The DNA here is from genome assembly GCA_023621385.1 of Quercus gilva. Taxonomy (NCBI): domain Eukaryota; kingdom Viridiplantae; phylum Streptophyta; class Magnoliopsida; order Fagales; family Fagaceae; genus Quercus; species Quercus gilva. The sequence continues at coordinate 34,760,694 of CM042480.1, forward strand.
CATTCCATTCTTTGCTTTCCTCTATCCCAAATGGACTATATGCTTATTTTTACTTTCAAGAAGCAATTAATAATAATAATAATAATAATAATAATAATAATAATAATAATAATAATAATAATAATAAAAAATCCAAATTGCATCTTTTTAAATTTTTTTCTTCTACATTTTCTCAGTAACCAAACATAGCTCGGTCCACTTAATTATTTAAACTAAAAAATTTTAATTATCTAGGAGTCCATATATAAATAAAGAAAACAAACTTAGGTACAATTGCATTGAATTTCATTGTACTTGGAAAAGACTATTATTTGTTCTTCATTAATTTCATTAATCAATGCAATCATGTGTTTGAATTTAATTAAAAAACCTAATGTATAGAACCTATGAAATTGTAGCTAAGTTTTTTCTATACTTTTATGCCATTGCCAAATAAACACAAATATTTAATTAAATAGAAATACACTTTAGACCTTAGAACTTTGATTAATTGTTATTTTAGTGCACTAAGTTTAAAATTTGTCTTTTTAATCCATAAATTTTGATAATGCAATCATCTTTAGTCCTGTCCATAAATTGTTGTTAAAAGTTTCCGTTAACTCTTTTAAAACAAAGTTTAAAAAAAAAAATTTTAAGATGATTTTATTAATTTATTAAAAAAAAATTCTAGTTTTTAAATTGAATTGACTACAATGACAATTGATTAAATTTTGTGTTTAATTTTCGATTGCTTTTTTTTTTTTTTCTTTTTTTTTTGAGCTGCTTCTAAGTAGGGCTGTCCAGATCACCCGCCGACCCGCCCAACCCGCTCGTACCCGACCCGTTACAACCTGATCCGACAACTCCGGTGGTCGGTTTCGGTTTCTAATCACCAAAAACCGACGCCGGCGGTTCGGTTTTGGTTCCCTTCCTTCAAAACCTGTTCAACTTGACTCGCCCGAAGAGAGAACGGCGAGCTGCGATTTCATGCTTTCCGATGAGTTTTCCAGCAACGATTTGGCAGATTTCGGCGACTAAAACACTAGATCCGACAATTCTCAGCACGATTTGGGGAAAAAAGCATCGGATTTGGCGAAATCTCTACCAAATCCGGCTAGATCGCATCAGATCTTGGACGGATTGGAAGAGATTTCGCCGATTTTCTAGTTTTTTCGTCCTCTCCGGCGGGTTTCGGCCTCACCCGAAACCGCCTCTCACCCTACGGAAAACCGACCCGCAAAACCCGACCCTAATACGGGTCGGTTGCGGGTCTGGCACCTCCCCACCCGATCTCCGGCGGGTCGGTTGCAAGTTGGACACAAACCCGACCCGCCCGACCCGTGGACAGTCCTACTTCTAAGCCTTTTGTTTCTGATTTAATATGTCACGGTCCATCGTTGGAGAAAGGTCAAATTGTCTCCTATGTCACGCTGTGTGTAAGCAATTCATTTTTCTCCATTCTCAATTTCCACGTTAATTCCACAAGACTTGACTGAATAAAGTGCAATAGAAAGTCAAACAGATGACTCTTTCAAAGGTCACACACTTCCAAGAGAGGACTCTTAATTTTCAAGTCGCAACTTAATTAAACCAGCGGTTCATAAACCATTAACCAAAGCACAAAATTAACCTTGAGCCTTGAACAGCCACAAGAACTCAACCATGAAGAAACTCTACAAGAAAGGCCAAGTGCACCCATCACCGCCATCCATCGCCGACCACTTGGCGTTGCTTCCTGCAACAATCCTAACCCTCACTGCGGCACTCTCGGCTGAAGACAAAGAAGTCTTGGCCTACCTCATCATCTCATGCTCCAACACTTGTACCAACTTTTCTTCTCATACAAAAACTATCCTCAGTAGTAATGGTGATGGTGATACTGGAGACCACACACCTATGTTTGAGTGCAACTGCTTTAGGTGTTATATGAGCTTTTGGGCACGATGGGATGCTTCGCCAAGCCGTGAACTCATACATGAAATCATTGAAGCTTATGAGGAAGAATTGATTAAGAAGCAGGAAAGGAGCACCAAGCGCAAGAAGGAGAGAAGGAAGAGAGCCTGTAATGAGTTAAAGGATGGGGAGAGAGATTCTGGGGAGGGGTTGTTGAATAATGAGTTTGGTCAGTCTGTCTCTGTGGATGTGAGCCGCGGTGATGGTGATGAGTTTGTGATGGAGAAGGGGTCTGTGAGGAAGATTATGAGTTTCATTGGAGAGAGGATTTGGGGTGTTTGGAATAGGGTTTAGTTTTCTTTTCATGTCCAAGACATTGATAAGTTTTTTTCTTTCCATATTTTTTTCTCTGTACATGATTCGGAATTTGTCTTAAAAATGCGAGTTCAGCTATATAAGGCTGAATTGAATTTTTTCCCCCTTTATGGGTTTTAGACTTTGTATCAAAATCTATGTGATTCTCAGATTTTTTTTGCAATTTAACTCCAAAATGCTAACAATTTCGTTAGTTTGCATTGTTTCTAAACTATTTAGAAAATTAATATCTCGAATCTAAAACTCAATCTTATTGTAGCAACTTGAGTTTCAGTTTCAAAAACTCGAGTTTTATATGTTGGTAGTGCTAAGGTGGAAAATTATCCGTGTGAAAACATGATACCCAAACCAGAAAACAAGAGGAAACACAACAACACCCAAACCAGAAATTGTGACACAATAACACCAAACCAGAAAACTCGAGGAAACACAGCAACACCCAACCCAGAAAACAAGCAACAACCAGAGAGACACAGGAGACAACAAACCCAGAAAACAACAAAATCAAACCCAAGCACTGTAGACAACAAACCCAGAATACGACAAAACCAAGCAACAAATACCACCAAAAACAACAAACCTAAGCACCAGAGACAACAAACCCAAGACGCTACCATTTTTATCGGAGTACTACCATTTTTATTAGATAAGCCTCATGAGCTTATATGTTACGTTTAAATATAAAATAAAAAAAATTAAGAAACTTATTTATTATATAATTTATGTAACATCAATAATATTGATTTTCAATTTATAATATTTTCTTGCGTGCAATTTTGTAATAGTCGCTACAGTCATAAATGCTTTGATTTTTTCCCCTACAAGGCTACAAGAGAAAAACGGGCTGTAGTTTTCATATTATTGCCAAGATTTTGAATTTTAGTTCTGTAATTTTTTTGTTCTTTGGAAAACTGGACAGCAAGCAAATAGTATCAGATAACCCCGCAAATAATATCAGTTTTTTTTCCCCCCTTAAAAAAAAACTATTTTTATTGTTTGTTAAAAAATAATTAAAAATAAAATTATTAAATTAATAAATAAAACTTAAAAAAAAAACTGAAAGTAAAATGGTTTTGACCAGACCGACAATTACAAAGCATTAGATATTTAGCCATCAAACATCTTCGGTTTGAAAGTGTCCATGTTCAACATTCTTTCCGCGTGGATCAACAAGCATATAAAAGATAGCTCGAATACTGAGACTATAATTCTATGTTTGAAAATGGGGAATCTCAAGGTTTGACTAGTAATATGACTTTTCTCTCCGATTCTATTACTAGGATCATAATCACTAGCATTGGTGTAAAATCTCCAAGTTGCTATTTTATAATCTACACCTTTAAAATCATTCCACACCTGGGTATGTAAACTCAAAATTTTTTGCATCATGGCTATTGTAATAGCATTAGCATCCGGAATTCAAAAAAAGTTCATTTTATCTATTTTACTATCCATTTTTACAACTCACCAAATATTTCAATTTCTATTTTTATAGACAACTTGTGGTACCCAAACCCAATGGTACTTCTTGTGCAGGGATTGGGCTCCCAATTTACTTGTTAGTGGGTATGACTGAATTCATACTATGGCAAGCTTCAAATGTTGCATTGATAGCCCAACTGTATAACCCTTATACCTCTTGCGCTTAATTCCCTCTCTTCTCTGATATCTTTCCTCTCACCTTCACTCCTATTTCTCACACCCCGATTTTTACCAACTGATGATGTCGAAAAAATCACCAGTGAGCCACAGGGCACTCGCACACTCTAAACAACACCTGCACAACAAAAAAAAAAAAAAAAAAAAAAAAAAAAAAACCTTGCAGAGAGCACCGGTGTGGTGTCGGCCAAATACCCTCCAAAGGTCAAGTTAGAACTTCTTTCAACTTTAGAGTGCTAGAGAGGGGTTAATTATGCGTACCTCAATTTGTGATGGTATTTAGGCTTTTATAGTAGAGGATTAACACATCTCTTTCTTTGCTTGGAAGTCCTTTCCTTATAGAACTCTTCCTTGTTGATTTCTAAACGTGATTGACAAGGTGTTTCCTTGTGGAGAGACCCAATAATGAGACATCTTCTAGAACTCCACTTGTATTAGAATTCCTCTCAAGTGTTGCGGATATTGGGCCTATCCAGTCTCGGCCCACAGGGGATGGGCCATCAAGAAGATGGCCCGTTAGGCCCATTATATCTAGATTTTCTCCTCTTCAGTAGCCCCCTCACACCGTGAGTCCGTCAGTATTTATAGGGCTCACGGGGTGACAATAGGTGGCTAAGGCATGACGGGTAATAGGCATGACGGGTCATAGGTATTACGGGCCAGATATTCGTGGGTCGACGGTTTCCACACAAGCATAATCTCAACCTAATACTATGACACACGTTACTGTGCTATTAGGCGTTGTCTTGGATCGAGGCGTCGCCTCGTCTCCCGTGTAATCTCTTTATAAATATCAAGCCTTCACCTCTCATTTCCCACTTTTGCTTAGAAATACTTTGATCAGAGCGCAATCCGTCATCCTTGTTAAACTTCATTGCCTAGTTATTTGCATCCGTCACCGTCAAACTTTCTCTGTTCACATTATACTAACTGGTAAGTACTTTTTGCCATTTAGTTCTTCTGTCAGATTTTTTATACCTCACTTCATACATCCGTCACCCTTTCTATAGAGTTGTCAGTCTTAAGTTAGGCAATGTCTAGTGCGTCGAGTAATCAATCGTTTGTCTGTGACGGGGCGGACTATGAGGAGTTATACCCGTCAGGTCATAAAGACCTGGGCAGTCCCAGCGACGATAGGAGTCCGTCTGCCTCTTCTCCGTCCTCAACAAATGAGGATATGGAATTGGTTGAACAAGTAGAGTTTGACGATAGCGAGGAGTAACAATTAGGACCCGTTGGAGGGGCCGATGGACCAAGGGAGTTCATCATGCTCCCAGAGTGGACAGTTAATGATTTTACATCAACCATTAAGGAGAGCCACTTCAAAACTCTTAGGGTCAACTATCAGATTTCGGATCATATTCCAATCTGTCTGCCTTACAAATCGGAGAAATGTTACTATGAGGGGGTAGACGGTGTTGGAGTATATGAGCAAATGTTGAAGGCAGGACTCAGATTCCCACTGAGCTCCCTTCATCATGAGCTGTTAAAGTATTTGGGTTTGTCCGTCAACCAAATATCCCCCAATGCCTGGAAAGTCTTCATCGCAATGGAGATTCTGTATGGGGCTTGGTCGGACGGAGCTAGGAGGTTGACGGTACGAGAGTTTTTACATTGCTATCGTCCAGATGAGATTGACAAATCTTGGGGTATATACAGTTTTGTCCCTAGGAGTTCGTTGCTAAAGGTAATATACGAGACCCCAGACTCCAACAGAGATTAGAAGAGTCATTATTTTTTCTTAGAGGGTGACGGATGGATGTGTCATCTAGGAGAGACAAACCACATGCCTGTCGACACAACATGGGGCATACTATCTGAGAATGGTATGTGTCCGTCCTAGTGTGTGAGGATCCTTTTTTAAACCGTTTAGTTTATTTCAAAACTTTTCTAACCGTCCTCTTTATTTGCAGTCTGACGGTGCCCACAAGTTAGTATTGAGGAGTTCAGTTTCCTTGAAAGAATTTTCAACAAGACCACTTCGGAAGAAAGGACTTGGACGAAATTGGTCAACCTTGATACAATTTGTTGGTACTGTGACGGACCTGTACCTTCACCCCAAGCAATCAAATACGAAAAAAGGATCCGTCAGCGTATGTCCGTCATTCACTTCTTGCTTGAATAATGGGTTCTGTTTTATGAAGCTAACTTTATCTGTTCATTTTTACAGAAATGGATATTGCCAAGAGAAGGGCACTTATACGGACTAACGCCGTAAAAAACAGGACGGCCAATGTTACAGATTCGAAGGAGGCGATGGTCTCTACAAAGTGAAAGCAGCCGTCCAAGGGAGACCGTCTCCCTAAGAAGCCTAAGGTCCCCCTGGAGCCCGTCGTGGGGCTTATGGTTGAAGGAGCCAAGATGGCCACCCCACCCAAGCATGGGGCTGGTAAAGGGCTGATGAAGAATCCATCCTCCAGCCTTAAGAAACCACCTCCCCTTCTCTGGGACGACCCCAGTTACGCTTTGGAAAAGCTGTCTTCCATCATCACCTCCGAGGATTACGAAGACCTGGGCAATCACTCGACGGAGGCCATTGGTGAGACAAGTTTATTCAGCATAGCTCAGGTAAGCCCCGTCCGACTCATATTCGTTTATTCTTTATCCGTCTTACTACTTCTTCTGATTTTTGAATTATTCCACATTCCAGACCATGGTCATGGTGAAGGGCCTTATAGGATGGTGTCTCAATCATGAGACGACCCTAGGCCGTGTTCGGGAGAAAGCCAAGATGACGGAGGAAGAGCTTGCAGAGCTGAAGGCATGGAGGGTCGTCCAGGAAAAGAAGTTCAAATCGATTGAGACGGAGAGAGAGGAGTTCTATAGGTTGACGGAGGAGCTGAGGAAAGTCCTTCAAGATAAAGAAAAAGAACTCCGTCTGGCAAAGGATGCTGCTATCCAAGAATATTGTGATTCCGATGCCCTATTGTCAGAGCTTGGAGATTCTTATAATGATGGTTTTGACGAGGCTATCAGTCAAGTAAAGGCATTATATCCGGACATCAATTTGTCGTCCGTCAATATTAATGCTCAAGAACTTCCCTCCACCCGTCCTGCCCACTCTGAGGACACGGAAGAGCTCTTTGGAGAGAACCCACCTGTTAGTGCCCCTGTAGATCAACAAATCATTGAAAGCGATCCTAAGGACGGTAAAAATGCTACTGAAGATCAGCCAGCTATTGAGAGTGATCCTAAGCAAGGCTAGTCCCGTCGCGACAGAGAGAAGGAAGCGCCCGTTCCAATTTAAATTTTATTTCGCCTTTTTATTTTAATTTTCAATATGTAAAGATAATTGGAGAACAATTTATGATTCCATCCTCTTTTTATCATTAAACATTTCCCTCTTATGGGTACTTTGTTCGTCAATATTTTCTTATTCACTTGGCATATATACTCTGTTGCTTTATCTGTTGACCTTATTTGATTTATTTAATGAATTTTACCGTTCGCCTTTGGGCCCGTCAGACTAAAGAAAACACCGTCTTATTTGATTCGAGGTATTTTCCTTAATCCGTCTATTTTGGATATTAGCCGTACTAGGGGTATCCGTCCACCCTATGATTTTATTTTAATCTTCTTTAAGGAGATCCGTCCATTTGGTGGACTTTAGACTTTAACCTTCATGAGATTATCTGTCCACCTTACGAACTTTAGTTTTCATCCGTCCTCCATAAGACTTGGGAGACGTTTTTATTTTGTGGGATATCCGTCCACCCTATTTTATTTTATCCTCTCGGGATAATTCGTCCATCATGTGGGCCACGTTTTTATCCGTCCTTTATAGGACTTAGGATATTCATCCTCTTGGGATGATCCGTCCAAGTTGTGGACTCCATCTATTCTATGATTTTGTGCAATTTCTAGCATTCTTGGGAAGAAGACCATCCATTTCATGGACCCCGTTCAAATTATGGATTTGTAGAGCTTTTAACCATTTCTGGATGGTTCGTCCAATTTTATGGACTCCGTCCACTTTGTGGACTTAAGATTTTATCCCTCCTGGGGAGATCCGTCCACTTTTTGGACTTTGTCCGTCCACTTTATGGACTTGATAAATTTTTAACCCTCTTGGGGTTGTCCGTCTACATTGCGGACTTAAGATTTTATCCCTCCTAGGGAGATCCGTCCACTTTGTGGACTTTGCCCATCCACTTTATGGACTTGATAAAATTTTTAACTCTCTTGGGGTTGTCCGTCTACATTGCGGACTAAAGATTTTATCCCTTCTGGGAGATCCGTCCACTTTGTGGACTTTGTTCGTCCACTTTATGGACTTGATAAAATTTTTATCCCTCTTGGGGTTGTCCGACTACATTGCGGACTTAAGACTTTTAAGAGTGCATGTAGGGAAACATAGTTGAATATGAATTAAAATCATGTATTTGTAGAAAGGTACGTGCCCCCTTGGGCTTAAAAACATATTGTAGCAAAAATTGTTCTTAAGTAAAACTATTAACTTGTAGAGAAATTAAATAAACTGGAAAACTAAAACTTGTAGAAAAGTCGAAAGAATAAGGCGCCGTTATGCTTTTAGGTCTGCTACTGGTAGTACTTCCGTAGGTGCTCCACGTTCCACGGGTGTTGTAGCTTATGCCCGTCTAGAGTCTTAAGGTGGTAGGTTCCTTTCTGTTTCCATGATGTGATCCTGTAAAGTCCTTCCCAGTTGGGGCCGAGTTTCCCTTGTGATGAGTCTCTGGTAGAACCCATCACCTTCCAAAGCACAAGATCTCCTACCTGAAGTTCTCTATGCCGAACGTTGGAGTTGTAGCGTTTGGCCATGAGGTTTTGGTACCTTGCCAGTCTTTGCTCTGCTGCTGCCCGTTCTTCATCTAATAGGTCAAGTTGAAGGCGCATGGCGTTTTCGTTTTTGTTTCTGTCGTAGTTGTCAACTCTGAAGCTTGTGAGTCCCACTTCTGCTGGGATGACAGCATCACTTCCGTAGGTGAGTCGGAAGGGCGTTTCGCCTGTGGGAGTTCTAGCGGTGGTTTTGTAGGCCCATAAAACACTTGGGAGCTCGTCCGGCCAGATACTTTTTGGCCCCTCGAGCCGGGTCTTGATGATTTTGAGCAAGGACCGGTTTGTGACTTCAACCTGCCCGTTGGCCTGTGGATGTGCTGGAGAGGAGTAGTGGTTTTTGATGCCTAACTCCGAGCAAAAGTTCTGAAAGGCGCTGTTGTCAAATTGCTTTCCGTTATCGGAGACGAGTACTCTGGGAATCCCGTACCTGCAGATGATATTCCTCCAAACGAAGCTCCGAATGTTTCTTTCCGTGATAGTGGCTAGTGCTTCTGCTTCTACTCACTTGGTGAAATAGTCGATGCCAACTACCAGGAACTTTAACTGTCGGACTCCGGTAGGAAAGGGACCCATGATGTCAAGTCCCCATTGAGCGAAAGGCCAAGGGGCCGTCATGGGTGTTAACTCTTCGGCCGGTTGTCTGATGAAGCTGTTAAATCTTTGGCACTTATCGCAGGCTTTGACATAGGCTTGGGCGTCCTTCAGCATTGTGGGCCAAAAGTAGCCAGCTCGAATTAACTTATGTGCCAGTGAATATGCCCCCGAATGGTTTCCGCAGATAACCTCGTGGACTTCCTTCATCACGTAGTCTGCTTCCTCTTGGCATAAACACCTCAGGTATGGGCGTGAGAATCCCTTCTTGTATAACACGTCCTTTATCATTACAAATCGTGTTGCTTGCACCTTCAGCTTCCTAGCGGCATTCTTTCTGTCTGGTAGGGTTCCCATCTTTAGATAGGATATTAAAGGAGTAGTCCAATCTCCTTCTGTATTCACTTCCTGCATGTTTGCCTTGTCATCAATAAGTGAGGAGATTTGAACAAACGACGGTACTTGTTCGGGGACAAGCATAGATTCTGCTGATGTCGCTTTTGCTAGACGGTCGGCACATTTGTTCTTCTCCCTTGGGATTTGGACGAATTTGACTTCGAGGCTGCTGATACGGCATTTCACCTCCTTCAGATACCGTTTCATTCTCTCATTTTTACGTTCGTAGTCGCCGCTGACATGACCTATCACTACCTGGGAGTCGCAATGTACGATCATGTTCTCAGCGCCTGCAGCCTTAGCAAGGTCTAGGCCTGCCACTAGTGCTTCATATTCGGCTTCGTTGTTGGTTGTAGCGAAGTCTAGTTGGATCATGCACTCAACTTTATCTCCTTCAGGGGTCTGGATTACCACTTCGACACCTCTAGCGTGCCTGTTGGAGGATCCGTTCGTGTGGATTTTCCACATCGTGCTTATCTTTGCCCCCTCCCCTTCTGATCTTGCAAATTCTGCAATGAAGTCAGTAACGGCTTGCCCTTTTATCGCATTTCACGGACGGTACTGTATATCGAATTCACTTAGTTCCATCGTCCATAACGCCATGCGCCCAGCCATCTCCGGGCGATTCATGGCTCTCCTAAGGGGTTGGTCTGTCAGTACCACAATTGTGTGTGCCTGGAAGTAGGGCTTGAGCTTTCGTGCCGCAGTTACTAGTGCGAACGCCAATTTCTCTATATGAGGATACCTTTCTTCCGCTCCTCGGAATGCCCTACTTATAAAGTAGACGGGTTTTTGTGATCCGTCCTCTTCTCTAATTAGAGTCGTGCTGACTACTGCTTCCGACACTGCCAAATAAAGGTAGAGTACTTCTCCGGGTTTTGATGGGCTGAGCAATGGTGGAGATGATAGATACTTCTTCAAGTCCTCGAATACGTTCTGGCACTCGTCCGTCCATACGAACGATTTTCTCAATGTATGAAAGAGTGAAAGACATTTGTCCGTCGCTTTAGAGACGAACCTGTTCAGCGCCGCAACTTTACCATTCAATTTTTGCACATCTTTGATTGTTTTTGGCGGTTCTAACTCCATGATGGCTCGAATCTTCTCTGGATTAATTTCTATTCCTCTTTGGGAAACCATGAATCCCAAGAACTTCCCTGCTGTCACACCGAACGCACACTTGTTTGGATTCAGCTTCATGTTATATGATCGGAGTGTGTCGAATGTCTCTCGGAGGTCGTCTAGATGATCTTCTTCACGCAAGCTCTTTATCAGCATGTCATCAACGTAAACTTGTACGTTTCTCCCGATCTGGTGCTTGAACATCTTGTTCATCAATCTCTGGTACGTCGCCCCCCGCATTCTTGAGTCCAAACGGCATTACTTTGTAGCAGAAGAGCCCTTGGCTGGTGACAAAAGAAGTTTTTTCTTGATCTGCCTCATCCATCTTAATTTGATTGTAGCCGGAGAAGGCATCCATGAAGCTTAAAAGTTGGTTTCTTACTGTTGAGTCTACTAGTATATCAATCCGTGGTAATGGGTAACTGTCCTTCGGGCATGCCCTGTTGAGGTCTGTGAAGTCGACACATTTGCCACTTCCCGTTAGCTTTTTTGACCATTACCACGTTTGCTAACCAGTCGGGGTAATATACCTCCCGGATGAAGTCTGCTTCAAGTAGCTTCCTGACCTCCTCGGCTATTGCTTTGTCTTACTTTTGGGCGAATACTCTCTTTTTCTGTCTTATGGGCGAAAATGTAGGGTTCACATTTAACTTGTGAACTATGACTGAGCGGTCAATCCGCGGCATGTCCTCGTGGCTTTAGGCGAAAACATCCTGATTCATCCTGAGGAATTCTGTGAGGGCTTGCCGTGTGGATTGGCTAGCCAAAGTCCCAATTTTAGTGGTCCGTTCAGGTCTTGATTCGTCTACAGCTATTTCTTCCAGTTCCTCGACGGGTTCTGCAGCGATTCGCTGATCTCCTATGCACATCGTTTGCTGGTGGTCCTCCATCTTCAACATGGCTAAGTAGCACTCGCGGGCGGCCACCTGATTCCCCCGTAACTCCCCGACCCCATACTCCGTGGGGAACTTGACCATCAGGTGGTATGTTGAGGTTGCCGCCTCCCATGCATTAAGAGTAGGTCGTCCAAGGATAGCGTTATATGCTGACGAGCAGTCAACTACGAGGAATGTCACGTCTCGAGTGAGCTACTGAGGATAATCTCCTACCGTCACCGAAAGTGTGATTGCACTCAACGGGAATACCCTTGTTCCTCTAAATCCCACCAGCGGGGTGTTCGTTGGTATCAGTCGTTTCTTATTGATCATCATTTGCTGGAATGCGAGATAATACAGGATGTCCGCTGAGCTGCCATTGTCCACCAACACTCGGTGCAGGTTATATTCCTTGACTCGTATGGTGACGACCAGTGCATCATCATGCGGATGATGAAGACGTCGCGCATCGTCTTCTGAGAACCCAATTGTTGGGCTATCCCTTCGGGCTATCTTTGGAACTGAGCCAGTCAACTGGACGTTCTGAACCATTCGGAGGTAAGTCTTTCGGGCCTTCTTGGACAAGCCTGCTATTGCTGTTCCTCCCACAATCATTCTTATGTCTCCGATTGGGGGTCTAGTACGCTCATTCTCTTTTTGGGGTTGATGCTCTTGAGGTGGAGGATCCGTCCTTTCCTTCCTGATAAACCTTTGCAATTTCCCTTGTCGGATAAGGGCCTCAATCTGCTGCTTTAAGTCGTAGCAGTCAGATGTATCATGTCCGTGATTGCGGTGAAAACGGCAGTACCTGTCTCTGGACCGCTTGCTCGGATCACTCTTGAGTTTTCCTGGGAAGGTTAGACCCCCTTTATCCTTGATCTGTATTAGGACTTGGTCTATTGGGGTATTCAACGGGGTGAAGCTTGTAAACTTTCTTCCTTGGGGCTTAGACTGCCGGTCGTCCCTTCGGTCTCCAATTTTGAGTCTTTTTCGTTCGTGGTCCTGCCGATTGTCTTCTCGTCGCTCTCTCTTCCTTGGCTTGTCCTCCCGGGCAAGCAATGCGTCTTCCGCATTCATGTACTTTGTGACTTTATAAAGAACCTCCGTCATGGTTTTCGGGTCATTTTTGTATATAGAGAATAAAAACTTACCCTTTCGTAACCCATTCGTGAAGGCTGCTACCAATAGCTTATCGTCGACTTCATCGATTGACAGTGCTTCCTTATTGAATTGGGTTATGTAGGATCTCAGCGTCTCGTCTTCTTGCTATCTGATGCTCATTAGGCACGCTGTTGACTTTTTGTACCTATGTCCTCCGATAAAGTGAGACGTGAACTGAGCGCTTAACTCCTTGAAAGTGCTGATGGAATTCGGTGTTAATCGACTGAACCAAATCCTTACGGCTCCCTTCAGTGTGGTGGGGAAAGCCCTGCACATTATTTTATCTACGACCCCTTGAAGGTGCATCAAGGTTTTGAATGTCTCTAGGTGGTCTAAGGGGTCCTTTATTCCGTCATAACTGTCGATTTGTGGCATTCGAAACTTGTGTGGTAGAGGGAAGGAATTCACGGCCGCAGTGAAAGGTGAATCAGTGCGGTTGACTAGATCGTCAAGGTCACTGGAAACTCGCCCCTTGAGTGCGTTCATCATAACCTCCATCTATTCTCTCATTGCTTGCATCTCTGCGACAATGTGTGGTGGAGTTGCATTCGTGAGAGATGGCATGCTCAAGTTCTACCTTTCTAGTCTGCTTGGGGCGTGGTTGGCTTCAGGTCTCTCCTGGTTTTTTCTTGCGGCATTGGTCCCTTCTTGGTCTTCTTGTTGATCATTCGGTATTGCATTCCTCTGGCGCAACTGTTCTTCCAAGTCTAGGTTTTGTTTAGTGAGGCGCTTCACGGCGGCAGCAAGAGTTTGAACTTGTCTCTCTAGGGCAGTCGTGGGTGGTTCCTCTCCTTGAACGTCGTTGATGGTTGCCATCGAGCGAGTGAGTACCATGCAATCCTTTTGTTTGGGAAACAATAGTATGGCTTATGAATCTCAACTAATCGAGCAAGTTCCCCACAGACGGCGCCAACTGATGTTGCCGAAAAAATCACCAGTGAGCCACAGGGCACTCGCACACTCTAAACAACACCTGCACAACAAAAAAGAGGAAAAAACCTTGCAGAGAGCACCGGTGTGGTGTCGGCCAAATACCCTCCGAAGGTTAAGTTAGAACTTCTTTCAACTCTAGAGTGCTAGAGAGGGGTTAACTATGCGTGCAACAATTTGTGTTGGTATTTAGGCTTTTATAGTAGAGGATTAACACATCTCTTCCTTTGCTCGGAAGTCCTTTCCTTATAGAACTTTTCCTTGTTGAATTCTAAACGTGATTGACAAGGTGTTTCCTTATGGAGAGACCCATTAATGAGACAACTTCTAGAACTCCACTTGTATTATAATTCCTCTAAAGTGTTGCGGATATTGGGCCCATCCAGGCTCGGCCCACAGGGGATGGGCCGTCAGGAAGATGGCCCGTCAGGCCCATTATATCTAGATTTTCTCCTCTTCACCAACCAATCTCTTCTCTTTTATCCTCCCTTTCCTTTTATAATGTCCCCTTTGTGGGCATCCAAATGATTACCTTTCCATCTTTTCCCACATGGTCCCCACCTCAATCCAAAATCCCTAATAAATTGGTTAATTTTGAGGATTCTCTTGAAACTTGCACCTGACGCCGAATGGTACTACGCAGCGTATTCCCCTAAGGCACTAACAGCATTTAGGGACCGATCTGAGTATTGGTTGTTACTGCTTTGGTCATCCCCAACCCATTCACTAATATTGGGCCAAGCCCAGTCTGATAACAATAGGCCATTACTGAGCACCGATCCTATGTCTCTTTAATATTGCCACTGGGCTGGGTCCATCTTAACAACAATGGGCCAATACTAGCCACTGATCCCATATCCCTACACAACTTATAAAAATAATATAAACTACATCAACAAAGAATATAAAAAAAATTTAATTCTCTCTCTCTCTTATTCACTATCTTTCTTTGCCATAGCCTTTTTTTTTTTTTTTTTTTTTTTTCCCCCATACCCATTGCATACCTGTTCATGGTAGCAAAACAACCCACAACCATAGCCACCACGGCACCACCACCACCAACAAAAAACACCCACCATCAAACACCCACCACCACCAATACCAACCATCAAACACCCACACAAAATACCCACCATCAATATCCACCATCAAACACCCACTACCATCAAACTCCAACCATCAAACACCCACCACCATATACCCACCATCAAACTCCAACCATTAAACACCCACCACCATATATCCACCATCAAACACCCATCACCACCAATACCCACCATCAAACACCCACTACCATCAAACTCTAACCATTAAACACCCACCACCATATACCCACCATTAAACACACACCACCAACAAATACCCACCATTAAACACCCACACAAAATACCCACCACCATCAATACCCACCATCAAACACCCACCATCACTAAATACCCACCATCAAACACCCACAAACACAACAATACCCACAAGATCAAATAGAGAGAGAGAGAGAGAGAGAGAGAGAGAGAGAGAGAGAGAGAGAGAGAATTATTTTTTTTAATCTGACAACCTGCTATAGTAAGGTTGTGTGTTTATAACCTTACTGCTCACAATTGCCAAATCATTTTAGAAATACCAACCCAGATGAATCATCATTTTGGCTTATGAGGATGTAAAATAGCAACTTGAAGGGTGTTTACACCCCCCCAATGTTAATGCTCTAAGGTTGCACATATGCAACCTTAATGTCCATGAGATTGTAAAGAAAATATAAATTTTTTTTTTTTTTTTTTTATCTCAAACACTCTGTCTCTCTTCCTCCCACTTTAGACTCTTTTTTTTTTTTTTTTTTTTTTTTTTTTTCATCTCTTTCTTTCATGCTTCTCCTCTCTTCCTCTCACAGTGAAGCCTTTTTTTCTCTCAAGATCAACTTTGGGTGAGTGGGCTTCAGATTGGTGTGGCGTTATGAGACTATGGGTGGTCTTAGGTTCGTAGGGCCGTGGATAGCCTTGGGGTTGTGGGCAGCTGTGGGTGGCTATGGGTTTTGCTTGTCGTGGGTCATGGGTTTGATGGGTATGGGTTTCATGGTGGATTTTATGTATTTGGATTTGGGTTTTTGAGGGTATTTTGGATGATGAATTAGTGGCACCTGAGGCTTGAATAAGGTTGGGTTTTGGGGCTTTCTCAGTGGCTAGGTTTTAGTGGTTGTGGGTTAATGTTGGTGCAGGTAACGGTGGTGGGTATAAATTTTAGTGGTTGTGGGTTGCTGTTGGTGGTAGGTATAAATTTTAAGAACGATGGCAGATTGCACTCCCCACAGCCCTGGCTTTAATGGCAGACCCCATTGTTCTCTAATAGAAACAACATTCATTGGCCATATTGGTCAGTGCTTATTGTTCATTTTCATTTTTATGTATTGTAGCAAGCTTGTGCATAGTGTTTGCTGCAATGTTGACTTGTGTTTGAGTTGCAGAATCTTATTAAAAGATGATGTTATTCATCAGAGAAGACTTGTATTCATGATGCCCCCAATGTGAAAACAAATATATACAAAAACTTTTTACCTTCTATAAGTCAATTCCAAAAGTTGATCATAGTGAAGAATGTTGCTTTAGAGTTAGGTTATTGAATTTCAAGAACAGTGGTGGGTATAAATTTTGGTGGTTGGGGGTTACTGTTGATACTGTATTTTGTTTGCCCTCAATTTGCGTGCCAGACCACAGAAAATCCAAAAATATCATTTTTTTTTCTCCATGGGGCCACGAGAACATCCAGAACGATGTGGCGCAACTCGTTTGGGCACCAGAGCACCTGAAGTACCTTTTTTAGCTAAAATGACCAAAATGCCCTTGGTCAGCCCTAGGTTTGACCAAAGGTCAAACAAGGTCAAAGCCCTCACAAAACAGTATTTTTCATAGTTTTACATCAAACCTGAGCTTCTCGGAGAATTTTGAAAATTTTGACCAAGTTTGACCCCAAGTCGATCTTGAGTGGGCCCAAAAATCCTAATTTCGATTCAGCTATCAGAATGGGTTGAAACTAATGCCATTGTGAAGATTATCAAATTCTTATTCCAACGACTATTCATGGGCCAAAATCGGAGTTAGAATGACTGAGATATCACGAAAACTGGGATGACACACTGATCAATGAACCACAAACTTCCGAGAGCCATAGCTTTTGATCCGACCGTTGGATTTTCAAGATCCATACCTTTTTGGAAACAAGAAGTCAAAATATTTCGAGGGGAGTCAAGATCAATCCAATTGAGGCCTTTTGAGGCCCGCGGCCCTTGAAGGACTGCTACCTCGAAACGCATGCTAGGGCTATAAGTAGCCCCAAACACCCTTCAAACCAGAAGAGGAACACATTTTCTGAATTTTTGCTCTCTGCCTAGCTTCCCTACACATTCTTCCCTCTTCCAAACACCAAAAAACACACACAAAACACCCAAAAAACACATAAAAGTCTCTTGATTCTTTTCTCTTCACCAACAATGCAAGGTATTGTTCTTATACCCAATTTTCTTTCCTTGGTTCTACACTTTGGATTTGGGGTTTAGGGGTGTGGATGTAGCTTTTTTAGCTATCATCCAAACCCCTAACCTTCTAAATCTTTTCCTAGCACTTATCTTGCTCTTTTTGCTTGAATAACATGATTTATTGCTTTATTTAGCATGTTTCTTACTTTATTTGTGTTTCTAGCTTAAATCTCTTTGTTGATTATGTCTTATGCCATGTTTCGTGCTTAGATCCATGCTCCCACACGTTCATATGTTTAGATCTACATGCTTAGGGTTTTATACCATGTTTTTCTATGTTTTATTCCTTTTTTTGCTATATGTTGATGTTAGGGTTACATGCTCACATGCTTGATATCATGTCTATGGTTATGTCTTGCTTAGATCTACATGTTTGTATGCATGTTCTATGCTCCTATCCCTGTATCCGAGTTTTATTGTATGCTTGGATTCATGTTCTACCATGTCTATGTGCTAAGTTTCTACACGTTTACATGTATGTTCCTATGCCTATATGTCTAGATCTATGTTTTCACATGCCTATGTGCTTGGATGTACGTTTTGTTCATGCTTTTTACTATATTCCATGTGCTTATGCGCTCCATGCCACGTTTGTATGCCTAGACCTAGGCTATGTTTGTCATACCATGTGCTATTGTAGCCCTTTTGTAGCTTTATCTTTATTTCTTGTATTTTGGCCTAGTGTTGAGGACTCGATCTAGATCTTGTGGTCTTTGTCATTGTCCATACACTAAGGCCCACATAAAAGGGTTGGATCATCCTATTTGCATGTCTACGTTTGCTTGCTCCTATGCTTTATGCTTGTGTTAACCTCTCTTGTTCTAGGTTTTGCCACTCTTGACGCCCTTAGTAGGCGTGTGGTTGTGTGGTTACATTCAATGCCCATGAGGCCCTGTTTAGATGCAACCACTTGGGATGCATCGCCATGATGCCAGTTGCTTCATGCATACCTTTCCCCTTTTCCGCTCCGTGCGATGATATGCTTGCCATGCTTGTTTGTGCCACCCGTTGGCTTTATATGCATTTTTACATACTTGCTTACATGTCCATGTATGAGTCTTGCTTGCTAGTGTGTCGTCCATGCTTCAACACAATAGAGTTATGGACATTTGATCCAAACCTACATTTGTCCCCCGTGAACACCACATTTTGTTTGCCCTTTTTGCGTGTTTGTCTTCTTTCTTGTTTGCGTGCTTACCTATTTGCCTTCTTGTTTTCTTGTTTGTTTGTTTATCTTGTGGCTTGTCATGTCTCCTGCCATATGCTATGCTTGCCATGCCTATCATGCTTATCTGCTTTATGCCTCTTTCATATGCTCTTTGCATCTTTTCCTTCCATTGCTTGTCTGCTAGTTTCTCATCTTTGCCTTTGCATGTACACACATGGAGTAAGGACGCATGGAGTTAGGGCACAGTCTCCTAGGCGCAAGCAAAAAGGGTGTAGACGCAAGCATATAGATAAGCCAAGCGGCTATGTTTAGTAGGTTTAGGAGTTTAGCCTTTCCCTTTGGTTATGTACTCTTTTGAACCCCTTTCTTCCTCCTTCCTTTCTCTCTTTGATGGTTTGTATTAGGTATATCATGCCTTGTACCATTCATCCTCATCTCTAGAGTATGGCGAACTCTGTTTACTTTCTTGCACCTACATTTTAGGGCATACTCTAGGGATGTGGGCATTTACTTTCTTGCTCTGTGTGCTTGCATTGTGTAAGATGTATGTATATATATACCCGCTCGCCCCCACCCCCTCCAATGTGACTGTCACAGTCCGTGCTGCTTAAGGCAAGCAATGCCTAATTTCCGCCATGAAAGTAAGGTGACATGTTGTCGGATTTTTGTTGTAGAAATCTGGCACTTTTCTCGAACACCTTAGGAAAGCATAGATTGGGACCACACCCATTCAAAAGCCAAACCTCAAAGCCCCCCATGCATGCAAGGCCTTGAAAGCCAATGTCGAAATCACATTTTTTATTGCCAATTTTCGAAAATTAAGGTTTTATCAAAACAAAGGACTGTCCTTAGACAGGTGTTGTGGGGTGCCTAATACCTTCCTCACTAATAACCAAACTTTCGAACCTAAAAATCAAGATTTTTTTTTGCCATCCACATTAGATTAGGAAAAATGCATTTTTTTTTTTTAACCTAGGATCGATAATAAAATCAACTAGAAACAGGTGACTAATCACACCTTAGAAAAACCCAATGATTGGTGGCGACTCCACTCACCTTTGGCAATCCCTTAAAATTTAGCCTAGATTCCTTCCATAAAACCAAAGGTCGACAAATACCCTCTCCACCGATAGAGAGAGAGAGCACCCGAAGCCCCGCGCGAACCACACCATCACACCGAGAGGGGCCTTCCAATGGGGCCTCACGCACGCGGGAGCTTTCGCCACGGCAGGTGGTCTAACGAGGGCTCACGATGACAGCGGCAGTTTTTCCACCCAGTTCCGATCGAGGCCAGGTGTCGACAGTTGTTGTTGTGGGTTGCTGTTTCTGTTGGTGGTTGCAAGTGATGGGTATTTGGTTGTGATTTGTACTGTAGGTTTGGATTTAGCTGGGTTTTGATTATGGATTTCAATTTGGTGTTACAATGGTGGGTTTGGAGGTTTATTTTGGTGTCTTAATGGAGTTTCAGAGGTGACGGTGGTGGTGGTGGTGGTGGTGGTGGTGGTGGTGTTGTTGTTTGGTGTTTCTAGGTTGCTGGTTCGGTTGTGCTGCTATTTTAGTGTGAATATGGATGTTGGGGATAGATAGAGAGATGAAGTGATGGGAGAGAAATAAAATAATTTTTTTATATTATTTGTTTTGTAGTTTATATTATTTTATTGGGTTGTATGTAAAAATAAGAATTGAGATGTAGGGTGAGTTGTGAAATGAGTTGGTAAAATATATAAAGTGGTGTTTGAGAATGTAAAATAGACACTATTTTACATCCTCAAATGCTAATGCTCTAATTAATTATACATGTATGTTTACAACTATTTTACTTGACAGATCATAATTAGCTATTTGATTTTTTTATATGGACTCACAACTCATAGTCATTAACATTAAATAATTCTGAAATTGTGAAATTGGCTAGGATCCTAGCATTTATCCTCTTCGACGTGGCACAAAATCAGCGGTGGACCCACATTTAGAGTAGGGTGGGCCATGGCTCCCCCCCCCCCCCCCCCCTTCCCCAAAATTGTTTAAAATTTCTTTATTATAGGTAAAAGATACACCTAATGCCTTATTTGCAACAACTGCCCCCACCCTTTACCCAATCCCCCAAAGGAAATTGATTGGCCCTCACACCCCACCTGTCCATGTTTAATTCAATTTTGTTTTATTATTTTTTAGGGGAAATGTGGTTTTCCTAAAAAACACTTTGTCTACCTATGGTTTAAAAATTGGCATTTTGCCTACCTGAGGTTAGCTTCCTTTGTTTCTTGTTACCCAGCTCTAATAAAAACAATGATAAGTTTTTATTTTTCCGACCATTTTATGCCTCTCTCCTCTCAGAACATAAAAAACTAAAAAGTCAATAAAAAAGAAGATCTATAAGCTAGGTTTTGTAAAAATTAAAACCTAACTTTTAAATCTTCTATTTTAACGCATTAAAAAAAAAAAAAATGTTGGGTTTTTATATTGTTTTGTCCATAAAGTTGGAAACCTCCAAATCCCTGGTTAAGAAATCTAAACACAAATGACACAATTTGTAGGTGCAAATAAAATGTTTTCAATATGATAACAATACGTAGTTAATACTAGGGGCATTGGTTGCTCCCTGGTATGTTATGTTCCCCGTTCAAGGGACTTCTATTGAAGTTATGGATTAGTCCCATTGGAAGCAGCTTTGGGAGCTTTGCAAGGAAAAGTACGAACCCTTGTGGTTAAGTGAAGGTGGACATTGCAATCTTGAGCTTTACCCAAAATTCATTAAACCTAAAGAAATATGTACAGGCCATTAGCAAATCAAAAGCTAGCACAAATGGTTCTAAAAAATCTACAGTAGAATTTGATAATCAGGGCAAAGCATCCGAAATTGGAATTGCAGATAAATTTGAATTAAGTTCAAATGTTCTAGAAGTTTCTAGAAGCGGTTTAGATAGCCAACTTGAGAAGTCCAGAAAATCAAACAAGCCTGAAAAGTCTCATATGAGCGCTGATCATGTTGACAGGTTTAGACGAAGATAGGGCTTAGTCTGGTGATTAATTTGCACAACATTTCAATAAGTTATGTACTAATATCTACTTGAGAAGTAAAATCTATTCACCCTAGCTTATGTAATGATGTGTTAGTTTACAAAACCTAGCTTTTAGATCTTTTTTTCCCTTGAGTTTTTAGTTTTTTATGTTTTGAGAGAAGAGAGACATAAAAGGGTAACAAAAATACAAATTTACTCCTATTTTTAATAGAGGTGGGTAACGGGAGACAAACGGAGCTAATTTCAGGTGGGTAAAGTGCAAATTTTAAAACCACAAGTAGGCAAAGTGTTTTTTGGGCAAACCATAGGTGGGCAAATGGTAATATGTTTTATTAGTGTGAACACAACGAAAAATGGAGTTGCCACCTAGTTTTTGCATCCTTTCGATGAAAGACCTTCTGATCTTACTACCAAAGATACGGGTTCGGAGTTAAGGTACAGTCTTGGGAAGGTGTTAGGCACCAAGAACCGCCCAACCTTAGGGTTGGCTTCCTATTGTTATGTCTTATGTCTTAGCCCTAATAAAGGCATATTCAACATTGTATCTAACTCATACACACACTAAGAATACATCTAACAATCAACATGGCATCAAACATCCCTAACCATATATCTATCATGCTTGCAAACAAAACCTACCATACATCTAATCTGGCACAACATATCATCATAGACCACATCATTCATTTAATCATGGCATCAAAGCATCAACATAAACCCTAGCATCGTACATCTAAACATGCTTCATCATATTACATCATAGCATACACTTACATACATCTCATCACATCATCCTAGCATTCATCTATCATGGCATCATATCATACTCAAGGCAACAACATGTAACATTAAATCAAAGCAAGGATATAGCAAGCATATCATGTTATCATCCAAAGGCATCAAGATCATAAACATAACCTCAAACCTAAACAAGATCATGTCACAAATGTATGTACATTACAGATGCATGACTTACCTTATTTACCTTACAACAACTCAGCACCTATGGCATTATGCATGAGCATGTGAACAAATGTTCATATCATTGAAACAAGGAAAACACAAAATAAACCCTAATTCTAATATGTGATAGCAAACAAACATGTGAAATAGAGACTTTGGAAGCATAAAATCATGGAAAAGGAAGCTAAACAAAGCAGGCATGTGAAATCAGAAGCCAAACAAACGAAACAAAAATTAGGGTTTCTAGGCAGCGGCTTACACGCGCAAGAACAAGCCTACGTGTGCATAATCAAGCTTGAGTGCGTAGGCAAGATTAAGCGTACGTAAGCTCTTGCCCAGAAAGCCCTAAAAACATAATCAAGCCTAAAACACTAAGTCTAACACCCTAACATGCATTTTAAACATACAAAAGCATAAACCTAGACTAGATACACATATTAAACATGTTATAACAAACAAACAAAGCAAACAAAAAGAATTAAAGCATGAAAAATAAAGGAAAAGGAAAAAAAGCAAAGTTTGAACTAATACCTTAAAGAAAAGCTCTTCAAGCTTGATTTTTGACTGTTCCCCTCAGTCAAATCTATTCACAAACCAATAAGAGAGTGATTAGTAATATTAAATTCAAAGATCAAGGCTAGAAAAGGCCCTAATCAAAAGAAAATTGACTTGAGGGTATTTTGTGAAAAACTCCATTTTTGATTCACTATTTCTAGTGAATCTTAGTGTTTTCTTGTGGGATTTCTCTATGTGTTTTGAAAATATACCATGTAACAAATTTATAGTATGAAAAAAGGGGTTTGGAACGATCCCCAAATAATGTAGGATTCATTCCAAACCTCAACATAAATGCAAAAAACTTTCTTTGTATAGTTTTCTGGAATGATCCCTAGCGATTTCTAGAAAACTATACAAGGAAAGTTTTCTATAAATCGCTATGCAAGTGCAAGATCGGGCTTGCGTACACATGCAGAAAGCTGCGTGCGCATAGCAAGGGTTTCCGTTGGTCTTATTTTTCAAAAATTGATTTATTTGCTCATTAAAAGTTATGTTTTTCATTTTAACACTTCTCGAGCCAATTTAATTTCTGATTGGGCCCTAAACCAACCTTGGGTCTTAGAATTTAGCATCATTGGGGAACAGAGGCCCAAGTCATAAGGGGTACAAAATATGGTGTCTACAGATGCCTCTCTTTTGATTTGTGAGCTTCACTAACGGAATTTCAACGTATGGCTCGGGCACAACCCACGCACACGATACAATCACGCATACATGGGGCGGGGTGCAACTCTGAAGAGTTGCATGGGATTTTGTATGTCTGAATTCCCACCTTTGTTGCTCGAGAAACGAGCAACAACAGGTTCACTATCCTAGAACCTGTTTTGCCAATTGTAAGCAAAAGGCGAGTGACTCACTATTCTTGAGTCACTAAAAAGAAAAAACAAATGTGCTTTTAGGAGCTCAAACAATCAAACAAGGGTGCTCTTATGAGCTTAAACAATCAAACAAAGGGTGCTTTTATGAGCAGAAAAGGATATATATCTGTGGTGTCCATTTGGGGCTCTTGCCTTAAACTTCTCCTGGTGGTACTTGTCTTCCATCTCTATCTTTACCTATTTTGGTGAAACTCTTGCCTTGAGTTGACCTTGGTCTCTATCTCTATCTCTACCTCTTCTACTGCACCTGCATGTTCAATTCCCATAGGATATGTGCACGAATTCTGTGTTATATGGGATTGATGCTTGCATATTCAATTCCAAGAAGATATGTGCACCACTCTGACTTGGATAAGATCTGTGCCTGCATATTCAATTCTCGTAGGATATGTGCACAAGGTCTATATTCTGAGTTCCTGACTTGTATGGGATTTTATGCCTGCATGTTCAATTCCCACAGGATATGCACATGAATTCCATGCTACATGGGATCGGTGCCTGCATATACATTTCCCAGAGGATATGTGCACCATTCTGACTTGTATAAGATCTGTGCTTGCATATTCAATTCCCGAAGGATATGTGCACAAGGTCTATACTCTAACTTTCTTGCTTATTTTCGGATGAAAGATCCACTAGGGATGCTGGAAGACTCACTGGGGAGTATGATTTTGTTGGAAAGTATTTTGGAGATGATTCCGACCTACAATGAAGTTTTGATGATGTATGGTGATAGAGAGCTAACTGCATTATATTGTATAGCTGTATTGTATTAGATTAGAAGCATGTGCTGAGATTGTATTTAGACATGTGTTAATTGTATTAAGCATGTGTTGATGTCCTTGGCAGTTAGGTAGTTAGTTAGTTGCTTGGTATTGATTAGTTAGTTACTTGGTAGTTAGAAGGCAAGGCATGAGAGTATAAGAGAGGATTGTAATGTGAAGCAAGGATTAATGAATAGTATGATGCATTCTTAGTTTTTAACCATTCCTAATCTCCACCCTTTCTTGAGAAGGCCCAGTTGTCCTTGAAATCAACCAAAAAACTCCTTTCTTAGTGTTAAAGAATAGACAGCTTGAAGAGTCCTAACAATTGGTATCACAGCGGTTACTAATCCATGGCAGAAACAAGAGCTACCATTAATGGTGAGAAGATTACAGCATTGGCTGCCAAGTTTGAAGGGCATGATCTAACCTTGATCGAGATGAAGCAGCAATTGAGTGTAATTGCTCAGTTCAAGCAGAGGGTTGATCAAAGATTGAGTGATATAGAGGTACGGGTTCAAGAAGAAAATCAGAGAGGGACTTAGAATGTGGAAAACTCCATTGTTGTACTAGGTGTGAGATTGGAGTTTCCTCATTTCTCAGAGGTAGATTCAACTTCATGGATTTACAAGTCTAACAAGTTCTTTGCTTATTACAATACCCCTGAGCATCAAAAGGTTATGATGGCATCTTATCACATGGAAGGGGAAGCTTTAATTTGGTTTCAAGATGCTGAAAACTTTGGTTTGTTCACTGATTGGGAGGCATTTGTTAAGGCAGTGCATGTGAGGTTTGGTGCTACTTCTTATAATGATCCAATGAAGTCACTCATAAGGTTGAAGCATACCTCTTCTATTCTTGCTTATAAAAGGCAATTTAAGTCTATTTCTAATAGGGTTTGAAGCTTGTCCGAGCCTCATAAACTGAGTTGTTTCCTCAGTGGGCTTAAGGATGAAGTGAAGCTTCCAATGAGGATGTTGGGTCCTAAAACTCTCAATGAAGCTTTTGGGCTTGCTAGGATGCAAAAGGAGTACTTTTGGAGTTGTAGAAAGTCTAGTAAGATTCCTCATGATGGTTCAAGACCATCCATTCTTGGAATTCCTAAGCTTAAGAATAGCATCTCTACACCAGAATCAAGAACCAAGGTGCCTTTGCAGAGATTGACAGCTGCTCAAATGGAGGAAAGGAAGAAGAAGGGTCTATGTTATCATTATGATGAGAAGTGGCAGAGTGGACATCAATGTAAGGGAGCAAGGAGTTTTCCTTTAGAAAGAATTCCCTTTTCTCAAGAATTGCCTTCCTCTGGCCCACAACTTGTGGAGTTGGATGCAAATGGGTCTGTGATGTTACCAGAAGGTTAAGACTTGCTACAAGACACACTTGAGATCACATTATATGCATTAGTGGGCAGCCCTTCCCTAGGCACAATGAGAATTGAAGGTAAAATTCAAGGGCAATGCTTGGTGATTCTTATTGACACTGGCAGTACCCACAATTTTTTGGATGCTAGGTCATGTTCAAGCTTGAAGTTGGCAATTGATCTAGCTCTAGCTTTTGATGTCAAAATAGTCGTAGGGTCACAATGAGGACACTTGGTTCTTATCAAGATTTGCAAGTTCAAGTGCAGGGTCATCATTTTTGTATGGATCTCAATGTGCTTCCTTTGGGAGGGTGTGATTTAGTTTTGGGCACTTAGTGGCTCAGAACGTTGGGGTTAATATAATGGGATTTCAATTTGCTCACTATGGCATTTCAATGGCATGGCAAGTCAATGATTCTTAAGGGATTGAGGCCATCTCATTCTTCCTTTCAAGATGCAAACCTATTCTTCAAGAAACCTACTAGGAAGGGCCTTTTGTTTCAAATCACAGCCCAACTCTTCTCTGTTGAACCTAGCTTGCCTGTGCATAAACTGGAGTCCTTATTGGAAGAATTTACGGCTGTGTTTGAGGTTTCTCAAGGCTTGCCTCCTTCTTGGGGACATGAGCACATCATTACACTCAAGGATGGCACTCAACCAATGTGTGGAAGGCCTTACAGTTATCCTTATTTTCAGAAAACTGAGATTGAAAATATTGTTAGGGAGCTTTTAGAAGTTGGCTCTATTAGACCAAGCCAAAGTCCATTTTCATCACCTGTTCTATTAGTTAGGAAAGCTAATGGATCTTGGTGAATGTGCATAGATTAAAGGGCTCTAAACCAAGTCACTATCAAAGATAAGTTCCCCATTCCAATAGTGGATGAATTACTTGATGAATTGTGTGGCTCTATGATCTTTTCTAAGCTTGATTTAAGATTTGTTTATCATCAGATTAGAATGAAAGCTGCCTAAAACTGCATTTAGGACTCATGAAGGTCACCATTAATTCTTAGTTATGCCCTTTGGTCTCACAAATGCTCCTTCCACTTTCCAATCTCTTATGAATGATATCTTTAAACCTTTTTTAAGGAAGTTTGTTCTAGTTTTTTTTTTTTTTTTTTTTTTTTTTTTTAATGATATATTGGTCTATAGTAAGTCCTTAGCAGACCATTTGGATCACTTGAAGGCTGTGCTTAGTGTTTTGCTTTAAAACCAACTTTATGCAAAAAGGAGCAAGTGTACCTTTGGTTGCTTTGAAGTAGAGTATTTGGGGCACATTGTGTCAAGTGAGGGTGTCAAAACTAATCCTAAGAAGGTCTTGGCTATGCAGCAATGGCCCACTCCTACTTGTGTGAAAGCTTTGAGGGGATTTTGGGGGCTCACTGGTTATTACAGATGGTCTCATAGCTGCACCATTGACTAATTTGCTAAAAAAGGATTCCTTTAAGTGGACTGCTGAGGCTGATTTTGCCTTTCAACATCTGAAGGCTACTGTAATGAACCCCCCTATCTTAGCTTTACTTGACTTCTCTAAACCCTTTGTTATTGAGTGTGATGCCTTAGGTGTGGGTATAGATGCTGTTTTGATGCAGGGGCAGAGGCCTATAGCCTTCTACAACCAAGCTTTGAAGGCCAAAAGCTTGCACCTCTCTACTTATGAAAAGGAGTTCTTAGCCTTGATTACAGCTGTCAAAAGGTGGAGACCTTAACTTCTTGGCAAGCCATTCATCATTAGAACTGATCACTAGAGCTTGAAATTCTTGTTATATTAGAAAATAGGCACTCCAACACAACAAAAATGGATTTCTAAGCTTCTGGGCTATGCTTTTGTAGTGGAGTACAAAAGGAGTTAAGATAACAAGGTTGCTGATGCCTTGTCCAGATTAGGATGCTCTTTTGAGGAGGTGGCAGACCCTAATGCTAACTTATTTCTCATTTCATTTTCGAGCATAACTTGGATTGAGGAATTACAACAAAGTTATCTCCATGATGAGGCGTCACAACAGCTTTTGCCTGCTCTTAAGCGAGGCATTGCTTCTAAGCATTATACTTTGCATAATGGACTAATTGTTTATAAAGGGAGGATTTTTTTGGGACCATCCTGTTGTTTAAAACCTAAGGTGTTGTCTCATGTTCATGACAGCCCCATGGGTGGCCATTCTGGGTAGTTGAAGTCCTTTCACAGGTTGAAACAGGACTTTTGGTGGTAGGGTATGAAGTTTGACTTGAAGAATTACATCAAGGAATGTGCTATCTTTCAACAAATGAAGCATGAAACCTGTAGACCAACTGGATTGTTGCAGCCGCTCCCCATTCCTTGTAAGCCTTCGTCTGATATAAGCATGTACTTTGTGGAAGGTCTTCTAAGATCTCACAGAATGGATGTGGTTTTTGTGGTAGTGGATAGGCTTACTAAATATGTCCATTTTATTTCTTTATCTTATCCTTATTCAACCTCCAAGGTTGCTGCCCTATTTGTTCAACATGTGTTCAAACTACATGGTATGCCCAATTCAATTGTAAGCGATAGAGATCTTGCCTTTACATCCCTTTTTTGGTCTGAGCTTATGAGGTTATAGGGTGTTCAATTGGCCATGTCTTCCCCCTATCACCCTCAAACTGATGGCCAAATTGAGTGGTTACCACTATGTCAATATTGGTTCAATACTAACTATCATATCTCAACTAAATGCACTCCCTTTAAGGCTTTATATGGAGTCCCTCCCCCTAAAGTCCTTGATTATATCCCTAGTACTATTAAGGTTGAGGCTGTGGATAGGCAGTTGCATTCTAGGCAAGAACTAATTGCTATTTTAAAGCACAATTTGGTGCAAGCTCAAAATGCTATGAAACTACAAACAGACTGGCATAGATTAGATAGAGTTTTTGAAGTTGGTGACTGGGTTTACTTGAGGTTGCAGCCATATAAGTAGCAATCCATTGCTCATAGGGCTTCTCACAAGTTGTCTCCTAGGTTCTATGGCCCCTTTTAGGTTCTTCAAAGGATTGGAGCTGCTGCTTACAAGTTGCAGCTACCTCCTAAGTCCAGAATTCATCCAATTTTCCATGTTTCTTGTCTTAAGAAGCAATTGGGGCAACATATCCTTCCATTTCCTACTCTACCAGTTGTGAATGATGTGGGAGTTCTTAACCCTAAACCAATAGATATCTTGGATAGAAGGGCTCAATCTTTGATCAAGAGTCATCACTGAGTTGTTGATTTAGTAGTAAGGTGGTTCTGTAGAAGATGCCACTTAGGAGCCACTACATTCTCTTTCCAAACAGTTCTGTCACCTCGTGGGCAAGGTATTTTCAAGGGGGGGGGGGTATTGATAGAGAGCTCTCTGCATTATATTGTATTGTTGTATTGTATTGTATAGCAATTGTATTGGATTAGAAGAATGTGCTGACATTGTATTTAGACATGTGTTGGTTGTATTAAGCATGTGTTGATTGTATTAAGCATGTGTTGATGTCTTTGGCAGTTAGGCAGTTAGTTAGTTGCTTGGTATTGATTAGTTAGTTACTTGGTAGTTAGAAGGCAAGGCATGAGAGTATAAGAGAGGATTGTAATGTGAAGTAAGGATTAATGAATAGTATAATGCATTCTTAGTTCTTAACCATTCCTAATCTCCACCATTTCTTGAAGAGGCCCGGTTGTCCTTGAAATCAACCAGAAAATTCCTTTCTTAGTGTTAAAGAATAGATAACTTGAAGAGTCCTAACATATGGCCCACTGAGGAGAGGGTAGCTTACTGAGGATTTCTTGATGGTATGATATTCACTGGGGAAGTTCCTTCCTCTAAGGAAATTATTATCTTCGTTTTGCTTATAAATCATTGAGGATTGATGTTTACTCCACCCTTGAGGGGGTTTTACCAAACTCTACTAGGGAAATTTTGTTTTGCAACTCTTGAGGGAGCTACTACTGTGCCTTGGACCCACGGGGGAGTTTGTCTATGATACCGGATTTACTTGAGATTTAGTTTATGATCTTGACTCATGGAGAAGTGTCCATGATGATTTCTAGTCCACTGAAGGATGTTTGATGCTTTCTATTCATTAGGGATATTTTGATAGTTTCGATCCGCTAGGGAATGATTTTGATGCTTTTAATCCACTTGGGATTCTTTTTGATCTACTAGGGATATTCTTGCTATTTTTGGATATATTTTTTAATTTTCCTTTGCACTTCTAGCTTCTTAAGAACTCCATGGGGATTTTTGAATTTTTGTTTTTGCTAAACTACACGTACTTTAGCGGGGAGACCTAAACTACTGTAGTTTAGCCATCTGGTATGTTCTCGCCTCTTCATTTTTCTCCAACGGTTACCAACCGTTTTTTTTTTTTTTTTTCCTTTTCATTCTCCTCATCTCCCTCATCTCTTCACATTCTCTATCTCTTCAACTTTTCTACTTTCTTTTCCTCTACAAAAGCTTCCGCCTCTCTACCTTGTATTTTTGGAGAAGAGAGAAGAATCAAGAAGTTTTGATGTTTTTTTGTGTTTTTTGGAGTGAAATATGGTGAGAAAAGAGAGGAAAAAAAATGCACAAAAACGCCCAAAACAGCTCTGAAAAACCCAAATTTTCAATTCTGGTCCAATTTGGAGTGTCAGGGGCTATTTATAGCCCTTGGCACACTTCCCGAGGCTCAGCGCACCTTGTAGGGCTGCTGGTTCGGGTTAGAGGCCCTTCAAGGGCCGCTACTGATGTCATCATGACATCAGTAAATTTGTCTTGTAGCGTTTTTTCAGTTTTTACTTTGGATGCACATTTGGAGGTCTTTCTAGACTCGAATTGAGGTGAACTTGGTGTCCCTGGAAAGCTATGGATGAATAGTTTTAATAAAGCTAAAGAAATTAAAAGTCCAATAGTTGGATCAAAAGTTATGACCTCGAGAAGTGTGCTAATGTGCCTTTCACAATTTTCTCAATATCTCAATCGTTTTAACTCCGATTTCGACCCATGAATAGTCGTTGGAATGAGAATTTCATTATATTCGCAATGGCATTAGTTTCAACTCGTTCTGACAGATGGGTCAAAATTAGAGTTTTTGGGGCCCACCGAGAGTCAACTCCTTGTCAAACTTGGCCAAAGTTGTCGAAAATCTCTAAAGAGCTTGGGTTTGATATAAAACCATGAAAAATGTTGTTTTGTGAGGATTTTGACATTGTTTGACCTTTTGTCAACCCAGGGTTGACTAGGGGCATTTTGGTCATTTTGGCTAAGAAAGGCACTTTGGGTGCTCCAATATTTGAACGGGTTGCGCCACGTCATTTTGGTTGTCCTTGTGGCCCTATGGAGAGAAAATGATATTTTTGGATTTTTCAAGGTCTGGCACACAAATCGAGGGCGGACAAAATACAGTATCAACATCAAGCAAAGGTTTCTTCCTACTGCTAGGCTTAGTGGTGATGTTGAGATTTGGGAGGGTTCCATTGTCTATTAGGTCTTGTATCTCATTTTTGAGGCGGAAATAATTGTCATATTGCCAAATTTCTGATGGAAGTAATAATACTCATTGAGGTTCCAAGTAGGAGGTATGGGATTAGGCATTGGTGTGGGATCTAGATGCTTAATGAATCATTTGGAAGATAGATTCTCGTATGCTTGGGCAAGGGTCATTCCTAGGTCGAAAAATTCTCGGTGGGCCTTCTTTGTAAAGTTGAGTAAGCTAAGGTTGGTTGAGGTATAATGGCACTTACATTCACGAGATTGGGAGCTTTAGAGGTAGTTGCTTCTTCTCCATATGTCTTCTTGATTGGAGGTTTGCTCTCACCTTTCTCCAATTGTTTGTTGTTGATGGCATCCTCTATCCTAGTTCTACAATCACATAACTCTCCAAAAGAACTAATAGGCAATGACAAGAGCTTACTATTATATGTCGGAAGCAAATTCTTGATAATCATGTTGATTTGATCTTTCTCATTTGGCTTATTAACCATCCTAGATGCTTTCCCTTCCATCTTGTCATGTATTCGGAGAATGTTTCCCCTACTCCTTGCTTAGTGGTCTCCAAGTCTCTTAAAGTCACATCAATCATGGTATTGAAGATGAATAGATCCAAAAATAATTCTACTAGTTCATTCCAAACCTTAGTCTTACTAGGGTCCAAACTATAGTACCATCTTGATGCGCCTCCCGTGAGTGAGAGAGGAAAAGCATGCAAGGTTTGCTTTTCATCCAACCCCTTTATTTCAGCAATGCTTAGGTATCTCCTAACATGTTGCTTTAGATCTCTAGTCCCATCAAATTTTTCTGCATCAGAAATCTTAAACTTTAGAGGTAGCACAATGGGAGTCTTGGAGATTATGCCCCCCATGTTGAAGAGACAATCATCCATCCCTTGGGCCTTGCAAAAGGGTAGTTGCATTTTCTCCATCTTCTCTCTCATGGCTACGGTTTCCACCGTGAGTTTTCCAAATTGCTTGTTCCTTTCATAATTAGCTTTGTCCCTTTCATCCCAATCTTCCCATTCTTCCTCATTGAGAACCTCTACACGTGGGTTTGGCTTCTTCAATTTGGCTTCCTCAAGTTTAGTGAGGCAACTCCCCATCTTTTTGAGAGTGTCACTTTGTTCTTCCATTACCTTGAATATCTTTTGTGCAATTTCATCACTAATTGGAGAGGCCATTGTAGCTCGAGAAGATTCCCCTTCTTGGAACACTTCTTCTTGATATGTGTCCTCAATCTTGACCAAACGCCATCCGGTCTTTTCTCGAGTCCAAATTACAGTGGAGATGTGTTTTCTTGACTTTGGTGGTGCAATGGTGCCTAACAAGAAGTCCCATTTTAATTAAGTTCATGTCCCAATTAAAAGGTTCCTTTTGTCTTTAGGTGTCCTTAGAAAATCTTTAAGTCCATTTTAATGAAGGCCCAATTACAAAATCACTCCCTTTCCTCTCATGGGCATTGCCCCTTGTTTCACTGGGCTTTGGTCCATTTACAACAATGCTCTTACCTTACTCTCATGGGCTTTCATTAGAATGTACTTAGAGATTTTCAACCTTTTGTCTCAAAAATGGGCTTACAACATATTCATCACCTTTGGGCTCTTCCTTTTTCATTTCATTATTCATCTTCTCTCTTTTTTGAAGTAGCCCATTAGCTAGAATATGTTGTAACCTTCCTTTCAAGGTCCACGAAGTTCTCATCATTTTGGGCCTAGGCATATAACAAAGAGGCCTAAGATTAGGGAAGTTCATATTGACTTTGTAAGACTTGGATGCTAAGTCCATAGCATACTTGTTATCTTAGGCCCAAAGTCCTCTTTTTCAAAAGGGCATTTTGATTTGGGCTTATGATAACAATTAGACTATGGTCTTATGAACCTTTCAAGTTAAAACATACCTTTGGATTTAGGGATAAGCCTGTTATATGTGAGAACTTCTTTTCTTTTATCCCAATTGTCTTTGGGTATGCCATAACTTTAGGGTCATCCTTCCATTTTTTACATCTTTTATTTGTCCTTTAGAATTAGGTAAGCACAAGATATATGGATGAACAAATAAGAGATATATAAAGGATATCCTCTTTTGATAGGATCTAGGATCTCTCTAAGTGTGGGTAGGCTCCCTAAGGCTAAAGGGATAGATAAGTAGGTCACTCACAACTAGGTGGGCCATGATTCCAATCGAGGGCTTAAGTGGACCCTTGTGGATTGGTGGCAAACCATTAACTTACTCAAAGCCTATCATAGGCAATGGCATACATTGTGAGTTGGTGGGATGAACTTCAAAAGACGGGCTTGAATGAAGCCTTCCATCTTCCCACTCATCACCAACCGAGGTTAAGTGACAAAAGAACCATATGAATGTGTGAGCAAAACAAATATTGAATAACAATACAAATTAGAGTTCTAATACATTAGTTCCTAATTCCTTAGAACCTAACAAACTCCCCCTTTGGCAATCTGTGACAAAACACAAACACAAAGCTCAAAGTTATAAGTAAAAGCCCTTTACAAAAATAATGCCCTTGCAAGTGTAGACAGCAGCTCAATTGAATCAACTTGTATATTTCCTGAAACACTGAACAAAACGCATAAACGCATGTGTGACAGAAAAACAGTAAATCAACAAATAAATTCTTGACTTCACAAAACACAAAACAAAGACATATATCATGAATAACTCATAAATATAAATCAATGAGCAGTGAACAAGAAACAGAAATAAAAACAAAAGTAAAGTAACTCTCCCCCTAAGTTAGATACAACAAAAAGCTTTTATTTATATTCTCCCCTTTCAAAAATAATTTCAACTCCCCCTAAACAAGACAAACATGATTCCCAAAAATCAATAATTTCTCTCCATTTTTGTCACGTATTGACAAAGACAACTCAAACATATATGATAGAGGATATGAGAAAATAGAGAATCAAAGGGACACAAAACAAGACAACTTTATAGAAATAGAGACAACTCCCTTTTTGAAGAGCAACAACTCTCCCTAAGAACCACAAAGGTTAAAGAAAATTTCTCCCCCTATAAAAATAGGAAAAACAAAACAAGTTTTGGGTAAAATAGTTTTAGAGAAAATTTAGGAGGTGGGGAAAAAAAAAAGACACAAACCAAACTTAAAAACTAAGTTGGGGACATGCAAAAAAATTTTCTCTCTTTCAATAAATGCAAACTTGATACTATGTGACCCATAAACAGTTGCAAGAGTAGAGAAAATATTTGCACATTGATTATCCAACATATCTCTTAAGAAAAATATTTTCTGTAGTTCACACATAAAAAAGGCATATACTAGAAAGTACATAGCTCAAAAATTAATCAATCAATTTTTTAAATCAAGTTGAGTACCCAATGTAGCAAAGTGTATGCTACGTGTGAAAACAATGAGAAATATGACTGCAAAACTGCAAGATGGATACAGAAATCAATGCAATGCATGTGAATCCTAAACACAAATGATGCAAAAAAATATGTCATGATGCATGCTTTAATGCAGTAAAACTAAGTTCAATATAAGTTAAATTCACAAAATTGGCTTGAGCATAGAGTTTCTAACAAAAAATCTACAAAATTTAAAAACCACTTGTTAAGATTTTAGGAAAAAATTTGACCAATTGATCATCACACAAGCTAGAATACATAATATAATGATCAATTACATCAATTTAACAGGCCAATTGCATCAATTGAACCCAATTTAAACAAAATCCCCAATTCGAGTACATTCAAGCCCTAAAAAAATCAAATTTCTCAAACTTTAAACACATTTTGCATTAAGATCAAGGAACTTTTAATCTTGGATGGCCACAAAAAAATCACACACAATATAATGTACCAAGTTTAGCAAAGAGTAACTTGTGTAGTGTGTGCAATTAGCAAAAACTTGAGAAACATGTGAGGTGATATGTGAAAAGAAATCAAACACAAAGTCTACAAAATTCATCACATAGAATTTGAAAGAGACTATCACCAAAAGAGTTACATCATATAACTCTCACATCTCCTAGAACAAAAGCTTGCAATCATGTAAGTTTCTTGATTTTTGCCTCATAATATACACAAATTTTAATTTATTCAGAAACTTATTAAAAAGCCAGGATAGTGTACACACCAATTTTAATTATATGATTTGGCATCAAGCCTAATAGTACACACCAATTTTAAGCATTAAACAATTAAACCGAGGCTACACCTTATGTTCTTTTGTGCATGTGCTACACTTTCTCAAGCACAAAATCTTACGATATGCACTAAGGTGTTCATGATTGGCTAGTGAATAGTGGTGAGATGGTTATTTATGCATTTCTCAAAAGGGTCAAGTCCGACAATCAAAGGCATGTGACTTCAAGATCAAGACAAAGTGATCAAAAACTATAAACATCTTCTCACACAACATGCACTACAAAGCTCAAACTAGTACAATGCAATAAAATAAGTTCATCCAAGCTAAATAAGGTACATAAACATGTTATGTAAAGATAATATGGCCGATCCTTGATTATAAATCCAAGATGTGAAATACAAAACACAAAAAACTTTTTGGTTTTTAAAAAATTTATGACCAAAAACAAAAAGTACATATTATACTAAATGAACAATGCAAATGCAATGCATGACAGTGCTTAACTAAGCTATAAAGGGTACACAAACAAGAAATATCAATTTCTTAATTAACCCATGAGTACATGTACAAACTAGTACATACTTACAAAATTAGAAATAGCTTAGCACTTATATAACACATACTAGTCAAGTTTCTCCACAATGTCAAGCATGTTCTAAATCAAGAGAGAGATATCATTACTCATGTAATCCTCAAGAAAAATAAAACAAGACTCAAAATAAAATATTTTTGTCTTTTTGAAAATTTTCAATGTTTTTGGATTTTTTTTTTAATAAAAAAAAAAAAAAAACAACCTAAAAAACAAAACAACCAAAAACAAAAACAAGACATGTCCACAAACAATTGAAAGAATTAAAACAGGGACAAGTCAGCAACACTCACCTTAAAGGATCTTTTCTCACCCATATAGCACGAGTCTTCGGCTTTGTAAGTGAAAATCCATGAGAAGCAGAGTGTATTTGAGGGATTACACCAATTTTCTAAGAAAGACTAAAATCCTGCAAATTCCTTTCACAAGCCAACAAGCTTAAATTTTTCAAAAGCATATGAAACAATTTATATGGACTTATGGCAGGAGAAATATCATCACATATCCTAGATTGACATACATAATGCTTAAATTTTAATTTATGACAATTAGGACGAATGTGACCACGGACACCACAAAAGTGACAAACGGGAACAAATTTAGGAACATCAGTATTCCTAATGGCAAATCTAGTCTCAGATTTTGGTTTTTGCCTCAACAAAGAACAATTTGGTCTAATATGACCAACAACACCACAAAGGTGACAGGTAGGCACAAAAATAGATTTATTATGCTCTCTAACAGTAGGTTTAGACTTAGGTATAAAAGCTTCAGCGTCTACATCAGAACTTTTACCTTTGTCTAACCTAGCAAAATAAGCATTTTCTTTATTATTCCTCTTGAAAGGAGGGATATAAATTTTCTCAGTTTTAGGCTTAAGAGAAATAGAAACACTTCTGTTATCAACAGCAGACTTGATACTAGTCAAATTTTCAATTTTAGATTTAGATTCAACTAATTCTTGTTCCAAGCTTTTCATCTTCTCATCTTGAGTGGAAATTTGATTTTTCAAAAATTCATTATTTTTATTAGATTCATCTAATCTAACAAGCAATTCCTTTTTTTCAAGATTAGCCAATTTTAACTCTTCTTTAAATTTTTTAGCAATGTTTATAGATTTCAATAATTCCTTACGAAGAGTTTCATAGGCATCAATAAAATCAACAGAAGCATGAGCAGAAACATGATCAGAAAGACACTTCAAATTATCCATGACAACAGGGGTCAAGGATCAGTTCTTAGATCAAAAGATCTAAAACAGAAGAACTACCCGCTTTGATACCATTTGTTGGGTTTTTAGACTCCTTAAACCAACAATTGGATTAACCTAGAAAATTAGCCAAGTGATTAACTTAGTCAATTTATGCAATTCTAGGTTATCACAATCAAACAATCATATCAAGAATATATAGTAGCGAAAATATAAATAACACAATGATATGATGACCTAGGAAACCACACGGTAAAAACCTAGGGAGGATTTAACCTAGCTATCCTCAAGGTAAACTTGAATCCACTATGTGAAAGAATCGAAGTTCATACAATAAGACTTACAAGCACCCTTGCTTGACTTCCTATTGCTACCCACCAGTAGAACTTACTAACACGACCATATAAAAGCTCCAAATCCAAGAACTCCTTCTTTCTTGGATTCTCCACAAGATACAAGCACTACCGCTTGTGTTTCTTTAAGCTCCAATGGCAGCAATTGAGTTGATCATCAAGGTGTAGAAAACATCTTCTCCTTAAAAACCCTAAGCTTTGTGTAAAGGAAAACTCCTCAAAGATCTCACAAGAGATTCACACAAAACCGCAAATATGAGCAACAAGAGCTACTCTAAAAACGTGGCTAGGGTTTCTTTTATATAGTGGGAGAAGTAGATCTGAAACCCTAATCCTTAATGGGCTTTGTAAAGTTGTTATTTACAACTATGTATTTTGTTGGCTTTTATTCCGTGGCAAATTTGATTGTAATTGATTTCAATCTTGTATACCCTGTATTTATTGTGGGATTTATTGTAAGGGTTGTGTGTGAGAGAGAGAGAGTGTGAAGACTCAAGAAATTGAAGACTGAAGAGTTTTTGAGGGTATCTCGCTACTACACTTCCCGCGAAGTGATGCATGTGCCCTGCATGTGCTGGAAGCTGAAGAGTCATGCCAGGCTGTCACTTTCACGAGTGTCTCGCTGGTAAGGCCTTCCCGTGAGACAGTCGCGAAACATTTTGCCTGGAGGATTTTTATAAGTGACCTTCTTACCCTTCACCCACTCTATATATATACCCTCATTACCTATATATGTTGGGGGTGGCTATTCAGAGAGAAAAACCCTAGATAGGTTTTCTACAACTCACCCACCCATCTTTTGAGAGAGAGCTACTCCTCCTTAGTGAGAAATCATTGTAGTCTCTTCTCCATCCCTCTCCCATTATCATACCTTGAGAGTAGATTTGTACCCAAACACAATCCACACCTATTCAGAGTGTAGAGAGTGTTTTGGAGCTATTGGGAAGCATTGGAAGAAGCCAAGGATGGCAAATGCAACATGGAGCTTATTGCGGGATCCGAAAAGCTAGACAAGACACGATTCTGAAAAGCCTTGTTGGAGTAGGAGTTTGGAGGGCTTAGGTACATCGGGTAGATTAGGCTTGGAGGGTCTCTTGCTAACCTATGTATCCCAACTGATTGTCTAGTGGATCAATTTCCGCTTGGAGGGCGGCGGAGAGGTTTTTCGCCGAGTTCTTCGGTTTCCTCTTCGATAACACGTCTCGGTGTTATCTGTGTTTGCATCCTTCTTCCCTACTCTTGTTCATTTCATTTTTACTGTTGTATTGCTTTAAATATGGATTAGAGTAGTTGTATTGCTTATACGCTTGTGTTTACACTATTCCGCACTTATCATTAAGTTAGTGTAAAATCAACCAAGCCGTAATTTTAAATTTGGGGGTCTAAACTGCTCGTGTGTTTTCGACACATTTACGAGCTTTCAATTGGTATCAGAGCGAGTACACTTGTTTTGGTTTAAATACCTAAGTGTGATCCTTGACCCCTTGTGTTTATTTGCCATGGATTGTGCTATGTATGCCTCTTTGTATGATTTGGTTGGTGATAAATGTAACATGCCACGTGTTTGTGAAAATGCCTCTATGAGTGATAATCCTTATAATTGTGATGCTATGTTACATGAATCTTTGGGTGTTGTTGATATTCCTAACACCAAACTCTTAAAGAAAAATGCTAAGAAGTTTCAAAAGAATTTAAGCAAGTTATTCTGTGAAAATGATGATTTGATTGCTAAGCTCAATGAATCCATCAAATTGGTTGAAAAATATAAGAAACTTGCTGAAAATTCTTTTGAAAAGCTGAAAAAGTTTGAATGTTTAAATATGGATTTGGATGCTAAACTTGTTTTGTCTAACAAACTTGTTGATGATCTTAAATCTGAAAATGAATCTCTTAAGATGCATGCCAAGTGCTTGATTGCTGAACCTATTGTTAAAAAGGATGAAAATATATGTTGCAATCATGTTGTGGTACCCGATTTTGTGCCTAATGTGTGTTCTGCCTCAAAGGACAAATCGGTGTACATTCCTCCACATAAAAGAAATCAAAAAGTGGAGAGAAAGGCTCTTAATCCTAAGCCTCTGTTTAGGTCCCATTCTAGGGAATTGGATGGATCTAAGTTTGTTCCAACTTGCCACCATTTTGGGGTGATTGGTCACATAAGGCCTCAATGTTCTAAGTTGAAGAGAGAACAAAATCAAGTTGCTAGATCCATTCCCAAAAAGCCTAATGGACCTAAACACATTGTTTGTCACCATTGTGGTGCTTTTGGTCATCTAAGACCTCATTGCTCTAAATTTCATGCTCTTAAAAGAATTAAAAGAAAAGAGAAACTCAAGCTTCTTGGAAGTTGTGCTAAAAATGGTAAACCGGATTTGAGTGAAAATAGCATATTGTTAAAGAAAGTGTTTGATGCTCTTAACTCCTTGACTATGTGCATCTCCGGTTCTTATTCTTCCAACTCTCGTCTCACTTCTCTTGAGACACTCATTCCAAACAATCATTCCGTTTGGATGAGGAAGGGTTCCTATGGTTGAGCTTTTGCTCTTTTGGTCCTTAATCTAATTCTTTCGATCTTTGTAGGACCCTTCATGCATTAAATGTCATATCTTCATGCATTTGTGCATTTTGCATTTATTTATATGCATTGCCTTTGTTTTGATCTTACTTTTATGTCTTTGTTTTGTGTGTGTAAAAAATCCAAAACCACATAAAAAGTAAAAAATTCAAAAAGTTTGATCGTATATGTTTGAGCACATATCTCATGTGAGTTTGGCCTAGTACTCTCGTACTAATGGCATAGTGCATTTACGAGCTTAGCTTGTTATGTATGCACCTATTTCTATGTGGAAGAAATCTTGAAAACTATATGTGACTGTTGTAAATAGATCTTCAAGCTTGTCATGAATGATTGGTCAATAGTCTTGTTGGTCTTGATACTTGCATAGACTTGTGTCTATATCTCTTCCCACTTTATTTTTATGTTTTTGCAAAAAGAGCTCACTAAATGTAAATCTCAAAATGAAAAGAGATATTGAGCTGTAAAAGCCTGTCGCACATACTACTATTTGACTAGGAAAAAGGGAAAGCGACTCTTTTAATGTAAATG
The DNA here is from genome assembly GCA_023621385.1 of Quercus gilva. NCBI lineage: Eukaryota > Viridiplantae > Streptophyta > Magnoliopsida > Fagales > Fagaceae > Quercus > Quercus gilva. The sequence continues at coordinate 34,801,554 of CM042480.1, forward strand.
TTATGGTGCTCAAAAAGGCAAAGGCTAATCATCAATGTTGAAATATCATAAATTTCAAGCACATATATCAAAATGAGATGTTTTGTCCATACAAAATAAAATGGAACAATTGTTATGCTTTATGTAGAAGCCAAATGAAAAGTTTCTAAGTTATGTACTCAATGTGTGGGAGGTCATATATGCTCATTTCTATAATGGAGATAGTCCACTTGATTTCGTATCAGTTGTGTATGATTCGATTGAATTGATCATTGAAGCTTCACTCTAGTCTAAGGACTATTCCACACTTGACCCTCGCACACAACACACAAGACTTTTGTTCAATGAATGTCTATTTCATTTGTGTGATTGTACATGTTCAAATGTGATGTATGTGTGCTCAACCATATGTGGATCAAACCAAAAAGATTTTTTGTTCTTTTTGTTTGCTTTTGGAAGTGATTTGTATCACCCATGTTTTTCAAAGTTTTCAAAAAAAAATTTTTGTGTGAAAAAACATGTTTTCTGGGTGTTTTCGTGACTTATTTCATGTTTAAGTTCAGTCACGAGTGAAAGGGTCCAATTCGCAAGTTTTTCAGCTTTGGACAGAGAGTTTTGTGACTGTTTCGCGGTTGTTTCGCGAGTAAGGCTTACCTATGAGATACCTGCGAGATACCAGCGAAATTTTTGCGGGATTCTAAGTAGCGAGATACCAGCAAAAATTTCCAAATCAACTTTTTAAAGGGCATTTCGTGGGTCAATTGTTTTAAATGTCTCCCATCCTCTCCCAAACCCCTGGTTTAATGTTTCTACATCAAAACCCAACTAAATTCAAGTGTTTTTCATTTCATAAACATCTCTAAAGTAATCTTTAACTCTTTTCGTTGATTTTGATCCTTAGATTATGTTTTTGGGGGTTTTATGTTCATAGTTGGGATTTTCTCAAATGGGAGTTGGAAAACTTATTTTCTGTCAATCTTTTTTATTGGTCTTTGTTTTAAATGATGATTTGGTTTGGTTGTTGGCCCTTTGTGGCAAATATAACATGTATTTAGGCAAGATTTTCATATGTTCTTGCATTGTTTATCATACATGTGTAGTGTGTGCACTCTAAGTGTTTAATAAAATGCCCAAATGACATTTTCTCATTGTTTTGGACTCCGATGAGTACCAAACTTTGGGGATCACCATAATTATTCACGTTTATCATGTTTTGATCATTGGTGGTGTGTTTTGTACACTTTGTTCCTTGAGTGCCTTGCTTATGCATTAGTCATGCATCACACATACACACTAGATGCACACTAGATGCAATTTGCTGCACACACTCTAACACTTGACATGTTTTTGCATTCACTCATGCTAGTTAAATCTTTTTAGACCTTTTAGCACTTATAACATGTTCTTGTGTCCATGTCATGCCTAGGTCCATATCATGTTCCATCATCCTTAGCATGTCATGTTCTTTATGCTTTGTAGCATTTTTTTTAATGTTTGTATTGTGTTTGAGCTTCATTTTCTCATTCATCTTGCACTCCTCATGCATCATCTTCATATCTTCTTTTCTTTCCCTCCTTCCTCTTGATTAATTTGTCTATTTGTGACAAAAAGGGGGAGAGTATCGTCATTTCTATATGACTCATGTGCACACTCTTAGGGGGAGAAATTCTACCTTGTGCACATTCGTAGGGGGAGAAAGCTATAGGGGAGATGCATATGCCAAGGAGGAGAAGACATTCTTTTTGAGAAAACCTTGATTTACTTCATGCTTGTTTTCTCGTTGCTTTATGATGCTTTGATATGTTTTGTTGCTCTCATTGCATCGTGTTTATGTGTTGGACATGCTTTTATCCTTATGCTATTATGCTTTATTGGTTGCATGTTCGGATGATCATTTGCTTTGCTATATGATCATTGTAGTCATTTCCATATGATTGCTTTGTGTATGATCAAGTTGCTCATATGTTTCACAACATGTTTACTTGATCGCATTTTACTTGTTACACTATACTTGTCCTTTTATTACTTGCTTTATCGTGAGGGTCTAATGTGTTTTGTACAAGTGTTTCAGGTTACAAGTATATATGTTCTAAGTGCATCACAGCTTCTCATCATTTTGAAGGGGAGAAACTTTAAGCACTTTTAGTTTATATTGTGCATTTTCTTTAGTACATCATTTGTATGGTACATTTGTACCCATGTTGCTTATGTAAGCTTGAAGGGTTTTGTTTTTATGCACAGTTTGTAGGCTTTTATGGTTTGTGCCATGCATATGTAGCACCTTGTTTATGCAGCCTTTGTACTTTGTTAAATCAGTACTTCTAACTTAATGCTATGCATTCCGTTTTGTTTGTACTGTCACTCTTGTGCCCGCGTAGGATTGTTCCTAGATGCAAATACTTTGTGTATTTTGCATTGGTTGAGTGTTGGACTTGCAAATGATACACTTCAAATGAGCTTATCATTTTGCATATCCAAATGTTCATTCCGTGTGTGAATGAGCATAGTGATCACTTGTGTATAGTGATTGCTTGATTAATCTTGCCATGGTATACTGTTTTATTCCATTCTGCTTGAGCACATTATATTAGCTCCATATGCATTTCAAGTTTTCTACATACAATGATATTATTATGTTGTTGTGTTTCAAGAGTACTTGTTCATATGTTCAAGAGCTTATCAGAATCTAGAATTAGGTGTGAGTGAGTTTTGCCTTTGTTCTCAAACTCACATTTAAGTCTAGAGTCTGTTTTAGGGTTTTGTCACGGAATAGCCAAAGGGGGAGATTGTAAAGTTGTTATTTACAACTATGTATTTTGTTGGCTTTTATTCCGTGGCAAATTTGATTGTAATTGATTTCAATCTTGTATACCCTGTATTTATTGTGGGATTTATTGTAAGGGTTGTGTGTGAGAGAGAGAGAGTGTGAAGACTCAAGAAATTGAAGACTGAAGAGTTTTCGTGGGTATCTCACTACTACGCTTTCCGCAAAGTGGTGCATGTGCCTTGCACATGCTGGAAGCTGAAGAGTCATGCCAGGCTGTCACTTTCGCGAGTGTCTCGCTGGTAATGCCTTCCCCCGAGACAGTCGCGAAACATTCTGCCTGGAGGATTTTTATGAGTGACCTTCTTACCCTTCACCCACTCTATATATATAACCTCATTACCCATATATGTTGGGTTGGCTATTCAGAGAGAAAAACCTTAGATAAGTTTTCTACAACTCACCCACCCATCTTTTGAGAGAGAGCTACTCCTCCTTAGTGAGAAATCATTGTAGTCTCTTCTCCATCCCTCTCCCATTATCATATCTTGAGAGGAGATGTGTACCCAAACATAATCCACACCTATTCAGAGTGTAGAGAGTGTTTTGGAGCTATTGGGAAGCATTGGAAGAAGCCAAGGATGGCAAATGCAACATGGAGCTTATTGCGGGATCCGGAAAGCTAGACAAGACACGGTTCCGAAAAGCCTTGTTGGAGTAGGAGTTTGGAGGGCTTAGGTACATCGGGTAGATTAGGCTTGGAGGGTCTCTTGCTAACCCATGTATCCCAACTGATTGTCTAGTGGATCGATTTCCGCTTGGAGGGCGGCGGAGAGGTTTTTCGCCGAGTTCTTCGGTTTCCTCTTCGATAACACGTCTCGGTGTTATCTGTGTTTGCATCCTTCTTCCCTACTCTTGTTCATTTCATTTTTACTGCTGTATTGCTTTAAATATGAATTAGAGTAGTTGTATTGCTTATACGCTTGTGTTTACACTATTCCACACTTATCATTAAGTTAGTGTAAAATCAACCAAGCCTTAATTTTAAATTTGGGGGTTTAAACCGCTCGTGTGTTTTTGACACATTTATGAGCTTTTAGGCTTAAGCTGAGTTGGAAAATTCTACAAAAAAATGATCTGCACGACTTTCGATCGATCGAGCCTAATTTTCGATCGATCGAGTCAGGCAGATTTACACAGTAAATCCTACAAAACACTCGATTCTAACTTTACATAAAAATATACTTTGAGTAAGTCTAAACAAGACTAAAACGTTTTGATCACGGTTTGTCAACAATACAAATTAGAGTTCTAATACATTAGTTCCTAATTCCTTAGAATTTAACAAGAGTGATTAGTAATATTAAACTCAAAGATTAAGGCCAGAAAAGGCCCTAATCAAAAGAAATTTGACTTAAGGGTTTTTTCTGAAAAATTCTCTTTTTAATTCACTATTTCTAATGAATCTTAGTATTTTCCTATGGGATCTCTCTGTGTGTTTTGAAAATATACCATATAAAGCTTTTTATAGTGTGAAAAAAGGGGTTTGGAACGACCCCCAGACGATATGGAATTCGTTCCAAATCTCAACATAAGTGCAGAAAACATGTCTTGTATATTTTTCTAAAAATCGCTATGTGTGCACAAGATCGGGCTTGCATACACATGCAGAAAGCTGCTTGCGCAGGCTGATTCATGCATGCGCATAGCAAGGGTTTCCTTTGGTCTTGTTTATCAAAACTTGATTTATTTGCTCAGTAAAAGTTATATTTTTCATTTTAACATTTCTCAAGTCAATTTAACTTCCGATTGGGCCCTAAATCAACCTTGGGTCTTAGAATTCAGCATCATTGGGGAACGGGAGCCCGAGTCGTAACGTAAGGGGTACAAAATGCGGTGTCTACAATTAGTTTCACCTTTTTAATAGTCTTTCTCCGTCTCTCCAGCCCACAACTTATATCAACTAGCGATGGCCACGCGTGATGCGCGAATAATGAAAAGCTTATAAAGAATGTTCAAAATATTTTAAAGTAATAACATGAAATAATGTTGCGATAACGTGAAAAGGTTTTTGTTAAATTAATGATGTAATACAAAATTAAGGGGATGAAGAATTTAGACTATAGAGAAAATGTTATATAAATTAGAAATTAGTTATTGTGTGGTGTAATATCTTTTCTACTTATATATATATATATATATAATTTTTTTATAAAAAAAAATCATAAAAAATACTTTTAATGTCTATGACACATTTAATAAACTAAAAGTTTTACATAAATGCAAACTTTGATGAGGTGGAAGCCTAAATGAGAGAGTCTCAAAGAATGTTCCACTTGGCAGAACCTTATGCTCTCCTATATGAGATTTCTTCTTTATATATATATATATATATGTTACTATCAGCTCCTTTAGAAGCTTAGTTCACCTTTTCAATTAGCATTTTTCAATAATCAACTTTCCAATCACCTTCCAAATGACCTCATCACTCAATGCAATTGTCCTCACAGTCTCGCACTAACTCTCTTCAATCACTCTACTGCTTTATGTAGTGCTCTCATTCTCCCAAATAGTCACATTCTCATTAAGCTCCTCACTCTTTCCTAACAAAGAGTTTTCTTGTTTAAAGTTAAGGAGAAATTATTTAAAAATCTTAAGAGTAAAAAAAATTTCTTCTCCTTTTATTTATTTATTTATATTTTACTTCAATTTCTTTTTATTTATCTTATGGGTTATGATTTTTTTTTCTTTTTAAATATCAAACCAATTGATGTTCGTTATTTTTATCTAGTATTTCATATTAACATAGTCAAACAACAAGATACAAGTAGGATTAGGTATGATGAACAAATTAAGTGCTATATTACAACATAAATCTTGATAGTCCAATATATGGTACCACTAATCTTATTTGAAAGATCTCATAAACATGTCAAAACTAAAAAAATTGTTTTTGTGGCATTTGAAGAATCAAATCTTGAAATTGATGTTTAAAATTCATTATTGCAATGATGAGTGGGTCAAGAAATACATATATAGATAATATATGATCATTTAATCTTGGCCCCCCAAACAAAAATTCCTGGTTCTGCCCCTGCGCAAAATACTTTATCATTTAGCACGTGTATATTGGAACCTATTGTATATTTTTTTTTTTCAACTATACTTTTATTTTCTCAATGCTTGATATTGGAACTTTTGCATCAATGCTTAGAAACAAAAAATGGAGAGTGAGTTGAGCTGGATATTAAAAATTCATGCTTGTTTATTTAATTTTATTTTGAACACAAGCTAAGCCAATCTCATCACCAAACAAAATTTCATATTCAAGTTTGATTCATTTTCTTGTTGAAAATGTTCAAACTTGTTTACAAGCTACTTGATAAATTTATTCTTTTCCTATATATAATAAAATCATGACTAAAATTTTTATCTATTTACAAATCCATTAATTTTTACTATGAGAGATCTATTTATATCAACAATAAATTACAAATAATAATTTGATATCATTTGAACCTACTTACAAACTTTTATAATCAAATTTCAATTTTTTATAAGTATATTTTTAGACCAGTATATATATATATATATATAATATTTTATATAATTAAATCAAGCCTCATTCTTGAGTTTTTTTTTTATAAACATGTGTGGGTTCCTATTTTGGGCAGTACCCAGGCCCAAATGATGATACGTATCCTGGGCCTCCACAGAAATAATGTTTGATGGTTGGTAGACTGGGCTTGGTTCACCGTAGCTGTGTTGGGCTAATGACGAACCAATTTGTGCACAAAACATGGGCCCTACAACACATATACATTCACACACGCACACATATATATTGTAAAATAAGTGGCTGAGGAACAGTAAAGGAATTATCAAGAAAAATGCGAGCAAGAACGTTATAGATCCTCAAAAAACAGAGCGATAGTTCATTATATTAAGTTTTTAAGTACATTGGACCCTATTTCTCACTAGGATATACCACTAGGTTCAAATAAGTTCAAAAGTCACAAACTTGGATAGCTCTTTCTAGGCTTCCAAGACTTGTGAGGTTTGAATCCCCTTGAATCCAAGTGCATTCTTAAGCACTTGCTGCAGGATCCTTCACAATACCTTTCTTTTCTCTCTATTTTTTTAAAGCTTAGTGAATCTCTCTGATGCTCTTTTTATGCTTTGATTAATAGCTGTTGAATGTCGTTTGTTGATGCCTTCATCTTCCTTTTATAGTACCATTCAAGGGCTTTTGGCATGCCATTGTTTCCCTCCTTTTGCTGCCCTGAGTATTAGAACCAATGTTGTGTCAGTAATATTAGTGGCTAACCCTTTCCTTATTTCTTTATTTTGAGGTTTATCTCCCAAAATTTCCCAGCTAACCTTTCTCTTTTGGGAGGTCTTGATGGGGCAAGTTCAAATGCCTTTCCTAGGTCAAGGCTTCCAATCCTTCTCCCAAAGCTTCTGAAGAGACTTTTCAGAGCCTTTTTGGCTGCCTCACCCTTTCTTCCTTTCCTTCAAATAGGTGTATTCCTTCCTAACATGTTGAAAGGCTCCCAGCCACCTTCCTTCATGGTTCACCCTTTCCTACTTTGCCCGAGGTTCTAGTTCTTCCTATCAAGTATTGGTCCCAAGCCACCATCTGCTACATAGCCTTCTACTGGGCTGTGGGTGGCTGATGGGACATGACCCCTTTGGTCTCTGTGCCCAAGGGCACGCCTCCTTGTGCCATCCACATCCTGGTTGGCCTCCTTTGGCTCTTCCTAAGGATCCCCCCTAGCTCTAGTAGTTCCAAAGATATCTTGGTCCAGTTCCTTTCTTCTCCCTGGGCTCGCTTAGGGATCCCCTTTTACAAAGGGCTGGGCCAAACTTCCCTTACTTTCTTCTTTCCTCTCTAAGGCCCAAGGCTTACCCTATCATGGGCTTGGGCTACCTCTTGCCTCTTCTTAATGGGCCAAACCTTGGCTCACGGATTGGGCCTTCCTTGGTTTTGAGGGCCCATCTGCTTTGGATCTTAATACTTGTAACATTTTGAACCTCAACAACATGTTATGTTTGAATTTGACTCGTTTAATAGTCAAGCCCAAACTTGGCTAATTTACTAACCAAATTAACATAAACAACTATTTTCCCAAGGTGAACTCAAGTTGTTCAAAATAAGCTTGATTTATTTACAACCCTAGAGAGAGTGCAAAGGATGCCAATTTATGTTACTGATACAATCTTGTTGCTTTTTGTTTAGACAAACAAACATACTAAACCTATTATGAGATGGATTCAGATCATCCACACATTTTTTATTTCTATAATAAATTAGAAGTTTTAATAATGACCGAAAGAATTATACAAGAGGAGGACCTTCCCCATCTTCACCTTTTTGGGAAAAAAAAATTAGTTAGGGAAGGATGAGATAGTAACAGGTTCATCAAAATTACACGAGGCAGACCATTTTTCAATGTTATGAGCAAGAAATTGTTGGGAAATTAGAACTGAACAATTTGTTTTCTTTAAAATAATATTTGCCCCACTCAATTGTGTTTGATAAAAAAATAGAGAAAAATTTCAGGATACAACTGAGCCAGAATTTTAGAGATAACAAATATAGAGAATTCTATGAACTTCTATGAAATTGAAGGTACGCAAAAATTTAAAAAAAGAAGAAGAAGAGAATATGAATGAATAATAAAGAGATACTAATAAAAAGACACTTTTTATTATTATAAAATTTCAACTTATGGTATCAACTTCTGATAAATGTGCTTTTTATCATTTATTATCAGACCAAGACACTAATTAGTTTTTGAGGTAAGCAGGATTGAACCCCAGATTTCTTATTCAACCATCAGAAACTTTACTAATTGAGTTAATTAGCTAGAACTCAGATAAAAAGACATATTTGAATAGTCACTTCTGAAGAGACATATACTTTAAAATTATGCTAGGACGATTACTAACTTTTAGGATAGAAAACATTCATTTTGGCTTGTTTAGTGCATATTATTGTTAATCTGTCAATGATCTCGCTAGAGCAAATGTTTTAGTACACATAAAAAATATCTACATAAAGTTCACATATTCTTATACTGTGATTCACTCACACGATCATTTTGTTAGTAGTGTCCTAAAATCCAATTTGTAAGACATTCTTTGATTAATAAAAGCATTTTATTCTTTTAGACTTATTTGTGCATGAGGTTTTCTGACATTTAGTCCATGAGATACATTATACATGATATATGATTAAGGTATGGAATGGTATTCTTATACAGAAGATCTAAATCACAAATTCCTTATAAACTCATAAGCCCTAGTTTGTAGTTGGTGATAAAAAAAAAAATTCCTTGTAAACTCATAAGCCCTAGTTCGTAGTAGGTTATAAAATTAAGTTTTTCACCTATAAAGATGAGGAATAGTGTTCCCAACACGCTACATATAATTACCCAATGTTTAACCGTACAAGTTCTCACTCTGATATATATCAAAGTAACCAACATTTCACGTTTGAGTTCACCATCCTTTTTCATTTGTCAAAAGACTCTACTCAATCAATAATACAGGCTTTCAAGTTCATGTACGCTAAAAGGGGTGCTACTTGACATATTGCTATGAATACATAGGAAAGAGTGAAACTAAAAGCTACCCATCCTCGCACATTTTGTAGGGGTAACTTGCAAAATTTGCTAAATAAACAAAAGAAGCATTGCTTTTTGCCAAATAAATAGACACAAATTGGGATTTTTATCAGAATAATACCAATTTTCAAACAATTTCATTAGTTAGCACGTTTTCGAAACTATTTAGCAAACTAATATCTTGAGTGTGTAAAGCTAGATTTTGGACTATACAAATCGGGTTTTTAAGGCTCGATTTTTGGCGTCCTTCCCACGAAGAACAAACCCAAACTACGAAGGGAAGAACAAACCCAAACTACAAAGGTAGGAAAAAAAAAAAAAATCAAACCCAGGCAGCGACAGCGAAGGCTCTATAAGGCAATGGCGAAGGATCCAAGTGATGGTGACGAGTTTGTTGATGTTTCTCTTTGGATCTTTGGGTGGGTTTCTTGATTCTTGTTGTTGATGTTTCTCTCTGGGTCTTTGGGTTTCTTGATTGTTGATGTTTCTCTCTGGATTTCGTTGGGTTTGTTGACGAAGTGTTGTTGCCTCGTTGGAGGTGAGTGAAAAATCGTCTCTCTGATTCTCTAGATTTTGCTAGGTTTGTTGTTGTTGATGAAGTGTTGTTGTGTCTGGATTCTCTGGATTTCCTCGGGTTTGCTGAGAAATCAAGGTGTACAAACTCAATTTGTATAGCTGGCTCGCAAGGAAATCAAGTTCAGTGGACTCGATTGAGCACTCCAAAATTAAATTTGTTGCACTCGAGATGTTAGTTTACTAAATAGTTTTGAAAACATGCTAACTAATAAAATTGTTTGCAAATTGGTGTTATTTTGAAAGAAAAAAAAAATCCCACAAATTGTGTTTGAAGAACTTGCATGTAATATGATACTCCCTCCATCTCATTTTTTTTGTCTTCTATTCTATTTTGAGATGTCCCAAAATATTGTCCTGTTTCTAAAAATAAAAGTCGTTAATTTACTAATATTCCTATTATACCCATATTAATTTACTCATTCAATTTTTTGATAAATTTTTTAAGAGTAATTTTGGAAACTTATACATTTTTAAAAGGTAAACAAGACAATAAATAATGTTCCCTTAAAAAGTTTGACTTTTCAAACAAGATAAAAAAAGTGAGAAGGAAAGAGTAAGATCTAATTTTTACGACACGGAACATGCATGTTTCATTCAGTTGAAAAAATTGTAAAATATGTTTGAAGAATATATATAAAAATAAAATAAAATAAATAAATAGATTAAAAAAAAAAAAAAAAAAAACCTTTATAAGATAAGTTTATAAGATATTATAGAAATCAACTAATTAATCAATATAATATTTTTAGTAATTTTTTTTTCTCCATGACATGATGCTCCTTAATAATAAACCTTTAGATGGTGATCATACTTCAAACCTCTGGACTACCAAAAACAGGCAAGGGAAGAATTGGAGAACATTCCTCATAATAAGTCATTAGGAAGTAGAGCACGTTCACTATGGGAAATAAGTCATTTAATAGTAACTATAAAATGTCTCATGGAACAAAAACATTGTTTTTTTGCATCAAAATCGTTCTTAGACTGAAATCTCATTCTTGTTTTCTAATATTCTGCTTCAAGGTGATCATAACTCATCCTTGCTTGCAGCGTCTTCCCCCATGAGTTCTTCGAGGGAGAATTCATCCTCTTCAATGATCTCCCCATCTTTACCATCCCATGGTTCTGTCTTCACAATCTCAGGAGTGCCATCCAGAGGCAAATTGCCCTTTCCTCCAAGCCCAGCTTCCCTCACAAATTCTCTGCGAAACCAAACACCTATATTCATCCTCCTGTCCATATCTATATTAGTATTTGAGGTAAAGGACAACAGAACTTACATAATATGGTCAAGCTCAAATGCGCTCTTAAGTGGCGCAAATGCACCTTTCTTCACATTCAATGCTACCAAGGCAGGATACCCATACCCACCAACACCTACACGCTTTTCAAGATCCGGCTGCTTACCAGCTGCCGCCCAGACATAGCTGTAAGATACAGGAAAATTTAATTTCAGTATGATATCTTCAACCATTAAGCCAAAGAAGTTTCTCAGAATAATTTGAATTCAATGAAGTAGTTGATGCATAAATAAAATTGGATTGCCAGCAAAAAAATCTTAAGAACCTAACTCAGAGAGGAATAGAATAAAAAATGACATTTGGGGTAAAAGAAAGAGTAAATCAGAATGGTAAGAACCCCAAGATACCTGTATGAATTCCTTTTGAACTTCTCTGCAACTGATAATAACTGCTGTATGTACTTGTTCCTCCCTTCTGCCTTGGAATCCAGAATGTCAGGGAGGAAAGATACAAAACAGATGGCGACTGACCCACATTTCTCTTCCATGGCATCCTATATGGAGAACTTAAATAAAATTAATGCACTCCCCTTGATTATGGTTCCATAAGAAGTTTTGGAAGTAAAGCAAGGGGCTTACCGGGCCTGTCAGCTCAGTCACTTCAGGAGGTGCAATATTTGTTTCCAGCTGCTCTAAAGCAAATGATTCAATTGCTGAGGCACTTCTTGCACCCTCATAGGGGATTGGACTATCTTTGTCAGCACCAAATACTAAGATGGTTGGAAATCCTTGAACATTGAACCTGCTCATTAAAGACTGGTAAAGCCAACCTATTAGAACCATATGATTTAAGAAACAAAATGATGAATCCAATACATATACTTCATGAATCTCCCATCCAAGGTTTTGAAGTACCAGCGTGCTATGTGAAAACAATCATTAAAAAAAAATTTAGAGAACTTGCAGACCTCTAAAATAATGAATTAACTGTGCATAAACAATGTGTTTCACTCACATTAAAAAAAACACTAAATAGAACTATAAACAAAGATAAGTGGAGAAGAAACCATTGTGATTTGCTGCAGTCCATAGGAATTAAACATCAGAACTACAAGTACAAATGATGTAGATGAGATATTTACTTTGAAAGGCATATTATATTAACCAATTAGGTGGAAGAGTAGACCTTTGTGGCACAATATCTACACTACTAGTAACAACCTTTACCTTTCAACTTAAAACTAATGGTCCATTTGGATTGAGAGAGAAAGAGGGAGAGTAGAGTAGAATTGGTCTAAAATTAACCAATTTTCAGCCAACTCTACTTTACTCCCCTTCACTCTTTCTCCCTCCCCCTCAATCCAAACAGGCCCTAAGACTATGAAGAACATCTCCACACCTTGAGGAATATGTTAATATATGAATTTAAAAACTGTGCATTATTTCTCATTCCAGACCAATGTTTTACCTTTTCTGCGTCACAGTCAACATGACCCAGCTTCACCTTCCCCTTTAAGTTACCAGCAGCCTTCTTCCACTCAGGAGCCAATTTTTTACAGTGTCCACACCTTTTAAAGAAGAAAATTGGACAAGAATCGTCACCAAAAACTACAAATATGAAAGTAATTTAGGTATAGCCAGGTCCACTATATACATTTAATTTATGCTGACAATGTGCTAGACCATGAATCTAAATTGACTCAAAAAGATATTCTAACAAAACCACTTACCACGGTGCAAAGAACTCCACAATCCAAAGTTCTTTACTTTTAAGCACCAGTTCATCAAAATTGCTGGAATTCAGTTCTACTGAAGCACTAGGTTCAGATTTTCCATTTGATCCTCCGGTTGCTTTTCCATCTAATCGTTCCTTTAGAAGTGCCTTTACCTGTAAAAGACCACACACTTAGTGTCCGTTTGGCATGATTAATTTTGCCAATTTATTTTATTATTCAACTTATTTTTGCTACTATTCATAGGCCCCACTGCACTTTTTGGTACTATTTATGAGTCCTGCTATACTATTTCAGCTAACTTTTACTTTTATCTACAGCGGATCCCAAACGGACCATTAGAATATAACACATAATGCAAGTTGCAGAAACTCTTTTAAGTACAAGCTCAAGTGAGATAGATGATCCTCAAAATCTCATAAACAAGTGAATAACTAAATATATATACAATTAAAATATACACACACACACACAAAAGATATCTCCACTCAGTACTGAAATGAAGTACTTCTTTTGGGGGAGATAACAGCTAAAGTAGTCAATCTTGTAAAGTACCTGCTTGACCCTCTAGAAGAAGACATCAGGCCCAAATCAGCAAAATTAAAGGGCACATCTAATGTGAGATGTAACATTTTTTGGTCACTTAAACCAACCAAACTTAGGTAGAATCAATGCAGCAGCACATTAGCGTGCAGCCCACTAATTTTAGCCACTGTTTGTAACTTCATAAATGTGCTAAACATTGTCTTCTTTAGACTCAAAACAAGCCATGTCATACTATATTTCAGTCCAGTTTCCAATTCTAGTACACACATAGCCAAATTTAACCCTTTTCATCATTTACTAATAACATTAAATTGCTACACTTTTATCCAAAGGATTTTACACGAAAGGAGGAAGGAAGTTAGGAAAGTCTATAAATTCTCTTAATAAATTTAAAGAAAGGGCTGAAAATCACAACAAACCTGTTTAAGTGCAAATTCTGCAATGGGTTTGACATCTCTAGCTCCTTGATAATCTACTGGAGGCTTCCCAGGTGCAAACACCTTTATGGTAGGAAATCCTTTGATCCCATATTCCTACAAAGCAATCACATGCATACCCAAACAGACTCTGGTTAATTTTGAGTGAGCGATTAAATGCTATAGGTCACAGTTACTTCGGATCAAGCACTAATATCTTTGTGAAAAAAACATGTGACCCTTCTCATCTTTAAATTTTGATGAAACATGAACACAGATTCCTTCTTTATATCAGTAAATATTTCACTACCAATTTTATTTATTTATTTATTTATAATTTGATAGTTGGGAAAAGGGGGGATTTGAACCCTAGATGTCTCCTTTGAAAACACTAGGAGGTGCCAACCAGTTGAGTAATAAGGCTTTTGGCAATATTTCATTACCATTTTTATCACTTTTCCAGTTAAGTAATTTGCCATCAATTAAAATACCAGCAGTCAGCAAACTATATCTGCAAATCTATTATTAACTCTAATTATGCGGTATTCGGAACAGATTATTGTCAAGAAAAGAATTCCAAACCTGAGCTAGGGACTGGTGTGCATCGGCATCGAGTGCTGCCACAGTGGCAACACCTTTCAAGACAGTAGCTGCCTTCTCCCATGTAGGTGTTAGAGCCTTACAGTGACCACACCATGGCGCAAAGAACTCGACCATTACCACTCCATTGGAGTTCAGAACCTGTCATGTTCCCAAGACATTGCTTAGAAAATCATAATTGGATGTGATTCAAACTCTTTTTAGTCTTCCAGAGCTTGCTTAATGAATTGAGGTGTTTTTCAAAATTCAAATGGAAGCACCCTAAAAAAAGAAAAATCATTATGTTTTATATCATTCATGTAAAAAAATAATATTGACTTCATAGTTTAGATTGTCAAAAAGATGATAGTGAGAAAACTATTTAAAAAATTTACAGAGACCCACCACCACCAACAACAAAGCCTTTGGAAATGGATCAGATTAGTCAAAGTCGGCCGCATGTATTCGGGAAACGCCCCAAAGAGAAGAATTTATATAGTAAACAACATGGAGGACATGAATGAACATTACATGATCCATTTCCAGACAAACCCATTTAAAAAGTTTAACATATTATACAATTAAGGGTACACATGACTCCTCACATGGAGATGGAATCCACAAACTACCAAATCATATTTTTCCTTAAAAGAAATTGTTTATCCATTAGACTCCCAACACTAATCACTATTTCCAACCCAGCTATAGTAAACCAAAATCTCATCACCCAAAAAGTAATTCTTTTAGACCCAAAAAAAAAAAAAGTGGAACAACAATGAAAACGACAACAACAACAACAATAATAATAATATCTGCACTATGACACTGTAAAATCAGATCGAAAATTATGACAAGCAAATACGAATTAAAAATTACTTCAACATATTCCAACATATATTTTTTTTTCCCGAGCTAAGATTTTCGGAAAGTGATCTTTCAGCAGAAACGATGCCGATTTCACATGTTCGCTAAATGTGAAGAAATTTTACAAAGAAAAATAGTATTTAAAATTAATTAAAAAAAAGAAAAAAAAAAGAAAAAGAAAAAGGAAAAACCTTGGACTTGAAGTTGGAGGGGTTTAACTGAAGAACTGGAGAAGAGGGTCCGTACAGTGCTTCACAGAGATTGAATGCGATGAAAATAAACACAGATATGACCACGGCTCTGCTATTCTTTCTCATTCTCGTTCGCTATCTCTCTCTCTCTCTCTCTCTGTGTGCTTTGAATCAATGAATTACAGACACACAAACACACACACTAATAAGGGACTCCAAATCGAAGAGGGGAGAGAAGACGGAAACCTCACTCTGGTTTTTTTGCTGGGTCGAGCTACGTGTGTTCACCAATCAGCGACTTACACCTCAGCTCCTCATTAAAATGTCATATTTTAGATGCAGTGATTGGGTGAGGCCTGTCAAAATCCTTATACCATGCCACGTCTTCAAGTGAGAAACTTATTACTTATTTATTTTTTAGTCGTGTTAACGAGTATCGTAGGACATTGGATAATAATTTAATTAAAGAAAGTTTTTATGGGGAAAAAAAAAGCAATTAATATTTTGACAGCTTTTTTCATTTCCTATAAAAGTGATGTCAAAACTTTCTTAAAATTGATTCTTAATCGATGCCCCAACGACACTCGTTAACATTCCCCTTTATTTTTTTGCTAATCGGTAATTTATTTATCAGAATTTGTAAGTAGGAAAGGAGTACATACATCATGGTTTTAAAAACCGAATCAAAACAAAAATCGATTTTGCCTCTAGTGTCTGGTTTAACTAGGTTTTTGACCAGTTTAGGGATTTTTGTCGAACCAAACTGGTGCTTAGTTCTTGGTTGAATCAGTTAGATCGACTAGTCCAATTCGGTCCGGTTTTGAAAACCATGATATATATGCTAAGTCTACAATATTTTCACAACAAATCATAAGTAGAAGTTGTTATTAGTTCTAATTTAAATCCACAATTGAAAACACATTTTTGCCCATTAGTAACAATTTGCCACTTAAAATTTGTTGTTAAAATATTGTGAACATAATATTTTTTTTCAAAGTCAAAACCTTTTATCAAAGTTGGACATCATTTCAAGTTGATTACTGAAACACAATATTTAGGACTGGTCGATAACATTATATTGTTTCGAAATTACTGTTGCATAATATATATATATATATATATAGGGTAATTGTATACTTTCTTTTTTATAATTTTTAGGTAAGTGCATACTTCTTTTTAGTAATAATATATAAAAATATATATAACAATTTTACAAAAATTTCAATACTAATATATAATTTTTAAAGCAATAAGAACTTATTATACACAGGAATACTTTAGAAATTCTATTTAAAGCTTTGAACAGAAATAATAATAATAATAATAATAATAATAATAATAATAATAATAATAGGTTGGTCAAATTTTCATCAAGTACCGATCGGTCCTCGTTCGGATTCGGGTTGTTAGAAATTTTTTCAAAAGTCGTTGAATTTTGCGAGATCTGGCCAGATCTTGATGAGATCAGGCCGAATCTCGACGAGATCTCACCTGATATCTTTGAGATTAGGCCAGATCTCAACATATTAGACAAAAACACTAGTAAACCACTATTATCGGTGGAGAACAACAACTTTCTGATGTGTAGACAGTCGGGTCAGTTGAAAATTGGTTTCTCAGGCTCAGACCTGCCAATTGGCTCGCCATTTTCGAGTTCTAGGAATGGAGACCCACTACCGACTGTCACTAGCATTGGCTCAGTCGATTCTCAGGTCGGATTGAATGGGTTGGGCGGGTGGGTCGAGTCACGAGTTTGTTTGGACACCCTTACTCATATCCATGAGGTGAGACTTTAGAGATTTATTTGATTTAAAAAGAAAAAAAAAATGTCTCCAAAACCCTTATGTCTCATGTCATTCACCTTTTCCCAAACAAAATATCAAAACCAATCATTGTTTCCTTCTTTAACTCTTCTGTTTCCCATTTTTTTTGTCACCCTCTGGCCTTTGCTACATTTTTAGTCTTCCCCAAAATAGATTAGATCTGCTTCAACCAAAAGTAAATGGTAAGATTTTAGCAACAGTGGAATTGTCGGCTACAAAAGAATATTGGATCTCATTCATAGTTTCATTTTGTCAAAATTCTCTTTCACCTCCTTCTTTCTATTCCAAAATTCCACTCTCACTCTAAAAGAACTCTATGCTTCATATTGGGAGAAATTTGAATTTCAGCCGAAATTACCTAGAATTGACTAGAATGGTTTAAAGGTCCTAAAATTGTTTGAAATTTAATTTGAGGTGGAACATATAGTTTTGCCATTCCGATTTGCATGCCGATATGGGAAATTCTAGCCATTTTGGCCAAAACGAAACGAAACGAAACGAAATTCATAACATTAGTTTTTATAAAGATATATATCTAGGATACAAATCTTTTATATATATATATATATATTAGGAATTTAGAATTACTAATACTAGGAGTGTCATGAGGCTAGCTTCAAAAAATGAACAAATATTACACGTTTATTTTGTAGCAAAAAAAAAAAAACCCTATGTTTTTATTTTATGTATATAATTTTTATTTTGAGAACTTAATTTATAAGTGGATAAAGTAATTTGAAAATCAACAAGAGAGTGACCCTATTTTTTAGGCAATGTTTTAGTAAGAGTTAGAGTTGTATTTTTACCATATTATTCTTTAGTTTTGTCTTTACTTAAATATAGAGGTGTAGGGATATTTTTGAACCCAAAAAAAAAAAAAAAAAAGTGGATCTCAAATAAGGGAATCCCTTTAAATAGTAGTAGTATATATACTAGCCTTATCACACTCGCTTTGCGGGTGCGATGAGGTTTTTTTTTTTTTTTTAATGGTCCTATTTTATAGAGAGAGAGAGAAAAAAACCTATGTTTTTATTTTATATAATCTAATTTCTAAGTGGATAAAACAATTTGAAAATCAACAAGAGAGTGGCCCTATTTTTTAAGCTAAGTTTTAGCGGGAGTTAAAGTTGTATTTTTACTAGATTGTCCTTTAGTTTTGTCTCTACTTAAAAATATGGGTGTAGGGGCATTTTTTAGGATCCCAAATAGGTGAAGCCCCTTAAATAGTAGTGTATATATATATATAGTAGTTGGTCTAAATTTGGTTCAGTTGGCTTTTCTACATTGAATTTATTGATGAAAGGAGGCTCTATTGAAGCTAGGTACCACTTAAGTCCTTAGGAGAATATTGTTCTGTGAATCAGAGAGTCCTTGAGAGAATTACTGATTGTCCTCAGTAGAGTTTCTATAGGCGAGTCATAGAGTGCCCCTAAGAGGTTTAAACATAGTCCTCGAGACTCAGAGATAGTCCCTAAAAGGGTTAGAGAGTTTCCTAGGGAGACTTATAGAGTGTCCTTGAGAGGGTTAAAAAGAGTCATCGGGAGAGTGTCCAGGAGAGTTAGAGACAATCCCTAAAAGGGTCAGAGCCATAAGAGAATTAAAAAGAAGAAGAAGAAGCTAGCCCCCTTTGCCAAATTTTCTTCTTCCTTTTAAAGAGAGATGTGCAATTGTAGGTGCTTAAGGGAATATGTGGTGGTCAGTAATAGAGAATGTGTGCCTGTATGTGTCTTTTAAGTGGGACCTCCTAGTTTCACTATCTAGATAGGAAAAGGAAGTGGACACTAGAAGCATTTTGGGACCGTAGATAGCTCTAGGCTTTTCCATACCTGGACAGGCTAGGGTTTTGAGCTAATGACAGCGTATAGCTTAGCCATACCTGGACGGGCCAAGGTTTTAAGATGCCTATACAAAATCGATGATTAAAATATTGGCGATGTAGGGCTTGGTTATATCTGGATGGGCCAGGGTTTTAGATAATTGCAACGCGGGGATGGACTAAGGTTTGAGATAATGGTGGCTAGGGACTCGACCATACCTGGATATGTTAGGGTTTTAATTGTCCAATGTCTTCAAATAGGACCTTACGAAAGGCCTTTGTGATAGGCCATCCTGAGAAAACCTCTAGTAGTAAGTCATCAAGATAGATTGTGGAGAATGGTCTAAGAGATGGGCCACCCTGATCCAGCCCCTATCTGATGTGTAGCTATACTGTAGGGGCTAGACCTTGATCTTAAGTTGCACCATTGCTTTAGTTTGGCTCCCTACAACAACGCCAGTCATAGTGGATCCAAAATTGGTTTAGTTGACTTTTCTACGATGAATTTATTGATTGAATGAGGCTCTGTTGAAGCGAGATGCCATATGAGTCCTCGAATGAATCAGAAAGTGTCCTTAGGCGAGTTAAAGAGTCTCCCTAAGAGGGTTAGAGAAAGTCCTTCGGAGACTTAAAGATAGTCCCTAAGAGGGTTAGAGAGTGTCCTCAAGAGAGTTAAAGAGTATCCTTGAAAGGATCAGAAAGAGTCCTCGAGAGACTTAGAGATAGTCCCTAAGAGGGTCAGAGAATGTCCTTAGGATAGTTAAAGAGTGTCCTTGAGAGGATCAGAGAGATCTTTGGGAGAATATCCTGGAGAATGCCTAAAAAGGTTAGAGCATTGGTAGAATCAAAGAGAGAGAGAGAGAGAGAGAGAGAGAGAAAGAGAGAGAGAGCAAGGGTACAAACTTGGAAAGGTGTTAATCATCCAAGCCCATTGTCCGATCAAACTAGCCTCCACTTATATTTTCCATAGCCACATTCCAATAAGGTCACTTATTAGGGCTTTATCCTAATTACACATCAACCCAACTCATACACAAGAATCAACACAGGATTTGAAAGTGAATTAAGCATGTTCTTCAACCAAATCCTATACATGTTCCTATTTGATTCAAGCATCTTGAAAAGTTTCTAATCAATCAAAAGCCCTAATCATGTTACTAAGGAAGTATTAAAATACTAGCATGTTTTTGAAAACTAGAAATCAAACAAACATTAAGCAAAGAAAAGAAATTTGGAAAATCTAGGTTTCTAGATGAGCTTGCTTACGCATGACTAAGGCTATGCACACAAGCTTCTCAAGACACATACATGCGGTCAAGCTTGCATATGTACCTCAAGATTGCAACCCTCCTCTTTATTTATTTTAACCTAAATATTTGTAACCTAAGGAACCTAAGCCTAGGAAACATCAGTGACAGAAATGAACAGGTTAGTAAAGTTTTAACTAAAGTGCCAAAGACCTGAAAAAGGTGTTGGCCAAGCAAAAACAAAAAGAACTTCAAAGGATTTTTAAGAAAAACCCATCTTTTTACTCTAGAATCATTTTTCAATTATTCTAACACATATTTTAGTGAATAATTGCTTGTTGTTTTGAAAAGAATGCTCATGAGGCTTTTATAGGTGAAAATTGGAGTGCAAAACCATCTTCCACTAGTGTGGAATCAATTTCGCATCTAATTTCGAAGAGAAACTTTCTTTAAATAGCTCTACCACCAACTCTAACCTACGAGGGCAGGCTTGATACCATGCACATGTAGGTATCAAATTGTGTGTGTACAAAGCTAGGGTTTTGTATATATATGTATAAATAAAAAATAAAAATAAAAAAGTTCTCTTGCATCTTGCTTGACAAAGGCCTTAGGAATGGGTTCTTTCAATGTTGTCAGTGAGGAATAAGGGCTTAAGTCGTGTAGGATACAAAATAAGTTATTTACATTTTGCTGTTGTGAGCGATCACTACCCTGGCCCACCAATTTTTTCTCAAATTAGGCCTAACCCGCGCAAACGAGTGGGATCGTGATGCTCAAAATGTCAAATTCACTATAAAATGTACCCTCCTTGATCGAGGATTTTACATAGAGTCACCACTTATTTAATTTAAATGGAAAAATAAGAAAACCTTCTCTATAAAAAAAACGCTTCTATTGTATTATTATATATGACAATTTACATCAATTTTGTAACACAAATTTACAATGCTTTGTTTCCTAGTTATATTCTAAAAAATGTAAAATTGCATATACAAGAGCATAGTCTAGAACCCTTGATCTTGGTTCTAAGGCTAATTTATGAGATGGGAAGGGATTAAATACCCATCTCGCTTGGTAAAACCGGTCTCCTAGGTTAAGGTGGCCAATATCATGTCATGTCAAACAAATACAAACAATATATTATGTTAATTTGCAAGAATTGTAAACAAATATGTGTTGGAGAATTTAACATAAAGAGAAACAAAAAGTGAAATTTGTTAGATAACAATGTAAATGTAAAGAAAGCATGAAAGTAATGGCATGTTCATCCAAGAAATTAATGTAAACAAGGAATTCCTAGCCTAGGCATGTTCTTCTAAGCATGTGAAGGAAAACAAAATTGTCATGTTATTTGTCATCAACATAATTGCAAAAGAAAATTTGTTTTTAGGCTTACCAATCATCCAAGCAATCATGAGAAGAACAAAGAAAATCACCTAGACATGTTCATCCAAGTATTTAAGCGAAAACCATAATGTTAATTAGACCTGTTTGTCTAAGCATTCAAAAAAGAGAGAAACAACTACCTAGACATGTTCATCTAAGCATGTTATGAAAAGCAAATAATAACTTAGAAGTGTTCATCCAAGCATGTGAAGGAAAATAGAGAATTGTCATGCTCTTTGTCATCCACACAATTGCTAAGAGAAAAACAAAACATTTAAGCATATTTGATCATCCAAGCAATTATGAAAAAAAAAAAAAAAAAGGTAAAGAAAAATCCCTTAGACATGTTCATCTAGAGAAAATTAAAATACTTAGACAAGTTCGCGTAAGCATTTAAAAAAAGTAAAACAACTACCTAAACATGTTCATCTAAGCATTCAAGAGAAAGTTGCGCATTAGTCTAGAAGTGTTCATCTAAGCATGTTAAAGGAATATCAATGAGATATATAGGCATGTACATCCAAGCATATCATGAAAGAAACAAATAATGACTTGGAAGCATTTATTCAAGCATGTGCAGAAACTTAAAGAACATAATTAACTACTTACCAGGATAGAGTATAAATTAAAGGGGGAAGTGATCACTTAAAGGGCTAGGGAGAAAGTAAGGAAGTACTAAACTACAACCAAAGTAAGAACAATGGTTGCACAAAAGCTTTTCTTTTCTGCTTTCTCACTAGCTCTCCAGAGGGAATGGAGTGTTGAAAATGGAAGAGGTCTTCTCTATTTATAGGGGAAGGGATGGCTTAGCTTCAAAGCTAAGTTATTAGCTTTCTTCTGAAGCTAAGGGAGGGGATAAGCCTGTTTAGATAAGCTAGAACGGATTTGGTGTTGATCCCCATTTGAATTTTGAAAGATGATGCTGAACTTGTGTTATCTTTTGCACTTGTTTCGTATTTTGGCTCTAACTTCCTGCTCAAAATTTCAATTGATTCTTGATTGGTTTCTTTTGAAAGTAAATTTAATTTTCTACAACTTTTCCAGAAATAGAGAAAACCAAATTTCAAAGTTTTCTAGGCCAAAAATGATATTTAATTTGCTATTGAAAATAGTAACGTTTTTTGAGCATTTTTCTGTTTTTTGAAATTTTTCATAAAATGTATCTTTTCCTCTATCCAAATTTTTCAAAAGAGCAGATAATATATTATAAATGAAAACCTTTTTTTTTTATTATTATTATTTCTTAAATAATGTAAACCTTAAGAAACATGGATTTGTAATTTTCAACAAATCTTTTAATTTCAGGTAAACCATATTGTTCACAAAAATTACCCATTTCATATTTAACTTTTCTTTTATTTTTTAATTGGTGTTTTAACAGTTTTTCATCATTGCACATATTAATTCAAAGTTTTTTAATAGTGCTTAAAATATCACCATAAGTTAAATTATCATAATCA
This sequence comes from Quercus gilva, assembly GCA_023621385.1. Lineage (NCBI taxonomy): Eukaryota > Viridiplantae > Streptophyta > Magnoliopsida > Fagales > Fagaceae > Quercus > Quercus gilva. Next base: position 34,824,806 of record CM042480.1, read on the forward strand.
ATAGAATCATTTTTACCAATTAATTCTTATTTTACCTTATGAGCAAAGATAGGAGGCAGACCATCAATAAACTTTTCTTTCCAATAAGGCTTGAAACAGTCTTTCCAATGCATTACTCTGGAAAGGAAAACATCTTGGTACCATCTGTAATCAGACATAGTAGGACATCTCAAATTATTTAGCAAATTAGAAATTCGAGACAAAACATTAGATGAAGTACCAACAAAATGTTTGATAATAGTATAAATCAAGGTATTAACACCATCAGGAATACCTCGACCAATAAGTTTATCAAAAATAGGCAAACCTTTATCATTCTTTTTAACAGCATGTTTAATAGAGTCTCTGGATTCTTCTATGAGATAAGAATCCCACAATCCACGAAGAGTACCAGAAAAGCCAGTAGTAAGTAAGTCAACAATTTCAGATTGTTCAAAATTATGATTATTTTGGTAAGCAATACTAACCATGGACATATGTCCCATTTTGTTAATAATTTGTTGTTAAAAAAAGCCATCAATATTCCATTCATAAATCTTATTAGCAGAAACAGAAAACTGAGTTTGAAAAGGTCTTTCTTCAAACTGCATATCAGGAGGAGTAGGTTTTGAATACCAATTTTTTGTAAGAAACATGGGTTTGGAATTTCCAACAAATCTTTTAATTTCTGGTAAACCATCACCAAAAACCTTTTTTGCAGGAATAGAAGAAACAGAAGAAACAATATCAGAATCTGTAGTTTCATCAGAAACAGTTTCTTTTTCATTTTTTGAAATAGTGCAAGCAGCATGAGTACTTGTAGAAGTACCCTCAGTTTTCACTTTTAAATCAGCAAGCATTTTCTCAACAATTTCAAGAGTTTTAGATTGAGAAGTTTTAAACTTAAATTTGTTATCATGACTGGGTAAATTAATCAAAGGTTCCTCAGTCTTGATAGAAACAGGTTTTTGAACAGAAGCAAATTTTTCAACAATTTTTTCTTCAATACGGTCAAGCTGTTGACCAATAGCATGCAAAGACTCATTAGTAAAATTGTTTTGTTCAATAAGGCTAACAACAGGAGTTTGATCATTAGCAATTTAGAAAGGAGTAGCTTTAACATTAGTTTTGCCAATAGTTATCAAAATAGTCTCAAGAGGTGGATGACTAGACCTAACAATGGTCTTGTCATCTTTAACAAAATTTGATTTCTTTATTATATTCAAATGATTCTTTGAAACTTCATCTTTTGAAACATAATAATTTTCAAGAAAATCAAAGAACAAAATATGTCTTTTCAATTGATACATTTTTTCTCTCCATTTCCTTTTAACACGGTCTTTTCAGACTGAGCAAAATTATTTTGGAAATATTTTCTTTTTGTTCTGTTTTTAGAAAGCATAAATTCATTATACAATGGGACCATATCAACTTTAAAACCTTCATTCAAAACAGTCAGAACTCTTAATTGATTTTGGTAAACAGAGTTTTTAATAGGAGGAGAATCAAATGGACAAACAAACTTAGTGTCATCTTTTTTCTTCATTAACATTTTTAGAAAACAAGCAACATTTTTCATAAACTTTAGAAATAGAAAATGTTTATTCAACAGTGTGATCTTCTTCTTTTACAATATTAGGAGGACAACTAGTCCTGGAGCTAATAGAGGAGTTGGATCTCCACAACTTATCCATACTATCCTAGTTTTAACACTCAATTATCATGTTTTTCTCACAACTGTTGCATTTCGTAACACATACCCTAAGCAACCCTATACCACACATATGCCCTACACACCCTCTCTTGGCTCAAATGGGCCTTACAGTCAGGTTCTGGGAATTCACTTTACACCTAAGGTGGTGCCAACGACGGTAAGAAGGGAACACAACAACGGAGCACCAAATGTTCGGACAAAAACAGACAAGATACAAAGAACACAACAACACTATCAGCGTCCTATTTTTTATTACTATTATTATTTCTTAAATAATAATAATAATAATAATAATAATAATAATAATAATAATAATAATAATAAATGAAATCCAATCAAAATTCACACTCAATTAATTTAAAATTAATTCTTGTTGGAACTAATCAAAATTAAGTGTGTAAAATAGGATGTGATTGGGTTCATTGTGTAGGTGAGCCACGATCATTGAAAATTGTTTGTATTATAACTTTTGATCAGGTGGTCCAATCAAAGCCTATGACATACCATTGTGATCGTTAGAGCATCAAGATTTGTTTGTATCACAAACCTGAAAATCTAACTGTTGAAATAACGATCTTGCCCTTGGTGCAAAATTACTGCTTTGCCCTTAATATTGGTTAAATGCAAGTTGTAAAATGTGGTGTCTACAGCTGTTAGTCCCTAATGTAGATAGCAGTCCTGTCTGGATGAGAATCATAGACTAAAAGAGTCATACCTTAAGAATGGACATATCTGTTATGAATAGATATACTTATTACAGGAGTCATACCTTTACCTAAATACCGTTTTATTATTAATTCTCTACACAAAACAATTCTACGCTTATGAAGCAACACCATCCACCTAGTGAAAGGTTATTGCACGTATAAGGATGCCCAAAATAATAATGTAATCAACCTACACCTTGTTGTAAAATATACATGGTGTTAACACAATTTGTAATGTTTACTTTAGTGATGACCGTTTATTAACTAAATAGCAAGCTATGGGCAAGCAACCTTATAGCTTGTCCCTAGACATGGAAAAACGGGTGGGTCGGGTTGCTGGTCAAACGGGTTGCAGGTCAAAAATGGGTCATTTTAAGCGGGTTAAAAACGGGTTCAGGTCAATCGGATTGCGGATTGGGTTGACTCGTATTTTTCACATGAATTTTATTTTTTATTTTTTTAAAGAAAACAACATGTATTTGCATTTAGAAAGTTATGCAACAAATTACTTGATGTAAAATGCATTACTTTGAATTCACCACTTATATCAAGAATGAATTACACTTATTAATACTTATTCAATAATTTAAAATTATACAAATCCTAACATTGCTAACAAAATAACACAAAAATAAGTAAAACAAATACACAAATTTTATTTCTACACAATATCAACACCCCAAAATATAAAACAAAATTACAAATGACTTATTGGATAATTCATTTGACAAAGAATAAAAACATATAAGAAATTTACTATCTTGAAAATTAATTTTATAATCTATTGTCAATTGTGATTGGCACTCTATTTCAATTTGAGATATATATTAAAGTTTGATTGTGTACTTATTTATACATGGTCTCTTGGGAAAACGATGCTAAAGCAAGCAAAGTTCCCTACAAATCAGAAAAATTGGCCTTAGTTTCACCGATCATATGCCTAGCAAAACCCAAAAAGATAAGTAACGTCCGTAAGTAGAATATATGGTAGCAACTATTCCACATATTTACCATGGAATGCCCAACATAGTACAGTTTCTGCCCTGTCTGATTATGTTTATAGTCATACATAGCAGGAAGATCATCATTGACTAATTGCTCCCACGTCCAATCCCAGTAAGCCTATATAGTAAGAAGAGATTAAAAATTACAAAGTATTTCAATGTGGTTCATATAATGCAGTAGACATTTTGTTAAAACAAAGAGAACCAGATCATTAGCACTGAGTGAAGTATGTCCACGGCTAGATATTGTTCCTCGATTGTTGCCCATCCACACATCAAACCCATTATCTGCTAAGATGAAAGCCAGAGATTTATTTGGAGAATTGAACAGCCACGTTGCAGCATCCTGTGACCAACCATAACTCGTCTTAGTTCATTGATGTTTTATTCTTCCATCCATAAAAATACCTCGAGCACACATACAAAAAGAAACATAGTTCAAATATATGGTATCGAGGGTTCTAACTCCTAACCATGAAAATCCCATGTTGTAACAAAACCGGTGGCCTATTTGCCGTCTTACTAGTCCTCCCCACCGGAATCCTCTGCACGCCAAGAATATAACCATCTTTTGTTGTTACCTGAACCATCAAAATTTAATCACATTAGACACTAGTATAAGTCACAAAATAAAAAGGCTTTATAAACTAAAAATCACGCAATCCTGGTAGATACTTTATGCTCTTCACAAATATAGCCTTTTGTCTCCACCATGGATTTGCATAGACTATCATGACTAATGTCATGAGCAACTGCTGATGCAAATAATAGAACAGCTAGAAGTAGAGTGGTTGATGTGTAATCCATTCTCATTTCAGTGGTGTAACAACTTTCACACTTCTAGCAATTTAAGCTTGAAGAATCCAAATACAGACAGAATAGTATGTTGTTTGGTGACTTGAATTACATATGTTTCATGATGGTGTATTTTAATATCAAAATAAATATAGAACGTTTTGTGACTCAATGCGTGTAAGTTCCATCTTTCTCTCCCTGCAACTTGGCTTTTATAGATGAAAGGTATGTTTGGTTAGGTGTTCTAGAAGATTAAGTATGTGTTTGGATTGTGAGTTTTGTTGTGTTGCGTTTTGCAACTGCGTTGTTTTCTTTTTTTTTTTTTTTTTTTTTTTTTTTTTTTTTTTTTTTTTTTTTTTTCTGCACTTTGTTTCTGCTTTAGAGACAAAAATTACTGTTTATGAATAGTGCGTGCACTGTTTATGCACTGTTCATATACTGTTTATGATTAAAAAATATTAAAAATGAGTCCACGGTACTATTTATCCATTTAAAAATTATTTTGCTACAGTGTTTTCAGCAACAATAAGTTTTCAGTAACTTTCAATAACAATAAGTTGTATCCAAACGAACCCTAAAAGAACTTTTTTTTTAACTTAAAACTCAACTTTGCAACCACAACTCCTCACAGTTTTTTTACAAACTCTAATTTTAAATTCAAAACACAATTTTCTATCAGTTTATACAAGCGCACTGAAATTGTTATTAAGAAGCTGTTTGCTTGCCATTCTGTTTGTCTAAAAAATTTGTTGTTGGGAATGTTTATTTTGGAAGTTTGTTGACAAGAAACAGTATTTAACTAAAAAATCGTTCACTTGCCATGGATAGGACTAGGTCAAGCAAAACCTTTCAAAATTTGAAATTTTCTATTCTGTTATTAATGAAACGACTAATGCTTTGATTTCATTCGAACCTCAAAAAGTAGGGTGTTATTTCACCTTTTTTATTTTTTTATAATTTATAATTTTTTCATCTAGAGAACTTTAAAATTTTAAGCTTTTTTTCTTCTACAAAACTTAGAATAGCATATGCAAAATTTTAAGGTAAGGGAACTAAAAGTACGTTAATTAATTCAACCAAAAAAAATTAAGTTAATGAGATGATAATTGATTTGGTAAATATTTTAAGAAGTGAGTTGATACTTATTGGAAGTGATAATTAAAATAAAATCAAAATTAGTTTTGTTAATTAGTCTCACTTTGATGTATTTGTGTTGGTTTTATTTTGTACCAAATTTATACAAAATTCTCCATATTTTGATATATTTTTTGGTGGGATTACATGTTGTCTTAGTTGGTTTGCTTGAGCCCTAGAAAAGGTTTGTCAAAGCAGTTTAGAGTGGGTTTGTGACTTGCTCGGGACAAAGATTGCTCGCAAAGTTGCCATGCATCAAGGGGGAGTCTTTTTGTCCTCTATGTGTCGCAACATTTCGCGACCTAGCTAGCTCACAATTAGTTAGCAACTAGAGTCAGGAAAAATTAATCTCATCTGTAGACAACTCATTTCCAAAACAACACACAATACACACTCGTCCTTTCCAATTCTCTAGATCTCCAAAAATTTTAGAAAAAAATCCTGGAGAGAATACTGATAGTGATTTTGTGAGTGATGTTGCTCACTTTAGAGAGAGAGAGAGAAGCCATTTTTCTGTTGTTAGAATCTACAACTTTTCTCTTTTTTATCCCCCTCACCAAGCTTTTATCTTAAAGAGGAGATTGCTACCTTCACCACCTACACATATTCTGAGTGTTAGTGAGTTGTTGGTTGTGGGAACATTTGAAGATCCAAACCACAAATCCTAACTTCACTTGGTGACTAGCAGTTGGTCACTCAACCGGCATAACTTTGTAGAAGAAAAAGCTCAGCGAAGTTGGATGCTAGCTAGACCTTAGAGGGCTCAAGTGCTTAGGAAGATTTAGGCTTGGAAGTTCTGCTTCAAGTTTGTATTGTATCTATTCTATAGTGGAGTTCCGACTTGGAGGGTTGATGGTAAGGTTTTTCACTTGGATCTCCAATTTCCTCTTTGAAAACACATTTTGGTGTTTTCGTTTGATTTGGTCTTTTATTTTCTGCACTCTATAATACTTTCTTGCTTTATATATTGTTTATTGCTGTGCATGGATAGTGAAATTGGCTAATCACTTATATTGGTACGCTTATTGTTAGTTAGGATTAAAAATGATTAAGTGGTAAAATTGGATATTGAAGGTCTAAATATTTGATATTGTGTGAGCTTATCTTTCCATTAGTATCAAAGAGAGTACATTTGTTTGTGATTAATTTCTATGGCTTCGATGGGAAATATTACGCTTTTTGGAAAGTTCTTACTAGAGCAGTTCTTTATTCTCCGGATGACACTATTTGGGCCTCTTTTAAGCCCAACTAGTAAGGCGTTAAATGTTATATGTTAGAGAGTAAAAGACAAGCACAATGAGGCTTCTTATTCATACATGAAACAATAAAAAGCTCGATGAACAACGCAGAGCCTTCACAAAGCTTCCACATATTCCCCATGACGCCAACACTACAGTTCGGTACTCCCTATTTGTTATGAGTATATAGAGCCAACTCTATTAGAAACCTGCGGAGAGAAAGATAAGTCTTGAAAACTATCAGAAAACAGAGTGTAACAAACACAGTGAAGCTAGAGAGAGAGAGAGAGAGAGAGAGAGAGAGAGAGAGAGAGAGAGAGAGAGAATTGAAGCTCTGTGAAAATATCTGAAAATTGAATTAATCAAAATTAGTTATAGAAAGATTATATAGCCTAAAGAACAAAGAGAATAATCTAACCACCTCTAACCAATTCCAAATTACACGGATCAACTTCCCACCATTTGATCATTACAACATACAACTGATCATCACCTTACACGTGTCAACACAAATAAACTAACTACAGTACAACAGAAAGCTACATGATTACACTACTACATAAAACTACAGGTCGTATGCTTTGTAGCTGAGGCAATTGTCGTTAATGACTTTGGCAAACTTCAACTGCATCTCTGCCCTAATGCTTTGCCTCTCTGCCTCAATACTCTGCCTCTCTACCTAATATGAGACCTCATCTTGAAATACTCTCATTTACCTTCAAACTTTGACATTCCCCCTTAAGATGAGAATCTAATCTGTTGCCTGCATTTGCATCTGTTTTCTTTGCAATTGATCTATCACCATCTAAGACTATATATTCCCCCTGAGGAAGAGAAGCTGAAACATGAATGTTCATAACATTCATTTTACTTAACAAATGTCTCAACTGTGAACTATTAAGGGCCTTAGTGAGCAAATCTGCCAGCTGAGTGTGTGTGGGAGTGAAAAACAGCCTAACCACATTGTCTTGTATCTTATCTCTAACAACATGACAATCAAACTCTATGTGTTTGGTTCTCTCATGAAACACAGGATTTTCTCCAATATAAATGGTTGCTTGATTGTCACAAAACAGAAGAGCAGGTTGAGGATGCCAAATCTCCAAATCCTTCAACAATGATAGCAGCCAAGTCAGCTTACACACAGTGACAGCCATAGCTCTATATTCTGCCTCAGCAGAAGATCTAGATACTATAGATTGTTTATTAGACTTCCAAGAGATTAAGAAATCACCTAAAAATATGCAATAGCCTGTGGTTGATCTTCTGGTGTCTATACAAGATGCCTAATCAGCATCTGTATAAGCCTTCAAATGAAAATCTGAAGAGGCAGACAAGAAAATTCCTTGACCTGGACAGCCCTTTATGTACTGCAAAATCTTGTAAGCTGCATCTAAGTGAGGCTTCCTTGGTTTGGACATGAATTGACTTAACTTGTGAACTGGGTAGGCTATGTTTGGTCTGGTGATGGTTAGCTATATCAATCTACCAACTAACTTTCTGTAGACTCCAGGATCAGGTAACAAAGTACCTTGTAGCTTGCTCAACTTTAAATTCTACTCTATTGGTACTTTACTAGGCTTACATGCGGACATACCAGCATCCTTTAGAATCTTTAAAGAATATTTTCTTTGGCATAAGCTGATCCCTTTGGCTAATCTGGCTATTTCAAGACCAAGAAAGTACTTCAAGCCTCCAAGGTCTTTAAGCTTGAAGTGTTGATCTAAGGAGACTTTGAATGCTTCTACCTCTTGAACATTGTTGCTGGCTATGAGAATGTCATCAACATAGACCACCAATGCTATGAAAGAACCACCAAGCTTCCTTGTAAACAGTGAGTAATCAGCCTTAGATTGCTTAAAACCAAGCTGTTTGACAACAGAACAAAATTTAGCATTCCATTGCCTTAAGGCCTGTTTGAGTCCATATAAAGACTTATTTAACTTGCAAACAACATTCCCCTTTTGCTATAAAAGCCTTGAGAGAGTTGCATATACACCTCCTCATGTAAATCCCCATTCAAGAATGCATTGTTGACATCTAACTGTACCAAGTGCCACCCTTTCACAATAGAGATGGCAAGAAGAGTTTTAACAATAGTTAACTTGGCAATAGGGGAAAAAGTGTCAGTAAAATCTAATCCCTCTTGCTGAGTAAATCCCTTTGCAACTAGTCTTGCTTTATACCTCTCCATAGATCCATCTGCCTTGTATTTAACCCTATATACCCACTTGCATCCAATTGCCCTTTTGTTGGAAGGCAAAGGAGTAAGTGTCCAAGTATTGTTAGAAACCAAAGCTGCAATCTTAGCATTCATGGCATCTTTCCACTTAGGATCTTGAATAGCCTCATGATAGAATCTTGGTTCAGGGATTGAGGTAATAAGGGAGCAAAAATGGGCATAGGAAGGAGAGAGTTGGGAAGAATCAATGTAATTAGAGAGAGGATATTTAGTACCTGATGGATGAATAGAACCTGACTTGTTGCTGCTGAGGCGAGTGGATTGTGTAAGTTCATTTGAAGTAATGGTGCTGCATTTGTAATCCTTCAAGTATGTATAAGCCTTAGAAGGTCTAGAAGATCTTCTTAAAGAAGGAATAGATGCAGGTGGATCATTTATAGGATTTTGAGCAACTAAAGGGATTGTAATAGATTCTGCAGAAGTGGAATGACTAGAATCTGATATGACAAATTTGGGTACAACAGAATTAGGTATGATAGTATTGATAGGATCTACTGCTTGATGTGAAACTTGGGTAGGATTACATGGGGAAGGAGAAGTGTGTGAAGATGGAAGGAGAGGATCAAGAAATATGGCATCAACTGGGGTTGCCACATTAGGACAGATATGAGAAAAAGATATAAAGGCTTGTGGTGAAGTGATAGAAGAGATAAAAGGAAAAACATGTTCATCAAAATAGACATCCCTTGAAATGAAAAGTTGTTTGGTTATCAAATTCAACAATTTGTAACCCTTGACACCAAAAGGGTATCTAAGAAAGACAGAAGGAATAGATCTAGGAGCAAATTTTGATCTATTGTGAGCTAAGGTAGATGCAAAACATAGACATCTAAACACTTTTAAGTGATTATAAGAAGGAGTTTTGCAATAAAGTTTCTCAAATGGAGTTTTATAATCCAAAACAGTACTAGGCAGCTTGTTAATAATGTGAACAGCTGTCAAAACACAATCCCCCCAATAGCAAAGTGGTATATTTGACTGAAATTTCAATGCTCTAGCAACAATTCCACATATTTACCATGGAATGCCCAACATAAGCCCTGTCTGATTATGTATATAGTCCTACATAGCAGGAAGATCATCACTCGCTAATTGCTCCCACGTCCAATCCCAGTATGCCTATAGAGTAAGAAGATATTAAAAATTACAAAATATTTCAATGTGATTCATATAATGCAGTTGACATTTTGTAAAAACAAAAGAGAACCAGATCATTAGTACTGAGTGAAATATGTCCACGGCTGGATTCTGTCCCTCGATTGTTGCCTGTCCACGCACCAAACCCATTATCGGCTAAGATGAATGCCAGAGATTTATTTGTATAGAAATCCCTCGCGAGCATACTTAACAAAAAGAAACATAATCCCACTTATTTTCTACCTCTTTTTTAACTCTCTTAAAATATTTTTTCTCCATTTAAAAAAAATTAAAATAAAAACTTTTCTTCTTTATATTAGTTTACATTTACTGTTACACTTCTTCTAATATTTATCTTCCCTCTTTGCCTATTTATCTTTCCCTTACTTTCTAATTTACCATTACACTTCCTTCATCATTTTCTCTTTCATTAATTTGACTCTTCTTCTCCCCATTTTAATTTTTATGAATTTGATATCATTTCTCTCATTCAATGCATATTTTTCCCACACAAAAACTGTTAGTACTCTCTCGCTGTCTCTCTCTACTTACTTTTGGTAGATTTTTATTCTTTCTTATAACTCTAATTAAGGTTAATGTTTTTTTTTTTTTTTTTTTTTAATGTGTTTTAATATTGTGTTTTTTTTTTTTTTTTTAAATTTCCCATCACAAATTCTTCTCTCCCTTTTATAGCTTTGGTTGAATTTTAGTTTTGGTTAATACCTTTTTTTTTTTTTTTTTTTGGAAATAAGAATTTGAGTTTATGCCAAAACACAATCTACATGGGTATGAATTTTTTTTTTTGAAAGCTACTATGAATTTGAATATGCCTACCAATTGTTTAAGTAATAATTATTATAAATTCTATCTTTTATTCCTTTAGTTTCATTTTAATTTTAGTTAAGATAACATTGTAATTTTGTGATAATTTTTTATTATTATGATAATCTCCTTATTTCTTAAGAGATGAGAAATTTTAATAATAAATTTGAAACTTATAAAGTTTAGTTGTATATTAGGAAAATAAAAAACATTACAACAAAAATTAGAAGAATATGGTTCACCTTAAAAAAATATTAATCAAACACACAAAAAATAATAGAATAATGTAGTTGTAGAGATAAAAAGATAATAAAAAAAATTGCAAAAATTTTTTTTTTTAAATACTCAACACTTGAAGTAATTGTAATTTTTATATATTACATCCTATTACATAATATTTATATATTTCCACACATTGAGTATGTGGCTAGTTACTATAATTATTAACTTGCTAGATTTTGTTTTAGCTAACTCTCTTAAGCAAGTCTAAAAGGGAGGAAAATTATGTCACAAAAATCATTGCATGGTTCCACAGAATTATATGATGAGATGATATCAAGAGAATTGATATTTATAAGTATGTCAAGGCATGGATGATTAATTAAGTAGAATCGGTAACAGATAGGGTATGGGACAAAAAAAGAAAAGAAGAGAAAAGAAAAGACTTCTCAAAATTATGTTTGGTAAACCAAAATCCATCACAGAGACACAGACTCCATTTTTTCATCTTACCATGAGTCAAATTGCACAGATCGGATTGGGAAGTTAACCTATATATAAACATCTAAAATATTATTAAACCCTAATTAAGCATTAGTAAGCATATTTATTCATATTGTGAGAGAAATAGAAAGAGAAACATACATAGAAGGATAAGAAATGGAGGCATAAAAAACCTAAATCTTCTATAAAATTTTCAGAGAGAAATCAATACACATGGACTTTTGGTAAATAAATCCTAAATTTCTTTTAAAATAAAATTAGAAGTCAAGAATTTCAATAATTTAAGGACATATACAAATCAAGAGAGTCATTTTAAGTATCATACTTTTTCTTATTTAAAAGACCGAATCTGGAAGAAGCTGCAAGGTTGGAAAGGAATGTTGTTATCTAGAGCAGGGAAGGAAATTTTGATAAAGGCGGTGGCCCAATCTATTCCTACTTACACAATGAGTGTGTTCCAGCTTCCTATGAAACTATGTGATGAACTAAATAGCATGTGTGCTAGATTCTAGTGGGGTCAAGTAGGTGATGAAAGGAAGATCCATTGGAAGAGGTAGGATAAGCTGTCAATTCCAAAGAAGGAGGGTGGTATGGGTTTTCGAGATTTAAAAGACTTTAATTTGGCCATGTTGGCTAAACAAGGATGGCGTTTGATCCAAGGGAATGATTCTTTGCTTTACAGGTGTTTCAAAGCAAGATATTTCCCTCAGTCTTCTTTTCTATAGGCCAAAGAATCACCTGGTTGTTCCTATGTGTGGAGAAGTATATTGGCTGCCTTGCCTATTCTTGGATTGGGTTCTTGTTGGAGGGTTGGTAATGGGTCTTCAATAAGTGTTGTAGGGGATAGGTGGCTTCCTAACCATCCCACAAATAAAATTATGTACCCAAGATATGAGCTGGTTGAAGATTTAGCAGTATCAGATTTGATTGATCCGGAGTTACATATATGGAGAAAAGACATGATTATGGGACTATTTCATAGAGAAGATGCCAAAGCTATTTGTAGAATCCCCCTTAGCCGAAGATCTATTCCAGATTCAATTTTTTGGCTGCATAACAGAAGCGGTAAGTTTTCTGTTAAGTCCGCGTATAAGCTTGCTAGACAGATTCAACTCCATGGAGATAGGGCCGAGTCTTCAAGTGGCTATGTTGGGAAAATAATTTGGCCGGTATTGTGGAAGCTTAAAATTCCAAATAAAGTCAAAATATTTGGATGGAGAGCTTGCCATGATATTTTACCAACATTCTACAATCTATCACAGTGGAGGATCATAACTGAAGAAAAATGTCAACTGTGTACTAGAGAGGTGGAGACAACAACTCACGCATTGTGGGGATGTGCTGTGGTGCAAGACGTATGGGCTGGTAGCATTGCGAAATTGCAGAAAGGACCCTCTGTTTTTCATGATACACTTCAACTAATGGAGTTTCTAGTGGACATGTTAACGGTTGAAGAGCTGGAGCTATTCTGGGGCAGGCTTGGATTATTTGGAACCAGCAGAACTGTGTTGTGCATGGCGGTCAGTTAAAGGATCCTAAATGCCTGAACAAACAAGCAGAGGACTTTGTTTTGGAATTTCGGCAAGCCCAGGCGCAGTTGACAGTGGTTCGGACTGAGCAAATTATTTCTGACCAGTGGCAACCTCCACCGCTGGGGTTATACAAGTTCAACTTTGATGCTATAGTGTTTTCGGGGCTGGACAGAACAGGTATAGGTACTATTATTTGAAATGAGAAGGGGGAGGTCATGGCTGCAATGTCTGCTGTCGGACCAGCTGTAGAAAATAGTGAAGAAGCTGAGTTGATGGCCTGCAGAAGATCCTTGGAGTTTGCTGTAGATGCTTGGTTTTCAAGTTTGATTATTGAGGGTGATAATGCTAATGTCATTCAAGCTATTTCTTCATCTCTGCCTAATAGTTCCTTTCTTGGTTGTGTGGTGGATGATATTCGCCATTTGATACATGGGTTATATTGGGCTAGGATTAATCAAATTAGGAGGGGAGGGAATACAATGGCACATGTTCTTGCCCAATTTGCTAGAAATTTAGAGGAGGATTTAGTTTGGATTGAGGATTCTCCTCCACCCGCTTTGGCGGCCTTGTTTCATGATGCTTCATTTTTATAATTGAATGAAAGTTGCCTATTCAAAAAAAAAAAAAAAAAAAAAAAAAAAAAAAAATCAAGAGAGTCATTTATAAACTCAAAGCTTTTCCAAACTCTAATAAGTTTAAAATTTGAACCAAATAGCTGATAGCTTTGTAACTTAATTGGTTAGCATCTTTCAATGTATTCAACTATTCATGACTTTGGATTTAAATCTCCATTGTAACTATCAAATTATAAATAATAAAAAAAAAATGAAACTTTTTTATTAAAAAAAAAATTGAACCTAATAATCTATCTCGTACTTATACTTATACTCATTTAAAAATTTTAAACCAATCTTATTAAGCTCAAATCGGATCTAGAAACCCAATCCTTTGCTATTCCTACGGCATAAAGCAAAACTTTGGTACAAACAATGTAAATTAAATTGGATGGGCTGCAACCATTTTATCATCCTACTTTTCTATATTCCAAAATAAAAATATTATATATATATATATACACACACACACATGCCAATGTGTCTGAATTCTGAAATAGAAATTCAAAAAACCTAAAAGTAAGATCCGGATTATGTTTCAGTTCTTGCTTATAGACTAACATATAGATCTTTTAGTCAGTAGAAGTGGTTGTTCCTTCTTGTAAGGATTTGTTCCCTAGGGTAATAGTGTTACCGGTAGGGCTAGTGGGATTTTTTTGTTTGGGGTCGGGGAAACACTGAGAGTTAGGATGGAGAATCTTACAAACAATTGGTGCAAGTTGTCGTTAAACGATAGAGAAGGAGGTAAACTCGCAGTGAAGAAGGATAGAGTCTCTCATGAGTATGCGATTGTGGCAAGATTACTAACCAAGAGAGTTTTGAATACTGATGCGATAATCAAAACTTTTAACCCTCTGTGGCGATCAAGGAATGGCTTTAAGGTCCGTAACGCAGGAGATCACATGCTATTACTTGTGTTTGACAATGTGGAGGAGGTCGAAAAATTTTTAGCAAGCGAACCGTGGAGTTTCGACAGGCATCTGGTTGTTCTTCAAAGATTGGATAATGCAATTCTAGTTCATGACATGGCTTTGAACACAATATCGCTTTGGGTACAAGTCCATAACATTCCGATTAGCTTTTTGAGCAGGGGTGTGGCGGAGGATTTATGTGACGCAATGAGGATAGTGGATCGTAATACAAGCGATGTGGAGGTTGACAGAGGCAGTTTCTTTCGAGTCCATGTGCAAGTGGATATCTCTTTACCTCTCTGTAGGGGGCATGTTCTGTCCATTGAAGATGAAGAAGAGCATTGGGTAACGTTCAAATACGAACTTCCTAATATATGCTATTGGATTCGGGCAGCCTTAACTTTGATGAGTCGTAAGCCAGTGGTGGTTGTATCAGGGTTCTACGAGAATAGAAAACAAAGGATGCCAACTCCAGCCAAACCAGTGGTAGAGGAGAGTTCACTGTCGTCGAAAGGACACCGAGCAGACGTTACAAAGGTAGGGCATCCTAAGGATACGGTCAGTGCAGAAACAGAGGAGCACGTAACTAAAGCAATAATTGCACCGGGTTCATCAATTCTCCAAACGGCTAATGGAGGCAATCACGGAATTAAAGGGGATTTTATTAACAGTCAGTTATTGGAGATTGGCAGAATATTAAAAAAGGTTGAAATTACAAGGAGCGAAAAAAGGGGAGTAACGACCAATAATAAAGAGGCTGGCTTGGATATTCCAAATAAGGATAAGGAGGAAAAAAAAATAAACCAAGCAACTCTGAAGAGAGCTCTGCAACAGCCATGAAGGGTAATGAGCTAGATAAGTCCAATCAGCCTCCATACCGTGCCATTTGGAAACCACCTCCACGGCCGATCCTGAAGGTGAACTTTAATGATGCTAATTTCTGGGAACAAAATTCTGTGGGTGTTGTTTTGGATATGGGAGGTGGATTAGTGTTGATTTGGAGATCAATTATTGAAAAAATTGTGGAGGGTTCGGGCACAAATTATATTGATACAATGTTTCAAGAAGAAGATAGGGCAGTGATTGGTGTGATCATCCGAGAATACCAAGGAAAAGGCTTGGCACACATGATCGGAATCATCCCTTTCCCCTTAACTATCATAGAGCTTGAAACTTTGGCTATATTGAAGGCTTTACAGTTTGATGTTGATTTGAGTTTGGATGATGTCACCCTAGAGGGAGTTTCAGAGATTGAAATGAATGCTTTGAATGCAGATTCGTAGTCTTTGGAATCCTTTGGTTTACTTAGTCGTGATGTTAAATGTTTTGCAAGTTTATTTCATTGTGTTAGGTTTTCATATGTTCGTAGAGAAGGATTGTTGTATTCTCACAGTAAGAGAAACGACAATGGGGTTGTTTATAGTCTGGCTAAAAATGCATTATGCATACCAGATTTTCAAATAGGAATGGAAGACGTCCCATCTCATATTGGTTCGTTTTTACATTTGGATGTAGTTGAATTTTATTAATAAAATCCATCAGTTTCTTTCTCAAAAAAAAAAAAAAAAAAGGATAGCATATCTAATCTAAATCAATTAATTGAAAAGGTGGGTTCTACTAATTTTCGGATGCTTAATTAAGTACGATCAACTAATAATATTATTGTCCCTAAAAAAAAACCTAATAATATCATTATCCTGATCTATAGTTAACATATGGAAAAATAGCAAATAACTAGATCTTTAATATGCTTTTTTTCCCCCTTTTTTTTAAAGATCTTTAATACGCTAATTGAGTGACTGCCTAAGACAGAAAGATTCAAAATTTATCACACACAAAAAATCATAATGTATAGTTGTAATCCTAATAAGGAAAATTCAAAGTGCATGCAGTTTTCAAGTGGTTATGGAGTTCGTGATTTATTTTATTTTATTTTATTTTTATCAAAGTTCAAAATCATGAACTCTAAAAAAAAAAAATACTATCAATGCACAAGTAACTTTTTATGAGTCTTCTCTCTAGGTTTCTCACAAAAATTTAGAGGTGAAAAAAGGGTTGCCTCCTGGCAAAACGTTCTCTCCGTTTCGGCGGTGGAAAACTTTTCCAACGCATCTCACCCTCTGTAAAGTCATGGATGAGATTGCAACGAAGTGTGCGGGTTTACGGTTTACGGAAAAAGAAGAAAGCGAGGTGGACCTGGTGCCACCGGTGACAGAAACAGGACACGTTCTGGTGGGCCGGTTTTGTACGAAACGCCAAGTTAGCCTTGAATCGGTGGCGCGAGTGCTAAGGTCGGTTTGGTGGACTGCGAAGAACTCCGAGGTCTGCGATATGGGCGAAAACAAAGTCTTGTTTTAGTTTGAGGATAAGAACGACCTTGATAGAGTGCTTTTGCTAAGTCCCTGGGCTTTCGATAAGTATCTGGTGCTCCTCCATAAACTTGGTGCGGGCGAAGCGGTAAACAAAGTCCAGTTCAACCAGGCGTCGTTTTGGGTTTAGATTCATGGGCTTCCCACGATGAGCCAAACCAGGGAAGCCGGAATACGTATAGGGAATGTTAGAAATTGTGCTGGTTTTGATCCAACCCATAAACCATGGCACATGGATCGTCCACATGGATTATCTGATAAGTAAGTTTAAATTTAAACTAACTGATATTGGTATGAGTTATCAATATTAGTAGTGGGATAATTTAAACTTAATAGATATTGATATGGGTTATCAATATTAGTGGTGGAGTAATTTGAAACTTAAAAAGATGAGATCTTTTAGGGATCACATATATCTGATAGTAAGTGAATCTCTACCAGTATTTAAATACTCCTACATCAGTCAGATATAGGTTAGACACAGTGAGTGAACATACGTATAGTTTTGAGTGCTCTCTCAAAATAAGCCATCTCTCTAGGACATCATCTATTGTTCCCTAGAATTTGGAGCGTGGAAATTAGGAGAGACTCTAGTACCTTTCCTGCGACTTGGAGGTGTTCCACAAAGGAGATCGTGAGGACTTCGTAAAGCAAGCAAAGAACAAGATCCGGCAATTTGGTGATCCGTTCCACCAAAGGTATGTATCTATATGACCTCTAGTAAAGTATACATATTGTTCAACATTGGTATCAGAGCCAGGTTTATGCTTGTTTTCACTCTTGAATGATGCCATGATCTCTAATATATATAATCCTATATGCATGCTAAAATAAAAAGTTTAAGTAATTTTTTAATTTTTCAGATCTGTAATTTTTTAGGCATGTTATGGCATGTAGAGAGAGAAATAAAAAGCTGTATTTTTTTTTTTTTTTGGATTGTTTACATGTAATCTGAAATTTACAGGCTTATTTTGATCCATTAAATCTTATTTAATGTCAAATATTTTTTAATGGTTTGAAAGAACATTCCATAAGCTTTAAAACGACAGTTTACATGCTTAATTTAGACTTTAAATGAGAAAGTTATGGTCTTTTAAAGATTATGGTTGTATTTGATAAAAATCTGAAAATTTGATGTCTATCGTGGAAGATGATGAACAATATAAAAAAAAAATTGATTTGTAATAGTGTACCGTGCGGGCTCCACTAACCACTAATTGTTTAGTGGTTATCTAATATAATAATAAAATAATTGAGCCCCACGTTGACATTAGTGTATTAGTTATACTTGAACACTATCCTTGTTTCAGTTACACAGCCCCACATTAGTGTATTAGTTACATTTTGATAAGGATATTGTGTAGAGCCCCACGTTGATGCCAGCCTCACTTGCACAGTGGGTTTTCTAGTGTAACACATATATCCTTAATTTTGTTTAGACCTCATTTTTCTAGTGTGACATATATATATATATATATTATATGTAATAGTGGTGGCAATTTTTTTTAACTGTGATGTTAAAATAGAATTGTGATAATATGAGAAAATTGTGAAATTAGTTTTCTAAATTTTCTGTATAATTATGCATGCTTTCAATTTTTTGAATTAATTTATAATGTCTTTTTAACATATTGTGATATGATTGAATTGATATTATATGAATGCATTATGTGATGAATATGTGTCCAAAGGGTTTAAGAGACTCTTTGGCTCATCTCTATAGTTAGAGATTATATTGGTAATTTATGCGACATGTATATTTTTATTTATTGTTATTGTGGATGGATAAGACAATTTTTGAAATTATTTGGTAACGTGGCATCCCCAATTTTCTAATTACAAATAGAATCTTTGTAGTAGGGTACTTGAATATGTAATTTTTTGGGCCATTGTTTTTGGCAATGTAATTTAAGGCTATGTAATTTAATTTTGGAAGCCATGTAAGGGGATGTGTTTCACAGTTACCTATAATTTTCAATTTTGTCTTAGCATGTTGTATGAAATTACCAATAGGGCTTACAGTGGAGCCTATGCACAATGCGTTGTGCACAAAGATGTATGGACACATGTTATATGTATGATTTAATATGTGGATGGTGTGATGTTTTATTCTTCACAAAATTTTATTTAAAAATCAATTAGATGTGTTATTCCAATTTACATAGTGAGAGATGATTATGAGCTTAGCGAAATTTTCGATCTTACTATATAGAAAGGAATATCATGGTCTAGTTGGATTTTTTGGAAATAAAATTTAAAAATGTATGTGCTAATGTCAACTTGTGTAATGAATGTAGTGAACATGGCCACTAAGAATGTAGTTGCTGATCTAACTAAGGGAGAGAAACTAGATGGAACCAACTATGATATGTGGCATAGAAAAATTCAATACCTGCTTAATGAACAAGAGGTCCTTGAAACCCTAACCAATGTGATGATGCAACCTGAAAATGGGAATACTGCCCAACATCGCCGTGACTTAGAGGCCTACGAGTCTTGGGTTAAGAAAGATCGTTGTGCACGCTTCACTATGCTGAGTAGCATGCACAATGATCTTATTGGGGAGTTTGAGAACTACCCAAATGTCCAAGAGATGTGGAACCAGCTTAAGATTGCCTTTGGAGGGACTTCAGCAACTAGGTTGCGAGCTCTTACTTTGAAGTTTGAGCAATATGTTATGGATTCAAAGCATAGCATAGCTGAACATTTAAGGACAATGTCTGCATTGATCCGTGACCTAAAGGCTGCTGGCAATAATCTCTCTGATGAACAACAGGTCACAGCGGTGATACGTTCACTGCCTGAACCTACTTGGGGGCAAATGAAGCTTGTTTTGACACATAGTGAGAATATCAAGACTTTTGCTGATATTTCTCGTCATCTCGAGCTTGAGGCAGAGCGCATGGGGGCGCACCAAAACACCATCCTTGTCGCCTAATCTGGGCAGCGGAAGGCATTCAGGCCTAAACGCAAAGGACAAGGGAGGAATGCCAAAGGAGCTGGTAACCTTGGCCCTAAAGAAGGCAAGATAGCAAAGCGCCAAAAGGGCAAGCGTGCTAAGAAGGACAAGGCAAAGATTAAGTGCTACAACTGTGGTAAGAAGGGTCACTTCGCTCGTGAGTGCACTGAGCCGAAGAAGGTATCCATTCTTAACAACTCTGCTATTACTTATGTTTGTACACATGTTTTTGTTGCTCATACTATTCCTGGGTGGATTGTAGATTCAGGAGCAACCAAACATATAGCCAGAGATAGAGTTGGGTGTGTGGATTACAAAAAGATACCAACAGGCACGCAGTACGTTATTTTGGGTAACAGAGCTCAAGAAGAAGTCATAGGAGTTGGAATCTACCAACTCAAATTGCGTCTGGGACGTACGTTACTTCTTCATGATGTGCTTCATGCACCTAGTGTCCAATGTAATCTATTTTCAGTACTTACTATGCTTAGACTTGGATTTAGTTTCCGTTTTGATGGTCCTCAGTTGGATTTTTATTTAAATAAAACCTTGTATGGACATGGTTATTTATCTAATAATTTCTTTATGTTGGATTTAGATCATTCCTCTTTTTCTTTTATTGCTCATAATGATGATATTTCTGATTCTGTATTGTGGCATGCTAGACTTGGACACATAAGAAAAGATAGATTGGCTAGACTAGCTAAAGAAGGCCTATTGGGGTCTATCACTAATGTAAGCCTACCTATGTGTGAACCTTGTCTAGCTGGAAAGGCCTGTAGGAAGCCTTTTGGTAAGGCTCCAAGGGCAACTCATCCTTTGGAATTAGTCCATTCAGACATATGTGGACCTATGAATGTTAAGGCACGCCATGGCGCCTCTTATTTTCTCACATTTATAGATGACTATTCACGTTTCAGTTATGTCTATCTGATCTCCCATCGCTTTGAAGCATTAGATTGCTTTAAGCGCTTTGTGGCAGAGGTTGAGAATCAGAAAGAAAGGAACCTAAAGGTTTTTCGAACTGATAGGGGCCGTGAATATTTGTCTAAACAGTTTCAGAAACTATGTGAGGAAAAAGGGATACGCAGGCAATTGACGATTCCTGGTACTCCACAACAAAATGGTGTTACAGAGAGAAGGAATCGTACTTTATTAGAAATGGTTAGATCGATGATGGCGCAAGCTAACCTACCAATTTCATTTTGGGGGGATGCATTGTTAACTGCTGCCTACATCCTTAACCGTGTGCCTTCTAAGTCAATTCCCACAACACCATATGAGTTATGGACTAGTGCAAAACCCAATTTGGAGAACTTACGGCCTTGGGGTTGTGCAGGTTTTGTTCACAGTACTTCCCATAAGTATGGGAAATTGGGCCCTAAAGCAAGTAAGAAAATCTTTATAAGATATTCAGATAGCTCAAAGGGGTATGTAATGTATGGTGAACATTCTAATGGTGGAATGACTGAGATAGAGTCTCGTGATGTCAACTTCATTGAAGATGATTTTCCAAGCATCAGTGAAGCAAAACAAGATCTTCAGCTTTATGAGCTGCAAGAACTTGAAGGTGTCATACCATCTTTGGGCGAGGGTGGAGAATCACAACTTCATTCTGAAATCGCCAAAGATAGTGGGAGTGATTTTGCTCCTAGTGGGAGCAAACCACTAGATAATGACACACAAGGATCTAAGGTACGTAGAAGTGAATGTGGAACAATTCCCCGTCGTCATTTTGAGATTGAGGGGGAATCTTTTATATGTGATTCACTGGACCTTGATGAGCCTGCTTCCTATGAGGAAGCATTAGCTTCACCTGCTTCATATGAATGGATAATTGCCATAAGGGATGAGATGGATTCTATGGTAAAGAATCAAGTTTGGGAGTTGGTTGACCTTCCGCCTGGGCGCAAGACCATTGGAAACAAGTGGGTTTTAAAAATAAAGCGCAAGGCAGATGGATCAATTGACAAATATAAGGCTCGTCTCGTGGCGAAAGGCTATACCCAAAGAGAAGGGATAGACTATGATGAGACTTTCTCCCCAGTGGTGAGATTTGTCTCTATTCGCCTTATTCTAGCTATTGTTGCACATTTGGATTTGGAACTCTTCCAAATGGATGTAAAGACTGCATTTCTCAATGGAGAACTAGATGAGGAGATCTATATGGATCAACCTATTGGCTTTGAGGTCAAGGAACAAGGGCGCAAAGTGTGTCGCCTTAAACGTTCCATTTATGGCCTAAAGCAAGCGTCTAGACAATGGTATTTCAAATTTCATAAGGCTATTATTTCGATTGGTTTCGAAATGATGGAAGAAGACCATTATGTGTATGTCAAACGATCAGGAAAGAGTTTACTTATCCTGTCTTTGTATGTGGACGACATTTTGTTGGCTGGAAATGATATGGAGATGATTGTCACCACCAAAAGGTGGTTGTCCTCTATTTTTGAAATGAAGGACATGGGAGAGGCTAATTATGTGCTTGGAGTTAAGATCTTCAGGGATCGCTCAAAGAAGCTTCTTGGTTTGTCTCAAGAAACTTACATAAAGACGATCTTAGAGCGATTTCGTATGCATAATTCCAAACCTATAGACACTCCAATAGAGAAGGGACATACATTAAGCCTTGAAGATTGCCCTAAATCAGAAAAAGAAAAGAGAGAAATGAGAAGAGTTCCCTATGCAAGTGCAGTTGGAAGTCTGATGTATGCTATGTTGTGTACTCGACCAGACATCTGTTTTGCAGTTGGTATGGTTAGTCGTTATCAAAGTAATCCCGGACCTGTTCATTGGCAAGCAGTTAAAAGGATTTTTCAATACCTTCGTGGGACATCGGATCTCATTCTTTGCTATCAGGGTGGAGATTTGAGATTGAAAGGTTATTCTGATGCTGACTGGGCCAGTGATAGAGATGAGCGCAAGTCCACTACAGGTTATGCATTTCTACTTAGTGGTGCAGCTATCTCTTGGTGTAGTAAGAAACAGTCTTGCATTGCTTTGTCCACAATGGAGTCTGAGTATGTTGCTTGTTCAGCAGCAGCACAAGAAGCTGTTTGGTTAAAGAGATTTTTCCAAAGCCTAAGGGTGACATCTCTTGCAGATGAAGCTGTAAAGATGTATTGTGATAATATGGCAGCCTTGTCTCATGCTAAAGATCCTAAGTATCATAGCAAAAGCAAACACATACAGACTCGTTATAACTACATTCGTCTTGCTATTACACAAGGAGAGGTGATCCTCCAACATATCTCCACTAGTAGGATGGTGGCTGATCCACTTACTAAAGCCATTGCTAGAGATGCTTTTCAGGCTCATGTTAGGAGTTTGGGACTTTGTAGGATTTGATATGTTTTTGGAAACCTTATGGACATTTATGTTTATTCATACTTTATGCAATAATGATGTTATTCATTTTGATTCATCTTGTGATGTGATTGATATTGCATACTGAGCACACATTATTTAAGAATATGTCACCAGGCTTAGATCGGTCTACTCACATAGACGATCACCCTAGCGCTTGAGTAGTGAGCAGGATGAGACATAGTGATCACTTTGTTTTTCTATAAATCAATTAAGTGATCATCTTGACGCTTAGAGAGGCGTGCAAGATAATATAATGAATGTCGCCTTAGCTAGGCTAAGATGAGACTTATGGGAGTCGCACTTGAAGTGTATCCATAACTTCATGAAGCTTGAATAAAGCCAAATGTGAGATCTTGGACAGGAACTTGATGTGTAACTGTGCTAAGAAACTCAGGTTGGTTGCTTTTGTGGCAATTGGACTAAGATTTGTACGGTGTTTGAGTGTGACAAGCCCAGTTGAGTGGGAGCTCCACCGTAGCATACAAATTATACTGTATGTGCTATAGCCGACCAATTAAGGGAGTGATTGGATAGATCCCTACTCCGTCACTATGTGAGCCCTAGTCGACCATTATATGGTCCATTCTGTGCCCTTTTTTCGACCTAGAACTATGTCATGAAGTGAATGTTTGATGTCGCTACTTTAGCATGTCATCTCAGGGCCATGATATATACGGTCTCGCGGAGCATGTCTAGAAAAGCGGTCAAGTGTAAATGAATTGACATGAGTGTCTGGGGAAGATTATTTAGAACACACCATTTATTTTATGGCTCATAGCCCGGGCGATTATGAGGAATTTGTTTTTCAACATAATCATGAGCATATTATATGGTATTGGATCAAGTTTTGCTTTGAGTTTTGAACTCATGAGGGATTAAAGAAACTTGATCAGGTGTGATCAAATAATCTGGGGCATAGACGAGATACTATGAATGATGTACTATGTTAGTTTAGATGGTGACTTAATATAGTACTCCTACCCTACACCTTCTCGTCAGGTCGCACACTCCATTTTTCTGTATAAAGAGAGGATGGGACAAGAGATTGGGAGGAGCCAGTTTTAATTGTAGTACCTAGTGTGGACGAGTGGGAGATGTTAGAAATTGTGATGGTTTTGATCCAACCCATAAACCATGGCCCATGGATCGTCCACATGGATTATCTGATAAGTAAGTTTAAATTTAAACTAACTGATATTGGTATGAGTTATCAATATTAGTAGTGGGATAATTTAAACTTAATAGATATTGATATGGGTTATCAATATTAGTGGTGGAGTAATTTGAAACTTAAAAAGATGAGATCTTTTGGGGATCACATATATCTGATAGTAAGTGAATCTCTACCAGTATTTAAATACTCCTACATCAGTCAGATATAGGTTAGACACAGTGAGTGAACATACGTATAGTTTTGAGTGCTCTCTCAAAATAAGCCATCTCTCTGGGACATCATCTACTGTTCCCTAGAATTTGGAGCGTGGAAATTAGGAGAGACTCTAGTAGCTTTTCCTGCGACTTGGAGGTGTTCCACAAAGGAGATCGTGAGGAGTTCGTAAAGCAAGCAAAGAACAAGATCCGGCAATTTGGTGATCCGTTCCACCAAAGGTATGTATCTATATGACCTCTAGTAAAGTATACATATTGTTCAACAGGGAGTATACTCGGTAAGGTCGAGAAAGTTGATGTGGATGAGAAAGGATTCTGTTTGGTGAGGTACTTACGCATTCGAGTAACTATAGACATAACTCAACCATTGTGCCGGGGAAGGATGGTTCACATAGGAGGAGCGCCGTTGAAGTGGGTAGATTTTAGATACGAGTAGCCACCCATCTTCTGCTATTGGTGTGGAAAGGTTGATCTCGACGAACGCGACTGCACTTAATGGCTACGAAGCAAAGAATCTTTAAGGGCGGAGAATAAACAGTTCGGGGCTTGGTTGTGCGCATCACAGGATCGGCTTCAAAGACCACAGTTGGTTCTTGCAGCAAAGCGAAGTGGTGAAGGTAAAGAGGGTCTAATCGGTGAAGATGGCTCCGGCGAGGGTGTTGCACAGACCACCCATGCGATAGCTCTAAGAGTGGCCGACCAGGGTCAGACGCACGTGCTGGACGACGTGGACCCCATTAGGACTGAAACAGCAAGTATAGCTGCCATGCACTCACGTGGGGAGGAGAAGATCCCAAGAAATTCGATGCTCTCTAATTTTGAAGAAAAGCTGAGAGAAATTGATGTCGTAATCTCAGAAATTGATACAAATTTGGCAAATTTACCATTACCAGGTCATACACCAGATTGTGAGGAAAACAAGGAGAGATTCTTGGAGATTAAAAAATTAAATGTGAAGGAGGATGAGTTGAAGAAGTCAGTGGACTTTTTGGTTTGGCCCACGTTTAAAGTGGACAAGGCATTTATAGATTTGGACCCAGCCTTACCCACTCCTAATAATACTTCAATGGGCCACTCTTTAAGTTAAGCCCAAGTCCTATAGGACCTCATAATCCAAGCCCACTAAGTAAGACAAAAATAAGAAAGTTAAGGAGCCCAACTCAAAAAAAGAATAAAAAAGAGCGTAACGTGATGGTGAAGGAGAATGCATGGCATGGCGCTCGGGTTATGAACAAACGGGATGAAGAGCACACTGATAAGGTGATGAGTTCTGAAGACAATGAAGTAGCACTGAAGCGAAAGATATGTGTTCCTTTAGAAGAGATTATGATGGGTGAGGAAGTGGGGGAAAAAAAAAAATACAAGGAGAGGTTTTGGCGCTTAGTAAAATAATGGCAACACAACTTGGATCAGCGGCGGCTGTTGGACAACCCCGCCGGGAGCAATGAGTGCCATATATTGGAACTGTCGGAGGCTTGGAAACCCCTGTATAGTCAAAGCTCTCCAGAAGGCAGTTTTGGAGGAAGATCCCACTTTGGTCTTCATCATTGAAACCAAGTTTGTAGTGTAAGAAATGGAAGGTATCAAGTGCAAACTAGACCGGCAACAAGGTCTAGTAGTCCTTAGTATAAGGCGGGGTGGAGGTTTGGCACTCTTATGGAGAAGTTCTACGAAAGTGGACGTCCAAACTTTTTCACCTCGTCATATCAATGCTATAGTTACTGAAGAACATGGTAACAGGACGTGGAGATTTACCAGTTTCTACCAGCCACCCGGAAACTAGTAAAAGGAAGGAGTCCTGGAGACTGTTGGAAGAGTTGAGTAAGAGAAGTACTCTTCCATGGATTTGTCTGGGGGACTTCAATGAAATATTACATCTAAAAGAAAAGGTGGGAGGTAACTTAAGGCCTGAGGGGCAGATGAGGAGCTTCAGGGAGACGGTAAACCGATGCAACCTCCGAGATATGGGATATATAGGATCTGACTTTACTTGGAGTAGGAGGCTGGGCGAACGAGGCTGGACAAGGCCTTAGTATCTTCATCCTGGGTGGCAATGTTCTTGAGAGTGAGATTACACCATGTGGCAGCATCAACGTCAGACCATTACATGTTGGTACTCATAGCTCCACAAACAAGGCAAAGATTGCGAAAATATTTAGGTTTGAATCAATGTGGCTTAAGGATGAAGAATGTGAGGAAGTGGTGTTCGAAGCATGGGAGAGAGGTAAAAGTATGGGTACTCAACACTTGTTTACGCAATGTATGGAAGAATGTAGAAGGTCACTATCCTCTTGGAATAAAAATACATTTGGACATGTAGGTCGGAAGATATCAACACTTCCAAAAAAGCTTCAGTGGTTGGAAGGGCAACAAGATGGTCTTGTGAATATGGAGGAGGTTGAAGAAACAAGGGTGGAGCTGAATCAGATGCTGGCGATGGGAGAAGATATGTGGCATTAACGATCTAGGCATTGTTGGTTGTAGTCGGGTGACCGTAATACTTCTTTCTTTCATGCCAAAGCATCCAACCGACACCAATGGAACACTATTCTCAAGATCAGGGACTCAGAAGATAATTGGCAAGAGGATGAGGAGATGATTGGCAGAACTTTTGTGGAATATATCGAGAACCTGTTCACAACTTCTCAACCAGTGGTCAATGCAGAACTGTTAGATGCCATCCAGACCAAAGTGATTGATAGAATGAATGCCAGACTGTTATAGGAATTTCAAGCCTCAGAGGTAGAGAAAGCTTTAAAACAAATGCATCCCATGAAGGCGCTCGGACCCGATGGTATGCCTCCCTTATTCTATCAACACTTTTGTCCTACTGTAAATTCTATTGTTACACGTACTGTGTTGGATTTTCTTAACCATGGTACAACTTCTATTATATACACTACTATTTCTGCCTTACCTAGTGTGATCGGAGGCTCATCGGCGTGAGACCCATTAGAAATAAGACACTCAGCCTCCACCAAAGTCTTTGCAAGGCAACCTATATTCTTGGTTAGAGGAACAACAACGTATCCGCCCTCGTGGTGTGGATTAAAGCTATATTGGCCCTATCTAGTGTCGTTGGTGAGTCCTCGGTGTGAAACCCATCAAAAAAAGGACACTGGGTCACCACCAATGCCTTTGCGAGGTGACCCATCATCTCGGTTTGACCAACTGAGCTCATTGCCATCTTCGAGGATTGGTTTTGCACTATGCTGGCCTTCTCTAGTGGCACCGGTGACTCCTCGGTGTGAGATCCACCAGCACCTGTGGTGTTAACCTCCCTCATAACTCGACATCACAACCTGAGCAACTGAAGCTTCGTGAGATACGTTGGACATCGCCGATGCTTAGGCTTCGTCATTTAATGGTCTCGGGTCACCCAAGGATGGGCTCTCACCCACTTCCATCCTAATTGGGCCGGTGGACTCTAGATTAGGGATAACTAGAAAGCCTACTTGAGTGTTACAATCTTGGTCTGAGCCCACCACAGGATTTTTTTGAACCCGTGACCCACTAGATGGACCCACCACATGCTTCCTCTGACTCCTTGTGACCCAATTAGAAATCCTCAATCCACCTTTATTAGAATTCCATGCAACACACCTAAATTGGTCTGAGCCCACCACGGGATTTTTTTGAACCCGTGACCCACTAGAAGGACCCACCACGTGCTCCCTCTGACTCCTTTTGACCCATTTAGAACTCCTCAATCCACCTTTATTAGAATTCCATGCAACACGTCTTTTTCCTTCCCCATTCACCTCTACGGTCAAGCCTTCTCTTGTCCAGTAAGAATTCCTCAGTTCACGTTCTTTTCCATAAACAGATTCATTCCAATTTGAATTGAATTTCAACGGAAATCTTCTTTTATTTCCTACTGGATTTGTCTCTCCCAAATTAAATTCCACATTAATGCGCCGAGAACCCACATCTCTTCCTCTTAGAGTCGTCGAACTTGGTATGCTCACCGGCATTTTGCTCAACATCCTCTGTTCAATTACTGGGTTCTGCTTCTCCCCCTTAATATTCCCTAATTGCAATTTCCTTTTATCATGGGCGCTTAACAGATTTGGCTAATTTCTGCCCTTGACTTGCACCTGATGCCCATGCACCGTATTGGCAAAAGTTTTAAATGGTTGAACCACTGAGTTATCCTTATGAAACTGAGCTACAAATTTCGAATGACTAGAACCACCATTCACATAGTTTTCGGGTTTCAACATCTTCCTTAATTCTAACCCAAAAACCCTTCATCCATTCTTTGCTCTACCTTTTGGAATAATAATGGACCTCCTAGACCCACCAACTTCAAATTTAGTCAATAGTAGGAAAAAGCCAAAAGAGTTGGAGCTTCGTTGGAGGGTGTAGGCTAAATCACATTCCCTGAACGTATAAAAATACTTCGGACTGATCTTAATGACAATCAGTTCTATACTCTTCATCATCCATTGTGTCGCATTCTTACCCATGAAGACCGACTTCATGAAGTACCTTCTCCGCTCAAAAATCCTTAAAGAAAAATACCGTCCCCCTTCCTTTACCACCAGTTGAATAAATTTGGATTCAATAAAAAAACTACAAGAACCAGCCATAATAGAAAGATTGAAAGAAGAAAGCCGCAAATTATCTGGCTAATTTGAGGTAGCTAGGCCTCTCAAATGAGTTACACAAAGATTAATCATACAAAGATACATGATTAAATTTTATTGTCATTAAAGGAAGATAACTTTTTGCCTATCATCCTACAAAGTACAAAGATGTGGACTGGGCCTAGATACCCATCATGCCAGTAGCTCCAAGATGATGGTTTGACTATCTTCAAATAAGATAATTTTTAGGAAATCTTGCTGACCTTGTAGTTCTAGCCAATAAAAATAAGCCACATCATTGAAATGAGATTACATCATCGTACCAGTCATGTTAGCACAATAAATATGTCTCTTTTTTATAACATCTATTACTTATTATGCATTTAATGATAATTACTGATTGATATTATTGAAGGAAATTAATGCCTATATTATAATGACACTAAATTGTTTTTGGTTTTTTTTTTTAATTACTACTTTTTTAGTTCAATCTTCTTCTGAAAGTTTTTTTTTTTATATAAAAAAATTATTAGTCAACTAATGCATTTTCAACAAAATTATTGAATAGGCATTGGATGCGGAAGGTTAGGAAAACTAATAAGATGCAAATAATAATCATTTTGGTGAGTTAGGAATATTTTAATCGACAAAATTTGTTCCACGTTAATGTAAATAGGGTACGTTTGGTACACTTAATGGAGATTACGACAGAAATTGTAATATTTATTACTAGTAATAAAGTGTGTTGTAATGTAATAACTAAACATATTCATTAGTTTGGTTGTGAATTATAATATTAGAATGAAACTTAACATTTATTTTAGGAAATATCTTACTCATACAATTATATCTCCTTAAAAATTGTTATTTTTAAATTTAAGAGAGATATGTGTTATTTTTTATGATTTTTTTTTTATATAATTGTTAGATGTATATGGAAAGTTTGTTTATTTGAAAATATATTAAGTTTTGAAATTATTGCACTTACTAAGGAATAGCTAATGCAACATTTTAAAGAGGAATAGTTATTTCTCATTTTGAAGAATAGCTATTCATAAGGAATGACTATTCCTTGTAATAAAAACATAACCAAACTAAATAATAACTAAACCATAGGAGTAATTATTACATTACAGCACCTATTATAGTCTACCAAACATGCACTAGGATTCAAACCCTGATCTCTTATTTGTGTAGAAACCACTATTCAACCAGATTTCACAAGTGAAACTTAGGGTGTTGAAGCTGGACATGCAATGAGATAAATCATCTCACTATCTAATGAACTTTTTATATTTTGCAGGGGCTAACCAGTAAGAAAAAAGTGAACAATTTTAACTTGCCCATATGTCTTCCATCCATGAAGGAATTGAGGGCAGTAATAATATATGCAATTAAGCTCAGCTCTATATTGTACTAAGACCTAAACTTAGTGAAAAAACTATTTAAGTTTTGAAGAGAATTTTTTTTTAATTTTTTATTTATTTATATTCACATGGACACCATGTTTGTATGTACAAGCCAGTGGTTATATACATGGTATAGCTTTATTCTATTCCCTTCTAATCATTCCTTTGAGAAAAACCTTTCTAATTATTCCTTTGAGAAAAACCCTCATTATTTTAATGATAATCATTCATTCAAGAAAAAGATTCATTATTTTAAGGACAAAACTTAGGTACAATACCTTAGGTGCTGTTCCTTAGGTTCTTCTCTTAAGATTCAGCCATGTGGCTACTTAATTAAAAAATACACTTCCATCCCATGAAAAAAAATCCATATAGTAGAATCTTAAAATAGGAACCTAAGGAATAGCACTTAAATACAGTATCTAAGCCTTGCTCTTATTTTAATGATAATCATTCATCCAAGAAAAACCCTCATTATTTTAATGAAGCAAAGGTGGGGACCATCAATTTTATCCATATTTAAAAAAATTTAAATTGAAGGTTGGTATGCATATTTCATTTTATTCTATTCTGCCATGGCCTTGGGTGCATGCCCATGTTAGGTTGCTATGGCCTAGGCATCACGCATGTATGCATGCCATGGCCTTTGGTTGCATGCCCACGTTGGTTTGTCATGGCCTACGTAGCGTGCACATGTGTATGCCATGGCTTTTGGCTACGTGCCCACGTTGGATTGCCATGGCGTAAGCAGTGTGCACGCAAGCATGCTTGTGGGCATGTTGGCATGTCCAAATAACCTCCTTTAGGTGTGCTACACATTTATGATTTATCTATTCCATTCTTTCATAAACTCCATTTTGTTCCATTTGTTTTTTTATAAATTGAATTTTCATTGATCAATTGCTAATAAAGACTTAAAAATCAATAGTGGGTGAATTGGTTTATTAGTGAAGTATGAAACTAACTCTTCTAATTTCTATTGTAACTATGTAATGAATATGAATATTGTCAACAATAGGTGTTCAAAATTCACTGACCATATATATTACCACATCAGTTATTAGTAGTATGTAATAAAATTTGCAATAACTTTAGTATTTTTCTTATAATAAAGTCTTATTGAGTTGAAATGTATTACAATTTTTTATTTTATTTTATTTTGTTAATACTAAATAGACATTAGTTTTATTATAAACATACTAATTTAATTTGAATTTTAGTTTATTCTTTATTTTGAAATGACCTAACAAAATTTTATTTATGCTTGGATCCCCAAAGAGTCAAAGATCAAATCCTGATTTTTGTCCCTACTGTGATGAAAGGCAAAGAATACTTAGTGTGCGCTTGGCTCCAAATTAAAAACCAACTTATTTTACTATTTAGCTTATTTTTGCTACTATTCATAGGCTCCATTGCACTGACCTCCTTCTGGAAAAGACTCAACTTGTTAGCAGTTTGCGATATCCAAAATTTGAAGGGATGGGAGGCATGTATCCATCTTTTCAGGAAGTGACTTGAGATGAAGGCAATCATGGACTTTTAACAGTGAAAGGTTGGGGGCTGGCAATCCCCCACTGGGAGAATTTGCAAAATTAAGGCATTCCTTGATTTCCAAAGCTAGGATAACAAGTTCATGTCCCTCCCAAACAGAGAGAGACTTGATGTTGCCACACATGTTGATTTTGAGACTACAAAACTTTGGAAAGATATCCAAACCAAATGATGACAGAATTATATCTATTAGATATGACAAAAGACTGAAGGGAAGAATGACATGGGCATGTAGGAAATTTTAATTCCCTACATTTAAAGATACCTTTGAAGATTTTATAGTGTAGTCAGTGAGCCTTAACCTGAGCAATATTGAGCTAACAGCTGGTTTGTAGGGAATTAACTTGAAATTCTCAACCTGTGAGAAACAAAAATAGAGAAAACACATGCCAAAGAAAAACAATCACACGCACCAGAAAATATTTACGTGGTTTGGCAATTTGCCTACGTCCACGGAGTTGCAGGAATTTCACTATTATTAGGGAAAAATACAAAGTGCAGCAGTACAGTTTTTTTTCTCACTTTAAAAAACGACAACAACAAACCCTAATCACCGAAACTGCGTTTTCTACATCTTGCGCACAAGATTCACAAGGGGTTACAAAACGGGCCGAAATCTCCCATTAAAAATCACACAACATTATTTGGGTTGGGTCGGGTCATCAACCGGATTAAACATAACTAGGCTCCACAAAGCCCAACATGGTTTTCCCGCTTTCTGCGCCTCTGGACCCTTGTCTTAGCATAGTTAAATTTTATGTTCTTGATGGTAAGAAAGGAGTTGGGCAGATCCTACTGGTGTGGATGAAAAGGACAGAAGGAGCAATGACATGCTGAGTCTTTTGAGTTGTCTGGAGTTAGGAAGACAATCTGCACCCACAGAAAGGTAATAACCCAAAGTAGACATATCCTTTGGAGAGGCTTCATTTCAATTCCATAATGTAAAAGAGAGGTAGTCTTAGCCAGCCAATCTACAACCATAGGTAGTTTGTGGCATCAGATGATGTAACTTGAATTAAACTAGGGAACATAAGATATACAAAATATCATTCTCTATGTGGTAATATATATCCTTATGTTTTGATAAACAGAATGCATTATTAGAAAAATGAAAACTAGAGATATATATCCTTTATGTAGGACAAAGCATTAAATTCTAAAAGATTGAGCTACCATTCTAACTCCACCTTAAAAATTAAAAAGCTCTCTTTCACTTTCTTAAATGCTTCAACTTTTCCTTGCGGTAAATTTACTCTAAATGATGAAAATCTACTTTCAAACATTTAACGTTTTCAATTCCAATTTCTTACATATATGGAAAATTTTGTTTAATTTCCCATTTAAAACAATAATGAATAAAAGGGTAGCAATTATAATCACAATGAAACACGGACCTGCATTGCTCCATCAAAACATTGCCTCCCAAAAATAGTCATCGGCGCTTTCCATTTTAAATTTTTTTTATCAATTCTGCCCTACTTTTCGATGGTCATGGAGTATCCAAGAAACTAAGGTCATCTGCATATTTCACAGGACAAATGTGAGAATTACTCTCTATACTATAAATTTGATTAAATGAATCTTTTTGGACTCCTTAGTCATATGTGTATCCAACTAAGATCTCGAGTTTTCATTACTTGAATCTTGAAAAGCAAAAACAAATCTTGAAAATATACGTTTTCAACTCCAATTTCTTTCATATATGGTAAATTCTGTTTAATTTCTCATCACATTTAAAACAATAATGAATAAAAGGATGGCAATCAGAATCACATTGAAACACTGACCTGCATTGTTCAATCAAAACATTGCCACCCAAAAATAGTCACTGGTGCTTTCCATTCTAAATTTTCTTTTATCTGTTCAGCCTTACTTTCCAACAGCCACGGAGTTTTCAAGAAATTAAGGTCGTCTACATATTTGACAAGGCAAATGTGAGAATTACTCTCAATACTATAAATTTGATTAAATGAATTTGTTTAGACTCTTTAGTCACATGTGTATTCAATACTGATCTCATCTAAGAGATTTCATTAATTGAATCTTGAAAAGCAGAAAAAATCCTGAAAATGTTTAACGTTTTCAATTCCAATTTCTTCATATATGGTAAATTCTGTTTGATTTCCCATTTAACACAATAATGAATAAAATGATGGCAATCAAAATCACAGTGAAACACTGACCTGCATTTTTCAATCTAAACATTGCCACCCACAAATAGTCACTGGCACTTTCCATTCTCAATTTTTTTTTATCAATTCTGCACTACTTCCAACAACCAGAGTTTTCAAGAAACTAAGGTCGTCTGCATATTTCACAAGGCAAATGTGAGAACTACTCTCTATACAATAAATTTGATTAGATGAATTTGTTTGGACTCCTTTGTCACGTGTATTCAACACTAATTTCATCTAAGAGATTTCATTACTTGAATCTTGAAAAGCAAAAACATTCTAAAAACGTTTAACGTTTTCAATTCCAATTTCTTTCATATATGGTAATTTTATTTAATTTCCCATTTAAAACAATAATGAATAAAAGGATGGCAACCAGAATCACAGTGAAACACTTACCTGCATTGCTCAATCTAAATATTCCTCTCATAAATTGTTGTTGGCACTTTCCTTTCTCAAAATTTTTTTATCAATTCTGCCCTACTTTCCAACAGCCACAGTGTTTTCATGAAATTAAGGTTGTTTGCATATTTCACAGGGCAAATGTAAGAATTATGCCTTATACTATAAATTTAATTAAATAAATCGATTTGTCATCAAGAGCCCCCTTTGGCCTTGTGATTTTTTTCAAGAAAAAGGAAAATAATAATAAAAAAATATTGACCTTTGGCTTTTTTTTTTTTTTTTTTAAAGAAAATTGCATTTTAAAACTAGGGAATATCTGCATCCTCAAATTGTGAGCCATGGGGAGTGGGTGTTTTTTAAAATTGCCACTTTTAAAGAAAATTGTTTTTTCGTACTACAGATTTTCACAGCAACAACACTTATCACAGATTTTACCAAACCCTCAATTAAGATTTTAAAAATCATGCTTTCAAAACCAAATGGACACCAATCATGAAGCATTTGGGTAAAAGAAAAATCTTACCGAGTGGAGAAATTAACCTTGCATACACTGGATCTACATCAGTCAAATAAACATCATTTAACAAATGTTCAAGCGATTTTTTCTTATTTTCTTATTAAGCAAATCATTAAATCATATGGGCACTTAACTGGTTCACTAGAACAGGTAGCAGTGCATGAATTTTGAGTAGCGTACTTTTCCATTTTCACTTTAAAAGCATTTGTTTAACAAAGAACAGGTAACTGAGCATGAATCCTGTCATACTTTTGGCAGCTTCTTCACAGAAATCAAGATAGAAATATTCTTCTCTTTTCACCATAGACGGACAACTTCATGAGCCCAACATTGTAAAAAAGCGAATCAGACAAAGAATTAACAGGAGTCAAAGAAATCATTTATTATTAGTAGTATTTTTACATTCATATATAATTAATAAACAATTTATAGAAAGAAAAAAAAAAAAAAAAAAAAAAAGCCAATAAATAAATTAAAAAGAATGCAAGTAAAATCAAGAGCGGGGTAAGTAAAACAAATACCTGATTTGCTTTATTTGATTTGTTGCGCTCAACGATTTCTATGAAGGGGGTGTGAGCAATGTTGCGCCACTCTTTTCCCTTCTTCCTTTGCAATCGTTTCGTCAACGAAGCACATGTAATGATCTTTATGTTCGAGATTGTGGCAGGCAGCCCCTCTTCTGGCATGTGCTTGAGCTTCGGGCAGTTTTCCATGGACAAATATTGAAGAGAGGTAAGGTGTTGAAACCCCTTGTTGTCCAACTTTCTCAAATTTCCAAATCCAGTGATGTAAAGATGGGTAACAGTTGTGGGCAGTAAATACTCCTCCGGAAAGGACTCCACATCCCAGCAATCACGATCTTCATTTATGAATCCTATTCTTTTAAGAGACTGCAGTCTTTGCAAGCCCCACTCCATTCTATTGCAAATTAGTATTTTGCAGTCGCTGATTCTTAAAGAAAATAGATTGGATGGCAGACCACCTTCCGGAAAAGACTCAATTTGTGGACAATTAATGACATCCAAAAATTGAAGAGACGGGAGAAACGCGTGCATGTTTTCTGGGAGTGAATTGAGAAGAGGGCAATTACTGACTTCTAATTCTGAGAGATTGGGGGCCGACAATCCTCCACTGGGAAAAACTACAAAATTAGGGCAATTTTTTATTTTCAACTGTAGGAGATCAGTTAGGTAATGTCCCTCCAAAACTGAAAGAGACTCCATGTTGCTACACCTTTCGATTATGAGATAACGAAGCTTCGGGAAGATGTCCAATGGAAATGACTTCAGAGGATTACAGCTATATTCTATAATCAGTCCCATAAGGGAAGAATAGCAGGGGTACATCGGGAATTCCAATTCCTTACAATCATAGATGCAAAGATATTTTAGTGTAGTGGGACTGGATAGACCACCACGAGGTAGAGACTTGAGCACAGGAAATTCATAGATAAATAACTTTTCAACACAGTGGTTGTGGTCCACCACTCCCTCTGGCAAAGACTCCAGGTTTTCGAATCCCATTACTGTGAGGTCGTGCAACGTGGGTGGCAATTTTTTCAACAACGCATCATTACAATTCCTTACTACTAATTTACGAATAAATGGAGCAGTAGGGAGAGAAGTCTCAAGCTGTTCACATTCCTCAATCCCAAGTTCGGTTAAAGAAGGAAGGTGCTTGGGCAAGCTTCCACTTAGTTTTGGGCATTTTTCAAGATAAAGCTCTTGGAGACTCGGAAAAGCTCCTTCATCTTTGCCTTCTCTGTGATAAGGAGACCATTCCTCCCACTTCGACATTGCCTTAAATCTCAATATTTTCAGTGATTGAAATGGCGTAACAGTATAAGAACCGCTACCATAAAAGTCAGCATCCACGGTAACAACTTCATCAAACCCAAAAACGAAGAGGTCAAGAAGAGAGGGGAGTTGTCCAAGTGATGGCAAACTAGAGCAATTTCTACAAGAGTTTAGATGAACAACGGTTATATTTGAAAATGAACTATCTCCAACCCAATTTGGAAAGCTTGTGTCATTGTAATTCTTGATAACAAGCTTTGTTAAGCTCGTATGAGGCTCCAGATTGTTGAGTACTTCTCTTTCACTTCGAGAAATAATGTCATTGGCAGCATCCCACTCCAATGTTAGCTCCTCAAGGTGCTCCTTATCCTTAAACTTTGCTTCCAAAGCATTAGTTGAGTTTATCACATTCTGGAGATTCGATATGACAATGACTCCCCGAAGATTTGAAAGTTTTCCTAACTCTTCAATTCGAAATCCAATGTCCTTGCCGACAACAAATTTGGACAAAGTCTGAAGACATTGTAATCGACCCATATGTATTGGCATATTTTTAATGCTAGTTCCACTAATATGAACATGGCGCAAATTAATGAGATTTCTCATATTTTTAGGCAACTTAACTAGAAATTTGCATCCTGATAAATTCAATGTTTGTAAGTTGAGCAACATACAGGTAGACTTAGGCAATCTCTCTATCCCAGTAAAGGAAACATTTAAATAGCGTAGATGTTTGAAATCTCCAATTGACTTTGGCAACTCTATATTACAATAATGTGAAAGAGAAAGCACACGTAAGAATCTTAGTTTCAACAATAGATCATGTGGTACCCTCTTTGTTAAGTAGAACTCCATATTCTCATTGTCTTCTTTCATTTCTAATGAAATGAAGGTGCGTAAATTTTTAGCTTTGCAGAAAGCTGTAAACTTCTCTGGGATGTCATATTTGGTTCTTAAGTAGGAAAAATGATGAGTTTTATCTATAATTTTGTTTGTGTTTTCCCTTTCCGATCTAAAACAAAATTTGCCAGATACAGACTTAGCTAAGTCATGTACAAGGTCATGCATTAGAAAGCACAATTTGCTTCCATTTGATCGTTGTAAAAGTGACCTCGATACTAAATCAAGAAAGTACTCAGCACCTATAACTTCCATGTCT
This sequence comes from Quercus gilva, assembly GCA_023621385.1. Classification (NCBI taxonomy): domain Eukaryota; kingdom Viridiplantae; phylum Streptophyta; class Magnoliopsida; order Fagales; family Fagaceae; genus Quercus; species Quercus gilva. The sequence continues at coordinate 34,863,044 of CM042480.1, forward strand.
TCCTTCTGGTTGTGTTGTTGCAGGAAACCCTCTCCCATCCACAACTGAACAAGTTCTTCCTTTTTGAATAGATAATTCTTTGGGAAGATTGAAAAATATGTAAAACATTGCTTTAAATGTGAGGGTAGGTAATTGTAACTTATTCTTAAAGCTGGAAGAATATTACCCCCATCACTAGGCAGACTCCAAATTTCGCTTTTCAAAATTTTATTCCAGTCCTCTACATCTAATTTAGAGTGCAATAGACAACCAAGTGTTTTTGCTGCTAATGGTAGACCGTCACACTTCTTAATGATTTCTTCACCAATTTTTTTTAATTCTGGATATGCATCAGATTTTCCATTTTCAAAAGCATGATTTGCAAATAATAGCCAACAATCTTCTTCTGATAATTTATTAAGATGAAAAATTTGAATAGGGCGCATGATTGATGCAACGCTTTCGTTGCGTGTTGTCACAATAATTCTACTTTCTGATGTTCCATATTTAAAGGGAATACTAAAGAGCTCCCAATCATCACCTTTTTCATTCCATACATCATCAAGAATCAGTAAACATTTCCTTCCTATTAAATAATCCTTCAATTTAGTTTGCATAAGACTGAAGTCAGTGGTGTTATATGTTTTTGAACTGACGGCCTCGAGAATATTTTTAGTTATCTTAGGAACGTCAAATTCTTTTGAAACACAAACCCATGCTTTAAGGGAAAAATGGTCTATGACTCTTTGGTTGTTGTAGATGTCCCGAGCAAGGGTTGTCTTTCCAACCCCACCCATGCCCACAATGGGAATCACACAAGGGTGGTTGTTGCTTGCTACATTGTTTGAGAGCAGCAAGTTGACTATTGCCTTTTCATCATTAGCCCTACCGTAAATTATAGTTTCTGGATCTACCATAGAAGTTGTGGGCACTCTTTGGGAAGATCTCCCTTCAACACCTTCTCTCAGACCTATAGCATTTATTTGTGAAGCTAGATTTTCCAGCTTATCTACGATTTCTTGTATCTTTGATTCTAGTTTTCTCCCAAACTAATCTAATGAAGTAGAGATGAAGTTACGTACCTTACTCGTACAGGTTACAAAATCTTCTTCCACTTGGCACCGCAAGGCTTCAGTAGCGATCTCATCCAAAAGGTCCTCTGCGTGATAGACAGCATCCTTAAGCTCATCAAGCCATTCTTTGACAATTGTATCTGTGATTTCCTTTTCCTCTGCGTCATTGAGCACTTTGCTGAGGGTAAGACACCATGTCTTCAGCTTTGTTAGTAGTGTAGCAGGGACTTTTCTTCCCTGGATGAACTTCACGACCTCCTGAGATGCCATCCTGTCAAATAACACTTGAAGGGTTGCAGACAAAAATGCTCCTCCTACAGCAGCCATGATTTTCTTTTTTGCAATGGAAATAAATTGACAAAGTGAGTAACTCCAGGAAACTAAAAGAGGTTGGTTTTTGCTTGTGGTGTGAAAGCCTGTGCAGTTCTTAGTTCTTATAACACATTTAGGGTATGTTTGGTTGGAGTAAAAACAGGAAGGATGGAAGGAAGCTATGAATAAAGAAATGAAGTCATTTCAAAAGAACTCAACTTGGAAAGTTGTTGAGTTGCCTGAAGGAAAGAAACCTATTGGATGTATGTGGGTTTTCACAGTCAAATACAAGGCAAATGGAACCATTGAACGATTCAAAGCTAGACTAGTTGCCAAGGGGTACACTCAAACTTATGGAATTGACTACATGGAGACATTCGCACCAGTAGCAAAAATCAATATTGTTTGTATTCTTATATCCTTGGCAGTGAATCTTGACTAGCCATTACACCAGTTTGATGTGAATAATGCTTGTTTGGTTGAGAGGAGGAAGGGGAGAGAAAAGTGGTGGGACCCACAAGTTTTCTCTCCTTCCCCTTCAAAATACAATCTCTCCAAATTGGAGAGAAAACTGGAGTGAAAAGTGGGAAAAATATTTGGACAAAACTGCCCCCACCTCTTTTAACGTTTCTGGCTCTTTTTTTTTTTTTTTTTTTTTTTTTTTTTTTTTTTTTTTTTTTTTACTTTTCCTTGGTAACGCTGGCTTTTTGTTTTTGTTTTATCTTTCTTTGGTTTTGTCAGATGGCGGGTTCTTTTGCTTTTCCTTCTTCTTTTTTCTTAATTTTTATTTTTATTATTTTTTTAAGAAAACATTTTTGGATGATTTCTTATGCTATTTTTTGAAATGTCTATTTTCATTTATACACAATTTTTTTTAAAAAGTATAATGTATTACTTTTTTTTTTTTTTTTTTTTATATTTAAAAGGGACATGATGTTAAATTTATACAAACTTTATTTTCAACCAAACCAAAAAGTTTTCCATCACTCCACTTTTCCACCCTCTCAACCAAACACAAATGAGGAAAACTAAAAACTTTTCTATCCTCCCACTTTTCCATCCTCTCTCTATTTTCTATCCTCCCAACCGAACAGACCCTTAAGTAGATGCAGTTCTAGTCATTAGATTAGGTTCACACATTCGTAGTTGCACATGGGACCACCTTACCGCATGGCTGACTTGACCCCGCATTGCCAATAATTCAACAATTGTCGGGTGCATCATAGCACCATGGGTCCAGCCCACACTTGATAAAACACCTCATTAAAGAGGTAGTTGGACAAGCCAGAAAAGTCAGCCTTTTTCTTCTTGGGCAGTGACTTGTGCGTGTTGGACACGCTGAGGAGAAAAAGAAGAAAAGAAATGGGTTGATGCATTAAGGCTATTCGGCCTAAGGGAGAGTTGAAGAAAAAAAAATTAGTTGAACCAAAAGTCAAGGCTTGTGTGCTTGTATTTATTGTGAATTGATGAAAGGAAGAAAAGAGGAGAAAGATGAAGAAATAAAAGGAATGCCATTCGGCCATTTGGTGAAGAAGGGAAAAAGAAGAGAAGTCCCCATGAGTGAGACTGAGGACAGTGCAGTCTTGAAGAACTGTGTGAGTGAAAGCAAGCAAAAGAGAAGAGAAAAATAGAGCGAGTAAGAGAAGATTTTGAAAGAGACACAAGGAGGAAGAGAGCAGTGAATGAAAAGAAAAAGAAAGTTTTTTTTTTTTTACTTAAGTTATATCTCTAAGTGTTGTAATCTCTATTTAATATAATGAAATTATTCGGAGTTTGTCCCGTGGTTTTCCCTTTCAAGGAGAAAAAGTTTTCACATAAATTTTTATATTCTTGTGAGGTTGTGCTTTTGCTGTGCTTGCTAAAATTTATTCACAGTTACATAGAATTTTTGCCGACAACAATGTCTTTATTACTTTAACTCTACGGGGAATGCTTTTTGACAAAATGTAATTTTTTTTACCCCACATTGTTAATAATTCAATAATGTGAAAGCCCTAGCCATGCTTTCTTGTTAAACCAAAAAAAAAAAAAAAAAAAACTGTGGGTTTCAGAAGTGGGAAGGAGGATATATAGATTGTTTTGCTCTTTGAATCAATATATGCTTCAATGATTGAGAGTAGTTTAAACCAAATCCACATTTTTTTTTACCGGGGTAAGCTTCAGAGAAAAATTTTTGTTTGTTAGGAATACTAAATGATTATATTGTATTTCTCAAGTAATAGAGTATACATGAGTACCTTTATATAGGAGGTAGAGTGTGTAGTACAAGTAAACAAGATAGGCCTAAAGCCCACATACCCTAATATACATTAACAGCCCCCTTCAAACTTAAGGTGGATGTGAGACCAACTTGAGGTTATCAACCAAAGTACAAAGGCGTCTCTTAGGATGTGACTTGGTGAAGATATCTGCAAGTTAATCTTTAGAGGAGACTGAGATCAAATTGAGAGCATCATGAACAAGATGATAACGGATAAAATGATAATCAATCTCGGTGTATTTAGTCCGTTCATGGAAGACATCATTGTGAGCAATATAAATGACATTCTAGTTGTCACAATAAAGAGGAATAGCAAAGGATGTGGACACACCTAAGTCTTTAAGAAGCCATTGTAGTCAAAGTAGCTCAGATGTGGTATCAGCAAAGGCACGATATTCTGCTTCAATATTGGAGTGGGCCACATGAGTTTGTTTCTTGCTTCGCCAAGAAATCAAAGAAGAACCAAGAAGAAAGCAATAATCAGTGGTGGACCTGCGATCAGTAGAATCTTCTACCCAATCAACATCAGAAAATGCACGGAGAACAAGAGGAGACTGAGTAGAGTAGAAAAGACCATGGAAGAGAGTGCCCTTTAGGTATTGAAGAATGCACAGAATAGCAGTATAGTGAGTCGGTTGTGGAGCAGACAAATACTGGCTCACCTGGTGAACAACATAGGAAATGTCTAGACGAGTGGCAGTGAGATACACTAGGCTGCCAACCAAGCGTCTGTAAAGAGAAGGATTAAACAATGGTTTCCCCCCTGAGGGAGTCAAATGCACATTAACTTCAACTGGAGTGTCAATAGTCTTGCTATCAGTGAGTCTAGCTCAAGACAAGAGTTCGGAGACATACTTGGCTTGAGTAGTATAAAGTCCATCTATAGAATGAGTGATTTCAAGACCCAAGAAGTAGCTAAGATGTCCAAGATCTTTCATCTCAAACTGCTGACTGAGAAAATCCTTGAGTTCTTGAATCTCACTGAGGTCATCACTAATTATGATCATATCATCCACATACAGGAGAAGTAAAATAGTGTCTTTGTCAGTGCGACGAAGAAATAAGGCAGAATCATAATGACTGGCCATGTAAACCAAGTGAGAGATGGTAGAGTTGAATTTGGCAAACCAAGCTTGGGGAGCTTGTTTAAGGCCATAAAGTGCATGTCAAAGGTGACAAACCTTGTTTGATTCAATAGAGAGACCAGGAGGAGGTTGCATATAAACTTCTTCACTTAAATCCCTATTAAGGAATGCATTTTTGACATCCATCTAAAAAAGGTCTCACTTACTAGCAGCAGCAACAGCTAAGAGGGCACAAATAAATGAGATACGAGCAATCGGAGTAAAAGTCTCTTCATAATTAATCACATACTCCTGTGTAAAACCTTTTGCAATAACTCTATTGTCTAAAAATTGAGTTTTAAATTGAAACTCAATTTTTAGAAAATCGAGTTTCAAAACATGGGCATTTTTCTAAATAGTTTCAGATATGGGGCATTTTGCTGAAAAGTTTTGGCGAAATAGGCAAATACCCATTTTCTCCTAAGGAGGGAAGTTTGGCTTTAGTAATGTGAATATGTTTGACTTCATATGCAGTGTGTGGGAAGATTTCTATGATCCCGATGGATGATGTGCTAGGGCTTGACTTAACAAAGTTGAGTTGTCATGAAAAAGAGATTGGAGAGAAATGATCACATTAACTTTAAGATCATTGATTTTCAATCTTTATATTTTATTGTTTGCAATTGCATAGTTCCGATTCCAAAAGAAAATGATTTTTGCCACTACAAAGATAGATATGTGAACTTCTATGGTATGAGTATCATTTTTTGTTTGGTAAATAGTTTCAAGACTAGAATCAATGCCAAAATGGGCATTTGCCCATTTCGCCCAAAAGATGTAACAAAATGCCTCTATTTTGAAACTATCTTGCAAAATAACCCTGTTCTGAAACTATCTATCAAAATGCCCCTATTTTGAAACTTGATTTTCTAAAAATCGAGTTTCAATAAAAAACTCGATTTGATGAAAATTGAGTAATGTGAGAAATTTTACATGGAACTCAAGTTCCATGTATATATATATATATATATATTTTAAGTTGGATTTCACATAACTTGATTTTCCAAAAATCAAGTTTTTCATTAAAACTCGATTTTTAGAAAATCAAGTTTAAAACAGGGGCATTTTGCTAGATAGTTTCAAGACATGGGCATCTAGAAAGTTTTGGCGAAAAGGGCAAATGCCCATTTTGGCCCTAGAATCTAGGTTGTGTTTCCAGCTTGTAACATCTTTAAAAAATGAAAAAAATAATAAAAAAAATTGTTGGATTTTAAGATTTTAGGTTTAAATGTATTAGAACTTCAATTTGTAATGTTGGTAAACCATGATCAAAACGTTTAGTCTTGTTTTAGATTTGCTCAAAGTATGTTTAAAATGTAAAGTTAGAATCGAGTGTACTGCAAGATTTACTGTGTAAATCTGCCTGGCTTGATCGATCGAAGCTCATGCAGATTGTTTTTTTGTAGAATTTTCCAACTCAACCCAAGCTCGTTTGACGTGTAGGGTTTTATGTTTTGCCCTAAGTATAAAAGAGAAAACCCTATCCACGTTTTAAGATTGCTCTTTATGCTGTGTGTGTGAGTCTTTTGTGATATTTAGAGGTGTTTGTCTTCACATACACTTAGGGTTATCAAGATCTAGATTGATGTCAAAAGCTTGGTGATCAATTCAGTTGCAGATTCAAGAGCTTAAAGATATACAAGCGAGAGTGCTTGTACTTGTTGTGAATCCAAGAAAGAAGTAATCCATGGATTCGGAGCTGTCACGTGGTCGTGGTAGTAAGTTTCGTACTAGAGGTAGCAATAGGATGTTAGTGGTCTAAGTCGTTATTGTGTGATCTTCAATTCTTTCATAGTGGATTTGTTTTACCTTGAAGATAGTTAGGTTAAATCATCCCCAGGTTTTTTACCGGTTTAGTTTCCCTGGGTTATCATATTGTTATGTTCTTTATTTTCTGCACTTTACATTGATATAATTTATTTGTGTTAATCTAGATCTGTTTAATTTGACTAAGTAATCACTTGGCTAATTAACTAGGTTAATCTGGTTGTGTTTTAAGGGGTTTAAAAACAAACAAAAACAATTCTAATCTTCAAATAGAAATAACACACTAGGGAGACTTCAATACATAGAGGAAGCCCATTTAATTTTAAAGTTTAACTCTTTTTTTTTTTTTTTTCTTTTTAAATTTGTTAGTTACAAAAATGGGCATTGATTAATTCATACTATGATTCTTCTCATAAAGGATAGTAAAGAATAGTATTCTGTATTACAAAACTCTTAAATAGTCCAAAAACTCAAACTTATGGTTGTTGTATTTACTATTTACATCAATGAAAAGCTTAGTAAATTCGAGGTTGAATTAATAAAAGACGGCGTATTAAAAATTTACACCTAAAAAATCCATTGGATAATAGCAACTCCCTAATATGGATGAAGATGCACATTAAACCCAAAATCACACACAATTCACCAATCAAAATCACAATTTCAGAAATACTCTTGAGTCAAACGGCTGTCGGTGTTGAGTCTGTCGAAATTCCTTATTAGCTAGACATGTCCTCCTCCCTCCTACGTGTCTCTTAGCTTGTGAATTTTCAAGTACCCATCATAATGAAAAGCAAAAGACACGTTTTTCCGGAATGCATCCAATTACTACGTAAGACAAAACAATGAAACACACGTATCAATGCATCTTTCGTTCAACATCAACGCGACAATATAGTTCATACATATTGGAATGTTACTTGACGAAACATAATGGACCACAAATGGTGGGTTGATTTGGGTCCTCACAAATGGTATCAAGGAGAAAACCTGATAAGTTTGTGTGGGCTCTAGACGTCAAGCATTGCCTTAGGTTGATTGGATATTAATTAAATGTGTGTTGTGTGAGTGTATGAGTGTATTTTGAATTTCACATTGGGCATAAAGCCCTGTAAATCAGTAATATTGTCTTTTCCTATTTCTCTTTTACTAGAAGAACCAATATTCAAATCTCCATCTCATTATTGTACTAAGTAATTGGCAATATAAGTGCAAGGTCAATTTGGGAATTGAATCTTTCTGCCATTAAAATTGAAGAAATAATTAGATGCCTATATATTAGATCAATCATAGTGCCCTTATAACTAAAACTATTTTCAACAAACATCTGAAGAATTAATGCATTTAGATATATATAGCAGGTATATGTATGTGAATTTCTGTCTAAGAGAGGGAGAGAGATATGGAGGGGGAAAGGACCTATTTATTGACTGAATCATATGCAATGAATGGAGGAGAGGGCCCTAATAGCTATGCTCAAAACTCTACCTATCAAATATACTTTTTGATCTATTTTCCTATTTGGTGGTTTGTATCACATCGCCATCTATTTATCTCTTTATATATGCCTTTTTAAATGAAGCAAGTTCGACAATTGTTAGTGTTTTCTGTAAATATAAGTTCTATTTCAAGTTTTTTATTATTATTATTATTATTATTATAAATATTTGTAGGATATTGAGAAATATAAATTGGGGAGTCTGAAAACTTTTCATTATTTAAATCAATCAAATTGCTATGAGCTGAATGGTGTAAATAATGCTCATGAATATCTTGCAACCAGAAGGGCTATGGACACAGTTAGATTTAGTGAGCAAGAACAGGATGCCTTTTTGTAACTTTAGAAGATAAGTTTTCTTTATGAATGTTCAATCAGATTTCTCATCATTATGTAATTCTTTTCAGGAGGCAAGATTCAACGTTATAGATGCAATTCTTCACCTAGATATATTGTGCTTTAGTAGTTCTTTGATTCTTCTTGGATTGAAGCTATACCATTTTTGTTGTTTTTTCTTTTTTCCTTTTTGTCTCATTGTTAAGCAAATTTGTTGGATTTTTTAATTTTAAATTTAGGCCTTTTTAGTCTTTTTTATTTTGTGTGCCTAATTTTCATCATATCATGTAAATTTTATTTACTAATTATTAGCAACAAAATTCTTCTTTACTACCTTCAGTTTTGTTTTGTTTTCTAAACTCATCAAAGACCTAAATTTACTTTCCACCGAATAGAAAGAAGAAAGGAACCGAATTCAACCAATTGCCTTAAAAATCAAGAATTCCCTGACTCTAGACCAAAATATTCATAATTAGAGACAAAATATTTTAAATTTGGAGATGGTTCTGGCTATAAATTAAAGTTTTTTTTTTTTTTTTTTTTTTTGAACTCACATGTGCAGCTTATGTTTTCAACGACAGAATCAAAAGAATGAGATAAATTTAATAACTTTTGACCCATAATAGATAATGAATGGGATATTTTTTTTCCTAAGATGGAATGGATCAAGGACATGTGACACTAACTGAAAGCTCGCGGGTATCTCGCGACCTAGCATCCCGCGAAGTGACCCATGTGCCAGGCACATGCTGGAATGCGAAGAGTCAGGCCAGGTGGAGACAGTTGTGTCTCGCGAGTATCTCGCGGGTAAGGCCTTCCCGCGAGACACCCGCGAGACTAGCTGTTCTGCCAGCCTGTACTTTTTGAGTCACACCTTTTGCACCTCTCCTATATATATCATCATTACCCACAATTGTTAAAAAATGCTTCAGAGAGAAAACCCTAGCCAAACACATTGGGAATTAGAGATTGTCTTCCCCACCTTTCTCTATACATTTGTTTGTGGTATTTCCTCAACCCTTCCCTCTCCATTATCCATATCTTTGAGAGGTTGATAGCCCAAACACTTACCACACCTTGTGAGTGCTGTGTGACGTCTTGGTGCTGCTGGGAAGCATTGGAAGAAGCCTTGAATGGCAGATGCAACATGGAGCTTGTTGCGGGATCCGGATAACTAGGACAAGACACGGTTCCGAGAAGCCTTGTTGGAGTAGGAGCTTGGAGGGCTTAGGTACAGCGGGTAGACTAGGCTTGGAGGGTCTTTTGCTAACCCATGTATCCCAACTGATTGTCTAGTGGATCGATTTCCGCTTGGAGGGCGGCGGAGAGGTTTTTCGCCGAGTTCTTCGGTTTCCTCTTCGAGAACACGTCTCGGTGTTTTCTGTGTTTGCATCCTTCTTCCCTACTCTTGTTTAATTCCATTATACTGCTGTGTTGCTTAGTTTATGGATTAGAGTAGTTACTTGTTCATCCGCTCGCTTTTACACTATTCCGCACTTTGTATCAAAGTTGTGTAAAATCTATTGAGCCGTAATTTTAATTTGGGGGTCTAAACAGCTCTTGTGTTTTTAAAAGCGAGCGGATGAACAAGTAAACTACTCTAATCCATAAACTAAGCAACACAGCAGTATAATGGAATTAAACAAGAGTAGGGAAGAAGGATGCAAACACAGAAAACACCAAGACGTGTTCTCGAAGAGGAAACCGAAGAACTCGGCGAAAAACCTCTCCGCCGCCCTCCAAGCGGAAATCGATCCACTAGACAATCAGTTGGGATACATGGGTTAGCAAGAGACCCTCCAAGCCTAGTCTACCCGATGTACCTAAGCCCTCCAAGCTCCTACTCCAACAAGGCTTCTCGGAACCGTGTCTTGTCTAACTCTCCGGATCCCGCAACAAGCTCCATGTTGCATTTGCCATCCTTGGCTTCTTCCAATGCTTCCCAATAGCTCCAAAACGTCACACAGCACTCACAAGGTGTGGTAAGTGTTTGGGCTATCAACCTCTCAAAGATATGGATAATGGAGAGGGAAGGGTTGAGGAAATACCACAAACAAATGTATAGAGAAAGGTGGGGAAGACAATCTCTAATTCCCAATGTGTTTGGCTAGGGTTTTCTCTCTGAAGCATTTCTCAACAATTGTGGGTAATGATGATATATATAGGAGAGGTGCAAAAGGTGTGACTCAAAAAGTACAGGCTGGCAGAACAGCTAGTCTCGCGGGTGTCTCGCGGGAAGGCCTTACCCGCGAGATACTCGCGAGACACAACTGTCTCCACCTGGCCTGACTCTTCGCATTCCAGCATGTGCCTGGCACATGGGTCACTTCGCGGGATGCTAGGTCGCGAGATACCCGCGAGAATCTTCAGTTCTTCAGATGCTTGAGTCTTCAAACACTCTCTCTAACACACAACCCTTACAACAAGTCCCACAACAAATACAGGGTTTTAAACGATTGAACTCAAATACAATCAAATTTGGCACGGAATAAAAGCCAACAAAACATAGTTGTAAATTACAACTTTACAATCTCCCCCTTTGGCTATTCCGTGACAAAACCCTAAAACAGACTCTAGACTTAACCGTGAGTTTGGGAACAAAGGCAAAACTCACTCACACCTAATTCTAGATTCTGATAAGCTCTTGAGACATATGAACAAGTAACTCCTGAAACACAACAACACAATAACATCATTGTATGCAGAAAACTTGAAAACATATGGAGCAATAATAGCATGATCGAGCAAACGAAATAGAAACACTAGATCATGGCAAGATCAAGCAAGTAATCACTATACAGAAGAAATTACTATGCTCATTCACACATGGAACGAACATCCGGATTTGCAAGAAGATACGCTCAATTGAAGAGAGTCACTTGCAACTCCAACACTCAACCAATGCGAAATACACGAAGTATTTGCATCTAGGAACAATCCTACTAGGGCACACGAGTGTTCATCACTCAACCAATGCATAGTACGTGTATGCATTTAGGAACAATCCTACATGGGCACAAGAGTGATGTACTTGAAGTAAAATGCATGACATTGAACAACAAGCAAACATGCATGAAGGTTGCATAGGCAAGGTATTGCAAATGCATGGCACAAACCACAAAGACCTACAAATTAATGCATGAAACAAACCCTAAAGCTTACATAAGCAATCATGGGTACAAAATATAAAGTACTTCCCTATCATATCACTCCCCCTATCATGAATCATAGGAGTTGTGATGAACTTGGAACATATATACCTGTAACCTGAAACACTTGCACAAAACACATTAGACCCTCAGGGTAAAGCAAGTAATAAACGGACAAGTATAATGTAACAAGTAAATTGCGATCAAGTAATCAAGATGTGAAACATGTGAGTAACTTGATCAAACACCAAAACAGTCATATGGAAATGACTACAATGATCATATAGCAAAGAAAGTGATCATCCGAACATGCAACCAATAAAGCATAATAGCATAAGGATAAAAGCATGTCCAACACATAAACACAATGCAATGAGAGCAACAAAGCATATCAAAGCATCATAAAGCAACGAGAAAACAAGCATGAAGTAAATCAAGGTTTTCTCAAAAAGAATGTCTTCTCCCCCTTGGCATATGCATCTCCCCTATGGCTTTCTCCCCCTACGAATGTGCACAAAGTAGAATTTCTCCCCCTAAGAGTGTGCACATGAGTCATATAGAAATGATGATACTAAATGTGTTCAAAACACAAGAGCTGTTTAGACCCCCAAATAAAGATTACGGCTCGATAGATTTTACACAACTTTAATACAAAGTGCGGAATAGTGTAAAAGCGAGCGGATGAACAAGTAAACTACTCTAATCCATAAACTAAGCAACACAGCAGTATAATGGAATTAAACAAGAGTAGGGAAGAAGGATGCAAACACAGAAAACACCAAGACGTGTTCTCGAAGAGGAAACCGAAGAACTCGGCGAAAAACCTCTCCGCCGCCCTCCAAGCGGAAATCGATCCACTAGACAATCAGTTGGGATACATGGGTTAGCAAGAGACCCTCCAAGCCTAGTCTACCCGATGTACCTAAGCCCTCCAAGCTCCTACTCCAACAAGGCTTCTCGGAACCGTGTCTTGTCTAACTCTCCGGATCCCGCAACAAGCTCCATGTTGCATTTGCCATCCTTGGCTTCTTCCAATGCTTCCCAATAGCTCCAAAACGTCACACAGCACTCACAAGGTGTGGTAAGTGTTTGGGCTATCAACCTCTCAAAGATATGGATAATGGAGAGGGAAGGGTTGAGGAAATACCACAAACAAATGTATAGAGAAAGGTGGGGAAGACAATCTCTAATTCCCAATGTGTTTGGCTAGGGTTTTCTCTCTGAAGCATTTCTCAACAATTGTGGGTAATGATGATATATATAGGAGAGGTGCAAAAGGTGTGACTCAAAAAGTACAGGCTGGCAGAACAGCTAGTCTCGCGGGTGTCTCGCGGGAAGGCCTTACCCGCGAGATACTCGCGAGACACAACTGTCTCCACCTGGCCTGACTCTTCGCATTCCAGCATGTGCCTGGCACATGGGTCACTTCGCGGGATGCTAGGTCGCGAGATACCCGCGAGAATCTTCAGTTCTTCAGATGCTTGAGTCTTCAAACACTCTCTCTAACACACAACCCTTACAACAAGTCCCACAACAAATACAGGGTTTTAAACGATTGAACTCAAATACAATCAAATTTGGCACGGAATAAAAGCCAACAAAACATAGTTGTAAATTACAACTTTACACTAACAATTTGAGTCAAAATATTACTACCACTTTTTAAGATCTCATGTTTAGCAGTTTTTTCATGCATTGCATAAGTTAATGACTAGTTTATTAGTAAACACCTTCCTCAAACGCCTTTATATTGCATCGAACCATGAACGGAGAAGAGGGTCCTAATAGCTATGTTCATAACTCCACCTTTCGGGTATATATTCTGTAATATTCATTCTTTTTTTTAAAATCTATTTTCCTATTTTAGTTTGTGCTGCATCTTCATTTTTAATGTCGTTTGTTAAATCGACTACTATCTTTTATATATATATATATATATATGACCCTTGTATGGGTATTTGGTGTTTGGGTGGTGAGATCATTAGCGTAGTGTATGACCTAAATTTAGAGGTCTTAAATTTATTCCACTACATTATTAATTTCTAAAGTTTTTGATAAACACTATTTCCTTTGTGTGTTTGTATAAACTAATTAACTTATATGAAATCTGTCTAGTTTATTAGTATACACCTTCCTGTCTAGTTTATTAGTATACACCTTCCTCAGACGCCTTTATATTGCATCAAACCATGAATGGAGGGAGAAATTATAGAGTCCTCTGGTGGACCACGTCATTTGTTCACTATTCCACTAAAAAACTTCCACTTGTTTAAAATTGCTGAGTCAGTAATTAATTTCTGTTTAAAAAAATTTTCTAACTAACAATTTTAAACAAGTGGCGGTTTTTTAGTGGAATGGTGAACCACATCACTTGTTCACCATGTGGACCTTATAATTTCTCGAACGGAGGAGAGGGTCCAAATAGCTATGTTCATAACTCCACCTATCAGGTATATATTCTGTAATATTCATTCTTCTTCTTTTTTAATATAATTTCCTATTTTAGTTTGTACTGCATCTTCTTTTTTAATGTCGTTTGTTAAATCAACTACTATCTTATATAAATGACCCTTGTATGGGTATTTGGTGATTGTATGGTGAGATCATTGGCGTAGTGTATGACCTAAATCTAGAGGTCTTAAATTTAATCCACTACATTATTAATCTCTAAAGTTTTTGAGAAACACTATTTCCTTTGTGTGTATAAACTAATTAACTTATATGAAATCTGTCTACCACTAAATATGATATATATATTGACCTACTTGATAGCTATCACTTTGTCAAAAAAATACTTGATAGCTATCACTCTCAATTTCACCAACCAAGGTGGACCAAGTTACTTTAGAATGGGTCGAACGCAATAAAGTATATATTGAAAATTCAATATTAGTTCATTTGAGTTTATTTTGAATCAGAGCTGAGTTTATATGTTTGGAGTAAATTTTTATACAAACAAAGCTCACCTATTAATTGATTAACTTATTGATAGTTTTTTCCCGTTCAAAATAAATTTCATGATTAAAATCATTTATTCATGCACAAATGCATTTTAATGATAAATAACATATATATTAAAATTATATTATTTAGGTTCATTTATGATAGATAAGAACCTTTTTGTTCATGAAGAACTAGGGATGGATCATTGAAAGAATTGCATAAAGAAAATTAAATGTAGAACAGTAGAAGATGCATATTTTCATGTTAAACTCTCCTGAGAATGTTTATTTTTGCTAAGGGTATTGTAACTGAATTGACACATTTTCATGCACAAAGTGCTTGGAGGTATAGGGAAAAAGGGTTCAAGCAGCAAGATTAACAACATGTTATAATTATCTCTAAAAACAAAAAACCTCTCTCCTAAGAAAATATGGTGGAAACAATGTAAGGGCTTGATAGGGCTTTGAAACTGGTCACCCAGAATTATTTAATTTAATTTCCAAGAAATTGGCAATAAAAAAAAAATGTAACAATGAATAAGGGAACACTTAACTCATGCATCTCTAATAGCATAATCATTTTGAGAATCTCAGTGTTTTATTTCGATGAATAATCCATGAAAGCCCCTAGATATCATAAAGACATGGACATAAGCACACTCAGATCATTACTAAAACACTCTTGCTAGATAAGAAACAAGAGCCCATAACTCCATAAGCCTATATAGTGAACAGCAACAACTATATATATATATTGGTAAAAAAAATGGGTAGAGGAAGGTAACCAATGTGGCTATTTTACATGGATATTAATATAATAGCACCTTATCTGCTTCTGAGCAGGACCCCATGCTCCTGGTTGGTGTGAGGAACTCACTTGTATTATTATCATTTATTTATCTTATTTATGCCAAAAACACATGTTTTTCACTTTCACTTCGTCCATTCAATAACTGCGCGAAGAAGACAAAACAACGAAAGACACATATCTATGCATCACTTTATTTTACGTATATCAACGTGAATACGTGATAATGCAGTTTATAGTTCACACATATTGGAATGTTACTTCACGAAACACATGGGACCAAAATATTGAATTATTTATTCAATGAAAAGTAGTGACAAACACGTGGGTCAATACATATCGTTAAGAAGTAGCCCTAGTAGACAACACATTTTTTAAACCAATCATAGAAAAACACATTAGTGTTTAGTTAACTCTTTTAAGGGTATGTACAGCTGCAAGTTCTTACTCAATTATTGTTGCAGTACTGGAGGCCAACTTAGAGACCCAGTTGGAAATGCTTCTCCTGATAAGAAATATTCTTTGATGCCACCAATGATTTTTGTTAACATTTTTCTACTGTGGAGGGCGAAGATAAGGCCCAATGGGCTTCACCACGCCTTGTCTCACAACCTATTTGTATGGTGGGATAATAATTCCTACTATGCGTCGTTCGCAGCTAGGAGACTCGATGAGGGCCCCTCTGATCCCACTTTATGCACCTCCTCACAATCCCTCTGCCTCACTCTGTTGTTGCTCTCCTCTCTATATCGCTCTTTCTCTCCTATTTCATCAACCCTTGTTTCTTCTTCCAATTTCATATTTATAGGGAATTGTTAGTGGGGTGATCATGATTGTTCTAATGTTTAATGGATTTAGAGGTCCAATCTCAGAAGGGTTTAGTGGGTGTTTAGGTGGGAGTGGCTTTGGAAATGATCCCCACTACAGCGAGCATGTACGGCAGCGATATTCCCAAGATACCACCAGGTAATCCTATTATTGAGTGCTCGGGATGAACATAGTAGTGTTCAGCAAAGCGATCCAGACAGCCATATCGGCAGTAACATTTATGTTCGGCAGAAGGGATTGGATCTTTGGAAGGCATTTGGGCCGGGTCTGTTCGTAGGTGGGTTTAGACTGT
The DNA here is from genome assembly GCA_023621385.1 of Quercus gilva. NCBI lineage: Eukaryota > Viridiplantae > Streptophyta > Magnoliopsida > Fagales > Fagaceae > Quercus > Quercus gilva. The sequence goes on from CM042480.1 coordinate 34,879,412, forward strand.
GGCCCGGGGGCACCGGGCAATAGGCCCATGGCCTCCCTTGTTGGCCCAAGGCTCGAATCACGTAGGCAGACCTGCACACTCTAGCCCGTACATTAGCCCCCCCCCCCCCCTTGATTCATGCCCGGTTAAACAGGCGCGGATCAAGGGAAATGGCGAGGAAGGGAAGATCCTATGCCCGAGAAACCGAAAAGACGCGCTTTTCTGGAGGCGACTAGACATCCATTAAATGCGCTCCTCAAAAGGTGTGTCGTGCCTGGCCTCCTGACCTCAGCAGCCATATCAGCTCGTGAACCGAGGCGCGCGTACGCCCTTAGTTTCCGAACGGTCTCATCCTCATTGTGCCTCATTATTGTGATTTGCTCCTCATTAATGCACCATCAACCGTCGCGCACCTTCGTTTCGTGCCTATAAAAGGCTTGCTCCAACCCACATTCTCACTTTTCACTTCCTTAGTTTCCGAGATTTCTCTCTGCAGAGCACCCATCGCGCTAGTTGCCCATCAATCCTAGAATCAACCTTCCTCTTAGTGCCAAAAGTAAGTCCCCTTCCTCTTTCTTCTGCTTCAGTTTATTTCCTTCCAGTTTCTTTTGATTCTTTGGCATTTGGGATGGGTTTCGCTCACCTTTTAGACTCCAGAAATTCCTTAGCCACCTTTAGGCGTGACTACCAAATTCTCGATGACGTGGACATAATGTACTGCCACGAAAGTGACATTGCTCTCCATAGAGGGTCAAACACCGCCTTCTTCCCGCTCATGTCAATATTGGAAGGTGGGGTTAGGTTCCCCATCGATCCCCTTTTACTTAGAGCCCTTAGGTATTACGAGTTATGCCCTGAGCAACTCGCCCCAAATTTTTACCGGGTAATGAGTTGCATAAGTAAGTTAAACCATACGTTCGGTCTGCAATTGGACCATCATGATGTAAACCACACGTACAGCTTGTGTGGGAAGAAGAAAACTAGTTATTACTTAAAGGTCAGAGATATGAGGATACGGTTGATTTCCTGCCTGCCGGACTCGAACAGAAACTCCGCTGGGGAGTTCGTCCGAGTACGCGGCAACTGGTTTACCGGGGATATTCCCCCTCCTCTATCACGGCGCGAAGTGGGTGGGTGTTATTGCTAGACATATTTTTCATTATCTCCTTGCTTTTGTCTCTCTAAATTTTATACTGACCTGTTCCGTTTGTGTTGCAGACGGCTCAGTGTTTACCCAAGATATCCGAACGGTCCACATGCGGGATCTTAATTTTGTCCTTCGCTCTAAAATTTTTGTTCACCGAGACGGCCAGCTCCGGGCTTCCCACCTCATCCTCGGCGTTGAGCCTGTTTACACCACCTGGCAAGTCTTTGGTCAAGCCCTCATAGTTGACAGCCCCCTTCTCTCCTACATAGACGTTCGCCACGCGAACTTTCTCCCTACTAACTTTACGGTCGGTGAGGCTCGCGACCTTGGCCGGCGGTATACTTGCTCGAACGAGCTTGCTCCTATAAGGGATGAGTCTGCCGAAGTAGCATCTCGTCGTCTCAGAGAGCTAGCCTACGTAGCCCTTTAGCAAGAGGCCCCAGCTGAACCAGCCGAGCAAGTGGATCAAGAGCCGCCTGCGCACGAAGCCGATCAGGCAGCGGCGGAGTCAAGCAGTTCGTCCCAAGCTCGCCCTGGTGTTAGAGAGATGGTTACCCGCAAAACCCTCACCGTCAACCGCTTCTTAACTGGAGCTCAGCAAGCCGCACAGCGGCAGCCCGATCAGGAGCAGGTCCAAACTCCTCCTGTACACCCTCCTCCTCCTCCACCTCCGCGCTCCAGGAAAAGGCAGAAGGTCACCCAGCAGACTTCTACCAGTCCTGGAGGCGTCCAAGCAAAAACCCCTACGACCGCGTCCCGAGGTATCACCATTCAGGACCCCCAAGGGTAGGTTGGGGTGAGCATAGCGTCATCCTCCCGGGCAGTTTCGGAATGGCAGCCCATTTACGAGCTGCCCCTCCCCGCGGATGCATGCATATGGGCGTGGGAAAAGGGGGAAGAGGGCCGTGTTGCCCAGAGCCTGGCTCACGGTCTGCTCCTGCTTGAGGATGTCAGCTCCTTCTCGGAGGCGCCCGACGAGTATATGGGGAGGAGGCTTCAGTGGCACACCATTGCGGTAACTTTCTTGCACTTCATTCATTGTTTGTTATCTTTATTGCTGTGCATATGACACTATGTTTACCGTCTGTATCCTAGGCTGCCCAACTGGCCCACATTTTGAATGAGTGGGTGAAGGACCTCGCCCAGGATGCTGACCGGGAGAAGATCGGGAGGGAGGCAGCAGTAAAGTCTGCAAAAGACAAGGCTAAGGCCGCGGACGCTGTCGAGAAGAGGGCGGTTACTGCCGAGAAAGAAAGAAAACTGGCTGAGGAGCGGTCGGCGGGGTTGGAGGCGAAACAGCACGAGACAAAGCTGAAGCTGGCCGAGGAGGTGAGCCGGAATGCTACACTTGCCGAGGAATCAGCCGATCTACGTGCTGCATTGGAGGAGGCCGGAACCAAGTGGTACAACGAAGGGTTCGCGAATGCTGAGAAGGGAGTGGAGCCGGTTGTCTATGAGGCTCGGTGGCTCTCCTTCCACGACGGCTGGTTGGCTGCCCTGCAGGCTCTGGGGGACCAGCCGACTCTCCTCTCAGGGACCCCAGCAAGATTCCCTTCTTGGATGCTCCTCCGACCGCGCAGAGCCTCGAAGGTCTTGGTGATGAAGAGGAGACGGACAGCCTAAGGGAGCTGGTGGAGCAGATAGACGCCCACGTCGAGTTGGTTGATGCAGAAGCGACCAGCAACCCTGCTGCCGATGATCCATACATAGAAAACGTGGGATTCCAAGACCTTGCACCAAAGGGCCAACAACTGGAGGTGCGGAATGGAGGCCCGCCCGTGGTCCTCACCGAATGACGGATAACTCGATGATACCTCAGCTTTTTCTCTTTCCTTATTACGACTATTTTGCTCATGCCGCCGAGCTGTGGCATTCAAACTTTTTGTTTGTCTTTTCCGTTTATCTTTTTTTTCTGATTGTCGCCGGGTTTTGGTGACTGAACAATTGACTTATTCTTAGTTCCCTGTTTTATTTAAGTAATATGTTGCCATGCTCGCTGTTACCGTTATTACTGTTGTATGCATGCATTTTTTCTTGGCGGTTAGGGCAGAATTGGGCAAGGAATTTCTGTGCTTAGGAAGGTTTTCTAGTTTACTACCTGCTCGGTGAAGGGGATCAAACCGAGGGTCAGGTTTCATTCCTTAGAAAGATTTTCCTAAGTCCCCACATGCTCGGTGATGGAGATCTAACCGAGCACCAGGTTTGTGTCCTTAGATAGACTTTAAGATTTCCATTTGCTCGGCGATGATTATTAACCCGAGGGGCATGTTTCTGTCCTTAGATAGTTTCTCAGGTTTCCACCAGCTCGGTGATGGGAATCGAACCGAGGGTTAGGTTTCTATCCTTAGATAGATTTTGAGGTTTGTACCTGCTCGGCGATGGGAATCGAGCCGAGGGTCATGTTTCTGTCCTTAGATAGATTTTTAGGTTTCCACCTGCTCGGCGATGGGAATCGAGCCGAGGGTCAGGTTTCTGTCCTTAGATAGATTTTAAGGTTTCCACCTACTCGGCGATGGGAATCGAGCCGAGGGTCATGTTTCTGTCCTTAGATAGATTTTTAGATTTCCACCTGCTCGGCGATGGGAATCGAGCCGAGGGTCAGGTTTCTGTCCTTAGATAGATTTTAAGATTTCCACCGACTCGGCGATGGGAATCGAGCCGAGGGTCAGGTTTCTGTCCTTAGATAGATTTTAAGGTTTCCACCTACTCGGCGATGGGAATCGAACCGAGGGTCAGGTTTCTGTCCTTAGATAGATTTTGAGGTTTGTACCTGCTTGGCGATGGGAATCGAGCCGAGGGTCATGTTTCTGTCCTTAGATAGATTTTTAGGTTTCCACCTGCTCGGCGATGGGAATCGAGCCGAGGGTCAGGTTTCTGTCCTTAGATAAATTTTAAGGTTTCCACCTACTCGGCAATGGGAATTGAACCGAGGGTCAGGTTTCTGTCTTTAGATAGATTTTAAGGTTTCCACCTGCTCGACGATGGGAATCGAACCGAGGGTCAGGTTTCTGTCCTTAGATAGATTTTAAGGTTTTCACCTGCTCGGCGATGGGAATCGAGCCGAGGGTCAAGTTTCTGTCCTTAGATTTTAAGGTTTCCACCTGCTCGGCGATGGGAATCGAGCCGAGGGTCAGGTTTCTGTCCTTAGATAGATTTTAAGGTTTTCACCTGCTCGGCGATAGGAATCGAGCCGAACATAAAGTTTCCAACGCAATTAATCTGCATAAACAGCTACTTTCATTAACACAGGTAAGCATACATGGGGGAACTATACAATTCTTACTGGGCACATGATTGATCAATGATAGAATCTCTTTAAGTTCTGAACATTCCATGGCCGAGGCAATGGTCTCTCATCTAGCTCTTTCAAGTAGTACGCCCCTACCCCGACAACTGCGGTAACTCTATACGGCCCTTCCCAGGTCTGAGCCAACTTGCCGACATGGGTGTCTCGCATGTGCCCCACTGCCCTTCTCAAGACAAGATCCCCAGCGTCAAACTTCCTTGCCCTCACGTCTCAGTCATATCTTCTGGCCAGTTTCTGTTGGTACTCGGTTAGTCGGATAGTTGCAGCTTCGTGGCGTTCCTCTAACTTGTCTAGGCGCTGGACCAACATCTCGTCATTCAAACTGGGATCGTACTTGGTGACTCGTGCGCTGCATATACTAACCTCGGTTGGTATAACGGCTTTGGCACCGTAGGTGAGAGAGAACGGTGTTTCCCCCGTGGATTTCCTGGGCGTTGTTCGGTATGCCCATAGGACATTAGATAGTTCCTCGGCCCAGTTCCCTTTTGCATTTTCCAGTCTTCTCTTCAGCCCGTTTACTATTACCTTGTTGACAGCTTCGGCCTGGCCATTACTCTGCAAGTACGCTGGGGTGGAATACTTGTTTTTAATGCCGAGTTCCGTGCAGAATTCCCGAAAAGCCCGGCTATCGAATTGCAGCCCATTATCTGATATCAGGGAATTTGGGACTCCGAATCTGGTAACGATGTTTTTCCACACGAATTTCTTCACATCCACGTCCCGGATATTCGCCAGGGCTTTTGCCTCCGCCCATTTGGTGAAGTAGTCGACGGCTACGAGGACGAACCTTCGGTTTCTCGTTGCTTGGGGGAATGGCCCAAGTATATCCAGCCCCCACTAGGCAAATGGCCAGGGACTACTAACCGGATTAAGATGACCAGCCGGCTGATGGATCAGGGGAGCGTGTTTCTGGCATTGCTCGCATTTACGCACATATTCGGCGGCATCCTTCTGCATTTGAGGCCACCAAAATCCCTGAGTCATTGCTCGGTGAGCCAGTGAACGCCCTTCTACGTGGCTGCCACACACCCCGTCGTGTAGCTCTACTAGGAGCTCGCTACCTTACCCGGATGTAAGCATAAAAGATACGGTCCCCCAAAGGATCTTCAATATAACTTCCGGTCTTTTGATAACCAAAACCAAGGGGCCATTCTTCGAATTTTGTTTCCTTCCTTCTCGTCGGAGGGAACCCGGTCTTCGGCCAAAAACTCAATGATGGGGTCCATCAAACTAGGCCCATGCGTGCCAACTGCCGTGACTGCCGTACCACCGGATAGCTTGATGCTTGGTTCCGGGATTTTCTCTATTCTTATTAGCCAAGGTATGGTCTCGGCCACGGATGATGCTAGAGTGGCGAGGGAGTCGGCGTGACTGTTATGCGTCCGGGCTATTTGTACAAGCTTCGCCGTTTCAAACCCGGCCATAATCTGCTTCACTCGTTCCAGATATGCCTTCATCCGAGGGTTTCGGGCTTCGAAACGGCCGTGAACTTGATTGACAATCAGCCAGGAATTCGAATACACTTCAATATCCCGGGCTCCTAAACTTGAGGCTATGCCTAGCCCAACTAACAGGGCTTCGTATTCTGCTTCGTTGTTGGATGCCTTAAAACCGAATCTGAAAGAATGCTCCAGGCGAATACCCTCGGGCCCAATTGCAACAATCCCAGCACCTGCCCCCGTGGAACTGGAAGCACCGTCCACGTACACTTTCCACGTGCGGCAGCTCAACTGACAGACTATCTGGTATGAGGCCCTGGGTGAAAACTCAGCTATGAAATCAGCCAACACCTGCCCCTTTACGGCAGTCCTCGGCTTATACCGTACATTGAAAGCCCCGAGCCTAGTCCCCCATTTTGCTATCCGCCCCGTGAAGTCAGACCGTCTTAGCAACGATTGTAAAGGATACTCGGTCAGTACATGCACAGTATGGGCCTGGAAGTACTGCGGTAGCTTCCTAGTGGCATGTACGAATGCGAGAACCAGCTTCTCCAATGGCAAGTATCTGGTTTCTGCGTCAACCAGAGTTTTGCTGATGTAATACACAAGCTGTTGTATCCCACAGTCGCTCAGCAGCACGGCACTCACGGCGTGGTCAGTCACCGAAAGGTACATAAACAGACCTTCCCCCAGCTCCGGGGCGGTCAATATTGGTGCGTGCGTCAAGTACTCCTTCAGATCCTAAAAAACTTTTTCACACTCAGCATTCCACTGAAACCCCTTCCACTTTTTTAGGAGCTGATTGAACGGTCGACAGCGATCCGAGAATCTAGAAATGAACCGGTTAAGGGCCGCCAACATCCCGGTCAACACCTGTACTTCCTTCGGGTTGCTCGGAGATTGGAGGCGCTGCACGGTAACAATCTGGTCTAGATTAACCTCTATGCTTCGGCTGGAGATCAAATATCCCAAGAACTTCCCAGCCTCCACTCCGAAGACACATTTTTCTGCGTTAAGGCGCAGCCTATGCTGCCGTAGCACCTTGAACGCCCCTTGAAGATCCCCTACATGCTGCGCCTGCTGCTTGCTCTTCACTACGAGGTCGTCAATATATACTTCGACCGTCCGTCCGATCCTGTCGCGAAACATCCTTGTCATCATCTGTTGGTACATTGCCCCGGCGTTTTTTAGGCCAAATGGCATCACCGTGTAATGGTAATTGGCATCGGGAGATATGAATGCAGTCTTCTCCTGATCTTCGCCGGCCAGGGTAATCTGATGATAGCCTTGAAATGCATCCAGGAAACTCATCCTCGGGTGTCCGTAAGTGGCATCCACCAACTGGTCGATCTTGGGCACAGGGAATGGGTCCTTCAGGCATGCTCGGTTCAAATCCGTGAAGTCCACGCAGACTCTCCATTTGCCACTTTTCTTTCTCACCACCACGGTGTTTACAAGCCATTCAGGGAAAAATATCTCCTTTACTGCCCTTGCCTCCTTCAGCCTTTGGACCTCGGATTTGACAGCCTCAGCGTGCTCTCGGGCTGCTCTTCTCGGCTTCTGCTTCTTGGGAGGGAATGATGTATCCACGTTGAGCCTGTGGACGATAAACTCGGGATCTACCCCGGGCACCTCATATGGATTCCATGCAAACACGTCCAGGCTACGAACAAGAAACAATAACAATTCAACTCTCTCTTGGGTTGTCAAACTGGCCCCAATTTGGAAGTGTTTGCCAGTGTCCGGCAGTATCCCGACCCTTATTACCTCCTCAGCACAGGCTGTCCCCGAATCTTCTCGGGGGTGCGGTAATTGCTATAAAGGAACTCCTCCAGCCTCCTTACCCTGTACGGCCTGCTGGCTCTCCCAGCTAGCTGTGGTGACGAGGTATTGTCTGGCCGTTCGCTGGCACCCACGCACCACTGCGATACCTTGTTCGGTAGGAAACTTAAGCTTCACATGTAAGGTGGACGGCACAGCTTTCATGGCATGAATCCACGGCCTTCCCAGGATTGCCGTGTATGGCGAGAAGGAATTAACCACTATGAAGGTGACCTTTACCTCTTTTCCTTCTACGGCTACCATTAGTGAAATCCGACCTTCCGGTATCACTACTCTTCCATCAAACGAGACCAGCGGCGTGTTATACTTCATCAAATCCTGATTCTTCAACCCAAGTCCGTTGAACAAGTTCGGATACATTACATCAGCCCCGCTGCCTTGATCTATCATCACCCTTTTTACATCGAAACCGCTTATCCGAGCAATGATCACTAGTGCATCTTCATGTGGCTGTATTGTGCCCTCTAGATCGTTTTCTCCGAAGGCGAGCGCCTCCCGGCAGAATTTTGCTCTCTTCTCCACTTACTCGGCGTCCTGCGATTCCCTTATGGGTGCAACTGTTAACACCCCCTTTCTCGTAGCCGTCTTGCCCCCCCAGGGGTAATAGGATCATCTCTATTACCCCGAGCGGTGGTGGGGGGGGAATTCCCTTCTGCCGGCCTCCTTGGCTGATTCCTTGGTCGTTGGGATTCACAACGAACTCCTTCAGATGCCCGACCCTTACTAGCTGCCCCAAATGATCTTTCAGTACCCGACATTGCTCGGTGGTATGCCCTTTGTCCTTATGATAACTGCAGTACAAGTTCTGATTTCACCGGGATGGATCACCACCCATCTTATTTGACCACCTGAAGTACGGCTCGCCCTTGATTCTCTCTACTATCTGGTGCACTGGTTCCTTGAATGTTGCATTCACCTCCCCTGCCTGCCAAAGAGGTTCCTAGGCCCTCCATTCCTTTCGAGGTCTCGGCTGGAAATTTGCTTGTCGAGGTCGGCTTATTAGCGGGGCCTTACCCTTGCTTTGCAGCCGATCATCCTCCAGGCGATTATACTCTTCGATGTGCCTCATGAGCTGCCTCATGTCCTCGGGCGGCTTCTTCGTAAGTGATTCCCGTAGTTCGGAGTCCTCTGGCAGGCCCATCCGGAAGGTACTTACCGCGATTTTCTCGATACCCCCACCTATCTCATTATACAGCTCCCAGTACCGGCTGGCGTAGTTACGAAGGGTCTCCCCCATCCCCATCTTCATTGATAGCAGGGCATCAACTGGCTTCGGAACTCGGCTGCAGGTTACGAACCGGACGCCGAACTCCTGGACCAGCTCGGCAAAGGAGTGTATGGATTTCTTCCGTAGTCCGTTAAACCACCTCAAGGCGGTTGGGCTAAGGCTGGAGGGAAACATCTTGCACATCAGCGCGTCACTGTGAGAATGTAGGGACATCATGTGGATGTAATGACTGACGTGCTCGACCGGGTCCATCTTCCCGTCGTAGATATTGAATGGGGGTCGCGGGAATTTGTTCGGCATTGCGGCCCTTTCGATGTTGTCGGAGAAAGGGGACCGGGCGACTCCGCGTAAGGTGCGGCTCAGCGCATCCATGGCGGCATTACGCGGCCTTTGCTCCTCAGGAGAATCAAACCCCCGCTCCATATGACCTTGCGACTGCGAACGGCCTTGGCGGTGATGGGGCTCCCGTGAGTGTGATCTTCCTCGGCGATAGTGGGACCCTTGCGAACGCGACCGTTCCCTTCGCCGATGGGACCCTGATTGGCTGGACCCCACCGCCCGGCGGTCTCCCGAGGCTCCGGCCCTCCTCTCCCGGTCGTCTTGCTCCCTCCTATATCGCCTGTCATCTGCTTCCAACTCGAAATCTCTCACCCGTCTCCTCAACCGTTCGAGTTCCTGGTCCCTTCCATCGAGTTGCCTCTGCCCTGAGGCGTTCGTTACCGTCAGCTGCGTCTGGTATGATCCCTCCCCAAGACCGGAAAAATCTTCTCGTTCGCGGTTCCTGTCTTCACGCCTTTTTTGCCTTCTTTCTCGCCAGGATGATCCCCGAGAGGACCCTGCCGAACCACTTTCGTCTCCACTCCCCGAATGCCTCCCGGACATCGTCTCGTACACGAGTCTTGGTCGAACAACTGCTTCGTAGGCAGTTCCCACAGACGGCGCCAATTGTGGAGGGCGAAGATAAGGCCCAATGGGCTTCACCACGCCTTGTCTCACAACCTATTTGTATGGTGGGATAATAATTCCTACTATGGGTCGTTCGTAGCTGGGAGACTTGATGAGGGCCCCTCTGATCCCACTTTATGCACCTCCTCGCAATCCCTCTACCTCACTCTGTTGTTGCTCTCCTCTATATATCGCTCTTTCTCTCCTGTTTCATCAACCCTTGTTTCTTCTTCCAATTTCATATTTATAGGGAATTGTTAGTGGGGTGATCATGATTGTTCTAATGTTTAATGGATTTAGAGGTCCAATCTCAGAAGGGTTTAGTGGGTGTTTAGGTGGGAGTGGTTTTGGAAATGATCCCCACTACAGCGAGCATGTACGGCAGCGATATTCCCAAGATACCACTGGGTAATCCTATTATTGAGTGCTCGAGATGAACATAGTAGTGTTCGGCAAAGCGATCCGGACAGCCATATTGGCAGTAACATTTATGTTCGGCAGAAGGGATTGGATCTTCGGAAGGCATTTGGGCCAGGTCTGTTCGTAGGTGGGTTTAGACTGTGGCCCGGGGGCACCGGGCAATAGGCCCATGGCCTCCCTTGTTGGCCCAAGGCCCGAATCACGTAGGCAGACCTGCACACCCTGGCCCGTACATCTACCATTATTTTTATTTACTTTTTTTTTTTTGAAAGAAAGAAAGAAAGAGATAAATATATATATATATATATTTTATGTATGTGCCTTTGATTGACGCCAAGAGCCTTGTAACTCAATTAATTGGCATTTCTTGTTGTGTCCATAACATCTAAGATTCACATCCCTCTCTCCGTTGTAACAATCCAATTACTATGAGAATTTGAGATAGTAAATAAAGGCGGAAATACTATTTTGGTCCCTACATTTTGAAGTCACAATTAATTTAGTTTTGAAATTTTGATAGTAGTCAATTCGGTCCCTGTTATTTTCAACTTGCAGTCAATTTGGTCCCTATCATTAAGTCAGAAACAAAAAAGGCGTGTACACGTTGCACATTTAAGCTGATGTGGCAAAATAAAATAAAATTAAAATTTTTAAATACATTTTTAAAATGCCATGTCAACATTTAAAATTTTTTTTTATAAGCTCAATTTTTTTAAAAAAAAATTTTGGTTTTTCATTTTAAAGAAAGATTAAAAAAAATAGTTCTCTTGAAAAAAATTAGCACCTAACAATAATACAACATTACAATTTTTTCTTACATTTTCTCATACTTTATTGAAAATTATTAATCAAATACAAAAACACTTGTAGAGAGGGAAAATTCCCGACCTATCACAAGCTGACACGTCATACTACAAAGTCCACAAAATACAGTCAATTACAAAGTGCCACGTATTGCTGCTAGGTTTTACTATCACTACTTAGAAGCCAATGGAAATTTGCCAAGTGTCATGCAAAAACCAATCCCGCATCAGCGCATGTGTAAGCGATGACACAAGCAACCTCGCATGTGTAAGCGATGACTTAATCGATCCAACACGTGTAAGCGATGACATAGGCAAACTAATCAAGCTGTGACATGTGTCACCAATCAGACTACGCCACGTGTCGCTCATCCACCTTCAAATTCCTATAAATAGAAGCCTTCCTAAGACAGTTAGGAAGACACACAAAAAGTCATCTGAAGCACAGAAGTAGAGAAGCTCTGCAAGAATTAAGCCTCGAAGCCTTCAAGAACTTCAACCTCAATATTGAAGAACATTCGAAGCAGAATCATCTAAACTATCTGCCTAGATCCAAAAGTTTGCGGGAATCAAGCCTAAAGTGTCCGAAAACATCAACAAATCACAAATCAGTGAAGCTCTACGGATCTAAGCTTCTAAAGCCCCGAAGAACTTCCACCACAAACCTTCGAAGACGAAGAACACACGAAGAATGCGAAGATCGTGAAAAACAAAGGATTCCTAACAAGCTCATAGCTAGAGAATCATTGTAATTCCGTTTCAGTAATCTTCGATCCATCCCTTAACCAAATTGAAGGATATTTTGTGTTCAAGTCAAAATCACATTACCACAAATCCAAATCAAAAAGTCTTGCAAGGAGATTGAATCAGAGGATCACTCTTTTGTAATCACAGAGAATTGTACCATACAATCATCAATATAAATTCTCATTTATGAAACTATTTTACTTGTTTGATTCATTTCGAACCGAGAAATTTAGTTGTCTACATATTTTGGCATGCCCGGTGGGACATCTCTACCTCTCATCTCTTTCTCCTTCAAAAGAAAAGAAATTCGACATCATTTTGCTACCAGCTTCAATGGCCTCTTGCAAGAATGTCCGAAAATCAGTAGTTGATGCTTCCAGTGCTGATGATTATGTCAGCCCAACCACTCGTAGTCGATCCAAAGCTCTTGATCGACTTCAACCCCAACCAACCAAAGAGGGCGAGCTTCATACTACCATCTCTTTGGACTTTCTTGCCAATAGGAAAGCTACCACTAAGGATTCATCTATCTCAAAAGATTTGAAGATCAGCAATGAATCATCCCCAACAAAGACCTTTTCCATCAACTCTTCACCTGTGATGAGAAACTTAAGGAAAGAAGTACCAACTGTTTCATCACTTTCTCCATCATATCTAGAGGTCATGCCAGTGATGATGACTAACACCTCTACCATGGAAGAAAAGATGGCCGAAATGGAACAAAGGGTCATCCTTCTCACCAAAGCACTTGAAGAAAAGGATGTCAAGATTGCTACCCTAATGAATAAGCTGGAGGTACATGATTCGGGTGAATCAAGTCTTGGCCCTGAGCAACCACTTGGCTTTACCTTCAGAGGAGAAAATCCCAGGGCTGATAAAGGAAAAGGAGGTGAAGGCCCTTCTCAACATGGACATTCCACCTCAATGGCCTCGATATCTATCCAACAATTGCACGACATGATAACGAATACTATTCGAGCATAATACGGAGGTTCGTCTACAAGTTCTCTCATATATTCAAAGCCCTATACAAAGCGCATTGATAATATGAGGATGCCAAATGGGTATCAGCCCCCCCAAGTTCTTCCAATTTGATGGCAAAGGAAACCCTAAGCAACACATTGCTCACTTTGTAGAAACTTGTGAGAATGCAGGGACTCAAGGAGGCCTTTTTGTAAAGCAGTTTGTCCGTTCATTGAAGGGGAATGCCTTTGATTGATATACAGACTTAGAACCCGAGTCAATTGATAGTTGGGAACAACTTGAAAGGGAATTCCTCAACAGATTCTACAGCACACGGCGCACGGTAGGCATGATGGAGCTTACCAATACCAAACAATGGAAAGATGAGCCCATTGTTGATTATATCAATCGGTGGCGTTCTTTGAGTCTAGATTGCAAGGATAGACTTTCTGAAATATCTGCTGTAGAAATGTGCATCCAAGGCATGCATTGGGGACTTCTTTACATCCTTCAAGAGATAAAGCCCCGAACATTTGAAGAGTTGGCAACTCGTGCGCATGACATGGAATTAAGTATTTCTAGCCATGGAAATACGAAACCTCCCATACCTGAGGAAAGAAAAGAAAGACGGGAAATAAGGAAAAATGACAGGAATGCGAAAAGTAATATCAAAGACTCAATGAATGTCAACCCTACCTCAGTCAAAATTTCAACAAGACATGTGAAGGCTAATGAAAAGAGGCCCGAGGTAGGCCAACAGCGTGAGACACGTCGCTCATCACTTAAGGAATGGGAACAAAAGGTGTACCCTTTCCTAGATGCCGATATGCCCGAAATGCTAGAACAACTGCTCAAATTGAAATTAATTGAATTGCCAGAATGCAAACGACTAGAAGAGATGGGAAAAGTTAATAACCCGAACTATTGTAAGTATCATCGCATCATAAGCCATCCAATCAAAAATGCTTTGTTCTTAAAGAACTTATCATGAAGTTAGCCAAGGAAAGGAAAATCAACTTGGATTCTAATGATGTTGCTCAGTCAAACCTTGCAACATTTGCTTGTGGGTTACCTAGTTGCATGTCTCCAACTACTAAGAAGGGGGCAAGTACTGCTTTTGTCCAGTTTGGTTCTCTGGAACCTGTTCAAGTTCAGTTCTCACAAAAAGCATCTGATTATAATGATGAACAAAGTTCGACAATGGATGAGAAAGAAGGCTGGACAATGGTTACTCGCAAGAGATGGAAGAAGAGACAAGCATTCCCTCTTCATTTGGTCACCCAAGAGTCTAAAAGAACACAAAACCATATTCAGCCTCAGTCAAGAAGAAAGAGTGATAAAAGGAAAGAAAGATTGGTAACAAAAATGTATGACGATTCGGCACAAACCCAAAAACTTTGAAACCTTATCACATTGGAAGAATTCTTCCTGATGAAATTCCTTCAAAATGACTCAGCCGAGGCCGTTCACACAGTCTCTTGTTGCGAAATTCAGGAAGAAAAGGAGAATGTTGACCATGGTGGTCCAAGTGAGACTTTGTCATCTTCCGAGGAACTCCAATCTGGAGTCGATGAAGTTGAACCCTTGCAATCCTCCATCTCACCAAAAGAAGTGTTCACCCAAGCTCTTGAAAAGCCAGAGATGTACACTCCTTCTACCAACACGCTTCAACAAACCCAGGAATGTTACGCGTGCTCTCCAAACTTAACTTTCACTGATGAGGATTTGTTGTTAGGTTCAAAGCCCCACAATCGTCCACTTTATGTCTCTGGTTATGCTCGTGAACAAAAGATCGATCGTATTCTCATTGACGGAGGTTCAACTGTTAATATACTACCAAAAATGACAATGAGACGACTTGGTCTTACTATGGAGGAATTATCGTACAGTCGTTTGGTCATTCAAGGTTTTAACCAAGGAGGACAATGCGCAATCGGCATGATACACTTGGAATTAATTATTGGATAATTAACAAGCAACGTTTTGTTCCACGTCATTGATGCCAAGACAACTTACAACATGTTGTTAGGACGTCCATGGATCCAGGGAAACAGAATAGTGCTGTCAACTTTGCATCAGTGTTTCAAGTACCTTCAAAATGGAATAAAGAAAGTCAATGCCGACTTGAAGCCTTTTGCTGAGACTGAAGCTCACTTTGTTGACGCAAAATTTTATGTGGAAGATGACATTCCTAGTGAAGTTCTCTCAGTTGAGATCCCGTCTGTAGAAGCAGGGTGAAAAGAAGCATGTTGAAGTCATCACTAGAAAGAATGTTCCTCTCCCAAAGAAAGAGCTTGAATATGGGAATGATCATTCTAGTGAATCTACCACTAATTCAATAAGAGCGGAAGTTGCATCGCCTTCCAATAACCCGCCATTCCTTCGGTATGTACCATTATCACGCTGCAAGAATGGACAATCGCCATTCGCAGAGTGCCTTCAATCTACGGGAGACATGGGAAAGCCTCCTTCAAAGCTCACAATAGAGGATGTAGTCATATTGAAAGAAAATCATGTCATGCATTTAATTTCATCCACAAATCCTTTGCCCTCGAAGCCATTAAATGGATTTGTGAGGTTTTCACAAAGTCTGACAAAGCATGGTATTCTACCAAGTGAACGGACGAAAGAATGGTTTGACCCAAAGGCATAAAAACTGTTAGCCAAAGCAAGCTACGACTTCTCAAAACAAGGCGACTTAGGGAAATTAATTCCAAAAGCCACCGCAGAAAAGATGCATGGCCTTAGCAAAGCACAAAGCAAAATGCGGCTTGAAGGGCATAAAATTCCTATCCCAAAGACCGGATTAGGTTATACGCCAGAACAACCAGCTCAAATATGGATTAAGAGGAGAAGCAGTGCTTCAAGTTCCCAATACATAACAGTGGAGGTCGGCAAAAGTTCGAATCAAGGAAAAGAGCGCTCTTCATCGCACGTCTTGGTGTTTGATCGCATTAAGGCCTCATCGTCACGAATCACAGTGTTCGACCGATTAAATACAACTTGCTTAACACGAAATCATGACACTCTTGCTCGTAGATCGGTCTTTGATCGATTGGGGGCAACGAAAAGGCCTGTTGATGCTTGCTTTCAAAACTCAGTAAACTTTGAGGTTCAAAAGGAAGAAAAAGCTAATGATGAGATCCACAGTAGCATTCCTTCATGCATGAAACGTAATTCTACCCTAGATATCAGCATTGAAGGATCCCTCAGAGTCAAAAGACGAACGATTGTACACACAAGTCAGTCACTCATCCATAATGATCAAATTGAAGAGGTATTATCCTCGTTTCACATTACAATAGAAAAAGATACACTTTCAGATGCTGAAATAGCCAATGAAGAGGTAGATGAAGCTCCTCCAGCTTTGGAAGATGGAGGACAGGCTACAGTTGATGAACTTAAAGAGATCAACTTAGGAACTGCTGAAGAACCTCGGCCAACTTTCATCAGTGCGCTTCTCATTCCTGAAGAAGAAGAAGGGTACCTCAAGCTCTTAGTAGAATACAAAGACGTGTTTGCTTGGACTTACAAGGAAATGCTTGGGCTGAATCCAAGTATTGCTCTACACCATTTGGCGGTAAAGAAGGGTGTACATCCAGTTAAACAAGCCCAAAGACGTTTTCAGCCGGAGCTTATCCCTCAAATAGAAACTGAGGTCAATAAGCTAATAGAGGCAGGCTTCATTCGTGAAGTACAATACCCATAATGGATTGCTAATATCATCCCTATCAAAAAGAAGAATGGACAAATCTGGGTATGCGTTGACTTCCGTGATTTGAATAATGCATGTCCTAAGGATGATTTTCCATTACCCATCACTGAGGTCATGGTGGACGCCACTATCGATCATGAAGCTTTATCTTTTATGGACAATTCTTCAGGTTACAACCAAATTCGAATGAATCCAAAGGATGAAGAGCTTACAGCTTTTCATACTCCTAAAGGCATTTACTATTACAAAGTAATGCCTTTGGGATTAAAGAACGCTGGTGCTACTTATCAACGGGCCATGCAAAAGATCTTTGATAATGTACTTCATAAATATGTGGAGTGTTATGTCGATGATCTTGTGGTTAAAACAAAAAGAAGGGAAGACCATTTGGCAGATTTGCAATATGTGTTTAACTGCCTAAGAAAGTATCAGCTTAAAATGAACCCCTGTAAATGCGCTTTCGGCGTAACATCTGGGAAATTTCTTAGTTTCATTGTGAGGCACCGCAGTATTGAAATTGATCAATCCAAAATTGAAGCTATTCAGAAAATGCCAGAGCCTAAGAATCTGTGAGAACTTAGAGGCTTGCAGGGAAGACTAGCCTACATAGGACGATTTGTCTCAAACTTGGCTAGTCGATGTCAACCTTTCAATAGATTGATGAAGAAGGATGCGCGCTTTGAATGGGATGAGGCTTGTAGCAATGCTTTTGCACGCATAAAAAGATACCTGCTTAATTCTCTAGTTTTAGGTGCTCCAATCCCAGGAAAGCCTTTGCTGCTGTACATCACGGCACAAGAAAATTCCCTAGGTGCTCTTATGGCACAAGAAAATGAGGAGGGGAAAGAGAGAGCCCTTTATTATTTAAGTCGAACTCTCAATGGAGCTGAATTAAATTATTCTCCTATCGAAAAGATGTGTTTCGCTCTTTTCTTTGCTATAGACAAACTAGAGCACTACATGCAAGCTTATACGGTCCATGTGGTAGCAAAAGCAGACCTGATTAAATATGTCCTCTCTAGGCCAGTGGTTTCAGGACGTATAGCACGATGGGCAGTCTTGTTACAACAATATGACCTTGCATACGTTCCACAAAAAGCTGTCAAAGGGCAAGCATTGGCAGATTTCTTAGCTGATCACCCGATTCCATCTAATTGGGAGTTCTCTAATGATTTCCCAGATGAAGACGTGTTCTACATTGAAATAATGCCACCATGGATGATGTTCTTTGATGGGGCTACATGCCGAGAAGGAGCGGGGGCAGGTGTAATATTTGTTTCTTCACAACGGCAAATACTTCTGTACTCGTTCTCATTAAGCGAACTTTGCTCTAACAACGTGGCTGAATATCAAGCATTGATTATTGGTCTACAAATGGCCATTGCGATGGGCATATCGCAACTTGAGATCTTTGGGGATTCCAAGTTAGTTATCAACCAAATCTTGGAGCAGTATGACGCCAAGAAGGAAGACCTCATCCCCTATTGCAAATATGCGAAGAAAATGCTAGCAAATTTTGAGGCCATCACATTGGAGCATATACCAAGGAAGGAGAATAGACAGGTTGATGCTTTAGCTAATTTGGCTACCACCTTAGCATTATCCCAAGAAGAGACCACCAAGGTCGCTATTTCCCAAAGGTGGGTGGTACCTCTCATGGTTGAAGAAAAAGAAGAAAAGGAGCAAGCCAACATCATTTCTGTATGCCTTGTTGAAAAAGAAGATTGGCGACAGGTGATCATTGAATATCTTCAACATGGAAGACTCCCGGATGATAAACGCCGCAAGACCGAAGTTCGGCGAAGGGCTGCTCAATTCATTTACTATAAGGACACTCTCTTCCGTCGTTCATTTGATGGATTGTTTCTTCGTTGCTTAGGAGATGAGGAAGCTAAACAAGCCCTAGAGGAGGCTCACTTTGGAATATGCGACGCACATCAGTCGGGTCCTAAGTTACATTACAGGATCAAACGAATGGGTTACTATTAGCCTACAATGGTGCAAGATTCCATGGAGTGTGCTAAGAAATGTGAAGCTTGTCAATATCATGCGAACTTCATCCACCAGCGGCCAGAACCTCTACACCCAACTGTAGCTTTTTGGCCTTTTGATGCATGAGGGCTTGACGTGATAGGACCATTACCAAAGTCATCCAGTGGCCATTTGTACATCTTGGCCGCAACTGATTACTTCTCGAAGTGGGCGGAAGCTGTACCCCTTAGGGAAGTGAGAAAAAAGACGGTGGTCAATTTCATTTGAACTCATTTAATCTATCGGTATGGTGTCCCTCGTTATGTCATAACTGATAATGGAAAGCCATTCTACAACAGGCTGATGACGAAACTATGTGAGAAGTTTGAATTCAAACAATACAACTCCTCCATGTACAATGCCCCAACAAATGGACTAGCTGAAGCGTTTAACAAAACACTCGGCAGTTTGTTAAAGAAGGTGGTATCCAAGACAAAGCGCGACTGGCATGAAAGAATCGAAGAAGCATTATGGGCAAATCGAACAACATTTCGAACGCCTACTCAAGCGATGCCATATTCTCTTGTCTATAGAGTGGAAGCCGTCCTTCCTTTGGAACGTCAAATCCCATCATTACGGATTGCCATTCAAGAAGGATTGACTGGAGAAGAAAATGCCAAGCTCAGACTGCAAGAATTAGAGGCACTTGATGAGAAAAGGCTTGAGGCCCAACAACGCCTTGAGTGCTATGAAGCTCATCTTTCAAGCGCATTCAATAAAAAGGTTAAACCACGATCATTCCAAGTTGGTGACTTAGTCCTTGCCGTTCGAAGACCTATCATCACAACTCATTGTACAGGCAATAAGTTCACTTCAAAATGGGATGGACCTTATGTTGTGCAAGAAGTCTACACCAATGGAGCTTACAAGTTGATTGGTAATGATGGTGTAAGGATCAGCCCCATCAATGGGAAGTTCCTCAAACGCTTCTATGCTTGAAAGTCGAGGATTGCTCCTTGGTAAGAGTTTAAACTTCCCACTATAGCGCTTCAAGAGTATATGATGTCTTCTCAATACCTTTGAAAGCGTACCAATAAGGAGAAATTAATCTCATTCTATGTCACCAATTGCTAGTGTGGCGTAGTGGTTGGATGCCCATGTCACCCTTGAGGGGTCTTGGGTTCGATTAGTGGTGATACCCACTATTACACACTGAGCCCTCTTTTTTGCAAGAAAAAGATAACATAAAAAAATAAATAAATAAATAAATAAAAAAAATTGAACTACGTGATGACTTGATCCCTCCTAAGGGTACATAGGCAACTTAGTATCTTTTGCTAAGTTCAGTCTCGCACTAAAAAAAAAAAAAAAAATTATTATTATCAAATTATGACCAAAAAAAAAAAATTGAAGGAATAGAGAATAAAGTCTTCTTTATTGATTGACAAAAAGGAAATAGTACAGAGGAAAGCATGATGACACATATGAAAGGAATTAAAACAAAAAGACTACGACATCCATTTCAAGTCTTTCAAGCTAGAGCGATTATCTTCCAAAAGTGCTCGTATCTTCTCTAAAGCCTCCATGTCCTGCTCTTCAAGAATGGGGGGTAGATTTGACTTCTTCAAGTTGTTCTTCTAAGGCTTGCACAACATCGTCTTGTTCAACTTGATGAGTTTCAATTTGAGACAGTGATTGTTCTAGTTGAACGAGCTCGGTTTGTAGGCCAACCATCCTCAATCTAACAGTATCAACCTTAGTCTTCAAAGATGCTTTCTTGTGCGATGCTTCAGAAAGGAGGACTTCGACTTCAGCTTCGCGTTGTATTAAGATAGCAGGACTTGGTTGTTTGTTCAGAGATTCTTTCATCTTCAAATAGTCTGCGATACCCTCACAATATTTGTCAACATTTTCGCGCAAGTATTGAGGGTCCACTCCAAACCTTTCAACCCCACTATAAATTTCATGTACTTCAGCTTGTAGGAGGATATTGTCTACGGAAAGATTCGAAAGCTTGCTTAAAAGAATATCTCCTAGCATAGAAGCCCCTTTCCTACACACGGAAGAAATATGTGCCTTGGCCCGAAATGTCAAGACTTCCGGAGGTTTAGTCGGCTGCAAAAATGAAAGAGTTGCCATTTTTGTCTCCATCGAAAGATTGGGCAATGTACCAGCATCAGCAAACTTACGCCTCTTGAGATCCGAATTCTTCGTAGATGGCTTTGAGATAGAAGACTCACTATTTGTAAAAAGATGCGCATGATCAGTAGAAGTCCCTACATCAATACCCTTCATTGGATCTTCGAATGTTTCCAATTGTAATCTGGATCATTACATACCTCCTCTTCAGAAATTTTAATGGCATCCTTAACTGGTACAACAAGCGAACCTTTGAGGCCTTGACTTCGAGCGACTCCGATATGTTGAGATGAGTCTTTTGAATGACGATCATCTTCAAGACGACGTTGTGCAAACTCTAACAAGGGCTGCGGAATGTATGGATCTTGTAGTTCCCTCTTTCCTTTCTGAGATTTGTTGGATGCTAGTGATTTAACATGGAAGGAGGCGATTTTAGCTAGAAAGTCTATTCCTCTGGTAAAATCATCTTTACAAACTCCTTCCCACCATTGTTTGTAGCTATGTCTGACCCGGCTTCCAAAGTCTGTTGCAAAAGCCGAGATGAGTACCCTGGAATTTGTGTTACAACAAGTGAAAGATTGGTAGAATTGGTATAGATCTTTTAAAGAGCCTGTGTGAATTTCTTCCTTCAGGTCACTTGGAATGTCTTGATGAAACCCAAAGCGCCAACTGAATCTGTGGGGACTATATGCTTCTACAATATGTTGGTCTTCACATCGAAGTGACAAGTAGCCCGAGTAAAGGCTCATAAAGTAGTCAAACTTCTGCATGGATAAATGATCATTGTCAATAAATGTCTGGTCATAACTTTTCTTGAAAGTAGTCCCGTGCCAAAGGAAGTTGGTGGCAGTTCGTATGTGCTTTCGGGCGAAGAATTTGCTGAATGGAGAGGTGTAGCCTACACCAGAGTATTTAGTCATCAAAGGATCACATAAATTGTCATGGGTGGTGCAGTTGCTTCTGAAAAAATGACTTATCCAGGCGTAAAAATAATGAATGGCAAAACTAGCCCCAGACTTGCTCGGAGTAGGAGAGGAAGAAATGGTGTTAAGTCCACGATAAATGCTAGCCAATACTGAAGCAGCAAGGCCAAATGAGCGACCATTGGCCATGGAATTGGCGATCTTGAAAGTTCCTGGACGGATGCTATTCTGATCCTTGATTGGAAAGACAAATATGCACAACCAACAGGAAAGAAGTGCCGATAAGTAAGTCTCCTCCTTTAAGTCACCCTCAACTTGAAGATTCGCAAAGACCCTGTGTTCTTTATCAGACCATGGTCCATGCTTGTTTATCTTGCCTAAAGGATTTTGACTACACTTGGGAATGGTTGTCTGTCTTGCTGGTTTCCTAGGAGCCAGGTACTTGCTATTTCCTTTATACCAAAAAGTAATCCAGTCGTGAACACTCACTTTCCCTTGTCTTTTTAGTCGGTTTTGAAGGTGATGATACACCATGAAAAGGTAGCGACAGCTGCGTGGCAGGTAGGGTCGTCCTTGGTCGTTGGTTCCATCTAGCTCTTGCACATTGGGTACTACTTCATCATAAAATGCACCTGTGCAAGGAAGTCCACCAAGAATGGAAAGATCCCACGGTGTGATGGAAATTTCTCCAACTAAGGTATGGAGGGTATTGGTCGACGGACTCCAACACTCACAAAATGCTTTCATAAGATTCTCATTATAATCATATGTGAACAAGGAGGCAAAGACAGCACTATAGAGATGGGTCGCATCAAGGAGGTGTTTACATCGACTCAGAACATCTTCTAACCAATCCCAATAAAGGAAGAAGTAGGAAAATCCTCCATTCGTACTGAAAGATGAATCCCAATTGGCACGTTGTGCAATTATCTCTCGTCCCAAAGTGTTGTAAGGTTTTAACTTAGCAACATTTTTGTGATGCGAAGAAAGAAGGATAGTTGTCCCTAAGTTAGAGCTGCCATCAGAAGGAATGACTTGTGACCATTTCGGCAAATTGATAGGATAAGAATTACGGCCCCATCTCTTTGAAAATCTTCCAATTATGGGTGGACGAACAATTAAAGTCGTAGCTTTTGCATCCTTGTCGTCTTTCTCTTTACAAATGAATAAGGCTGGTTCTTGGCCAATCTTTGAATCCTTAAAAAAGAGCATCATGATAGCTGTGAAAAAAAAAAAAAAGGATTAGTACATACAAAGCATTGTTAAAAAAAAAAAAAAAAAAAGGGTAAAAAGGTAGAGTTTCTATGCACAGGATTACGCTACCCACTAAAATAAAAAGGCAGAGTTTTTCTACACAGTATTACGATACCCACTGAAGACTACGCCTATGCAACTCAATGCATGCCCCATATGGCCTTATATAGGGAAACTTCTGAAACTAACAAACAAAAAGAGGAAAAGGTCCAGGCAGTTAAAATATCTTGCTTTCAAAAGATCTCATACCGACCTTGAAAAAATTAAAAGCTCATAAATGCATCATGGTGTCAGAAAGAAAAATACTGCACTAGACTTCAGAAAAAAAAGGCTTATAGGCTTGCAAAAGTACACATGTCATCTAAAATACTACTGCACTAGATTTAGGATGAAGTTCTAGCTTGCGTAGTGTTCAAAGCAACTTACGCTACCGACCTTGAAAGCAGAGATACTTACTAAGTTATCAATGTCAAATACTGTCAGAACCGCAATGTAGACTAAAATGGCAACAAGTCCAACAATGCCTGTCGTCTCCCTTCCAGATTTTTTTTTTTTTTCTGACAAAATTTCACAAAAAGATCAATGCACAGAAATCTGCTAAGGACTCCGAACAACAAAACCCAGAAAAAGACGTGCACAGTGGAGCCATGACGCGCCATCATGCGTGGCCAAAAACTCCCAACGTCCTGCGGGTTTCTCATTCAAATCTGCACAAATCCGAGAAAATTTTTACAAAACCGGTGACACCACTAGATCCAGCGGCCCTCGATGTGCAAAACCCAGAAAGCTGATCAACAATAGAGTCCTCACGCGCCTCCACGCATCGCTACAATCTCTCAATGAACCGCGGCTTAGTCCTTCAAATCTGGGCAAACCTGTTCATAATTTCATGAAACTGACCCTACAGGGGTCTTTTACGGCCTTAGATCGACAAAGCCAAAAAAATTCGAGACCAAAAAAGCTTCCACGCGCCTCCACGCGCCACCAGAAGATCACTTATCAACAGCTTCCGTTTCACGTGCTCCCATGCGCTGCCGGAAGATCACGCGCGCCGGAAGGTTCTTCACGCGTGCACACGCGCCATGCGCTGACACGCGCGCCTTAGGGCTATGACGTCATGGATGACGTCATCCCCCACTACTGTCTGACCCGTTTAACCCGAACCGATTCGTTGATCCTGACCCGGTCCGAACCACCAGAAACTAAAAAAAAAAAAATGCTTTGACCAAATTTGACTTTTGACTTCGATCAAAAAGTCAAAATTTTCAAAAGGGGCCTGTCCCATTCGATTTTTCGCATACATTCCAATTTTGGGATCCATTTCTTTGTTCGAGATTCGAAAATTGTGCAAATTGTCCAATTTCCAAAAAGTTGATTTTTGTACAAATCCTAACCAAAAGTCAAAATTTTCAAGAAGGACCTATTTTGCCTAATTTTTCGTGTAGATTTTGATTTTAGGGTCTATTTCTTCATTTGAGAATCCGAAATTGCTCAAATCATGTTTTTCTACAATTATTGGCTTAAATGTGAACTTTGACCAAGAATCAAGATGTCCAAGCAAAGCTTGTCATATTCAGATTTTCATGTAGATTTTGATTTTGAAATCCGCTTATTTGTTTCGGACTTGGAAACTACCTATGTGACCTACTTCTCCAAAGTACTAGCAATGTTCAAAAAATTAAGCTCCCAAAATCAAAATTTAAGATTCATCCACTTGGTCTAGGTTCCCTCAGGGTTATTCTCTATACTTCGGCAAGACTTTCCTTCCAAAGTACAAATGAACTCTCACAAGTATGTCTTGAACTTGAAATTACACTAGGTCACTAGTTCAACGTACCATTCCTGTTCAGTGCCTACCAGTCTCCAACCTACCATTCTCGTTCGGTGCCTACCGTTCCTACCTACCATTCGATGCCTACCAGTCAAAAAATCTACCATTCTCACCTAAAATTCTCAATTGCCATTCTCAACTACCCACCTACCATTCTTCGTTTCTCCACTATAAATAGAAGGGCCGGGTTCAAAAAAAAAAAAAAAAAAAACTCATCAAAAAGAAAAAAGAAAAAAGAAAAAAAAAAAAAAAAAACACACTGAATCATGAAATGAAGATTTACTTCTTTCAAATTTTCAAGTCCTCCTTCTCACAGCCATTTCTCACTATGCCCTCATCATTCTCAACATTTAGCAACAAATATTGCTTCATAATCCATTTGAAATCAACCCTCTCATGGTTCGGTAGAAACCCTCTTCACAACATCATTGTAGTTTTGAGATCCAAACAAATTTTGTTTCTCCCCTTAATGACCATATTTGTTCATAAAATTACTCATAACACGGTCTGCATTGCGGTTCCATGCTTCCTCAGACTTGGTTGGCCAGGACATCCAAGTCTAGCAGAAGCACCTGTTCCTAACCTCAAGTCTCCTGTAGTCTCTTTCCAATTGCTTGGTCTTCCAGCAGAGGCAACAGTTCGGAACAAACAGCAACTTGGCTGGTTTCTAAGACCAGAATCACAAGTTAGCTCCATCTTTCATTCTTTTGTGCTTTTCCAACAAGAAACAGTGAATGAAGATGGTAAAAAGTGTTGGGGTATCCTACAAATTGTCTTTCATCCAACACTTGAAACAACCTCCAAGGCACCAGCTCATCAGAATTCAGCCTTTGGAGCCGGTAAGTGGTCAGTAGAGCCTTATTCCATCTCCCCACCAGTGTGGGACCCAAAGGTCATCGTTGCTAGTACCTCAAAGCACACTTTCTGGAATTACTCCAACTTAAATTCAGCTTGAAGTATTTTAGAAGGCATTCTTCTGAAATTACTTCAACTTAACGTCCGTCAGCATGGTCTCATCACACATGCACATTCTATGACTTGCTGCCGAACCTCATTCAGCATGCAGTCAGTCCCGGATCCCAAGTTGTACTTCCCATAAACATCTACACCAGAGGATCCCTAACGTACAGGGCCAGCGCCATGGTGGCGTGTGTTTCACCCATTCACTTTGCTTCATCCCCATCTTCTTCACATAGTCACCATCTCCACTTCATCTCCATCGTCTTCTTCTCACAAACCATCAACATCCCTAGAATCCCTAAGCTTCTGAAATTACCTCAACTTAACTTGAATGATGCAATAACACATGCGCATTCAACCACTTTCCCACATGTCTTCGCTGTAATCCGAAGTATACTCTTCTGAGATAACTTCACCAGAAGTTCTTAAAAACACGAGGCTAGCCCCATGACTCTGCATGCTGTACCCAGCCACCATCCTCGCATCCTCCCCATCTTCTACACCCTGTGATCGCCGCCAACGATCCAAAATACTCTTCTGAAATTACCTCAGCTTAACCTCTACCGAAATGAGTCAGTCTTGCAAGTACATCCAACTTCTTGCAAACAACTTTCAGCCTTACCAACCCACTTCAAGTACCATGGAACACTATTTTTGAAATTACTCCAACTTAACTTTTGCTGAAAAGGCTCGGTTATACGAGTACATTCAAATATTGGCAGACCCTTTTTCGATCTCATCAAATCCTGTCATATGGGTGGGTCTACTCTTCGAAAATTATCTCATCCTTCTAAAAGCTCCACCACCTTCAATTACTTCATTTGAAGAGCCAAGTGTAAAAATCCATTTTCGAAACTCATTCCCACACTACACTCTGAAACTGTGTGCGTGAATGAGTCTCGAGGAGGCATTTGTAGAGAGGAAAAATTCCCGACCTATCACAAGCTGACACGTCATACTACAAAGTCCACAAAATACAGTCAATTACAAAGTGTCACGTATTGCTGCTAGGTTTTACTATCACTACTTAGAAGCCAATGGAAATTTGCCAAGTGTCATGCAAAAACCAATCACGCATTAGCGCACGTGTAAGCGATGACTTAATCGATCCAGCGCGTGTAAGCGATGACATAGGCGAACTAATCAGGCTGTGACATGTGTCACCAATCAGACTCCACCACGTGTCACTCATCCGCCTTCAAATTCCTATAAATAGAAGCCTTCCTAAGACATTTAGGAAGACACACAAAAAGCCATCTGAAGCACAGAAGTAGAGAAGCTCTGCAGGAATCAAGCCTCGAAGCCTCCAAGAACTTCAAGAACTTCAACCTCAAGATCAAAGAACATTCGAAGCAGAATCATCTAAACTATTTGCCTAGATCCAAACGTTTGCGGGAATCAAGCCTAAAGTGTCCGAAAACATCAACAAATCACAAATCAGTGAAGCTCTACGGATCCAAGCTTCTAAAGCCCCGAAGAACTTCCACCACAAACCTTCGAAGACGAAGAACACACGAAGAACACGAAGAACGTGAAGAACAAAGGATTCCTAACAAGCTCATAGCTAGAGAATCATTGTAATTCCGTTTCAGTAATCTTCGATCCATCCCTCAACCAAATTGAAGGATATTTTGTGTTCAAGTCAAAATCACATTACCACAAATCCAAATCAATAAGTCTTGCAAGGAGATTGAATCAGAGGATCACTCTTTTGTAATCACAGAGAATTGTACCATACAATCATCAATATAAATTCTCATTTGTGAAACTATTTTACTTGTTTGATTCATTTCGAACCGAGAAATTTAGTTGTCTACAACACTTTCTTGATTTTTCTATCTTAAAACCTTCAATTCAAATACATTCTACAACATTTCACCTACGTGCAATTGAGAAACATCCGGATCAAAAAAAGCAAATAAAAAATTGAAATTTTAAAACACAAAATCTAGTAAATTTTCATTCACTGGCAATGACTTTCTTGGTAACCAAACAGGGAAGGAAAAAAAAAACCTAGATGGAGAAAGTTGATTTCATTCTAATTGTTATTTGTTTCTACATATGAACCAAAAATGTTAACAAGATTTTTGGTTGTTATTTGTTACAAATATGAGATGTGTTTCTCTTGAAGAGGAAGTAGGAACCCAGTCAAAGCTCTCCATGGAAATCAGCGAATCAAGTATATTATCAACTTCTGAATAGAAGTACCAAAATATACCACACTGAACCAAGGCAAAAGTCAAGATCATCAATCATTAGTTTTGATGAAGACAAAAGCTTCTACGATTACATGAAAGAGGAGTTCTTGACAAAAAATGGAACCATTGGTCATGTATTGTGATGCTCAAATTGATTGAGTGTGGGTTGTATAGATGTGTTTGAAGTCCCACATCAATCATTTACTGGGTTGATTTAAGTCATTACAAATGGTATTAGAGTCCATCTAATAATTTTGTGTGGGCTCAAGATGTCAAAAATATTTAAATAGAGTTCGTTATGACCTAGATTAATTAGGTATTGATCAAGTGTGTTGTGTAAGTGTATTTTGGATTTCACATCACACATATAGCCTTATAGCTCAATGATATCATCTCTTCTCCTTTATGAAAATAATCAAGATTCAAATTGTACTAAGTATTTGACATCACTAGGAAATAATATCTTGGTGAACACACTTTTCTTGGCCAAAATGGGCGTTTGCCACTTTCGCCTAAAACAAGTAGCAAAATGCCCTTGTTTTGAAACTATTTAGCCATATGCTCCTGTTTTAAACTCGATTTTCTAAAAATCGAGTTTCAATGAAAAACTCGATTTTTAGAAAATCGAGTTATAGGAAAAAAACTTTAAAAAAAAAAATTACATGGAACTCGAGTTCCATGTAACATTTTGCAAGTAACATTTTGCCAACACGCGCCCACACGCGTCGCCTGGGTTTCTGGTTTCTCCTGCACGCATCGGTGGAAATCTCACGCACCATCCATTCACCGAAGAACTACGTCAGCTTCTTCTGACTTCAGCAAAGCCACACCAACTTGATCCACGTTAGCCCTAGCTACGTCATCAGCCACGCAGCTCGCCACGTCAGCAGTGTTGCCTCATTAGCACCATGTCACCTAGCTAACCATTAACCTGGACCGACTTGACCTGGACCACTCGGTTCTGACTCGTGAGCACTGACCGATGACTTTGACAAGGATTCGTTGACTTTGACTTTTGCATTGACCTTTGACCAAAAGTTAAAATTTCTAAAAAGACTTATCTTGCTTAGTTTTTTGTGTAGATTCCAATTTTGGACTCCGTTTCTTCATTTAAATCTCCAAAATTTGTCAATTGGAACATTCTTCATTGTGGTTTCTTTAAAGGCATTCTTCAAAGTATCTCCAAGGGATCTTCTCATGCTTATCCAATCTCAAGCCTTCATCAAGCTTCTGCCTTAAGTTTGAGAAAGGGTGTTAGAGATATATTAGACATATTAGCCCAATGTCATAAGTTCAAACCCACTCCTACTTGTACTAGTAGTATAGAGTTTAGTCGCCTTTTTTTTTTTTTTTGATAATCGAAAGAGGGGGCAGGGGCGACCATTTGTGACTAACCCCCCAGGGCGTGACCTAATAGGGGCACCCTCCCGCTAGGGAATGTTGGATTGAGCCATAACTACTGTGACCGGGGCGCCACATACCTTACCCTAGCACCTCAAGAGAGCCAACAGGAGAGGCACATTGCAAGCTAGGAACCCTCCTCCCACACGGTACCCGCCATGACTCGAACAAGGGACCTTGTGCTTGCATGTGGGATCTCTCCCAACTGGGCCACCCCTCCTGGGGCTTAGTCGCCTATATATACTCATGTTAGGGTTCATTGTAACACAAGTTATTGTATTACACTCTTATACAATAAAGATGTAACACTTAAGGGATTCCTCCGTGGATGTAGGCCGACAAGGCTAAATCACGTAACCCTCGTGTTCTCGGTGTTCCTATTCTATGCTTCCCCTTCCGCATCCACTCTAGCATATACAACATGGTATAACACATCTTGTTGCTAATATATTTAACAAGATGAAGTTCTTTCCATCAAACTTAATAGATCTCATAAGGGAACTCTTAGTGGTTAAGCTCAAGTCTAGTAGTCCCAATCCCCCTTAACTTTTCGTTTATCTCCACCTCTCTTTCTCTCTTTCTCCAAACAGGTTTTTATGAAGTCATGTATTTTCTAGCAGTTTTTCTTGAATCCAACCATGTTCTATTCTATCATATTTTACCTCGGTTCATCTCATTTGTGCTCGAATCAAACTGCATTGATGGTTCATTATAGCTAGACTTTTGGTGGAGCAGCCAGGTTAATTGGAAGAGTTAAAGGCACGATCATATCTAGTCAATATCTTTTGTTTTTAGTATGTTATTTGATCTTTTAGAATATTTGTATGGATCTAATGGCTAAACAATGAACAAAAAAGAATTAGAAGCTTTCACAAAAAGCAAAACCCAAAAAGACATTGGATAAAGCTTGAAGTTACAAGCACAATTATATATTATTTTGTTTACTAATTCTTTTGTAATACTTATTAAACCAAATTTAAAAGCATGTTATGATTATTGTAATATATTACTTCATAATATTTGTGTTTATCATTTCTAACAATCTTATTTGTGGAAATTTGACAACTTTTTTATAAGAAATGTTTAAACTACATCTTTCACCTTTACTTGGAGCTGATTTAGCTTTTAAATAGTTGAAATTAGACAAATATTTAAACCTGAACATGTTAACATTTAACCTAAAAGTTTTTCGTGCATCGCATAGTTAGCAACTAGCTATAATGAATATTAAAAACCACTTTTTCTTTAAAGAGAAATTGTGGAAGCTACCAAAGAAAAGGTCAAGAGGCCGTAGCCAATTAATTTGACATCAACACACTTATCTATTATGAAAAACCACTGCGCACCATTGGCGTGATGGTCATTCCACAAATAATAAGTATTTGTGGGGTGTGGGGGGCAAGAACCAAGATTCAAGTCTTCAGGAGAGAATTTTACATATATATATATACACTTAGATTATGATAGAATAGAATTCTATCTTATAAAAAAAAAAGTCATGAAAATTATTATATATATGAATTTTTTTTAAAATAATTTTTTTTTAAATGTACCATCTTAAATTTTTTAGTAACTGTGCATCCTACCAATTTTATCTGACCCTCCTCTATAATTGGACCTCAATAGACTCATGTCGGTCACATCTGGACATTACAAAACGTGATCACTATGAAGCTTTGATAAGTTGCATCATGATCACACTTTGCCAGATCCTACGTCCAACATCAAAAATCCAAGCAGCAAAACGCCATAAATTTTTTGTTGTTTTCAAGTACAGAGTCAGTGGCCAGGTCCTCTATGATCTTTGTTTTCTATTGCTGCGGTCGGCTAAACTTTTTCTTGTTCACAGGCTTTCTGTACTAGGGACTGTTTCTGGGACAGCAAATAACTAGTCCAGCTGTGTATTTATCATGATTCATACAAATCTATCATGCATATCAACTCTCATTTCTAACAATTTTAGCTTGGTGTGATTAATTTTTTTAACTGAAAAATAACATTTTGGTCCAGAGTTACCGTTAATTTATTTCTTACATTTTGGTAATGAGAGATGCTATGTCTACAACAATTTTACAATATCTTTACAACAAATCACAGTTGGTTAGTTGTTATTGGTACAAATTTGAAATTAACACTAAGATTACTTTTTTGCCCCAACAATAATAACCAATAACAACCTGCCACTTACGATTTGTTGTAAAAATATTGTAAACATATCATTTCTCTTTGGTAATAGTCAAATTGGTCCATTTTATTTTCAATTTGCAATAATTATGGGTCCAATTTTGGGTTTAATTAAGTTGCTGAGTTGACATGTGTATCTACTGGAGTAGAAGGTTGATAAATTTGAATTATGTTATTGTGTTTGGTTGTCAAGAAAATGTAAAAAACCTGTGATTTTATGGTATGGACCAAATTGATAATAACACCAAAATGTAGGAACTAAAATAGAATTTCGTCCTTAATTCTACCTACCATTTCAGTTTGCATTGTAATGATGGCTATAAATATTGTCAAACTGAAGTTTTAGCCCAAAAAAAAAAAAGTTTTACCATTTCAGTTTGCGTTGTAATGTTGGGCATAAATATTGTCAAACTAAAGTTTCACCCACACCCGCCCCCCCCCCCCCCCCCCAAAAAAAACTATTCCAAATTTTTTTTTTTTTTTTTTTTGAGGATCAATACGACGAAAAAAGGGTGGCTCATGTGTGATATCATAGCCGACCACACCCCACAGATACATCGCTTGTGAGTACCACCAGCACATAATGATGGCCAATTTGCAATTTGCATTGTAATGATGGCCATAAATATTGTTAAACTAAAGTTTCACCACCCCAAAAATAAATAAATAAATAAGTTTTTACCATTCTAGGTTACATTGTACAATGACCATTGTAAAGTTGTAATTTACAACTATGTATTTTGTTGGCTTTTATTCCATGCCAAATTTGATTGTAATTATTATCAATCGTTTATACCCTGTATTTGTTGTGGGATTTGTTGTAAGGGGTGTGTGATAGAGAGAGTGTATGAAGACTTAAGCATTTAAAGATTGAAGGATTCTTGCGAGTGTCTCACGACCTAGCATCTCTCGAAGTGAATCATGTGCCAGGCACATGCTGGAATGCGAAGAGTCAGGCCAGGTGGAGACAACTGTGTCTCGCGAGTATCTCGCGGGTAAGGCCTTCTCGCGAGACACCCGCGAGGCATTCTGTTTTGCCAGCCTGTACTGATTGAGTCACACTTTCTGTACCTATCCTATATATACCCTTATTACCCACAAATGTTGTGGAATGCTTCAGAGAGAAAACCCTAGCCAAACACATTGAGAATTAGAGATTATCATACCCACTTTTCTCTATACACTTGCTTGTAATATTTCCTCAACTCTTCCATCTCCATTTTCCATATTTTTGAGAGGTTGATAGCCCAAACACTTACCACACCTTTGAGAGTGTTGAGTGACGTTTTAGTGCTGCTGGGAAGCATTGGAAGGAGCCTAGAATGGCAAATGCAACATGGAGCTTGTTGCGGGATCTGGAGAACTAAGACAAGACACGGTTCCGAGAAGCCTTGTTGGAGTAGGAGCTTGAAGGGCTTAGGTACATCGGGTAGACTAGGCTTGGAGGGTCTCTTGCTAACCCATGTATCTCAACTGATTGTCTAGTGGATCGATTTCCGCTTGGAGGGTGGCGGAGAGGTTTTTCGCTGAGTTCTTCAGTTTCCTCTTCGATAACACGTCTCGGTGTTATCTGTGTTTGCATCCTTCTTCCCTACTCTTGTTCATTTCATTTTTACTGATGTGTTGCTTTAAATATGGATTAGAGTAGTTGTTTTGCTTATACGCTTGTGTTTACACTATTCCGCACTTATCATTAAGTTAATGTAAAATCAACCAAGCCGTAATTTTAATTTGGGGGTCTAAACCGCTCGTGTGTTTTCGACACATTTTCGAGCTTTCAACCATAAATATTGTCAAACTTAAGTTTCACCCAAAAAAAAAAAAAAGGTTTTTACGAAATCTTTGATTTTATATACTGTAATTTATAACTGAATTTTTGCAAAACCTAAGTTTAGAATCAATAAATAGATGATTTTCTAGATTTTAGTGAAACTTTGAATTTTTTTATAAGATTATAGAAATTTATTTGATATGTATTAAAAAAAAACAGTTACTTTGCTTTCTTTCTTTTTTATCCTAAAATACCGATTCCTTCTCTATAACTGCATCAATTGAGCTGCCTTTATATTCACATCTTCTCTCAACAAACTCCGAAAGGCATGCACATAAACAAAAAAAAAAAAATTTAAAAATTAAAAAAAATAATAATAAAATAAAATTACATATAGCAGGTGCATCTGAGTTTGCGTGTCTCTGAGAGAGGGAATGGAGGACAAAAGGACTCATGAATTGCCTGAATTATATGCACCGAATGGAGGAGAGGGACCTTATAGCTATTCTCAAAACTCCAATTATCAGGTATTCTTTAATATTTAGAAGAACTTCTTTTTCTTTTTTCTTTTCTTACTTTTCCTGCCATTCATTGGGGTGTTTGTTGAAAGCATCAACGCCTTGTATGAAATCTGTTGGAAACTAAATTAATTTATACTGTCCTGCTTCATAGCAATCACTTGTAATTTCCAAGCACAGTGGACCAAGTTACTTTCCTATGAGAGTCAATAACTATTTTCTACACAGAACCTGGGATGAGTAATTGAAAGTACTGTTTAAGAAAAATAATTGCAGAAGATGAATGTCTTCACATTACATTATCCAGAGAGAATATGGTGGAAATAACAATTTGAGGACATGACAGTCTTTTAATATAAAAGTAAAGAAATGTCATACCGGTGCATAAAACTTTCATTTTTGCGAAATATATATAGGAGAGGTGATTGAATGTTGGAAGTATTGTAATATTGATTACATTCCGAATCTAGCTTACGTTAGAATTCTTTGTCAAATTTAGGTTAATGCAGCCAATCAAAATATATAGTGATTTTCATGGTTCTAATTATGATAATCACCCCTTGTTCTGTAGAGAGGAGTTGTGGAAGCTGCCAAAGAAAAAATCAACGAGGCTATAGCCAATCACTTTGACATCCAGACCTTTTGTGGTTCTAAAAACCCAGTTTGTATTGTAGATTTGGGTTGTTCTACAGGAGCCAATACCTTCGTTACAGTGCAAAACATAGTAGAGGCTATAAAACTCAAATACAAATCAAAAGGAGTAAATGCTCAAATCCCAGACTTTCTAGTGTTCTTTAATGACAATGTCTCCAATGATTTCAATACTCTGTTCAAGTCCCTCCCTCCCAATAGGCAATACTTTGCAGCTGGGGTACCGGGTTCGTTCCACGGTTGCCTGTTTCCCAAGGCATCTCTGCATTTGATTCACTCCTCTTGTGCACTAAACTGGCTCTCCAAGATTCCCATTGAGGTTATGGATGAAAGTTCTCCTGCGTGGAATAAAGGGAAGATCCACTACACAAATTCAGCAAAGGAAGTTGAGGAGGCTTATGAAACTCAATTTGCCAAGGACATGGAGTCCTTCCTATTTTCTAGAGCACAAGAGCTTGTGGTTGGAGGGTTACTAGTACTACTTGTACCTGCCGTCCCTGATGTCATGAGCAATTCTGACACATTTACTGGTACAGAGCTAGACATTCTAGGATCTTGCCTAATGGATATGGCCAAAGTGGTAAGCAAGCAATTCCTCTCCATTAAACCAGGATGACTGATGCGATTGATAATTTAGTTGGTTTTTTTCCACACACTGGTTAGCAAGATATATAGCTAGGACACAATTTTCCTTTCCCCCACTACACTGTGTGACAGCTCAAATAGGTATTAAAGTGGAATTTTAATCAAATGGTTTTAATTAAACATGTGATAGGTTTTTTCCACTTCCACATAGATAGTCTTATAAAATGTCATGTAATAGCTTGAAGGAATCTCCTATAACCTGGTTTAGAGAAAAACTTTGTCCCAACTTAGTTCAACTTTCACCAAGTGGAATTGAGATATAAATTGTCCATCCTAAACTATAATGGGACATTTACAATATTATGCACTTCAAAAATATTGTACTAACCTCAGAATTTGAGATCAATTTATAATTTGTCTGCTTTACAATTTATATCAATATTAAAATTAGCAAATTAAGGGACAATATTCACCAAAGTTATGAGAAATTGACACTAATATTCCCACAATATGATACTTTGACTAGATTAGATGGTTGATACTAGATAGACATTGTGAATTAATCTCGAATAAGGGTGTTTATTGCAATATCTATATTCTAGACTAGAGTGTATATAAAAATGCCATGTAAGTTGACACTCGACAACAGCAATTATAGGATGAAGGTTAGCATAGACAGTGGTTGTTACATTAGGTTATTAAGGTTGTTCTTTATTGTAGGGATTAGTCGAGGAAGCAAAAGTGGATTCTTTTAATGTGCCAGCTTATTACACCCCCCCTAAGAAGTTGAAGGCATTGATAGCAAGAAATGGAAATTTCAGCATTAAGAGAATGGAAGTATTGAATAACCAGAAGAAGCATCTTATCTTGCAAAGCGCCTCGCTGCATTCTTTATACTTGAGAGCCGTATTGGAAGGAATAATTGAAAAACATTTTGGAAATGAGATCCTGGATGAGTTGTTTAATCGCTTCACTCACAAAGTTGAAGGATCATCATTTTTCTTAAATCCAGAAACTGATAAATTAATCATATTGTTTGTCCTTCTTGAACGCAACAATTAGATTTCATTGTTATTCCAGCCAAATAAATCTTATCATTTGTCATAAATGCATAATCTCTCATTACAATAAGCTAAGAGCCTTGTACTTGTAGCTCAATTGATTGACACCTTCTAGTGTTTCTAAAAAAATCCATCATTCAAATTTCTCTTCCCCAATTATTGATGTATTCTACTTATCAAAAAAAAAAAAATTTATTGATGTATCCAAAAAAAATTTTAAAAGAAAAAAAAAGAAAAAAAAAAAAAACTTTGTGTATACAATTACCCACTTATTCATATCTCTAAACTCTAATTTTGTAATCATTTGTAGAATCCTAACATTTATTTTCTTTGATGTTCTATTTTTATTCAATTAAGCTAGGGACACAATAAAAATTTACAACATTCTCTAATAGAAGGAATGCTTGAATTTTCCAATGCTTATTTGCATTGTTTATTAGATGCTAAACAATGGTTTCCACTGGTGAAAGATCAATGAGAAAAAAAATTAACTAAATTGACATTGGTTTCCAATGAGTTCTAGCTCAAGAAGCACTTTCTTTTCCCATAAGAACGGATGGGGGGTGAGGGTGCATGGGTAACTTACAAAAAAAAAAAAAAAAAAAAAAAAAAAAAAAAAAAAAAAAAACTAACTAAATTGTACAAAATCTAAAGGTGATGTTGTGGATTTAAAGTCCCACCCACTCCTGTAACTTACCATTAAACAAAGGCAAACAAATTTTGAAACACTTTACATCGTTATTATAGGACTGCATGCTTCTTTTTATGATTGGACTGTATACAAATTTCATTTATTTATGTTTATAAATATGGTATCGTAATTATGCTCAATATACATTTTAAATGCTTCAGTATTAATTGAAGTTGCTTTCCTATTGATGGAAGCATATGTAATTCTCTTTTTTATTATCTTGATGTGGATTGGCACAATGCTTGATACTCATGTTTTTGTCACCGGTTTATATCATTTTTAATAACTTGATTGAAGCATTTGCTTGAAAACCTAGGGACCCTGATAGATCATATTTAACCTAGGGAAATTGTGAAAGATCTTTTGACGAATTTTTTATTTCTAGACGGTTATAGACATAGTGATAATGATTTTTTTGGCAGCTTCCATTTGAAATTGTTGGGGAATTTCTAATTTAATGTCTAGAGTATTAAGAGACAAAACTACCGTACAGTATTCAGTAGTTCTATTAAGATGTATGGTGATCCAATTTTGTATGAATTTAAGGTAATTTTTTACATTTAACTAGAGGAATTTTGCTTGCTGTTGTCTTGCTATGGTGACTGGTTTATAAATTTTTGGCTGTATGGAGATAAGTGAACCAAATAATTGCATTTCAAATATATGGTAACCAGATACATAGGCGTTTGTAATTTTGTATGTGGTTAACTTCTAAATGATCATATGCAGTACATCCATACATGGGATGGCACTCTACATTGCTTGTGCCTATGATACAGCTGACTATAGTTTGGTGATTGCTTAAATGATTGTCAATGTTATTAGTTATTACTATTACTATTACTATTACTAGTACTGGTATTATTATTATTATTATTATTATTTTTACCACTATTATTATTTTGGCTAGGGGAAGTCAGGCTCACCCCTATAGGGATGAGCTGGAGGCACCACTAGGCCATGAGGCCTTTGGAAATTTTTATTATTTGCTAACATCTGTATTTGTCTCATTTAGTTCTATATGAAAATTTGTGTGTCCTTGGGCAGAACAAAGAAAATCACCCTTGCAGCGTGCAACATATGAATATCTGAGAGGAAAGATATTGGATGTATTTGCAGACTATCGGAAGGAAGCAGAGGATCATCTCTCGAAAGCTGTAAGTGAGAAGAAATTGTTAGTTTCAACATTGCCATGTCTTGTAGTGCTCCAGTTGAGTTCTTTTTCAAACTTGGCTGTTCCATGTTCCAGGTTAAGTTGAATCCATCACTTGCAGATGCTTGGCTGTGTTTAGGCTTCTGCTTGGCTGTGTTTAGGCAACTGCATTTGGAAGAAGGGAAATCTTTTTTGGGCAAAGAACTGCTTCACTCTTGCATTAAGCAAGGTTATTGCTGATATTGGATTTCTGTTGATCTTATCAACAGACCTTCCTTTGTGTTTTCATATCATTTTTTTTACTGATAAGTTTTTGTTTTCATATCTGTTACTAAAAGATGGCCATAATTGTCTCATCCAGGGTCCTGACAAAAAAATACTTTGTCAGTTGTCTATGCTTGACAGAAGAATGGCTCAAGGCAAGGCTTTTTTACCTGTTTCGGAAACCACTTAATGCTGTAGTCAGCTTTTCCTTGGTTCTTTGGGGCTTGTGGAAATAAATAAGAAGCCAAGAATGTTTAGCTTGAACTTTTGGCTTTCTGGGGCTTTATGTCTGGCTAAAGGGGCATGCTAACAAAAAAAAAAGAAAGAAAAAGAGAACTATTAATGGGATAAATTGGATAGAAATTTCTATTTTTTAAGTGTACAAGTCAGAAGAGAAACCTTATTTTTATAATTACCCCTTTTGTAGGAACTGAGAGTGAGGCAGAACTTGTCGAGGAAAGCATTCAACATGCTAAGGAAGCTATTACTTTGGATGTCAAGGATGGGAATTCTTGGTGTAAGAATTTTTTAATGCTACCATTATCACAATGCGGAATTGACTTAAAACATATAATTTACTTGTGATTTTTGGTCATCTTTGTTCTGGCTAGCTTCACTGTAATATAGCTGACAAATTGCTCATCATGCTGCACATGCATATATATTAGTTCTGGGACAGAAGTACACAAATATGATGTCTCTTTCTACATTAAGCTGCTCTTATTATTTTCTAGTTACTTAGTTTTCTTGAAAATCTGACAGAATGCTTATCATTCCATCTACTTCTTTTTCTATATCCTGTAATATGGTTAATTTTATTGATAGACAACCTTGTAAATGCATGCCTTACAAGCTTCTTTGTGACTGGAGCTTGGGATCACAGCAAACTTCGGCAGTCTTCAAAAGCATACCAAAATGCTGTAAGTCTGCAGCGTAAGAACTTTCCCTAGGAATTTTCTGGTTCAAGATGATTTTCTCATGATTATGGTTCGCCAAGCATGTTGAATTTTCTCTCATATTCTATTATATAAAGGGTTTGTTGTCATTTCTTATATTATATCAGGAGAAAGATGATAGAATGAAGTCCAAATAGGTGAAGCCCCTTAAATATGGGTTTGTCTCTACTTAAAAATATGGGTGTAGGGGCATTTTTAGGATCCCAAATAGGTGAAGCCCCTTAAATAGTAGTATATATATATATATATAGTAGTTGGTCCAAATTTGGTTCGGTTGGCTTTTCTACATTGAATTTATTGATGAAAGGAGGCTCTATTGAAGCTAGGTACCACTTGAGTCCTTAGGAGAATATCGTTCTGTGAATCAGAGAGTCCTTGAGAGAATTAGTGATTGTCCTCAGTAGAGTTTCTATAGGCGAGTCATAGAGTGCCCCTAAGAGGTTCAAACATAGTCCTCGAGACTCAGAGATAGTCCCTAAAAGGGTTAGAGAGTTTCCTAGGGAGACTTATAGAGTGTCCTTGAGAGGGTTAAAAAGAGTCATCGGGAGAGTGTCCAAGAGAGTTAGAGACAATCCCTAAAAGGGTCAGAGCCATAAGAGAATTAAAAAGAAGCAGAAAGAGCTAGCCCCCTTTGCCAAATTTTCTTCTTCCTTTTAAAGAGAGATGTGCAATTGTAGGTGCTCAAGGGAATATGTGGTGGTCAGTAATAGAGAATGTGTGCCTGTATGTGTCTTTTAAGTGGGACCTCCTAGTTTCACTATCAAGATAGGAAGGGGAAGTGGACACTAGAAGCATTTTGGGACTGTAGATAGCTCCAGGCTTTTCCATACTTGGACAGGCTAGGGTTTTGAGCTAATGATAGCGTAGAGCTTAGCCATACCTAGACGGGCCAAGGTTTTAAGATGCCTATACAAAATCGATGATTAAAATATTGGCAATGTAGGGCTTGGTTATACCTAGATGGGCTAGGGTTTTAGATAATTGCAATGCGGGGATGGACTAAGGTTTAAGATAATGGTGGCTAGGGACTCGACCATACCTGGATATGTTAGGGTTTTAATTGTCCAATGTCTTCAAATAGGACCTTATGAAAGGCCTTTATGATAGGCCATCCTGAGAAAACCTCTAGTAGTAAGTCATCAAGATAGATTATGGAGAATGGTATAAGAGATGGGCCACCTTGATCCAGCCCCTATCTGATGTGTAACTATATTGTAGGGGCTGGACCTTGATCTTAAGTTGCACCATTGCTTTAGTTCGGCTCCCTAGCAACAACGCCAATCATAATGGATCCAAAATTGGTTTAGTTGACTTTTCTATGATGAATTTATTGATTGAATGAGGCTCTGTTGAAGCGAGATGCCATGTGAGTCCTCAAATGAATCAGAAAGTGTCCTTAGGCGAGTTAAAGAGTCTCCCTAAGAGAGTTAGAGAAAGTTCTTGGGAGACTCAAAGATAGTCCCTAAGAGGGTTAGAGAGTGTCCTCAAGAGAGTTAAAAAGTATCCTTGAAAGGATCAGAAAGAGTCCTCGGGAGACTTAGAGATAGTCCCTAAGAGGGTCAGAGAATGTCCTTAGGATAGTTAAAGAGTGTCCTTGAGAGGATTAGAGAGATCTTTGGGAGAATATACTGGAGAATGCCTAAAAGGGTTAGAGCATTGGTAGAATCACAGAGAGAGAGAGAGAGAGAGAGAAAGAGAGAGAGAGAGTAAGGGTACAAACTTGGAAAGGTGTTAATCATCCAAGCCCATTTGGCTGATCAAACTAGCCCCCACTTATATTTTCCATAGCCACATTCCAATAAGGTCACTTATTAGGGCTTTATCCTAATTACACATCAACCCAACTCACACACAAGAATCAACACAGGATTTGAAAGTGAATTAAGCATGTTCTTCAACCAAATCCTATACATGTTCCTATTTGATTCAAGCATCTTGAAAAGTTTCTAATCAATCAAAAGCCCTAATCATGTTACTAAGGAAGTATTAAAATACTAGCATGTTTTTGAAAACTGGAAATCAAACAAACATTAAGCAAAGAAAAGAAATTTGGAAAATCTAGGTTTCTAGATGAGCTTGCTTACGCATGACTAAGGCTATGCACACAAGCTTCTCAAGACACATACATGCGGTCAAGCTTGCATATGTACCTCAAGATTGCAACCCTCCTCTTTATTTATTTTAACCTAAATATTTGTAACCTAAGGAACCTAAGCCTAGGAAACATCAGTGACAGAAATAAACAAGTTAGTAAAGTTTTAACTAAAGAGCCAAAGACCTGAAAAAGGTGTTGGCCAAGCAAAAACAAAAAGAACTTCAAAGGATTTTTAAGAAAAACCCATCTTTTTACTCTAGAATCACTTTTCAATTATTCTAACACATATTTTAGTGAATAATTGCTTGTTGTTTTGAAAAGAATGCTAATGAGGCTTTTATAGGTGAAAATTGGAGTGCAAAACCATCTTCCACTAGTGTGGAATCAATTTCGCATCTAATTTCGGAGAGAAACTTTATTTAAATAGCTCCACCACCAGCTCTAACCTACGAGGGCAGGCTTGATACCATGCACATGTAGGTATCAAATTGTGTGTGTACAAAGCTAGGGTTTTGTATATATATGTATAAATAAAAAATAAAAATAAAAAAGTTCTCTTGCATCTTGCTTGACGAAGGCCTTAGGAATAGGTTCTTTCAATGTTGTCAGTGAGGAATAAGGGCTTAAGTCGTGTAGGATACAAAATAAGTTATTTACATTTTGCTGTTGTGAGCAATCACTACCTTGGCCCACCAATTTTTTCTCAAATTGGGCCTAACCCGCGCAAACGGGTGGGATCGTGATGCTCAAAATGTCAAATTCATTGTAAAATGTACCCCCCTAGATCGAGGATTTTACATAGAATCACCACTTATTTAATTTAAATGGAAAAATAATAAAACCTTCTCTATAAAAAAAAAAAAAAAAAATGCTTCTATTGTATTATTATATATGACAATTTACATCAATTTTGTAACACAAATTTACAATGCTTTTTGGTCCTAGATGCAATCTAAGAATGTAAATTACATTGCTTTGTTTCCTAGTTATATTCTAAAAAATGTAAAATTGCATATACAAGAGCATAGTCTAGAACCCTTGATCTTGGTTCTGAGGCTAATTTATGAGATGGGAAGGGATTAAGTACCCATCTCGCCCGGTAAAACAGGTCTCCTAGGTTAAGGTGGCCAACATCATGTCATGTCAAACAAATACAAACAATATATCATGTTAATTTGTAAGAATTGTAAACAAATATGTGTTGGAGAATTTAACATAAAGAAAAACAAAAAGTGAAATTTGTTAGATAACAATGTAAATGTAAAGAAAGCATGAAAGTAATGGCATGTTCATCCAAGAAATTAATGTAAACAAGGAATTCCTAGCCTAGGCATGTTCTTCTAAGCATGTGAAGGAAAACAAAATTGTCATGTTATTTGTCATCAACATAATTGCAAAAGAAAATTTGTTTTTAGGCCTACCAATCATCCAAGCAAGCATGAGAAGAACAAAGAAAATCACCCAGACATGTTCATCCAAGTATTTAAGCGAAAACCATAATGTTAATTAGATCTATTCGTCTAAGCATTCAAAAAAGAGAGAAACAACTACCTAGACATGTTCATCTAAGCATGTTATGAAAAGCAAATAATAACTTAGAAGTGTTCATCCAAGCATGTGAAGGAAAATAGAGAATTGTCATGCTCTTTGTCATCCACAATTGCAAAGAGAAAAACAAAACATTTAAG
The DNA here is from genome assembly GCA_023621385.1 of Quercus gilva. NCBI lineage: Eukaryota > Viridiplantae > Streptophyta > Magnoliopsida > Fagales > Fagaceae > Quercus > Quercus gilva. The sequence continues at coordinate 34,922,241 of CM042480.1, forward strand.
CATATTTGATCATCCGACCAATTATGAAAAAAAAAAAAAAAAAAGTAAAGAAAAATCCCTTAGACATGTTCATCTAGAGAAAATCAAAATACTTAGACAAGTTCGTTTAAGCATTTAAAAAAGTATAACAACTACCTAAACATGTTCATCTAAGCATTCAAGAGAAAGTTGCGCATTAGTCTAGAAGTGTTCATCTAAGCATGTAAAAGGAATATCAATGAGATATATAGGCATGTACATCCAAGCATATCATGACAGAAACAAATAATGACTTGGAAGCATTTATTCAAGCATGTGCATAAACTTAAAGAACATAATTAACTACTTACCAGCATAAAGTATAAATTAAAGGGGGAAGTGATCACTTAAAGGGCTAGGGAGAAAGTAAGGAAGTACTAAACTACAACCAAAGTAAGAACAATGGTTGCACAACAACTTTTCTTTTCTGCTTTCTCACTAGCTCTCTAGAGGGAATGGAGTGTTAAAAATGGAAGAGGTCTTCTCTATTTGTAGGGGAAGGGATGGCTTAGCTTTAAAGCTAAGTTATTAGCTTTCTTCTGAAGCTAAGGGAGGGGATAAGCCTGTTTAGATAAGCTGGAATGGATTTGGTGTTGATCCCCATTTGAATTTTGAAAGATGATGTTGAACTTGTGTTATCTTCTGCACTTGTTTCGTATTTTGGCTCTAACTTTCTGCTCAAAATTTCAATTCATTCTTGATTGGTTTCTTTTGAAAGTAAATTTAATTATCTACAACTTTTCTAGAAATAGAGAAAACCAAATTTCAAAGTTTTCTAGGCCAAAAATGATATTTAAATTGCTGTTGAAAATAGTAACATTTTTTGAGCATTTTTCTGTTTTTTGAAATTTTTCATAAAATGTATCTTTTCCTCTATCCAAAATTTTCAAAAGAGCAGATAATATATTATAAAGGAAAACCTTTTATTATTATTATTATTATTATTATTATTATTATTATTATTATTATTATTATTTCTTAAATAATGTAAACCTTAAGAAACGTGGGTTTGGAATTTCCAACAAATCTTTTAATTTCAGGTAAACCATATTGTTCACAAAAATTACTCATTTCATATTTAGCTTTTCTTTTATTTTTTAATTGGTATTTTAACAGTTTTTCATCATTGCACATATTAATTCCAAGTTTTTTAATAGTGCTTAAAATATCACCATAAGTTAAATTATCATAATCAATAGAATCATTTTTAGCAAATAATTTTTGTTTTACCTTATGAGCAAAGATAGGAAGTAGACCGTCAATAAACTTTTATTTCCAATAAGGCTTGAAACAGTCTTTCCGATGCATTACTCTGGAATGGAAAACATCTTGGTACCATCTGTAATCAGATATAGTAGGACATCTCAAATTATTTAGCAAATCAGAAATTCGAGATGAAACATTAGATGGAGTACCAACAAAATGTTTGATAATAGTATAAATCAAGGTATTAACACCGTCAGGAATACCTCGACCAATACGTTTATCAAAAATAGGCAAACCTTCATCATTCTTTTTAACAACATGTTTAATAGAGTCTTAGGATTCTTCTATAAGATAAGAATCCCACCATCCACGAAAAGTACCAGAAAAGCCAGTAGTAAGTAAGTCAACAATTTCAGATTGTTCAAAATCATGATTATTTTGGTAAGCAAAACTAACCATGGACATATGTCCCATTTTGTTAATAATTTCTTGTTCAGAAAAGCCATCAATATTCCATTCATTAATCTTATCAGCAGAAACAGAAAACTGAGTTTGAAAAGGTCTTTCTTCAAACTGCATATCAGGAGGAGTAGGTTTTGAATACCAATTTTTTGTAAGAAACATGGGTTTGAAATTTCCAACAAATCTTTTAATTTCTGGTAAACCATCACCAAAAACCTTTTTTGTAGGAACAGAAGAAACAGTATCAGAATTTGTAGTTTCATCAAGTACAATTTCTTTTTCATTTTTTGAAATAGTGCAAGCAGCATGAGTACTTGTAGAAGTACCCTCAGTTTTCACTTTTAAATCAGTAAGCATTTTCTCAGCAATTTCAAGAGTTTTAGATTGAGAAGTTTTAAACTTAAATTTGTTATCATGACTGGGTAAATTAATCAAAGGTTCCTCAGTCTTGATAGAAACAGGTTTTTGAACAGAAGCAGATTTTTCAACAATTTTTTCTTCAATACGGTCAAGCTGTTGACCAATAGCATGCAAAGACTCATTAGTAAAATTGTTTTGTTCAATAAGGCTAACAACAGGACTTTGATCATTAGCAATTTTGAAAGGAGTAGCTTAAACATCAGTTTTGCCAGTAGTTATTAAAATAGTCTCAAGAGGTGGATAACTAGACCTAATAATGGTCTTGTCATCTTTAACAAAATTTGATTTCTTTATTATATTCAAATGATTCTTTGAAAATTCATCTTTTGAAACATAATAATTTTCAAGAAAATCAAAGAACAAAATATGTTTTTTCAACTGATACATTTTTTCTCTCCATTTCCTTTTAACACGGTCTTTTTCAGACTGAGCAAAATTATTTTGGAAATATTTTCTTTTTGTTCTGTTTTTAGAAAGCATAAATTCATCATACAATGGGACCATATCAACTTTAAAACCTTCATTCAAAACAGTCAGAACTCTTAATTGATTTTGGTAAACAGAGTTTTTAATAGGAGGAGAATCAAATGGACAAACAAACTTAGTGTCATCTTTTTCTTCATTAACATTTTTAGAAAACAAGCAACATTTTTCATAAACTTTAGAAATAGAAAATGCTTGTTCAACAGTGTGATCTTCTTCTTTTACAATATCAGGAGGACAACCAGTCCTGGAGCTGATTGAGGAGTTGGATCTCTACAACTTATCCATACTATTCTAGTTTTAACACTCAATTATCATGTTTTTCTCACAACCGTTGCATTTCGTAACACATACCCTAAGCAACCCTATACCACACACATGCCCTACACGCCCTCTCTTGGCTCAAACGAGCCTTACAGTCAGGTTCTGGGAATTCACTTTACACCTAGGGTGGTGCCAACGACGATAAGAAGGGAACACAACAACAGAGCACCAAAGGTTCAGACAGAAATGGACAAGATACAAAGAACACAACAACACTATCACCATCCTATTTTTTTATTATTATTATTTCTTAAATAATAATAATAATAATAATAATGAAATCCAATCAAAATTCACACTCAATTAATTTTAAATTAATTCTTGTTGGAACTAATCAAAATTAAGTGTGTAAAATAGGACGTGATCGGGTCCATTGTGTAGGTGAGCCACGATCATTGAAAATTGTTTGTATGATAACTTTTGATCAGGTGGTCCAATCAAAGCCCATGACATACCATTGTGATCGTTAGAGTATCAAGATTTGTTTGTATCACAAACCTGAAAATCTAACTGTTGAAATAACAATCTTGCCCTTGGTGCAAAATTACTGCTTTGCCCTTAATATTAGTTAAATGCAAGTTGTAAAATGTGGTGTCTACAGCTGTTAGTCCCTAATGTAGATAGCAGTCCTATCTGGATGAGAATCATAGACTAAAAGAGTCATACCTTGAGAATGGACATATCCGTTATGAATATATATACTTATTACAAGAGTCATACCTTTACCTAAATACCGTTTTATTATTAATTCTCTACACAAAACAATTCTACGCCAATGAAGCAACGCCATCCACCTAGTGAAAGTTTATTGCATGTATAAGGATGCACAAAATTATAATGTAATCACCCTACACCTTGTAGTAAAATATACATGGTGTTAACACAATTTGTAATGTTTACTTTAGTGATGACCGTTAATTGACTAAATAGCAAGCTATGGGCAAGCAACCTTATAGCTTGTCCCTAGACATGGAAAAACGGGTGGGTTGGGTTGCTGGTCAAACGGGTTGTAGGTCAAAAACGGGTCATTTTAAGCGGGTTAAAAATGGGTTCAGGTCAATCGGGTTGCAGGTTGGGTTGACCCGTATTTTTCACATGAATTTTATTTTTTATTTTTTAAAGAAAACAACATGTATTTGCATTTAGAAAGTCATGCAACAAATTACTTGATATAAAATGTATTACTTTGAATTCACCACTTATATTAAGAATGAATTACACTTATTAATACTTATTCAATAATTTAAAACTATACAAATCCTAACATTGCTAACAAAATAACACAAAAATAAGTAAAACAAATACAGAAATTTTATTTTTACACAATATCAACATCCCAAAATATAAAACAAAATTACAAATGACTTATTGGATAATTCATTTGACA